>CM029472.1:23331496-23931496 GCA_017140325.1 Eucalyptus leucophloia subsp. euroa
GTATGGGGAGATAATGCCCAGAAATCAAAATATATGAGTTTTAATTGTTGGGTTTAGCCCATAATGATTAATGGCTTTGAGCTTAATTAGAATGAGCCTTAAAGGGACTAAGCCTGTCATCAATCAAGCCCACGAGAGGAAATTTCGGCCACACCATAGGGGACGGGCTGGCCGAAAATCATGAAGTGGTTCAGGCCAGAGTGAGCTCAATTCGATCTAATTTCAATTTATTAGACTTAGGCCTTAATAAATTAAGTCTTTCTCGTCTTGAAAAAAACTTATTTTTATAGAAGTAAGATGTAAAAATAAAAAGAAAACATGACGCATTTAATAAAAAAGAAATATTCCCAATAAAACATAAATAAAAAATGTGAAATGCTTAATTATGGCAACTAAGTCTTAAATAGAAATGAAAAATAATAATAATAAGGAAGGAAAGTAAATAAATTTATGGCCACCATTTTGAATTTTGCACTTAAACGATTGCAGGCAATTTTGTATTTCTGATGAAAATAGCGTGGATTTAGTCATATTATGTATGTAGAAAATAGGCGCCGCCCTCAATTTTGGAGCACGTCGTGGTAAAATTGGAAAACTCAACTTCGATTTAATTCTACTAGTCATCCTCAGACCGAAGGGAGCCTTACAGGAAAGCATGTCAAAAGGATGAGATCTGTTATCGGCTCAAACTGAGCTTGCCTGTATGAGGTTGTAAATGGAAAGCATTCTCCAAGTCCTTTGGATCTTACCATCACCACTAAGCAACAGTTTTAGTGGAGATGCTGAAGAAAGAACTAAGGAAAATAAGCAGTTAACATTAAATGAGAGAGAGAATTTTAAAGCAGACAGAGAAGTATCCGTGTTATGCAAATAAGCATAGAAAGCCTGCTGCTATTTTTAAGGAAAGGTGATCTTGTGTTGGTTTCATTTGAGGGAAACAAGGTACCACACCTGGCCTTCATGTTAAATTATCTCCTCGAGGGGATGGTCCTTTTGAGTTCTGGAGTGCATCCAAGATAATGTCTACAGAATTAAACTTCCTGGAGAGTACGGTGTATCCTATTACTTTCAATATTGCTGAGCCATCACCATATCATGAAGACCAAAAACTTGATGAAGTCGGCCTTGAGGATGAGTCTTCTCCGACCAAGGGGAATGATATCGAGAATATTTCTAAACCCTTATTTGGAAATTTCAAGATTGTCTTGTCATTCGTACATATGGATGGTATATATTTCATGAATTTGCAAGTTCACTATGAATATTGTTATGATTGCTTTTATCAGAGTTTACGTGAGTTATCAAGCGATTTCTTTATTCTGGAGTGGCCTAAGGGAGATTTAGGTCATTTTCCATCCTATCCTCCATCGTGGGGTTTTCAACCTCGCCGTCAAGACATCCCGACTCCATTACGCGGTGGCATCACGATTCACGAGAGAACCAGATTTTCATCAAACTCTCATCACGCTTTTCCACCTAACCAATCCAGAGAAGTGGTCATGAAGTTTTGTATTAATAGTTGAAGCTTATGCACGCCTAGATATATATCCCATTCATGGTTTATGCAGACGCAAATTCAACCCAAATCATTCCAGACCTAGAAGCTGGAGAATTATGGGTTTTAGATTTCAGTGCTGGAGCCAAGTCTGCAATCTCTGTGCAGTTCTTCGTTGGAAAGGAAAGTTGCACCGCTCACGGGGTTCACAGTTACTGTGAACAGGACATTGAATTTAAGGTTCAATGGTCTTGCAGCCAATCTTGAATTGCAGATCGCAGAGTCTGATTTGGGACGAGAACAAGGTTTGGCAGCTGGAGATTCGTCATAGGTGATATCATGGTCACTAGTAAACCAACCCCTTATCGCCTCTGCCTCGTAGGTAAAACCATCTGCCGCCACATGGGGATCTTGCATAATTTCCTAAAATAGAATGCCGATGAGGTGTATAACAATTTCAACAGAATCGAGATAATCATGCCGACATACAGCCAAAGATCATAAGACAAAATAATAAGCAAACTTACCTGGGAGATTGGACAAATGAAATATGGAGGAGGCTGGCTAGGTTCTTCAGGATCTGACCAATTGGATGATGAACCTTCACCAAGAATTTGCATCTGCTCAAGCACAGCCACACTTCAGACTTGAGATCAGGCCGGTTGCTGGGATTTATGTCACAGCACCTCAATGCCATGTGAGCCAGCACTCTGGCTTGCTCAAATGGCCATTGCCCTGCCGTAGGATCCAATATGCCCTTTAAGTTCTCTAGAACGAATGACTCTGTTACCGTCTCTATTAAATCCAAAGTCGATTTCCCAGTCAATAACTGCAATATTATAAGACCAAATGAATAAACATCTGAGGCAAAAGACCGTTCCCCTGCTGTTGGCTCACAGGACAGTCCAGATTTTGTGGTTTGGCCAAAAGTTGGTGTCAAGAAGAATATTTCCTGCTTTCAGAGTCACCATGAGCTATGCCACCATGGTAACGTAAAAATTACTGCGGCACATGTTTCCATACAAATGTGCAGACGAGTTTGCCATGAGAGAGGCGCAGTGTTGCCTGTGCAACAGAGTCGGTCTTCAAGGCTGCCACCGGGGAGATATTCATAAATAAGAGTCCGAGCTTCCAGTGCAGACTCCGATAAGGTTAACCAAATTCGGATGTCTTAGCTTACTTGCTGTTCGGACCTGAGAGGAAAAAAAACCACAAATTTGTCAGACTTTTCCACTTAGGACCTTCAAAAATTTCACATCTATCGTCTCTCGAACTTCTTGAACAGAAAAGTTAAAAAGATATTTATTTGCCTGGAATCAAATGAAAGTTTAATGACCTTTCAATCTTATGCTTTGGATTACATATTAGAATGACTGGACTTTGATATAAGCCCGCATACTTTTAACCGTTTGTCAAGAAAATCTCAACTATTCTTGAAAATATAAGACTGCAATTGCCTCACCCTCTTGATGGTACCGTGATGATCCCTGTGAAAGCAACTTAATGGTCACTGGAATGTTAAAAAGAAAAAACCTTTGTAAGTGCTCCCATACTCTCCTTCCTCAATCCTAGGGATGGATCGAAACTGTTGATGGCTTCCGTGGATTTCTGAGAAAGAAAATTCAGAAAAGGAAGTCCTGCTGATTTGCAGTCAATGGTTCACTTTCTTGGTTCGTAAGGAGCTCCTCGTTTACTTTCAGTGCATTCTCTAGCAGCATCTTCAACTCATCAAGTTGGTTCTTTGTCATTTCAAGTGCTTCCTTTTCTTTAGCTAGCGATTCCTCAAGACCAACTCCCTCCGTTTTTAACTCCTCCTGAAGTGCTATAACCTGTAAATAAGCAACGACATTTGGATATGATATGTATTACTAAGATACTCAAAATTCTGTCCCTACCAATGTCAGCTTATGAGACTGAGGCTGTGCCAAGCACTTGCGTCAAAGATGGACTGAGCAACTTCCTCCTAATGGAGTCTGCTCAAACTTAAAAATACTAATGTACTAAGTTCTTTCAATTCCAGATGAAGGAACTTCATTTAGATTGGTCTACAAGAAATTCTGCATCCTCAAGAGCACCATCTAGAGTACTTTGTCCAGACATCGACGTGAGGTAGCAAAACTAGCAAAAGAAAGAAGATTCTGAACATTGATAACTCAATTTTTTTTCTCTCATGCATGTGTTGTCACTGCTTTCTATCTCGAATACTCCAGAATCCATGAATACATCTGTGCACAGAACATAGTAAGATAATCACAACAAGAACATTACTCTGCGAATAGCATCAATTGCCTTTTTTTCAGCTTCTTGACGACAGTTCCACTCTTCAAATGCCTCTCGTTTTGCCTTTGCAGCCTCTGCCATTGCTCTGTCAAGTTGTTTATAGAGTTCATCGTTATTTCCTTCCTGTCCAGGAAATTTAGGGCCGTAAGAATGACTCATAATCCCCGTGTTCAGTTGTATATGAAACTGTCTAGTTTACTGAAGTGATGAAAACACTTGATAATAAAGAAATTTTGTTCTTACCGCCAGCACAAAATGGCATTGGAGGTTCACAAGAAAGTTCATCGGAATGTTTAAAAGAAGGTCCAGAGCTTGAGATTCTGATTCTTGATTGATCCTCCAGCCTCCTCAATCGAAACCAAGGGCCGAACATCTTCAACTTCACTAGAGCTGGATCGTGAAAGAGCTGATGACCCTCTAGAATTTCCTGAGTTTTGTGATCCAGATTCCACAGAAGAATTCGCTAATAATGATGATGGAAAAAATCCACATCGAATTGCTCAAACCTCACTGCCCTATAAATTTATTAATAATCCACATCAGCTAACATCATAGTTGCATCCCGGGCATGAAAAGTCGAAGAAGAAACTTGAGTAACAATCTCTTTCATGCATAAGATGGAGAGGGCCTTCACTAATTGATAATGATACAGAGTGAACTTAAGAGAATACATCAAGCGTTCAGAAATAGGTTCCAGAAAAGATACGCAGAAACTTATCAGCATATGAAGATGCACTCTGGAAACTCAAGATGCCATAGCTATAGAGTTCGGGAGATAGAAATGATGTAAGATTAAGGGTACACTCCTAACAAGGTACTCGGACAAGAGCAGAATGGGAGGAGCAATTAAGAACAAAAAGAAACAACAATGCAAAAGATTGTCTTCCGTTTCTTGAGAAAAAACTGCACTCCAATCTAGAAAATTCATTGATCTGAAAGCAACCCTTCAAGACCAATAACTAGGCATAAAAGACCTTTATTCATAGGACCCCCACCCAAGAAAGTAAACTTAATATTACTAGGATTCTAAAAACATATGTAAATACACAAAAGAACTCCAAAGACGAAAATTAAAATCTGCTACAGCAACCCCGTAATAGGGTTGAGCAACCAATCTGGTTCAATCCAGGAACCTAACCGAACCAAACTGACCTTACCCTTCTGGTTCCCACAGGGACCAGGTAGGTTTTTTTGGGTAAAAAATTGGGGAACCGGCCTGGCTCCCAATGTCTAAAACGGTTTCTAAGTCTAGGAAATCCATCAATGTCTAAACCACAATGCTAAAATTGTCACATGGTATGTTTCCCTAAACTAATAGTTGTATTACTCAAAAGTTAGACCCGATCCCTATTTACAAGATAGGTTTAGGTTATCGGTTTTGGAAGCTACTGCATCCTGAAACCGGTCACCCTTACCGTGAATAGTAACCCGAGAAAATAGATAATATTCTCCTATGCCCCACATCAACAGGTTAGAGGTTCCAAAGAGGTCAGCCATTTGGTTGTAGGTAAGTGCTTTTCTTACTCTGCTTGTTGCATCTTTCATGTTTCAATGACTTGTTTTGTAATTCTCTACATGTAATTCCAAACCCCGTGGATGTTATTCTAGCCAAGATGTCGAGTTCTACACAACTATGTTTAGAGATATTGGCGGCAGTAACTACTCTCCATACACTGGCTTAACTCCTTACCTCTGTCCCTGCTCAGGAATAGTACCGAGAATGAGTACATAAAACGAAAACTTACTTTGGGGTAGTCATCATATTTGTCCTGTCATCGACTACATGGAGAAATAAAGTAAAGTATGGTCGTGTTGTTACCGGTAATAAATTAGCTGTCCCTTGCAGATGAACCAAATATAACAAGATAGATCCGCCTCCTGGTTGACGTATATTGCCTTCGTGGATCTTAGTTGCGTCATTCCTCTGCAATGTCCAAGGCGCATCAGCAACCAAAGATTTCAAAAAAGGAATGAGAAAGTTGCATTTGACGTTGTAAACGCAGTTGTCAATAGGTGCAAACATATCAAGCAACATGACAGCTCAACTAAATTAGTCCTCATCCAAAATGACCTGAGTTTTACCTTAAACTCTCTCTCCAGTTGCCGCACAAAAGATATGAGGAACCATATTCATGCAAAACTACTAGCTCACGTCTTCATTGGAGATATAATGGTATATGATACTCAAGAAAGTACTTTTGCAATGCACTTAAGATGCACTCATTGAGCAAAGTCAATGTCATTAATCTAAACTAGGACCCAAAGTAGCTTGTTGACTCCAGAAATCACATTTTCTTTTGCCTTCATGCCTATGCTAAATAAATGAAGATCAAGTCATGAGTAAATCATACTCAAAATAGCCTCTGTCTGCTGCAGCTCCCATAATCAGTTTCTCAACGGCATGCTCCTCAATAAGTTGCACTATTCCCTTCCCTATATCTCGCATCTCAATGTATCTTCTCTCCGCAGGAACCTGCAGACAGGAAAACATTGCATGCATGTCAATGATTAACTCCGAAAAGTTTCGAATGATGGGCTGATGTCAGGTTACGTAAGCATTTAGATTTCTGGGTACACTTACCAAAATAAAACATTAAGACAGAACTCGACACAAACCTAATCCCATACAACGATAATGTCTCTAACTTCCACCATCCTTCTGTACTCAGTTAATTCAGAAGAGTGAGTACTGAATTATGGGAACAAAAGTCAAGCAAATCTGATTTGGATGAATTAAGCTCTAGTTTTTCCGTAACATGAAATATCCATATGAAATGTCGAAAGATACCAAACTTCACAGTCTATCTTGTCTTCTCTAGTTCACTAAAACAGGAAAATGAGAAAAAGGATTCTTACAAAATTAACAATCATGCTAAGAAACAACGAACTGATCATATGGCAAATGTGGAGGAAGACATATGATCCAGGTGAAAACGAACCCCTGCTTGGTTACAAATGCGAATGTACTCATCTAGGATCTTATCCATGTTCTGCCTGGCAAGTTCTTGAGGAGTCCTGGCACCATAACCATACGACCGATCCACTGGGAAATTTCACAAGTCAAGGAAACTGCTGTTACAAAACTGCCAAATTGGAAGAATTTAAGCTAATGCCGAATTGCACAGAAAAGAACTATTAGGACTAAAATCAAGTTCCCTCCGAAGTTCATCAGTCCTCGGAATAAAGAAAAGCCTCGCAGCACGCAAACATTTTGTAGATGCATCATCACAATCAGACTATACTTCCGAAAAAGCAAGTGCACGCTAACCTATAGACCGAGAGTGATTTTCACATGGAAAATTACATGATTACCAACATCTACAATGAAGTCCAACAACTTGTATACACCAACCCAGAAATGTTTCTTCAAATGGGGCGCTAGGGAAGTGCTTTTCACAAGATGTTAATTTGAGATCACCTCACAGGCACCAACACGAGAATGGCCGACAGTTACATTCGACCGTGAATTACCAAAATACTTAGTTCAACAACACTAAATTGCACCACCCTCATATGCAGTCAGCGTCTCCGTGGAATTAAACAATCTCTACAATCTCTAATGATGTATAGCAGATGAATTCAGCTCACCAGCTATACAGGGCCAGAGATAAACAAAACAGTTCTCACAAGAAGCATCATCATCATCATCGATACAGTAGACACTCATGCCCTTTTAGGGACATCCTATAAGGTGCCACTTCAGTTAGCATTCTCCTAAGCTAAATTATCAAACTTTACCGGTGCGGCCCGGCATCCTAGGCGGTCGCAAATTCAGTCCATTTCCGTGCAGTCCAATACAAAGCGTCTTAAAAAGTCATCTCGTGACCAAGAAGACGAGTTTCTGTTTACAGCATTCTACGTGTATCGTCGGTGGCGGTCCAGAACCGAAACTTACGAGACGGGCTAAAGTTTTCGCTATCGTGATCATCCTCGGGAGTAGCAGAACGTGGAGGATGCGGAAGTGGCCGCCGAAGTTCTGCAGCGCCCAGAAGAGGGTCGACTTGCTCTCCTGCACGTCACTGCCCACGGCCACGTAGACCCGGTCATTGACCAGCCGCGACGGCGACTGACCGTCGCTGGCCGCCATTGAGAACGGAAGAATAAGAGGAAGAAAGGAGCACCCTTTGAGCTGTAGTAGCACTGTAGCAGAGACAGAGAGGGAAGGAGGTGACGACGATGACCAGTCCTTGTCGCTTAAGGAAGCCGGGAGGGCCAATCAGTGCGAGTCCCGTGTCGACAAGAATGTCCTGTTTCCCTTGCTTGTGGAAATGGAAACGGACGCCGCCGTGTGGGGCCGGTCAAAGTCTTCGTGAAGTCAACGCCCAAACAGAGAATGCTAAAAGTCAGTAAAAAAAAAAACAAAGACGAAGACGAAGACGAAGACAAGGAAAAGGAAAGGGAAAGGGTGGACCGAAAAAACAAATATTTTTAACTTGACTGATCAAATTATTCTCGGTAACAAGATTTGGCTTCATATTTAATAACATTACTCCCTCTATCTCTCTCTCTCACTTCAGCATTTCATGTTCTCTCTCCTTTGCATACCACATTTTAACCAAGTTGTAAGAAATTTAAAGGAAAATTTTGAATATGAGCTTGAAATGGGATTGTTTTCTTAAAAGATAGCTAAGGGTAGATTTCCTCTCAAATTGACTCCTTTAATCCTTGAAGTGAAGTGGCCAATTTAGTATCGAATGAGGCCTCGAACGTGTTTTAAGCCATGGCAGGGGCATACTCGTCTAGGGTGAATCTGTTTCTTTTTCCTTTTTGCTTCTTCTTTCTCTTTTCCTTTTCCTTTTACCCTTTCTTTTTGTTTGTCTTCTTTTGTTCTTATCTTTTCCCACTTTCAGTGCCTAATCTTGCTCAACATGGGAAAAGTATCAAAAAACTTCTAAACCTATTATATTTGTACCGATTTAAACCTTTCAATCGGATTAATCTAATACTAAACATTTTTATATTGATATCAAATTACCAATTCAACCCATCCTACTAATTTAGGTTGAATATTATTGACATGGATACTAACCATCCCCATCCGATGGCATTAACCTGACTCTCGATGTGAATATTTTAAAATGATTTTTCGATTTTTTACTTTTTTTCTTTTTTCCTTGTTTTCGCTTTTATATTTCTTTAAACTATAGGTAGAATCGACCACAAATGAGAGTTGGCGAGGGGCCATAGCCCAAGCGAGGCATGACCCTTCCTACGGGCAAGGGTGGTCTATGGGACTCAACCTATGGCCTAAGTGAGCGTAGCCCTCCACCGGATCTAGCAAGAGCACAACCCTATGGCCTAGGCCAAGGCTCAACACTCGCCCATGGGGCAAGGGTCCAATCTCTCCAATGATCAAGGGCAATCACCCAGGTGGCAAGGGTCAAGCCCTCATTCAAGCCTTAAGGTCATGCCACGACACCCTCGTCAACCTCGCCAGCAAGCATGATTGGTAATCGCCACTATCCAAAGAAAAAAGGGAAAAAAATATATATATATATATATATATATTAAAATGTCCACGTCGGTCTGCGTTGTCCACATCAATAATTTTGATACGAATTAATTAGATTGACTTAAAGGTGATCAATATGAAAATGTTTAACTAAATTGGTCCAATTAAAAATTTTAGAATGAATTGGTATTAATAAAATTCATTTGAGACTTTTTATGTACTTTTCCCTACTTAACGTCATGAAGTCTGTGATGCTCTACGGACGTCATGCGTTACACATTCATTATCAATTATATTTTTCCATTTAATAGCATGGGGAAGTACTACAAAATACATGACAACATTCCATACAACAATAAATGAGTTAATAATTAATCATATGTTTCATTATGCCAACTTTATATTTACAAACACAGAATATTATTCCATACATCACACAAAACACAAAAAAACTTGGGAGGGGTTAGGGTCACCTATCTCCATCACTACTCTCGCTTAAAAACCTATTTGTACAAAAGACAAACCACCCACGATGGGTCAACAATCTCACCCAACAATTCGTCGCATTCGCTGTCAAAGCCTTTTAATGATCCAATCAAATCACCCTTGAGGTTCAAGTACCAATGAACAAAATGGTGAGAGATCTACTATGGGAGTCCCTCGTCGACCCCTATAGTAGACATACGCTTAGTATAATAGGCAATCCAACCTAGATATAACCATAGTCTCATAATCACGCTCGTGATGTATGGACACTCCAAAAAGCATAGAAAATAAAAATAAAGAAACAAATTGAAGCTTAGCAGGTGAAATCTCTAGGTTCAAGTTAGTAAATCATGTGTCCACTCAACACGGCATAATAATCACAAGCAATTGAAGCAACATAATCAATACATGAACATATACCTTACATTCTATCGCAAATGCCTTACATGAATGCATATTGCAACCTACCACTTATAGTATGTAATTTCTTAATTCATCAATATCATTTGGAGCCTCATCAACATGCAAGTATATACATCATGAATATGTAACATGCTTTTCATCACTCCTTCTCTCAAAACACTTCCCGAGGCATCCGACCATATAATGGGGCATCTCAACTCTGAAACATCCGCACCATCTGCCCATGGGATATCTTGATCACTTAGTAGGAATCTCGATTCTTGAGACATATCAAAACTTCTTGGGGTATCTCGATCACACAACGAGGCATTCGATACCTAAGCCATTGTCGTACACCACTATATGAGTGATGAAATCACATCACAATTCATCTTGAGTCATATGATGCCATGCACACATTATTAATACCGCATGATTTCGCATGCATTAAAAATAGAGCCAACATTCATTTCAACAATTGACGTCCATTTCATAACATCTTTCACACGCTTACCTTTTTTTCATTTCTAATGCAAACTTATATAATATCCAATAACCAACATGTTCGGCATATAATTTTGAATAGTAAATGATGGTATTGAGCAGATGAGTCTAAAACATAATGAAGTGTTTTTGAATAGAAAGTCTGAAACATAAGCAAATGATTTTGAAAAATAGAAAGTTTGATACATAAAGGAGTAATCTAAACGGGAAAATCCAAAACATAAGCAAATGATTTTGAATGGAAAGTTTGAATGTATGAATAAACAAATGAAGTAAGTCTTGACGTATGTCGAACGTACAAATAAGTAGACTAAGGGATTAAGTTTGGGCTTAAGTCTAAACATCCAAGAGAATGTATTTATGCTCAAAACATAAATATTCTCAAGTTTACTGTGGTAATATATTTTTTGAGGTACAGAACATAGGTATATCTAGATTCATAAAGTAATATTTTAAAATTCATAACGCAGATATACTTGAATCCATAAAGTAACATTTTAAGGTTTAAAACATAAACATACAGAGGTTAAAAAAAAACATTATTTTCTAATTCAAAACATAAACATAGTAAAGTTCAAAAATACTATTTTCGGTTTAAAACATAAAAATGTATTGAGATACAAGATGCAAACATACTTAGTTCTGAAAATACTATTTTCCAATTCAAAACATGAATATACTGAGATATAGAAAATAATATCTTGATGTTCATAAAGTAACATTTTCAAGTTTAGAACTTAGATAAACTAAGATATAGAAGATAATATTTTTAGGTTCAAAACATAAAGAAACTAAGCCTTAGAAATAATATTTGTCGTTCGAATAAAGATATTTCAAGTTTAAAACATAAGCTTATTCATCAAATGAAGGTTTCAAACTTAGTAAAATATGAGAGAACAAATTAACAGATTTTGATTTAGGATTTTTACTCACCAATTGTAACGCATTTTAAGAAAATCTACCACACGCCTTCTAAACATGTACAAAATCAATAAGACTAATTTAACAATCACCATATCCATAATGTTATTGTACATCAAAATTATACATCTCAACCAATCAACCAAGTTCAAAATGCTAAATAGATTAAGTCAACTTAATGCCTAAAGTTTTCACTTACCTCGAAAGCAACTTCAAATTAAGAATATAAATCACCTTTGAACAAAAAATACAACCAAAATTAACAAAGCTTAATTTTCAAAAACTATACAATCTATTGATGGAAATGAGGGGAAATTCGTGATTTACCTGAACTAGAAAATCAACATAGAATCTTGATATTTTAAGAGTGGGACCTTTGCTCATCTTTTTAAGGTGAAAGAGTGAAAATAGAGTTCATGGTCTGGGTGATGGTTGGAATAAAAGGTTTTAACCTTAGTACTTAAGAATCTTTCTACTTGGCCAAGAAGTTACAAAAGATGAGAAGAACTAACCATGTTTAAAAATCATGATGAGTTTGGAGATAAAATGCCAAGTGGCCTAATGTATGGAATTCAAATGTCCCTATGGAACTAGGTAGAGCACAAATGGTCTAATGGAATGTTAACACAAGTAGATATTTTGGAGGAGATAAGATTGGGCTTCTCTCATTAGGCCAAGCAAGGGCACGGATCATTCATGCATTAATGAATAAGAGTTAAAATTGGTGATCTCATTCATGATATCATGGCTACCAACTGCTGTGTATCAAATTAAAACATGTGCTTAAAATTTTGATAAAAGAATGAGAAGTGGCGTGTAGATGGAGAAAGAATAGAGATTTAGAAAGTCGATTATCGTTCTGAACATATGTGCGATCGAAATATTTTGCGTCCATAATTGAAAAATATCAAAAATTCTAAAAATCTCAATATATTAAATTTAAAACTCAAATATCTTCAGACATGAAATTTGGAACATATTGATCAAGTTCTACCAATAGTTCAGTTGCAAACGAAATATCATTGTTCCACAGTACTTAGAATTTGTAACCTGTAACCTATAACCTATAACTTAGAACAAGTTTTAATGTTTTTCTTGATTCATATTTTCACGCGATCTTGCAATATTCCATGTCGTTCGATGATGAGTGTATAATCCAAAACACTAGTCCATACTTCAATTTTATAACTGAAACTTTTACTTTATTAATATTCATATTTTCCTTTTGTCTTTATGGTTAGTGAATTATGGCATCAAGTAGTAGTCATTAAAGATAATAATTTATTGCGATTGTTCAATTAATAATATAGGCATAACCTGTGTTGACCCTAAAACTAACCATGTAATCTGTAACAGGGTAGATTTTAGTTTTAGTGTATGCATGATAGGTTTTAGGTTTCAAAAAATGAGGAAGTTGTTTCAACGGTAAGTTCTAAGTTCTATATGAAACCTATAGGAAACCTAAAACCACTCATCCATGACAAACACATCAAAATCTATTCACTAAATTCTATCGTCTCAAATTCCTAAAAATGTAGTCGTGAAAATAAATGTTAAAATCGCATATAGGAAAATCCAAATGTCACAAAGTCACCGATGAGCCTATGTATTGGCATCACCTAGGACTACTCCTCCATTCAACGCAAGCTCGACAAGGTCAATGGCCGTTCTCTCTCTTCTCACTCACATCCATGGTAGCCATATTTCCCGAGCTCTCAGCCATGGCCATGGCAAACAAATCGCCAAGCTGGCTTTGGACCATGGCCATTCTGTCTCTCTCTTCTCCTCTAATATAGTCAGCGAGTTTAAGTTCAATGGTGAAAGTAAAATGCAAGGTGCAATTCAGACATACTTAGAATTTCGGATGCTTCTAGCCTCCAATTAGTTGCGCTAAATTTTGGATCACGTTAATTGAGCTCATAAGTTGACTCCAAATTAAGTTCTAGCCAAAAAAATAAAAGCGACTCCATATTAACAAACTAAACAAATTAAATTAGTACATCTCGCGTGCATCACACAAATCCAAGATTTTCTCATGCGATTTGGGTAAACGTTTCCTATCTATCTAGATTACAGCCAAATGAAGAGAAAGAAAGCAGCCATGGCCACCAGCTTGGAGATTTGTTGGCCTTGGTCAAGAGCTCAAGCAGCCACGGGCGTAAATGAAAGAAAGAGAACAGCCATTGACATCGTCGAGCCAACGCTCGATGGAGGAGTAAAAGTAGGTCATGCCGTTGTATAAGCTCACGGGCAGCTGCTTGATGTGGAGCGAGATCAAGCATTGGAATAGGGAAAAAGAAACGAACAAGAATGAGAGGAGCAGGAAAAGAGGGGGGGGGGGGGGGGCAGGTTGTTGAAGGAACGAAAAAGAGAATTAAAGAATGCCTTCGATAAAAATGCTCATTGAAAAATGCTAACGGAGCCCTATTTGAGACTTGGCCATTATGGATGCAATGCTTCTGCTTTTTATTTTTAGTTCTTTTATTTCCCGAATAGAAAACCGAATGAAAAGGAATAGAAATCCGTTTAGTAATGTCAATTAATTTTTTGAAATATAAACAAGAAACAAAAATAGTTTCTTGTTCCCAGAAATAATTTCTTAAAAAAAGTCTCTCTTTTTTTTTGTTATTTTCTTCTTCTTCCTCTTCTAACCGGTCGCTAGAGCCTCTCCACCCACTGTCGCGATCAAAGGTTGTCACCACCGTCCACCACAACCAGTGGCTTGTCACTGCCACCATCGCTCGTGGCGGGCGTTACGACGAACGGCTAGAGGAATAAGAAGGGAAGAAAAAAAGAAAAAAATCTAGAAAAAATAATTAAAAAGTAGAAGAAATTCCACATTACAAAAAATTTGTGAATAGCACCAAATGCATTTCTATTTTATCTGTTCCACAAATGGAAATTTTATGTAGTTACAAAACACATTATTTTACTTACAAACTATTCTTAGGCATAGAAATATAATAGAACTATTTTTGAAAAGAAATTGTTCTTAATTGTTCTTAGGAACAAAAATATTACCAAACGCACCCTATAAGGTTTTATTTGAGAAAATATCCATTATGGAGTATTTTTTGAGGAAAATGCCTCATTTTAAGCTCCTATTTGAAATTTTTCGATAAATTAATTAACTTATTGTTGTCGTTAAACCATAATGATCGTAGAAAATGTTTGATAATTGTTTACCAACTTCAAATGTAAAGTAGTATTAAAAAACGATTTCTTTATTAGAAAAATAATTTTTCAAAGTTGAAAGATAAAATTTCTCTATTCAATAACAAATCCGTCAATTTGCTTGTTGACGGCATACTATTGTCAATTCAAGTTAATACATCATTCATAAGGCTTTAATCTAAACGTTGCGTTTGTTGGTGTAGGCCCAACTTAGTTACTATTTTTCTAAATTTATATTTTTTTCCAATCAAATTGCTCTCTCTCTCTCTCTCTCTCTCTCTCTCTCTCTCAATATAATTTTCTTGAATTATGGGAGTGGAAATAGTGACTTTCTTTAGGATTAATATCTTGATTCCAATTCAAATCCATGCATCGTCGCGCCTTTACGAAAAGAACCCATGACTTACTCGGGATAGTAAGGGTAGTGGTGACTCTACTCGCTCCTCTAGGATTTACTTCGCGGAGGTTTTCTGGATACCAAAAAAAAAAAAAAATCTCAATTCCAAGTCAGGCATCACTAGCCTTGGACCTAAGGCCAGGGATGGAGGGGATGGCAACAGCCAATTATGGGGTAGTAGAGAGACGGTGGAGGAGAGGGAAGATGAGGTTAGATTTCATGTGCTATCTTCAAAACGAGCCTACTTTAGAGAGGTAAAATGCTTATCGGGATGAAAAGGCGCAAGTTAATATGATGTAGCATAATCAAGATGTGAGTTGCAAGTTTCGAAAATTACAAAAGCATTTGATACGCAAGTTCAAATATCGAGTCGTGTTTTCACGATTAATTCTAATAATAATTTGGTCGTATTGATGTAATTTTGGAATTAAGATTGTACTTTGGATCTGGTCTTTATGTGCATATACTGAAAGACCCATCACCATCAAGAAAAACAATTGCAATCACAGCTTTATTGTAAACTCAAATGCAATTTTGGAATCCCAGCAAATGCGTCATGACATACCCCACTCCACCGTCACCCCCACCATCCCACTCTCTCTCTCTCTCTCTCTCTAAAGCGGTGGACCCCACGTTTGTTTGAGGCCGTCGATTTTCATTTAACCAATCCCAAAGCAAAAGATGGGGGGAAGAGGTCACCGGCTCGAACCGGTTTTGAGTCCTCCTTTGTTTCATTTTTATTTTTATTTATTTCTTTTCAATCTGATAATAAAATACACAGAAAGATAAATATATGGATGTAGTACGTGGCAGGTCATACCGCAATTCATATTCTTGCGACTACCTATTTTATTGTGCCATGAGGATTGCCCGTAGGTCACCGTGTGATATTGACTTGAGATAAATTATCATATCAGCTCCTGTTACGATCGCATGGGAAATCGTTCCACTAATTCTATATTCCTTAACTTTTCAATTTCGTTAATTAAGTTTTTAATCATTGTGTGAAATTCCATTATAATCATTCCAATTAATTTTTACCTAGAATCATGAATATGGCACTATGTCATATAGGACAGTTGGCTATTACTGACCCTACAAGGAAAGAATCATTTTTCTCATAACTAAAGGTGAAATGTCATAATAGCCCTCCTCCAAGGAATGAACCATCATGGTCTCCTTAGGAGGTACCCTTCGTTGGAAAATGTTCAGGACCCACGAGAACTAGGAAGGAGCTTTGAAGTATCGTCCACTCTAATTCATGAAATCCAAGCATGTCGTAATCGATATCAATGTCACTATAACGAGGCCACCTCCGTCGGTGGGTGCAACCACTCTAACCACAGCTGTTGCCACTGCTGATTTTGCTCCTTTTAATGCTTGTCAATTATGGAAAACTTTTGTTTCATAAAACCAATCTTACTTGAGAAAATGGTTTTATGGAAGGAAAATCAATAAAACTTCACATACAATAAGCTCCAGTGAACTTGAAAGCTTTGCCACTTTCAAAACTTGCTTCCGTTTGATCATAATAAGATTTTATTGTTATCTTCTTTCTTACCATCTTCCATACATGTTGTAACAAGCAAATATGTGTTATTCCAATTATGTAAGGTTACCGCTACCTAGATATAATCATTCATTTGCTCAAATTATATTTTTCTAGTAAAAATAAGACATGATATAATGATTCTTAAGATGACACAAGAAAATTATATCAATTAATCAATTGAATTCTATATTTAACATGGTCAAAATAACATCGAAATTGATGTGATTTGACATGTTTTTTTAATCATATTTTCATGGAGATAATTTATAATTTGAAGTAGCCTCGAGGGAGCTGGAGGGGTGACCGGGCACATGATGTCATGTCTCGATAAAAAGAGAATGGCCCTCGTTTTATGCTGCTGAATATGAAAAGAAATGCCAAGTCATATGCTGCCGTGAGCTATACATAAAGCACGTCATGTCGACAAGGACAACTACCGGCACCCACGATCCGACGATCGATAGCAAAATGCTTGGATCTAACGGCCGGAAAGGGGTCCATTCTCTTTTTCTTGGGAGTTCTTTTAGGAGGATAAAACCGGCTTAGATAGTAATAAGTTTGCAAACTACCCTCAACTCACTCCGGGCGGAAAGAGCTACTACATTTCCTTACTTGACGGTAGCTATTACAAATGTATTGACGTTGAGTTTACCTTCCCACCAAGGAGGCCCCTCGATTCCCACTCAAGCTTTTCTTCACGAGTGAGTGGGAATACGAGATGTGACATTGTGGGATCTCACTTTGGGGCAGATCTCCCGCTTATTTCTTTTCCCTTGAGTTGATAAAAATAGATAGATATTTGAAAAAAGAAAAGGCTTTAAGGACAATCCCTCTATTGTTCTTATGGGAAAATTGTCCAAAGAACCCTACACCTTTTACACTTTTATCAATTCATTTCTAGATCTTTCAATTTTGTAATTGAGTTATTAACATTTTTATGTTTTACCAATTGAATATATTTGATTAATTTTAGTTGGAAATCGCTCACATGGATCTTGGTTATCTTGTGTGGCATTACCGATGTTGGCATAGATATTTTTTACTAATATTTTAATATTTTTTATATTTTCATATCTAGGGTTAAAAAAAAAAGAAGAATAAAAAAGCAAAAGGAAAAAGACAATTAAAAATTTCGAAAATATTTTAAAATTTTATTAAAAGGTTATTGCAAATTATTCAAATCAATGCGGCCGTACCATATAAGAAGAGCTAGTGTTTATATTAGCAATTTCCCGCCAAAATTGGTTGAATGAACTCAATTGACAAAACATAAAAAAATTTAAGGCAAAATTGAAAGATTTATGATTGAATTGATAAAAGTGCAATAAGTTTAGATTTTTTTGAAAAATTTCTGTCATTGTCGTCGTCGTCATCATCATCGTCATCATTATATGAAATTGTCAAATTCTATTTATATAACATGATGCAAAAATTACTCCGGCCTTCTTAGCCAGCCTCGTGCCCATACCAAAGTATGGCTCATTCAATTAGGTACATACTAGAGCCTAGAGGGTACTAGTTAGAGGTGTCGTTTCTAGACACTATGCAAAGCACATGTCTAACTAGTAAGAAGTAAGTTTTCGACAGGGGCTTGGTAGCCTAGTAACCCAATACTCAGCCTGAATCCGTATCTTACTTTTACGTGTTGGAGCCCTCACGCCCTGTCCCCCTCAATTGGAGAGAGTTTTTCTTCCTTTACCTGTGAGAATATATTTGAATTTTATATCCCAAAGTTCAGACGAAACAGTTTTAGGATATACTCAAGTCCAATCATAAGTAATATATCTAGTAACTTCTCATGTCCGTCTCTATATCTGTTGTCGAAGATAGCGAATTTGTCTCCGATCTCAAAATTGTAGTAGCTAGATTGGTTGACAAATTAGCTTTGTGAAACTCCAGACTAATGTAATAGGTTTGGGCGAGTTGAGCGGAGAATAGAATGAGGGGATACTGTACTCAGGTGTTATCCCATCCCTATACGCCAAGAACGTTGACGTGCACCGCCATCATCTTCGGACATCACAGACCACTCCGTCGCACTCGTCAGGTAGATGTTGATGAGCAACCGTGGCGATGGGCATCAAGCACTAGCGGTGGCTTCTTTAGATGAGGCGACGGTGGACAGGCTGAGGAGTGAGAAGGGAGGGAACTATTGACTTTTCCTACTTAATTATTCGATGAACACATGACGGGAATCCAACAATAATTTGGACATGGATACGGATTTCCGTCGCCTACATCAATCACGCTAGCGACGACATCGGATAAGATTGCTCGCAATGATAAGAAAGTCTAATCTCATGTAATCAGTATCAGTCACGCCTGATCTATTCGGTAAATAATTCTACTTTGTTTCAATAGACTTACGTACTCAAAACCATTATGTCATATATCATAGCCTAAGTAAAATTCCGACTAAAGCGAACCATATCACGCTTACGCAAGCAACATCATCAATCTTAAAAAAGAAAAGGGATAAAAAAATCTCCTCTCTCTCTCGCCTCTCCTAATTTCACGTCGGCCTTGGATCCTGTCCTATTCCCATATGATATTCAATGCAAACCTCCATGGTTGAGTGGCGTCCTAAAGAAATGCGAATGCGTAGAAACCCCTCCTCTCCCTCTCTCTACCCCGTGACGCAATTTGAAGAAAGAAAGAAATCTCTCTCTCTCTCTCTCTACTGTGATGCAATTTGAGGGGAATAATAAGAAAATGGCGTTGCAGGCCCACGCGGAGTGGGAGAGGAAGAGAGAGATACGCAGCTGAGAACGTAAGCAGGAGCCAGCAACCGCGGGTGACGCCATCCCCTTCGTCACCCACACGACTTCACCTCCCCCACCTCCTCCCGTCCCCTCCCCCATTTCCTCCCCTTTCTTCATTCACACACCCAGTCAACCAAAGCCCCCACAAGAACAGCGAAATCTTTCTTTTTCGCCTTTCCCTTTTCCCCTTCGTTTCCTACCCACGTCCCCTCCTCTTTTGCCCCTCTCTCTCTCTCTCTATTACTCTGTGCGTGTGTGGATGCGTGTGAAAGTGAAAACTGAAGTTTCGTCCGGTCTTCGTCCGTTTTCGTGTTCCCCTTCTTTCCTTATCCTTTCTGGGTTCGGTCTCTGCTCGGCCCCCGTTGAACCACCGCCCACCCCCCGCCCGGGTTTCGTACGTCGCGGCTTTCTTGATTCTTGCTGCTTTTTGCCGTCGCCCTCGACCCATCAATCTTGGAGCTGGTTCTTGATTCCGCCCCGGGGCTTTGCGGCTCGTTCTTGCAATTGGGTTGCTTGATCTTGGGTTGGCTCGGTGAGATCTGTTTGGAATTGAGCGAGAGAGGCGTTCCTGGTGCTTCTTCTGGGGATGATGTTTGCTGGGCATTTTGTGATTTTGGTGGACTTTCCCTGAGATTTTGTGTTAGAGTGTCCGGAACCCGTCCCGGTTCCGTTCTCTTGATGTTTCATAACCCAAGCGGGTTATATTAGATTCAGGGTCGTTCTTCTGATTACGTAGTGTGCGGATTTCCGGTGTCATAGTCCCTTGGTTCTATAGCCTATATATGTGCATGGGCGCTTAATCTGTATCTTTGTGCTTCAGGTTTTGTAGTTATCGATCTCTTGAGTCTGTCCCTTCCTAAACCCATGTATATTTTTCGTCTCTATGTGGGGTTTCTTTGATGCCCATTCAGAAGTTTTAGAACGGCTTTCTTGAGGTATCGTGTTTGCAGATGAATAGATATCACCGAATCTGGCCTGCCCGTTACCTCTTATATGTGTAGTGCTTTTGTGAATACATGAGGTTTGTGTTTTTCCAGATTGTCCTGCACTTATGAGCACTGCTAGCTAAATTGAGTTTCAGCTCCAGTCATCGCTAGGAAGTGTCTTCCCTACGTCTGGGTTTCAAGGTTGAAGTTCATTGCACTACAGGTCCTTGAGTAACCTAGCCTTCCCTAATTAGATTTATGGCTTTTTCGATGGAGCCATCGTCATCTTTGAGCTTCACTTCATCTTCCCATTTGTCCAATAACTCCGTCAGCAACAACGCAGTGGGTCCTTATGGCTCTGAGACAGGGCATAGCCTTGATGCCATCAGTCTTGGGAAACTCAGCTCTAGTTTGGAGAGGCTTCTTTCTGATTCCACTCCTGATTATAGTGATGCCGATATTGTTGTTGAGAACATCTCGGTTGGTGTTCATCGATGCATTTTGGCTGCCAGGAGTGAGTTCTTCAATGACCTTTTCAAGCGAGAGAAGGGATCCTCTGAGAAGGAGGGTAAACCAAAGTATTACATGGACGATCTTTTGCCTTATGGCAAGGTCGGGTATGAAGCCTTTCTGATTTTCTTGAGCTATGCATACACGGGAAAGCTGAAGCGTTCTCCAGTGGAGGTTTCTACCTGCGTTGATGATATGTGTGGCCATGATGCATGTAGCCCAGCTATCAATTTTGCGGTGGAGTTGATGTATGCCTCGTATATCTTTCAGATCCCGGAGCTGGTTTCCCTCCTCCAGGTCCGTCCCTCCCTCTCTATGCTGAGCAAAGTGCCGTACCTGTGAAAATAGATTTGTCTATCCAGCGTATGTTAATTAAAACACTCAAAATTCAGTCTTCCATAAGTGGTTGCTCCTTTATGGCCCCCATTTATATGGTGAAAGATTTATGGAATGTCAAGATAGCATTGTCACATAAAACTCCTCTACATGGTCTTTGCATCTTATGATTATCTTCCTTACGGAAGTTTCTTTGAGAATGACTACTTAAAGAATGTTTGGAGCCATGAGGGTGACCAGACTTTGCTGAAATTTGTGGCAGATATATTAACTAGCAGACGCCTTAATTTGGTTTTTGCAAGGCCATGTGGTGGAATAAGAAGGAAAGTGTAGGCGTAATCTAGGATTGTTTGTATTATCTTCATTGTCTCTTTGTGATCTGTTATAAGCTGGAAACCTGCGCATTTGACCTTTGTTTTTTGATCAATCAAAACGAACAAAAATTCCTTATTCAGATGATTTGCATTGTGCTGTAGATAACTTTTAAATTGGTATGTCGTGCAACTGCAGCGACGTCTTGTCAACTTTGTTGGGAAGGCTCGATCAGAAGACATCATCCCCATCCTCACCGTCGCTTTCCACTGTGAATTGAATCAACTTGAGATGCAATGTGTTGATAGAGTGGCTCGATCTGATCTTGACAACATTTCTCTTGAGAAAGAGCTTCCCCCTAAGGTTGCAGAAGAGATTAAATTGCTACGTCTCAAGTTTCAACCTAAAGATGAAACTAATTTGGAAATTCCAGACCCCTTACGTGAGAAGAGAGTTAAGAGAATTCACAAAGCCTTAGACTCCGATGATATTGAACTCGTTACGCTTCTCTTGAGCGAGTCCAATATCAACTTAGATGAAGCCTACGGCTTACATTATGCTGCAGCTTACTGTGACCCCAAGGTTGTCTCTGAGTTGCTTAGTTTGGGCTTGGCTAATGTCAACCTTCAGAACCCGAGGGGATACACTGTGCTCCATGTTGCTGCAATGAGGAAGGAGCCTAAGATAATAGTCTCATTATTGTCAAAAGGTGCTTGTGCATTGAAATTGACACCTGATGGACAGAATGCTGTCAGCATCTGCCGAAGGTTGACAAGGCCTAAGGATTATTATGCTAAAACAGAGCAGTGCCAGGAAGCAAACAAGGACAGGCTATGCATAGATGTACTGGAGAGGGAATTGTATAGGAATCCATTGGCAGGAGATGCTTCTGTTTCGTGTCCTATTGTATCTGATGATCTACACATGAAGCTGTTGTATCTGGAAAACAGAGGTACTGAATTTTTCGGCTTATATTTGGCTTCTTGTAGATTATGGTGTTGCACTGAATGTTGCAGCATGCTGCCTGAATATCATTAAGATGATCCAAGCTTCTTAGTGAAAATTTACAAGATGGACACCAAAGGTTGAGTGCTTTATGTCCATGTGCGTGCAGTGCAATGAATAGTTCCGGCAGAGATGTCAGGTGTTAAGTGAGGACACCCTACGCTTCATGGAGTTTGAAAAGAAATTAAAACAAATGATGGTTTGAGTTGTTGGAAAGTTCCCCATTCTGGAAGGATAACAAATAATCTTGATTGTGTTGAAGTAATTTGCAAAATGTTTGGTATATGTTGATTCTGTGAATTTAACCCACAATAAGTCGCATGTCTTAACATTTCTTTGCTTTCCTTGTCCTTTTGAAACCTTTAAGTGAGATAGACATTTGGAAGATTGGAAGAGAGCAACATGCTAGTGCAAGCCTAGATCCAGTGGCATCCCACTGTTCTATAATATGGAGAGAGTTGTGGGGATAGAACTGATTTTTGTATTAGTCAATGAATTGATGGACATAGAGGCACCTAATCTAGTGGTTCTAGTGGAGGATTTCCTTAAGGTTGGTTGTATAGGTCCATTTTGCTTTTAAACCTTGATAACTCCTTGATAAGCATCTAACTCATCATGGTTTTCCCTAGGGGCATTCGTCATGGTGTGTACTTTTCTTTTGTTGTTTCTTAAGAAAGCTTCCAAATATTCTCAGTACATTATGATTTCACATTGTTTTCTTTCTGGAAAACTCTTTTTTTAATCAATGTATATTTATGCTTCTAGGACCTCGATGACTCTTTGATGAGGCATCTAACTCATGATGGTTTTACCTAGAGGGATTCTGAGAATCCTGGTGTGTACTTTTCTTTTTGTTGTTTTCTAAGAAAGCTTCCAATATTCTCAGAACATTTTGATATCAAATTGTTTCCTGGAAAACACTTTTTTTTTTTTAATCAATGTATGCTTCTGCATTTCATGATGGTTTTACTTAGAGGGATTCTGAGAATCATGGTGTGTACTTTTCTTTTTGTTGTTTATTAAGAAAAATTCCAATATTCTCAGTACATTTTGATATCAAATTGTTTCCTGGAAAACACTTTTATTTATTTATTTAGTTATTTATTTATCAATTTGTATTTATGCTTCTGCATTTCATGGATATCAATCATTTCTGCAGAGTTTATCTCCCTCATTGCTAAGTTAATTAAGACCTTAACACGCTATTGATATCACCAACTGCAGTTGCATTTGCAAGACTGTTCTTCCCAACTGAGGCTAAATTAGCTATGGATATTGCTCATGCTGAGATGACAGCTGAGTTTGCTGGTCTTTCTGCAAGAAAAGGTTCTAGTGGAAATCTGAGGGAGGTTGATTTGAATGAGACCCCCATAGTTCAAAACAAAAGACTGCTGTCTCGAATGGAAGCCCTCCAAAGAACAGGTAACTTGAAATGGACTATTTTGCTGATAAGGTTTATTGATTAAGTGAAGTTCTTCCTCTTTCATCTTGGAATGATGTTGAGTCTATGACTAGTAGTTTCTTTTTTTCAAAAAAGGGGAAGAGCATAACTTGGCTTGTTTAGTTAATTTTTTCTTGCTTCAAATGATTTAGTTTATAAAATCCAATGCTGGGCGAATGGCTTTTGTGAAAAGAAATTGCATTTCTTACTATAAAGGTGAAAAGAGAAATAAAGATCCAGCTAATAATAGCTGCAAAATGCTACTTCATGCTGTGATGTTGAAATGGGGTAAAAAGAGTCATAAGAGGCTTCGTGACTTCATGATGAAAACAGGAGAGAGTGCTCTCTACATGCTTCCTAAAAGTGCTCCATGCTGTTGTCCTTTTCCTCCTCCTTGTGCTCTCTCTCTCTCTCTCTCTCTCTCTATATATATATATAGAGTGCGTGGCGCACATGGTGGGTAATGCCAGTTGGGCATTTCGGTGGCTTATGGGGCCAAAATGCATGCATGTCATTTCCTATCGTAACTTCAATGTCAAGCTGATTGAGCGGTCTAACTAATATCTCTTGCATCACTGGGAAACATTCTTGCTTTAGATCCCAGAGTCTTTGTGATGAGCATGCTTTCTAATGCTGAACAAACTGACTTGGAACACAATCTATCTGATTGTAAATTCGAACTCATTTTTTTCAGAAGTCGGTCGATTACATGTTGATATTATGTAAACACAGTTTCTTTGTTGATTTCCAATGAGGATAAGGTCAATTCAGTTCAGTTGTGTAATTCACTGATGAGAACCCATTGTCATGGTGGGCAGTGGAAATGGGTCGGGCGCTACTTTCCTAATTGCTCGGAGGTGCTCGATAAGTTTATGGAGGATGATCTGCCCGACCTGTGCTACCTCGAGAAGGGCACACCTGATGAACAGAGGATAAAGACAAGAAGGTTCATGGAACTCAAGGACGACGTCCAGAAGGCCTTCTCTAAAGACAAGGCGGAGATGAGCCGGTCAGGGATCTCATCTTCATCGTCCTCATCATCCTTAAAATACAATAACAAGATTAGAAGATTGTGAGGACGCGCATGAACCAATATGGAATAAACCAACCTATTGAAGGGCAACTGTTCTTTTTTTCTGGGCAAGGAAGCGAAAAATTTGGCTTCTCTCCTCAATTTGTTGAGCTGACAAAGATACATTCAGATGTTCATAGGATGTTTTGGTAGTGATTTAAGATGTTTTGGTCTTTTTTTGAGGTCTCCACTTGTTCATGCTAGCCAACAAAGGGATTTGAATTGGATTATGTACAGTTGTGCATTAATTTGCATCAGTCTGTTTTGCAAATGTTATGTACAGGTATAGTTATTTTCGACAGATCAGAATCCATGTTTTGCTTTTAATTTTTATTTTTTCTGACCATCTCGATCCATCTCTGAGTAGACAAAAGTAATATAATCCGAAAAAATCCGTGTTGGTAACTAAAACATGGATTCTGATCCGTGAAGTATGCCGAAACTGAAAGTAAAGCCGATACGATCAGGTGTTCCTGATCATCAGATGGATGATGGTTGATGTGTATTGAGCATTACACGCAACTTCGATTTGATTTCCTAAGTGGCAAGCCTAACCTGCCAAGTCGAATGGCTCTGATCTCAAATGCTTGCAAGCATGCCTTCCGAATTGCGATGTCTTTTACCGGATTCGATCAAGCGATGTCACAAACATCTTGACCTTCGATTTCACCGCTATAGTTCTCGGCACCAGCATTGTGCGGATCTCATAATGTACAAAACTAAATCAGAGCAACTGGTGAACAATGATTTTTGTATCACCGATGACGCTTACAGCTTGGAAACTATCGCTCTTTCGCTGCATTCAAATATACGTAAGCCTAGATCCGCTGGCGGTACCACTTCTTCAATTAAGAAATCTATATCAAATTTGAAGACGAAATTGCTCCGGATCTGCAATTTGAGATTTCTCAAGATTAGCATGTAAGAGACGATGCTTCGGATTTGTAATTCTTTTACTTCGTTGAGCTTGATCAATAGCTAAAGCGATTATGGATCGTAGAATTAAATAGGATCTAACCAGACTACCGACACCAACACACCAGGAGTCTGCTCAAAAAGGGAGCAAGAGGGTGTTGCATCTTGCATGATTACAAGCTCAATCTCCAGAAGCAGAGTTCCTTTTTTCTAAGACATGAACAATTACGACACTGATGATTTATCAACACTGATTGAGCAGTGTTGACGGAAGTAATCGCTATGTATGCATTCTGTCGCCTCGATTTGCAGCAATATTTCGGTACTCGCATTACACCTTGTCTTACGGATTCTATCCTCTTTAGATGCAAACACCCATACATGAGCCTGATCCTGAACAGTTTTCCTATTATGCGAGCAGCAGATCCATGCCATGCCAGAGTTGCTTCACTCAGATGTTCGTAGAACGCTTAAAACAGGCTCTTCAATGGACCTCAGCTGTTGCCATCGGTGGCTGCTACAAGTAGCGGGACAGCAAAGCGGCAAGAACGCCCAGGGGCCGCCAGGTACAGGCGAGATGCATACCGAAAGTGTCGACAGTACGGCAATTCATTGCTCGAGAAACCGGCATCTGAAAGCTATACAACCAAGCTAGCAAGGGCAGTTCCGACGATACAATGCAACTGGGTTGATTGAATAAGCTCTTCAGAGCATGGATCGGAGTCTGCTACCGGCAAAGCAGCTGGGACTTTTACTGTACAGCAGGATCGGAGCATGGATAGTGTTGAGGCAAGGAGTGAGGGACGGGCGCACCGTACAGTCATCCGTGAAAAAAAAAAAAAAAAAGCCTCCGATGGAGGACGAGTTAAAAATGAATGAAATCTGGTCCTCTGCCGAAAGGAGATTGGCCATAGTCATGTGTCACAGTCACGAAATTCCTATAACCAAGGGACCGTGCATGATTGAGGAAGATCTCCCATGGTTCCCACTAGAATTTCTAGAACGTTCTCAGAGATGGGCAAAATGATAATTGTGCCAGGATCTAGAACTCAGGAAGATCTCCCATGGTTCCTACTAGAATTTCTAGAATGTTCCCAGAGACGGGCAAGACGGTAATTGCCTCAGGATCTAGAACTCTCCTACATAAATGTGGATTTCTGGAAGATTCTCGGGGGTGGGGAAGACGGTAATTGCACTAGGATCTAGAGCTTTCCCAGCATAAATGTCTGTAGGTGGTAGTTTAGGAGATGCAATCTCCTCCGTGGGATGAAATCCCAATCAATGGTTGTAATTTGAAGGCCTTGAGTGTAAAAAGGGGTGCCATCTCCCCCATTTGTATTTATCCAATCATTTTAGAATCAAAGTTCCATTCTCTCCGAACTTATTGTATCCATCCAACCATTTTAGAATCTATGGTCTCAATGATCCTGATCAAGCTAAAATTCAGAAGAGCCTAAAGTCATTTTAGAATCTATGGTCTCGACGATCCAAAAAAGCCTATAGCTAAAATCCAAAAGAGCCTAAAGTCATCAAGACATCAATCCAAAGAAGTCATCAAGACATCAATCCAAAAGAGCCTAAAGTTGCAAAGAGCCTAAAGTTGCAAGCAAAAAAGCGCCTAAAGTCATCAAGACATCAATCCAAAGAGCCTAAATCGCGATCCAAAGGAGCCTAAAATCGCAAGCAATTCAAATTGCAATCCAAACTGCAAGCAATGCTACAAGATCCGAATCCCGTAACTACAGCATCGACCCGTTCATGGATTGCCAAAAAAGCCATCTCAGCATCAGCTTCATAAGGGGCAACAAGACCCATCATGGATTGCCAAAAAAGCTATCTTAGCATCAGCTTCTAAGGGGCAACAACATCATAAACGGGTCATCCTCCTCCTTCAAGGCCTTCTGCATGCAACCATACATGCCGTCCATGGATTGCCAAAAAAGCTATCTCAGCATCAGCTTCTAAGGGGCAACAACATCAGAAACGGGTCATCCTCCTCCTTCAAGGCCTTCTGCATGCAACCATACCAATCAAAATGCGATAAATTCATTAAGAATGATAACTTTAACTTACTTTAACCACACATGACCAAGTTCATGCCTCGATTAGCTTGTGTACTATTTAAAAGGTGATCTTTACTGCATCTTTGTATTTCTCAGTACAGTAACTCCTCCTGACTCAAGCCGACAAGCTTTAGCAAAAAAGGTGGGTTTGAGCTAAACTGCAAGATCCAAGCTCTGCTGGAAGCAAGAGCAGCACTTAAAACCTCGAGAAGGACAGAAGCCCTATCTTCACTTAAAACCTCGAATTAATGTATCATGAGTCGAATTAATATATCATGAGCCATCTTCACTTAAAACCTCGAATTAATGTATCATGAATCGAATTAATATATTATAAGATATATAAACGATTATATACACACTAATTCTTCAATATGGGATACTTTTAACACGACTTACTCGTATATTTTAATACCTTTTGTCTTATATTGTCGTGACTATTTCCACTTATTTATTATCCAAAAAATTGGTTCTTCAATTTAGATTAGTTGATGCACATACTTTTTGTGTCGAGTCATAAATATTCAATGGCTATCGAATACTTAATAAAGTGAACAAAATGCATCTCCTAAAACCGAGAAAAACATTTATTAATTTGTGGGAAGAGAAAAGAACTTCTTGACCCCTAGCGGCAGTCTTATTTTGACTTTAATCAGTCATAGGTCAATTTATTTATTTATTTTTTTCAAAAGAAACCCATCATGAAAACTTTCCAAACACGAAGACTTCAAGCTGCTACATTGCTTGCGCCGCAAGCAGCCCTGCGCAGGACCGTGAAATGGAAGAGGCATGCGTTCGTGTCCCACGGCATCCCGATCTCGTCGTCCTTCCCCAGCCCTCACCGCCGGAGGAACAGCTGGCTCCAATCCCCGTTCAACAGGTAGCTGTTCGACGATGCCCAATGCCGGAACATGAGCCGTGCTTGTCACCCGTGTCCACATCCCTTACGCCCACTTCCATCCCTTCCATCCCTTCCTAGCTGTTGTACTTTAGCTAGTACGTTCATAATGGGGTGCGATTGGACCGCACCATTTGGACTTTGATACGGTACGATGGAAGGACATCATTTGGACTTGATACGGTACGATGGCAGGACACCATTTGTAGGGTGTCATGGAGACATATAAAAGCCTCCCGAACACAACCGTTGGGTTGGTTGGCAATTCATTCATACCAAATTTTCTTTCCATTTCCATCGAAGAAAAATGAATTCCATTTCACTTTTGCAAGAACGATCGGCATTTACACCGTGGAAATCGGATGCTTTTGTCGTGATTGCATCTAGACCGACGTGAGATAGTTTTTGTTCGTGATTCATCAACAATTCAACATTCGTTCCGGGGCTAATTGCTATTTGTGCATCGGAATCAGGTAAGTCATCTTCCGCCGACTCGAATTCCAACATTGGCTCTTGACGCGCCTCACCGTCTCTTCACCCATCCACTGGAGCACGTGAATCCTCACGGCATCCCGCGGGAGCAGCAGCCGCCACAGGTGCCCGAGGTCGCTGGGCTTGAGCTTCTTCTTGATCTTCCGCTGGTCCTCGTAGAGCACCAGATCCGTGGAGACGCCCGGGTAGCGCTCCTCTCCTTCCTCGCGTCTCGGGACAGCCGGTTGTTGTTCCTTCTTGGGACGGCACTGCCCGACGATCGCCTCGTCTCCACACATCTAATGTGGGTTTCGTCGGAGGCTGACGGCTCCAAAGATTCCCGCCCATCACGCGTGGCGAGATCCGTTTCTTGATGCCGGTTGCTGCCATTGTTGTCCCCGACCGAGGAAGAGGAGCTTTCCTGAATGTCGGTGCAGGCCTGAGTAGGGAATAAGACGATGGTTCGCGTGCTCCCATTCCTCCTCTCATCATCACCGTTGTTGTGGGCTGCATCGGAAACTTAGGACGAAGAGGTCACCGACAACGGTGCTGGCGGCAAGCCGCCGTCCATGATGATCGGAGGAGACTTGCGGTTGAAGAAATGGAACATGCGTTTCCTAAGTCAAAATTAAGTTGTGAAGTGCGAACTTTAAATACAGAGTAATTTCCTAATTTAGGCTGGATTAAGAAAGAGAATTTCCAGGTAGTGCAGTGAGTGCAGAACTACACGTTTCCTAAATTGTGATGATTTAACGTAAGCAAATAACATGTTCAGTTTGAATGAAAAGTTCTAGAATCCCAAGGATTAAGTCCCTTCTCTTGGATTAATTTGAAGTGTGCAGCCCTTGTAATCTTTCTATTTCACAATCCGTATTCATCACTATATCGATAGTTGGTCCCAAAAAATAAAAAAATTTGGCACAACTTATAATTGCCTTCATATATATGATTATCAAATCTTTCCCTAATACCTCTCGAGGTAGGTGACGCCACAAAGATTGGGACTAAACCAAATGCATTCCACTCTTTTACAGCAGCGACAGAATGTAACTGCGGAGAAAAGTACCCTTCAGAAAACTGCAGAGATCCTGCAGGTTGGGATCTCCAGTTATGCTCCTGGATATTTGCTTGATACCCTCCTGACCAGATTGGATACCAATTGACAATGGCTGCGGCACAAACCCCGGCCTGCTTCCAGGTGCAGACCAATGCCGATGCCGTGGTTGATGGTCTCTAGAAGAGAATTGCTTAGATATGCTAGACAAGAGAGCAAACTAGAGAATTGCTTAGATATGCTAGACAAGAGAGCACCCAGAACTTAAGGATGTCACATATAAAGGAATGGTTCACGGACATGGGAACGAGGATGCGATCCACTTAACTTGCGACTTTGAAAGCAAACCAGCATGTTCAGATGATGCTTATTTATAGGTCTGGACTCTGGTAAACCAATAACATGGGGCAACTTCCGGAACATTCGATTTTCAAAGCAAGGGTTACACAAAATGAGAAACGCAGTGCATTGATAACTGCGAACTTTCCTTGATTGCCAGATTAAGCAGGGTCTTGAAGGCACTTGTTAATAAGATTCTTTGTTAATTTAGAGAAAAAAAAACTATTACTGCAACAATCCTTCACAGCTGAAAGAGAGAGTCCTAGGCCAATACAGTCTCCCCAAATCATCAAAACAATCAATCTTGCCTAGTACGATTTGCAGACAACATTGTTGAAGCACATCTAACTATGATTAAATGTTACAGTGATGAGCAATTACACGCAAAGAACCAGCAACGAAAGCATCTGGAAACTTTTTCATTACTTAATTTCATTGGTAAAAGAACCTAGCACCATGTACCAAAATGCTCTCATTGAAAGCGTTTTTAGAAATTTTGTGTACACTGATGGCATCAGAGAATCTACACTAAAAAGAATGTCAGGAAGGGTATCTTTAGCCTGAATTTGGTGACTGTTTTATACTTTCCCACATCTCTGCACCATCAGGATGAACATCTACAAAATACCGTACAAAACGAGCATCCGAGCATGCAAGGATGGAGCTAATGGACATCATTGGCTTGACTGCACCTCTATCCCTTGACCAAATGTACATTGATACTCTTTTTGTATTCTCTCCATATCATAGCATAAATAAGCTGGAAAGGCCACAAGGATTTCCAGTGGATAGCCCAATCGGTTGATTAAGTAATCAATCTTCTTCTCAATGACATCTTTTGTCTGGTTCAGCACCGTAGGAGCTTGTTTAACGATTTTTGAGGCCAAATTGAAGTCCAGACCAGCTTGTACAAGACAGTCAAACCTTTCTTGCAACTGATCCCCTCTTCCTCTAAACCGTTTCAATGCTTTTGTCATCTCCTCTGAGTTTTCAACAAAGCCTAACCTCATCAAGAATGTTTTTTTCTCTATGTATTTAGTTGGATCTTGGTACAGTGTCCCTGCCCTCCACTTGGATGCCACCTGGAACAATTTCAAAGGATCTTCCTTTATCATAACAGCTAAGCAGTCTCTTATTACTTTCAATTCTTTACAGACAGTTTTGGGTCCTTTAAGGGAAGATGAGGCCAAAAGCTTCATGTGGTTGGAAACTATATCAGCTATTAAATCCATTTCCACTCTGATTTCAGTCAGAAAACTTACAGCTTTTGAGATATTTTTCAAGGACTTCTCAGACAGAATGAAGGGATTTTCAGCAAACAGTACATAAGCCTCATCCACATTGATGCCCACTTTCAATAATAGGCCAAAAACCACATACACCTTCCTTCCCGAGCCATTGAACAGAAAAGCAGGATTTCTCTTGAATAATTCACCCATCCGATTCTCTCCATTATTCGCTTTCTCAAGGAACTCTATGGTGTCAAGAATTCTGCCCCAACTGTATCTTTTCTTATCAGATAAATACTCACCGATACAATTAATATCTACACCATGCCCTTTCAGTTTATCTAGGACCTTAACAAACTGTAAATCAATGCCGCCGACCAACAGTGTAGGGCAGCAAATCACCAGCTTGATTATTGTCGATTTACTTAGACCTATATCCTCATACGCCTCCAATCTCGATATCAACACCCCAATATCGCACCGAAAAATATCTCTCGCTTCTTTAAAAATCTTACCAATCTTGTTCCTCGGAATCCCGTAATTACACAAAGTCTGAAAATTCTCAAGCATGAGATGATCATCACTTAAAAACATCATGTTCCGCGGAAGAAGCCCCTGCACCTCAGATGGGCGCACGCCCAAGCTCTCGAAGAAGGGCTCGAACTCATTGATAGGATTATACCTAAGAAACCTCTCTATAGCCGGAGCAACTTCCTTTTCAGCATTGACATTGGAGAGCAGATCCTGCACGAAGTTTGGCGAGTTCTTGCTAATGTACTCGGCGTCGGAGAAGCTGAAGCTCCTGGTGCAGTGCAAGTAGTCGAAGAGCGCGTCCTGCGCCTTGCTCCTGGTGACACGAGAGAACCGGTGAGCCAACCGGGTCCCCGCCGTTTCACCCAGCTCGAGGCTCGAGCGGCTAAAACATCGAAACTTCAAGGAAACGGGAGACGGGTCCATTTTGGTTCGGGACATTTCGCAAACAGAAGGAGGGCATAGCAGACGGTGACCGAGTTGAGCCATCATCCTAGACAAAGGGGCCAACTTTCCGCGGATTCTGGCCGTAAACATGTCACGGCACCATCTGGGTTGAACCTATACGGAATGATTAAGCGAAGAGAGGCTTCGTGGGTCATTCGCCATGGCTCTTGGCGGCCGACTCTGCAGATGAAAATGGAACGGCGGCAGAGAAACCGGAAGAGGGTCTTGACGGCTTGCCCTGCGGCGGCGGCGGCGAAGCCAGCATCGACGGCTGCTTCCGGGTCACGCGCGCCGGAGCTCGAGTTCAGCTCCGGCGGAATGCAAGGGACGGTGGAGAAGATAAACCCTAGTAAACCTCGAAGAAGAAGAAGGGGGGAATGCAGGGGGGGACACAGGCGGGCAATTTACCCTTAATTTTCCATGTTTGGTTTTTTTTTCCTTTTTTTTTTTTTTGCTTGCATGTCAAGAATTATAAGACTGCGAAGAATCGTGTTTGAAATCTAAGTTCATGATAATCGAATTAATTATAACTATTGATTATGTGATTATTATAAAATTAAATTATGATGATTGTACTTAATTCATAATTTCAAAAACAAATGAGAATTTCTTCCGTCAATCGAGGAAATTTCTAATTTTGGCATGATCTCTCAAACTTTTTTGACTTTTTGATCCAATTGGAAGAAGTCTAATTTTTGAAGTATTAATTGATCATATAATACCAATCAAGTCGATAAGTTGGAATTCAAACAAAATAAATAACTAAAAATTCCAAATCCTCGTCATATAAGTCAAACAAGCCTTGTTTTCCTTAAAAATCAACGAAAGTGAATAGCCACATCCTTCATGATGTATGGGGGACATGCGACATGTTCTCAATATCTCAACTAAATGGTACAGAAAGTTCAACCATTACATTAAATTTCATTGAAATATACTTAAAAAGTATGAGTAACCGAAATGCATTAATTCAACTGCATCGATTTTCTTCCATTTGACATTTTATCTTGAACCTAATTACTGGGGTTTGTCTGAGTGGTCATCCTTCCAATTTGGAAGGGAGATGTGGCGGGTTCGAATCCCCACATTTTCGAGAGTTAGGTGGGGACGATTTAGTTTCAGAGTCGAGTTTCGACTCCCACATCCTACTAGAAATAGAGTATGACCGACAAAAAAGAAGAAGAAGACACTTCATCTGGATCCACCATGCACAGCTCCCTTCGTATCAATTTCAACATAAACCTAGGCAAACGAATTTGGTAATTTGACCAAGAAAAAAAGATTTTTTCTTTAGGTAGAAACAAGAAAAGTTGACTTTGGGAACATTAAATTCCAATGCCCTGGGCATCGGGGTGTTCCAATTATCCCGTGAATTTTTCAATTGATTTTCCCGGTGGTTGGCAAAAAAGGAGAAGGGAACTTTATTTTATGAAAATGAAATCTAAAGTTGTGATTTTTCTTGGATGAAATTGCAAGAAATGGAAACCCCATCCAACGACCCAATCCGAGAGAGAGAGAGAAAGTAGAATTCACAATCAGACAGCAACTCCTATTTGCCCTCACGCACTCCTGCCTGCCCGCCTGCCTGCCTCCCTGCCCACCCAATCCCCCTCTCTCTCTCTCTAGCCTTCCTTCATACTTTATTCGTTTGGCAATTCGCCCAAAAATCATTGCTTTCGGTGGGAGATTCCCATTTCGATCGAGAGTTAGCCTCCGGGGTGGTTGAATCTCATCTGGGTTCTCGTCGTTTCGCCTTGTGATTTCGAGTTCCGATTTGCCCATCTGTCGAAAACCCCCCACCGACATTGTGCGTTTTCCCTCTCCCCCCGGATTGGCTGCGTTCTGGGTCGGTTCCGGCTTCGATTCCCTCATCTGGGTTCGGGCGCTCGGCCGGCGTTCGCGCTCTTTCGGTTTGGGTGAGTGGCGTTCTCGTTTCCCCCGCATTGTGCTCTCCGGTTGGTAATTTGTGCTCTGCGACTTGGGTTGTGGGACTATTTTCTTGGGAAGTGATTCTGGGTCGGGAGTCCATTTTCTATACGTGTGTTGCTCGAGCACCCTCTTCATTACCTTGCAGGCATTTGCTTTTCTCTGCTTCCCCTTTTCGTTTTTTCGCGGGATAGATGGAATTTATAGGTGTGTGATTGTATTGAGAGTTCTTCCAGTTCGAGTTTTGTACTTCTTGTTGTTCTAGCAGCTGATCTTTGCTCTGCTAGTAATGACTTATCTAGCACCATCTTGTGGTGCGATTTTAAGCTAACATCTGTTCGTGGGATGACCGTGTTTTGGTTAACAGAGCAGAGCGTGCGAGCATTCTTATTTCCGGTTGTGCTTTTGGTTGTTCGATCAGTGCCAGCATGCATCGATGTGTGTTTGCGGTTCAGATCTCTTTTGGTTGCTGTTATTTGTTTGTCCATGCCCTGATGCCTCACTTGTTGACGTTACATACTTTCCCGTTGACACCTTCAAAGTGTCTTCTCGGAACAGCTCTTGTGTTGGGTACCTTGCCTCCATTGAACTCCTGTTTTTCTTTCTTGTGGGTCATAATATCACATTAAAGTGCTTGATGTGCACATTGAAGAGTAGAATGAAAGCCATAATGGTGTGTGTGATGTGTGCAATTATCTTGAATAATTTCCTTTCAAATATTATGGTTGTGCAAGTTAGGAGAGAACAAAGTAAGGAAAAGAACAACAAGCATTGATGTGAGGTTGATGCAGATTAGAATGATTTAACTGGTTATGCTTAAACATTGCCCAGAGAGTAATAGTTTCATTGTTATCGCTGCAGTTTCTTTGGCTGTTATTACTTACTCGAGGTTATGCATTATTTTCTCTTGCCATCATGTATTGGGATCAAAATAGACATAAAGATTTCACCAAGCTGTCATCATCAATTTGACTCTTCTTCAGTATTTTAGTCCCCTTTTTTAACATGTAGTCTGCTAAAGCATATTCAATAATTTGTTGGGAAAGTCCATCATAGGCTCTTAGCTACGACTGACTAATTTGCTGATGCTGCTATCAATTACTGGAGTTTCTTTCTTGGTCCTTTTCTTTTGTCAAGCCTTATGCCTGGAAATCATTGCCATCAATCATTTTCCTTTGCAATAATAGTTCTTGAATTGGCAAGCCTTTTTAAAGATTTGAGTCTTTCTAGGTTGTACATGAAAAGCACATAGGGAAGTTTCTTTATCAACTTCACTAGGACGCTGAAAATTATTTTCTATCAAGTGAACTTGTCATTATGGTGCTGGAGATGACTTATCCTTTCATATGCCTTGCAAATTTACCAGCTCTCTTATGAATTGCTGTTGCAGCATAAAGAGCCAAAATGGATAGGGGAAGACAGTACTAGAAGAGGCAGGAGGCACAAAAAACCTGGAGATCCATATGTGACCAGAAGAGTTCATCATGCGGGCAATTTCCAACAACACTGCTATGACTATGGAGGCTTACAGGAACCAGGCTGAAGTGTTGGTCAAAAGCTATCTATTAGCTGATACCATAGTTCCATTTACGTCCGTTGTAGCTGGCATTTTGGCCTGTAAATTGGTATGCTCTTTCAGCGAATTTACTCTTTTCCCTTCCAATGTGAAGCTTTTTTTCTCCAATTTTGCTTGGCTTTCTGAGTTTTGGCTGGGTCCTTGGCTGTAGCAATGCTATTTCCATAATTGACAGTGACAAAACCTCTTTTAACTAGAAAAGTATACATGTGATCAGACATCTTCTTTCTTCATTAGTAGCGTCGTTATTACTTTACTTTCCTTTTCCTGACATTCAAATATCTTACAGGTGTATGATCTCAGCGAGTTAGTCAGTATGTTTTACTTCAGAACTTTTTCAAGTCTGACAAAAACACAACGCACTGAGTGGAATAACCGGTGGGTGGATATGATAAAACCTGCTTAGTCAGTTATAAGTATAGCTTTATGGTTGCTTCTAATATCAATCTTTTTTTAGTGGTATGTCAACAGTCCATGCTGTTTTCATCACGACCATGTCACTATACTTTGTGTTCTGGTCTGATCTCTTCTCCGATCGACTTGCTGGCCCTGTGACTTTTCGACATTCACCTCTCTCTAATTTTTTCCTTGGGGTAAGTTTCTCTCCTTCTGAACTCATTTGAAGTTTTGTCTTCTTTCTGAATGGTTGGAACATGACCCTCCATGCATAGAATGCAATGTAGACTAGTTCTAAGCCTTTCTATGCCAGAAGACTATCTATTAATGAAAGTCTTTTCCCCTTTGGAAAGGTCCTATGTCTATAGTATGCAGAAACTTATTTTCTAAGACTGATACGTTCATATTATATCGATGTAACTAGGATTGATTTAACTAGCAATGTGTTGGGCAATAAGTAGAGTTTATGAGCATATTCTTTAGTCAGATAGCCTATATCATATTCAATGTTGTGCTTTTCCACCTCCTTTCTTATGTGACTTCTCATTAAACAAATATATATTTGCAATGACATAAGTTTTGAATCCTGACATTTCTTTCCTTTTCAAAGTAAAAAGGGGAGGACAACATATTCAAGTCAAAACTCAATATGGGGAAGTTTTCCTGCATAAATTGCTTTGAAATCTGGTTAAGAGGAGCCATCTACTGTTGAAATTGTTTATTTTCTTCATTTCTCACTACTATTGTGGATGGAAAGAGTCTCCACCTGGGTCACCACGGTTCCATTTATAATAAACATGTTGAAATCATAGGACAAGTCCTTAGTAATTGACTCCCTACAGCCTTGCACTTACAAAGAGGGAAATTGTGCTTAAGGTTTTAAGCGGATCTCTGCGGGGTGCGCACATGAGTGATAAAGCCACCTCAAATCCAACTTAGATATGACTTTGCAAAAGACACTAACAAAAAACCTTGTGAATTATGAACAAAATTAGCTGTAACTTTTATACAGACCTCTATTGCCTTGATGATAGTATTTTATTCCCCCAGCCCCAGCCTTCAGTTCTGGTGGTGATGCACTCTCATAATTTTTATTCTCCCAAGTCTTCTCTAGCGAGGTTTAGTTTCTTCTGTTGTAACAAACACTCTGTAGGTCTTCATTAAGAGGGCTAGCAAGTTCCCTAGGTAAATGCCGGAATTTTTGAACAAGCAGAGAAGCCTTCTGATTGGATAGAGAATTGTTCCTCCAGTCCAAGTGAAAACATAAATTAAAGTAGCAAATTTGAGCAGTTGTTAACTGCGATTTGAAGTTATATGTACAGTAGCCATTCTGAAACGTAGATCTCAAAATGCGTACTGCCTCTTGAGGAGCAAATTATATTTATTGCCATCAGTAGACAGTGCAAAAACAGCTGTATTATGATCCATTTTATTAATCATTGCGCTTAATAAGTTGATGTTTGAAGTTTGTCAGCAGCACTAAATTTTTGGAGGACAAATCCATTTAAAGAACTTGTAGAAGCACACCACTTCTTTGTAGAAACAATTGCTTTGGTTATGTGCTAAATTGGCTATCCTTGGCAGCAGTCCAAGATAAGGTCCACCTGATTATGTTCTTCTTTGAAAAGAATCTGTAACATTTTTACAGGGAATGTTTTACAGGGTTGCAACACCATTTTTTCATTATGTCCTTTTACTTGCTTGCCTAGATAATCAACAGTTATGGCCCTTATGAAGATATTGCTCAAAGTGAAATCACTTGCCCTCCATGATCCTCCCTGCCCTGGCCTATTCTCTGCTTATCATGCACCACTTAGGGACCCCAATGCTTTTCCAAAGAAGCTAGAATTTTCGAAATTTGTATGATCTGATATCTCTTCCTTCTGCATTATTTTTTCAATTGAGAAGTCTAAAACACAATTCCATCATCCTTCAAGCTTTTCCACTCCTAGATGCAAAGTAACACATTTAGAGTTATATTGTTAATGAACTCTAGCCTGTTATAATCCTTCCTCTTCAAAATGAGCTCAAAATTCTGAGAAATTTTTGTCCATAATCGTTCTTACCCACTGTCAATCTTCATTCAGTGATCAATTTTTGAACAAAGTATTTAGTAGCATAAATGGATCTTAGCATAATTATAGATGCAGTGCCAGCTTGAACCAGAGTAGCTCTAGTAGTCAATGAGCGGCAATCACTACCACAAAATACACTACACTGGATTCCCAGCTATTCTTGAGTAAATTTTGTTCCTCATACCTTGTACTTTGGAAATATCTTATACATTCACTGGGACACTTTTTGAATGGTGAACCTTGGCTTATATTTGACTTCATGTTTGGGAAATCGACAGAGTTCCTCTGGACAAACACAGGTAAGTGCTGTGTGAACTGAAGCTGCCTGAGCTAAGTGGACTATCCTGTGTGATAATGATATATTAGAATGGTAGGCTTCGCTTGAAGTTTACTTCTGTTATCATATATACTTTCTATGGATGCACCCTGTTGCTGCATTGATAGCTTTCATAATTGCCGATATATGTTGCGATGGTTCTTCAGCTGGTGGAAAATCTTTTGGCAGGTTTCTGTTGGGTATTTTCTTTCAGATCTCGGAATGATATTTTGGCTCTATCCGTCTTTAGGTGGAATGGAGTATGTAAGTGATTTCTTGCTTATGGATCCATGGATTTTATAATAAGTTTTCCTTCTTGTTGGAGCATCAGTAAAGTTTTCTTGCTCGTGCATCTTTTCGTCCGTACTGTCATCTCAAACTAATTTTATTTCTTTCTATTTAGCAAGGTAGTGAGAGATTGAAAAAGAGTTAAATCTTCATAATTAAGACAGATCTTTGGCTGAGTCTGATGACTTATTGAATTTACTAAATACCGTTTATCAAAAGAAAGTTCAATTCTGAAACAATAACCTTGAACGGAGTTATATGCTCAAATATGGTATTGTGGATGATTTGACTTATGCAAATACACTGAACAAGAGAAAAGGGTAGATTTCTTCATAGAGGCAAGTAATAGCTGCTGATGAGTCAGTACCCCTTGGTTTCAGGTTATACATCATTCACTTTCTGGAATTGCCGTAGCCTATTCTATGGCTTCTGGGGAAGGGCAACTTTATACATACATGGTCCTTATATCTGAGATTACGACTCCAGAGATCAATATGAGATGGTATGTTTGTTATAACTGGAGTCCTTTATTAGCTTTTCGAGTAGTCACTGTAATATGCATTTTGAAGGTTTCTCGACACTTCTGGGATGAAGAAGTCTGCTGCGTACCTCATCAATGGCGTAGTCATCTTCATTGCCTGGTTGGTGAGTCTTTATTCTATTTCTTTGTCCTTCCGAGATCTAGACTCTCAGAGGCAATATCGAGACAGAGAAAATATCTTGGATATTTGCTTGGAGGGTTGTTTATTACACCTAGGCCAGGGTATGCTGATTGTGTCTGTCAACCTTGTAGAGATATTTTCCCACTTCATATTCAGATATATCATGAACTGTCATGATTTATGAGGGAGAAGCTCTTTTTTGAGCTGGTTCTGATATAGTGCTAAGCATACTGTATGTTATGTGCAGGTAGCCAGGGTGCTTCTGTTCGTTTACTTGTTCTACCACGTTTATTTGCACTATCATCAGGTGACAGCAGCTTTCTGAGAACATGCGTTTAATTTGTATTTCCAACTTTCCAAGGAATCTCCAAATTCAGATTCCTTGGAAGACCTGTTATGTCCTTCATCATAACTAGTTAGTGTCTTCTTTCGTGGTGTGCATACAAAGTCATGGCACCTTTTTTAAAGGACAGCACTGGCTGTTGTTGGAGATGTCAAGAATTTGATATTAGAACTTGAAATTTGTGGATTCTAACAAGATTTGAGTAACTGCCCTTCAGGGAAAAAGAAAGACGTAATGAACTCAGCCTGTTAAACATTATTTTTCTGGCTTCCCAGGCATGTGATGCATATCTCATCGTTTTTAATCATATTAATAGTACAGCAAGTATATACTTCTTTAAAAGTCCAATACCTACTAGTTCAATGGTATTCTTGTCTAGTAGTGTAGTCTGTTGTCTTTCGACCTGTCCATCGGTTACATCTGTATTCACATACAAATCTCAGCGATGATACCATGCCACATTTGTCTTCTTGGCGCAGGTCATTGAGATGCACATATTCGGGTATCTATTGGTATTTGTGGTGCCGGCAGTGCTTGCGCTCATGAACCTGATGTGGTTTGGGAAGATCATCAAGGGTTTGATGAAGACATTAGCTAAAAAGCGGTGAAGATCACACGTACGTTCTGCCGTCCGTTTTGCCACATGCCCTCTTAGATTCTCTGTTGTAAAATTTGTGGTTACGTTACCCTCATAGAAAGAAAGTCTAAACAGCCCACAGAATCAATATGATCATCAAACTGACCGATAATCTTGTCACTGTACATGCCGATAGTTTCTGATTCCGATGCCATATATAATTGGAAGAAGTGAGTGAGGTTTTCTCGACTTTGTGGACTGGCGTTGCTGATTTTGTAGTCTTGATGATGCCCTGACATGATCTGTTTTGAGACCTGCAATGCCAAGTGGGTTTATGGAATGCAAGTTAACATGATTTCCAAGGCCACTGGCAATTGCAAGTAACATGGAAAATATTGAGAGGGCGACAAGCCAGGAAGGTAAGCAGCCAAACGGGAGAGAGTCAATGATCGATAAAGCCAAGAACAGCAATCATCAGAGACAAAAGGGTGGCAGATGAAACCCAAGAAGAGAAGGCAAATGTGCCTGCAAAAATGATGTGGTTGGAAGTAGGTGATCGAAAGCCGAAAGAGTGGGTGGATCTTTAGGAGTAAGAAGTAAGCAAGTTAAAAACGAATCTTTTAAGCAAGGTAAAAACGAATCTTTTGAGCCGGCATAGGTTTTTTATTTTTTTGGATGACCGACGGCAGCTATGCGTAAACTACGGGGGTGTGCTAGGGCAGTGACTCACCTCCCATGGCTCCCCACTTTAGTGGCGCATCATGACAAGTTGGGGAATCGAACCCCGGCCTTGCATGTGGCCAACGTGCGATTCCATCAACTCGGTCACCACAGGGTGGGTTAGCCGGCATAGGTTTGTTTAAAGGAAAAGTGTTCTTGGGAAATTGTTTTTTGACTTTCTGATGCTTGGATGACGGAAAAATACTTGATCTATGGAAAACGAGTTTAGACTAATGAAAAATAAATTTTCCTTTTGGTAAGAAAGAAATCACTTTATGTAAATTGCTAAACTAATGAAAATCAACCATTTTCCTCAAAAATGATTTTCATGAAAAATATACTCATTTATCATGAAGTTTTCGGCAAAATAAATATACTTTTAATCTGTTTTAAGGAAGTCTTTCTATTTTTCAGCAAATGAGCAAGAAGTGATTTAGGAAAGGATTTGAGTATTGGACCGATGTAAATAAACGAGCCTTCTATTGTTAAGGGGTCTCAATCATCTTTTTTTTTTTTCTTTTCTATATTTCGTGAATATTGTGTCCATGGACAAATGTGTCATTTCATGCTTTTTGCTGTATCTTTCACACGTTTTAATATTGAAAATTTTTCTATCCTATAACAAATTTTCTTATAAGATTTCAAAATCTAAAAAATATTATTCTTTTCCATAAAGAGCACTGCATACTGCTCTTATTGTCCATTTTCATCACAAGTTTCTTTATGTTACTCTCATAACTCAAATTCTCCTAATGTAATGATGGTGCTCGATGGTTTAGATGTCAATTTCCTGCGTTGCCGCATGAAAAAACAACTAAGTTAGCAAGTACTAATAGAAAAAAGCCAACCTAGCTTTAATTTTTTCTTACTTTTGTTCATAATCCCTTTCTCGCTCATTTTCGGTACACTGTTTTTTTTTTTCTCATATGGAAATATTTGTTTGAATACCAATACTATAATTTATTACATTACTTAATATATTAATTGAATAATTACTTTGCACATTTGATGATCACACTTAAATTTTTGGCACTAGATGCGTTGAGCACCTTGACAACTTTCATCTGTCAACTAACTTAATCAATGAATCTGAACGAAAGATTCATTTGATGTTATACCGTGGAACTCAAAACAGTTAAAAGGAAATTATCATTGGATGATATCGTATTTCCTTTTTTTGCTTTTAGAATAATCATTAACTCAATGCTGAGTTTTAACTCCTTATTTTCTGGTTTCATCAAGATATTTGTAGGTTAAAAATTTTAGCCAAACATTTAATAGGATTATTATCCTATTGAGATTCCATCGTCATCATTATTTTATTTAGATTTTTATTTTATTATTATCGTCACGGTGGGTTTACTTGTGATTAAATAAAACCGTCTCACACATTTTTTTCCCTTTCAACAATCAAAAGATGGCCGAAGACATGATCAAGGAAAGACAGCTGGGAATTTTTCAATCGCCGAAAGCAAGATGGGCACGGAAAACCCCAACTTGACCTCCCACAAAAAAAAATGAGGAAAAAACCGAAAAGTAAAACCGGAAAAATAAAAATAAAAAGGGCGAAGATGGACGGATCCACCACGTTATTCCCGAGAGGGTGACGCACCGGCCGCGATGTCGCCTCGTGGAATTTCTGCGCCTACACTAAGATTAAGAAATTAAAGAAATAAAAATAGAAGCAAACATGGCTAGTGTAATGAAAAAGAAAAACTCAAATTAGGTACACGTAAAGAATTTATCTCAAATACCTCACTAGCGGAAGCTGAGTTGGTTCGGTTTTGGGTCTTGCAAAGATTCCAGAGTCGAAATCCTACGATTCTTGACATGTCTTAAATGGAGATTATGGTGGTGGGATCTTGTCTTAGTTTTCATATAAGTATTAACGTTTAATCCGAGTGCATCGCAAACTCTACGGGCTATGGATTGCCGGCAAATCCTGAGCATCCAAAAAAGAAAAGAATTTATATCAAATTAATTTTTCTTAAAAATTCTAAATTTATCTTAGATTAATTTTTTCGTCATTCAAATTCATAAATTAATATATTTGTGATAAATATGCATTTTCAATCATAAATCAATACATTTTTAATAAATAAATGATAAAATTTTAAATTGGCATGTGCGTCAATTGTCATGCTTTGTTAGACTGAATAATTTAATAGTAAAATTTAACATAAATAAATGGAGGATAAATTTATTATAACTATGTCAATTTTGAAATTTAATTTTAGATGTAACAGTATTGAAATTTTTGGTAGCGTTGACTGACTAAGAAAAGGAAAAGACGGACGCATGCACCACGTTATTCCCGAGCGGCGACGCACCGGCCGCGGTGTCGCCGCGTGGAATTTCTGCGTCGACACCAAGAAATTAAGAAAAAAATCAAAAGAAACAGAAAATGAGAAAATAAGAAATAAAATAACAATAGCGGAAAAAAAAAATAAAAAAGTAAAAGGTAGGAAATCGCATATGCTGGCGTCGCTAGGAAAGGCGAAAAATCAATCGCTTTCGACGACGACGAAGGAAGGAAGGAAGGAAGGAAGGAGAACAAGCAAAAGGAAAAAAAAGCTCCGTTGGTTGGGAACGTTCGCCCCTCCTCCTCCTCCTCCTCCTCCCAATTTCCTCCGCCGTCAACGCCTCCCCCTCCGCCTCCGCCTCTCCCTCCGATCGCCGATCGCCGCCCGCCGCCCGCCGCCCGCCGATCTCCGATCCGACCGATGGCCACCTCCGGCAACAAGAACATCAATGCCAAACTGGTAAGCCCGCCCGCCCCCTTTTTCTCGATCCTTGTCGCCGGCGATCGGGGGAATCGCCGCGCTCGTTTTTCCGGTCGGTGTTACGGAGGTCTTTCCCCCGGGGGCTTGATGCGTTTGCGGATTTCGGATTTCGGTTTTCGGATTTGCTTCCGCGTCTTCTTCGATCGCGAGTTCTTTAGGGTGGGGATGAGGTCCCCCGGCTGCGGATTTCCTGTCGGTTTCGGTCGCGGAATCGGGAGGGATTGTTTGTTAGGGATGATGATCGTCTGCTCGGGCGCGTGCGCTTTTCGCCGGGAGAGTTTCGATCTACTTGAGCGTCGGCCGTTTAATTTTTTTTTTGCTTGGGATTTTGGGGTTAGGATGACCTAAAGTGCGCTTGCTTTGTTCTGTACGTCTTCTCCGTTGGGAATTCGATACTTTTCGCTGTTTATGAGTACAGAAGGGTTCGGTTTAGCTTCGTGGAGCAATTTTGGCTTTGATGCTCGCGGTAAATATGTGTGTTTGAGCTGTGATGATGTGGTTGATAGTCTTCGTACTGCGGCTTCTCTGTTCGGTAATATGTGCTGTTGCTTGCTTATGTTGAATATGCGGCGCTTCATATTGCGGGCTGCAGGTGGTGTCCAGCTTCAATTGGACTTCAAAATTCGACATGAAAATTATTGTTTGGTCATGTCTTGCTTTGTCTTTCTGGTTCTTGGGAGTTCTATTCCTCGTGTCATCTTTCTAAACTTCCTGAATGCCCTATTGTGCTTTGCTACGTTATCATTTGGAGAAGATAGTGCTAAAGAGGTGCAATGAAATTAAAAAAAAAAAAGGAAAATACTAAGGTGGGAATATAGCAGGGTAGAAAAGTGAAATTTTGGCAATGCTAGATTGAAAAAGTCGATGTATAGTTGATCAAAAGTGCTTATGGGTGCAATAGAAAGATAATGAGAAAATAAAGATTTGTGGCTAGAGGCCCTTATGCAATCAGTTTTCTGCATTACTGTGACTTTGTGGCCTTATGCCAATGACCTGGTTGCAGAGAATCTAGTGCAGTACTGATGGTGATCATGACACTGGAACGATAAGTGTGACGAACATATTATATCTTTCCTCTGCTTACCTCGAAAACTTGCACAGTGAAAAGCGTATCATCTTGCTGTTTCATAATTGCAGGCTCTTGTTGATGACCCCCATCTATATTTTCTTAAGGTTTCATGCTTGCTTTAACTTGAAATGGTTATGATTCAGTGTCGTGATCTATTTATTTCTGTGCTTCTTCACGAGCTGATTACTTATTTCATCGAACCTTCTGTTTTTGCTTGTTCTTTTTTGTACATTAGGTGCTTCTTGGAGATGTTGGAGCTGGAAAATCTAGCTTAGTACTGCGGTTTGTTAAAGGCCAGTTCGTTGAATTTCAGGTTCACAAAACTAGAGTATTGATTTATAATTTTCAGCCGATTTTCTTTCTTGTCATAGTAGCTTGACTATCAAGTACTTCTGATGTTGTAGGAATCCACCATCGGCGCTGCCTTCTTTTCTCAGACTTTGGCTGTAAATGATGCAACTGTGAAGTTTGAGATCTGGGATACAGCTGGCCAAGAGAGATACCACAGCTTGGCTCCCATGTACTATAGAGGAGCTGTGGCAGCAATCATTGTGTATGACATGACAAACCTAGTAAGTGAAGCTAACAACAATCCAATTATTGCCTCCAATGCTGTATGATGTTGCTAAGTCCACTAATCATTGACTGTTGGAAGAGATCTTCATGCAAAATAATAATTTTCACTACAATGAATTCATGTATCATGCAAATCGGCTTCTTTTGGCTTCTAATTTTAGCATTCTAGCACCTAAGTTTTTGAAAGATGATCATTTTCTGATAATGGAGTTGCATAAGCTGGTCCTTACTTTTGATTCTTTCACGTACAAGTTTGTGTCCTCAAGGGGTCATTACATATTCTTTAGTTGAATTTTTGCTCCCATGGTATGAGTTCTCTGTGGAATTATCAAAGAGCGAACCAATTTATCCTTCTCTAGAGACCTGGCTGACCTTTGTTGGGTTGGAGTTATGATTAATTGTTTGGTTTTGGTTGTGAAAGTGCTCTTGTTTTTGCTGTGTATCTGGAAGTGATGGCTTATAAACTCAATGAGTATAACAATTCTAATTGCTTAAGACGTTGCACGCTGGCAGTCTCACATCAATGATGATAATGTTGGTAGTCTCACAATTGTTCTGTTCTCTGATATCAGCATTGCATTTTAATGATCTTGTGGTGTCCTAAGTGTGCTTGTCTTGAGTATATCTCTATTAGGTGCATACTGTATTAGTGTCCTTGCTTATGTTCAACTGTTTTTGTTGAAGATTTATTCTTTTTTTTTTTTTTTTCCACAGGATATACTTGAAACTTATTGTTGATGTATTATTCTAATCATGGTGCATGATCCAATTGTCCTTCTTATGTTCAACTGCCTTTGCATGATGTTCGTGTTTCCTCTTGCTAATTACTCGTATTGCCCTTATAATCTAGCTTTTCTTTTTCTCTATTCATATTTACCTGAGTGTCAGGCTTGTATATGGAGGTGAGGCATTGATGATCTGACTGTTTGTATGACATGACATATGATTTGTTCAAATATGTTTTATTTATCTGCCTTGCTAAAGATCTATGTCCATATCAGAAGACTTTAACTTTACAGTTCTGCATCTGCTTCGGTGCTCTGCAGCTTAGTGCTTTCTTTTGGCTTAGATGTTTTCCTAGCAAGGTGACAAGACTGTTTTCTTTCTTGTAGGCATCATTTGAGCGAGCCAAAAAGTGGGTTCAAGAACTTCAAGCACAGGGTAGTGATTAAATCTTTTTGTTTAATTTCTCTATGTTATAGTTATGTGTTTGGCTTTGCCATTGGCGCTTATGTTTATTTATGTTTTGTGGCTTCTAAATAGGTAGACTTTTTTAACTTCTTGATCTCCAATATGCTTGTGACTTGTTGTTCTTCTTTTCTTGTGTTAAAAGAGACATTTTTTTATGTTTAGTATAACCTTGGGCTGCCAGTATACACAATTATAGTGTAATTTATCATGGAGGTGTTTGGATTTGACCTCCTTATGTTTCTTCAGCAAGAACCTTATATCATCTTATAATAATTTCATGGTTAGTAGTTGAGCTAACTAGCTGTCTCCATTCCTGTCAAAGGTAACCCTAACATGGTTATGGCTCTCGCTGGAAATAAAGCAGATTTGTTGGATGCCCGGAAGGTTACAGCTGAGGTAATTACAGTTTTCCTGCTGTTTTGCTTTTGAGGTGATTGCTTCTGTTTTGTCTGAAATTATATTTTCTTTTATCAAGAGGTAAGTGCAATTTCATTGAGGTGGCAATAAGGGGGTGCCTACCTCAGTATACGCTAGATGTTGGATATCTACATCTTCCAATCTCATGCAATGTTTGGAGAAGAAATTAATTGAGAAGAACTGATTCTCCTTTTTATTTACTATGTACTTCTGTGCACGCTCCTCTTCCTCTCCCTTCTCTGTAGACAAAATCTTGTATGAGAAATCTTTTGTGGATACTTGTGTTTATCTTTGTACAATCTGATGCCTATCCAACCCTTCAGTCCTCTACAGAAATCATCTTGTTGGCTAAGGATGTGTGAAATCAGGAAAGTTAGTCTTTTGAAGTTTATCCTTTTTATAGATAATCGGTTGGGAGATTGTTCATGCTGCTTTTTGATCCTTATTTGTAACCTTGGGCAATCCTTATATTCTGCAGTCCTAATGAAAGGTGGAACTTGATGTTTACTAATTCCTGAAGGTCGAAACTTATAACTATTGCAAAGTGCAGGCATCAAAATGATACTATTTGAGTTGGTTAGATAAAGTGGGCACAGAGCGAAGAAAAGAATGTCTCCATTGATTTTTTTATGATGTGAGTTGACTCCAATTCAAAGTGGTCATTGTCATTTACGGAGATGACCAACTTTTTTGGAGCTCAATTGGAAGTCAAGCTGTGTATTAATCAACCAAGCCTAACTTTGTCGAGCTCACTGTCAATAGGAAAGGCATGAGAAGAAGTTGATTGATTATGCAATGGCACTGTTGGCAATGATTTTATGGCTCGGTTTCTAGTCAGCTAAAGGTTTTAATTGATCATCTTTATAATTGATATCAGTCAAAGGAGAAACTGTAGGTTTGGTCCAGATTGTTGGATAATGAGAATCATTTTCAATTGTTGTCCTCTATAAATTGCTTATGTCTGGTCCCATTTTACCGCAGGAAGCACAAACATATGCCCAAGAACATGGTCTCTTCTTTATGGAAACATCTGCAAAAACTGCTGCAAACGTCAATGACATTTTCTATGAAATAGGTATTACTGTCTTGTCAATGTATTTGTCTCGCGAATGCTTAGTTCATATCATGCACACCATTGCTTGACTGGTTTTCATGTACATATACTCGTCTTTGCTGTAGAGACTGCATGCTGTGAAAACCGTTATTAGGTTTAGAAATTTGGATATTGCTTATAATTTGTCTCTGCTCTCAACCGAGGCTGGTGAGGCTGGTGATTTTAGTGAATTATCTACAATACCTTCTATAATGAAATGTTCCTGTCAATTTTTGTGGTGCACATTTTCTTAGTTTGTCGATTCCATGTAACTAACTGTTTTATTTTTCATGGATACAGCTAAAAGACTACCCAGAGCTCAGCCAGCACCGAACCCGTCGGGAATGGTTCTCATGGACAGACCTGCCGAGAGGACGGCAGCTGCATCGTGTTGTTCTTAAAGTAGCCTTTGTCTGTGCTTTCTGTAAAAGCCCATGACGCCTTCTCCCCCAAAATGCATGATGAATTTTCGTCACTCAGATGTTGTCTCTGCCGAAATATCGCGGAATTGTACATGCTATGTTAATTTAGGCCCCTCTTATGCACAGTGTTATCAAGGGCGTGTGATATATAATCTTTCATATATAAATGTAATGACTATGGTTTGGCTCCAATATTGTTCTATGCTCGTGAGGATTGCGAACCATTTTCGGTGCTCTTAATGATATTCTGACTTAGGATCCTTTTGGTAGGATCGCGGTGTGTTGGCAGTTGCGGTTCTCAGCAAAATTTGCAACTCTCTATTCCATGTTTTTTGGATGATCGAGAATCTACAGACTACAGCAATCACCTCTTATAGTTTTTCAATTTTAAAAGATTGGTCACTTAGACGATGATGTGATTGTGTAAGATATAAAACCAAAAATCAATGCACATACGTGGTTATAGTTAACCTGAGTTTATTTGGATTTTTCTAGAAGAAAAGGAATATCTGGACTATCTAGACTGTCAATATTCATCTCACCTTGTGCTTCACGTGAGATGATATTTTTCACTCAAAAGCTTAAACGTTCCAACAATGTAAACATAGCATAATTCTTAACCATTAGCAAGTGTGTGTTTCATTACTAAGTGGCTGGATATATTTGTGTTTTAAAATGGTTAATTATAATATTTGTTCCTACATGCATCATAGGAGTTAGCATCATGTTGCTCAACATACGAGCATGCCCAAACATGTTTTAAAATGGTTAATTAAAATGAAATTGTCACTCAATTGATCATCACCATGTTTCGCGAAACACTAAATTTTCCCTATGAAGGAGGCTGAAATGAAACTTGCTAGCAGTAGGGTCCCAATATATCCCCACAAAGAAGAGTTTAAAAGTTCCAACGTAGCATCTTTCTCAACCATTGCCTAATTAACAAGTGTGTATTTCATTACTAATTGGCTAGATATCATTTGTGTTTTACAATGGTTAATAAAAGCACGTGTTCTTACCAAATAAATCATCTGGCTATTTTAACAAATCACTTCACGTCCACTCTTAACAACAGCAAAATAATAAATTTGGAAAGATATTTGTTGATCGATTCCACATCTGAAATTTGTTAGTTTGCAAATCATTTCATAATGTGGAAAAATCATATACTTGTTTCAAATTTGTATATAACTCCTTTAAAAAGAAATCATATATTATAACGGGCACATCTACCACCAAATCCATGGACATCCCACTGGTCTTTGTTCATTTTGGCTGCGTGCGCAATCAATTTTATTCTGGAAATAACAAGTTTCAAGAAATTAAAACCTAAGACTAAGAGTGACCATTGTGAACTCTGAGAGAGAGAGAGAGAGAGAGAGAGAGAGAGAGAGAGAGAGATTATATTTTCTATTTTGTTTTTGTTAAGGGATATGTTGCGTTACATTTAATTAGGAAATAAAATGGTACAACACATACACACGTACAAAGCCAGTTTCCTATTATATTTTGTGGGAAAATAACACCTAATGTGTCAAAACTTAGTATGGGAGTATACTTAAATGCAAAAAATTACAAAATTGACACTTAGTACTAAAATTAGAGTAAAATAAATTAGGTAAATTCTAATGGTGATAAAATCTTGCCAAAATGATGAGGTGATGATTTTTTGGAGAGGCAAGTGCAAAACAATGTCGTTTTGTATACTAATGTGGCCAGATAAATATAAAAATGATGTCATTTTGCTGCTAAGTGGTTGAGGGCTAAGCCCTCGCCGTTATCTCCACTCTTCGTCAGAAGGTCGGCGACAGTGGGGAGCCGGCGGCAAGGGCTCAACCCTTGCCTTTTGCCTCCTCCTCCTTATTTTTTTTTTTTTATAAATATTTTAATTTTAATTTATATATATTTGTGAGTTATATTATTAAAAAATTATCATATAGAATTTTTGATCATTTTTGTCGAACTTAGCACTCGAATATCCCATTTTTTTAAAAAAATAACATTTAAGTATTATTTTTGTAATTTGTGACGGTACTGTTTGGTTTACCAAACAGTACCTGATTTCTCCAGAATCAGTTTGGGAAGGCGAAAAATCAATCGCTTACGCCGACGACGACGACGACGACGACGACGGAAGGAAGGAAGGAAGGAGAAGAAGCAAAAGGAAAAAAGCGCTCCGTTGGTTGGGAACGTTCGCCCCTCCTCCTCCTCCTCTCAATTTCCTCCGCCGTCAACGCCTCCCCCTTCCGCCTCTCCCTCCGATCGCCGATCGCCGCCCGCCAGCCGATCTCCGATCCCGTGCCAAACTGGTGAGCCGCCCCCTCCCCTTTTGCTTCGATCCTTGTCGCCGGCGATCGGGGGAATCGCGCCGCTCGTTTTTCCGGTCGGTGTTCCGGAGGTCTTTCCCCCCGGGGCGCTTGATGCGGTTGCGGATTTCGGATTTTGGATTTCGGATTTCCTGCCTCGTCTTCTTCGATCGCGAGTTTTTTTTTTTTTTAGGTCGGGGGATGAGCTCCGTCAGCTTGCGGATTTCCTGTCGGTTTCGGTCGCGGAATCGGGAGGGATTGTTTGTTAGGGATGATGATCGTCTGCTCGGGCGCGTGCGCTTTTCGCTGGGAGAGTTTCGATCTACTTGAGCGTCGGCCGTTTGATTTTTCTTTCCTTAGGATTTGGGGGTTAGGATGACCTAAAGTGCGCGTGCTTTGTTCTGTACGTCTTCTCCGTGTGGGAATTCGATACTTTTCGCTGTTTATGAGTAAGGAAGGGTTCGTTTTAGCTTCGTGGAGCAATTTTGGCTCTGATGCTCGCGGTAAATATGTGTGTTCGAGCTGTGATGATGTGGTTGATAGTCTTCGTACTGCGGCTTCTCTGTTCGGTAATATGTGCTGTTGCTTGCTTATGTTGACTATGCGGCGCTTCATATTGCGGGCTGCGGGTGGTGTCCAGCTTCAATTGGACTTCAAAATTCGACATGAAAATTATTGTTTGGTCATGTCTTGCTTTGTCTTTCTGGTTCTTGGGAGTTCTATTCCTCGTGTCATCTTTCTAAACTTCCTGAATGCCCTATTGTGCTTTGCTACGTTATCATTTGGAGAAGATAGTGCTAATGAGGTGCAACGAAAAAAGAAAAAGGGAAAATTCTAAGGTGGGAATATAGCAGGGTAGAAAAGTGAAATTTTGGCAATGCTAGATTGAAAAAGTCGACCTATAGTTGATCAAAAGTGCTTATGGGTGCAATAGAAAGATAATGAGAAAATAAAGATTTGTGGCTAGAGGCCCTTATGATTTTTCTGCATTACTGTGACTTTGTGGCCTTATGCCAATGACCTGGGTGCAGAGAATCTAGTGCATTACTGATGGTGATCATGACACCGGAACGATAAGTGCGATGAACATATTATATCTTTGCTCTGCTTACCTAGAAAACTTGCACAGTGAAAAGCGTATCATCTCGCTGTTTCATAATTGCAGGCTCTTGTTGATGACCCCCATCTATATTTTCTTAAGGTTTCATGCTTGCTTTAACTTGAAATGGTTATGATTCAGTGTCGTGATCTATTTATTTCTGTGCTTCTTCACGAGCTGATTACTTATTTCATCGAACCTTATGTTTTTGCTTGTTCTTTTTTGTACATTAGGTGCTTCTTGGAGATGTTGGAGCTGGAAAATCTAGCTTAGTACTGCGGTTTGTTAAAGGCCAGTTCGTTGAATTTCAGGTTCACAAAACTAGTAGTATTGATTTATAATTTTCAGCCGATTTTGTTTCTTGTCATATTAGCTTGACTATGAAGTACTTCTGATGTTGTAGGAATCCACCATCGGCGCTGCCTTCTTTTCTCAGACTTTGGCTGTAAATGATGCAACTGTGAAGTTTGAGATCTGGGATACAGCTGGCCAAGAGAGATACCACAGCTTGGCTCCCATGTACTATAGAGGAGCTGCGGCAGCAATCATTGTGTAGGACATGACAAACCTAGTAAGTGAAGCTAACAACAATCCAATTATTGCCTCCAATGCTGTATGATGTTGCTAAGTCAACTAATCTTTGACTGTTGGAAGAGATCTTCATGCAAAATAATAATTTTCACTACAATGAATTCATGTAACATGCGAATCAGCTTCTTTTGGCTTCCAATTTTAGCATTCTAGCCTAAGTTTTCGAAAGATGATCATTTTCTGATAATGGAGTTGCATAAGCTGGTCCTTTACTTTTGATTCTTGGGAACCATGGCCAAATTGCCTTGTACAAGTTTGTGTCCTCAAGGGGTCATTACATATTCTTTAGTTGAATTTTTGCTCCCATGGTATGAATTCTCTGTGGAATTATCAAAGAGCGAACCAATTTATCCTTCTCTAGAGACCTGGCTGACCTTTGTTGGGTTGGAGTTATGATTAATTGTTTGGTTTTGGTTGTGAAAGTGCTCTTGTTCTTGCTGTGTATCTGGAAGTGATGGCTTATAAACTCAATGAGTATAACAATTCTAATTGCTTAAGATGTTGCACACTGGCAGTCTCACATCAATGATGATAATGTTGGCAGTCTCACAATTGTTCTGTTCTTTGATATCAGCATTACATTTTAATGATCTTGTGGTGTCATAAGTGTGCTTGTCTTGAGTATATCTCTATTAGGTGCATGCTATATTATTGTCTTTGCTTATATTCAACTGTTTTTGTTGAAGATTTATTCTCTTTTTTTTCCACAGGATATACTTGAAACTTGTTGTTGATGTATTATTCTAATCATGGTGCATGATCCAATTTTCCTTCTTATGTTCAACTGCCTTTGCATGATGTTTGTGGTTCCTCTTGCTAATTACTCATATTGCCCTTATAATCTAGCTTTTCTTTTTCTCTATTCATATTTACCTGAGTGTCAGGCTTGTATATGGAGGTAAGGCATTGATCTGACTGTTTGTATGACATGACATATGATTTGTTCAAATATGGTTGTATTTGTCTGCCTTGCTAAAGATCTATGTCCATATCAGATGACTGTAACTTTACAGTTCTGCGTCTGCTTCAGTGCTCTGCAGCTTAGTGCTTTCTTTCGGCTTAGATGTTTTCCTAGCAAAGTGACAAGACTGTCTATTTATATCCCCAGCCCGGCTCCTCTCCCTGTCCAACCAGAATGCCAAGGCGGTGACACCAGGAGTGTGACCTCCCAGAGAAAAAGACCATCAGCTGGTGTCGTCCCAAGCAAAAGCATGAGGCACGAGGAAGAAGAGGTGGATGATGCTAGCATCTCCTTGGAGTTGACGCTTCTATACGATCCATGGCTGTTCAAGAAGAATTTAAGGGCAAGTGACGTTGATCGCTCAGCGCGGCTCCTGGTTACGCATAGCTTTGTGGACAAGCACGTGCTCAAGGGGAAGGGCAAGGAGCTGGAGGGGCGGGTCAAGAGCAAGGCTGGTCTGGAGGTCCCCGTGTGGGATGCAGACACAAGCAGCGAGCACCGGCTTGTGTTTGGCTACTGGGAATCCATGAAGGGCTACGTGCTGAAAGGCAGCTGGATCCAGCAGTTCGTCAGGAGGCGAAGATTGGTAGTTGGTGATGTGATCGGGCTATTCTGGGACGAGCGCGAGCGCATGTTCTATTTTAAGGTCCTTCACAGGGTCGCTTGAGGCACGAGAGGTTGATATGGTTCACAAGGTCCCTTTTTTGTACATAGCGTACGGGGGAAGAATAATCCTCCTTGTACAAGCTGTTTCACTTTGAAATATGTATAAACCTGATGAATAAGGGATGGCATTATTCTATTTCGCCATGAAACATTCATTGATGTCTCAGGCAACAAGAACTTTCATTGGCTGTTGACTTCAAATATGCCACACGTTCAAGGTTCTGCTCATCTCCTTGGATCTGGTGTTACCATTTTCAACGTGACCATATATAAGTCACACCTGTTTGCAGTTGTGTTTTCTGTGTCATCATTCAGCGAATCTGAACTCTCTTGTTTCCCTCGCTTTGAAAGATAAACTTTAGGTGCTAGCATGATTTAAACTTAGTCCCTTTAACATGAGGCATTTTGTGTAATTTGTTCTTATATCATGAATTGGTGGGAATTTGAAAACTGAAGCAAGTGTTGTGAGCACTTCCTTTTGTGAGAATGTACTGATGTTATTATAAGATAAAATAGTACGGAAGCCTGGTCATTTTAGTTAAGACAGTTCTAGAATCTGCTGTTTATTCATCTGTTATTCATTGATCATTCTGTGGGGGAGGTTATGATTTATTAGCTTGGTGAATTGTTAGGACTGGCTGGAAATAATTATCTTCGTATTTTGTGCTGCATTTCAGTTTCTATGTTAGATATATACGGCGTGTCATAATAATTTTGTCTTGCCTTTGAATATATGCGAACATTAATTTGCTGATATTGTTCTCTTACATTTTTACTTTTGAAGAAAGTAGGTGGGAGATTGTTAATTGACTGATATGCTAACTATTTTTCCAGGTTAACAATGATCGGAGCAGAGACAACACAATCCCCAATACCCTGATGATGAATCCTCAACCTTCAATTCTAGGGCAGCAACCGGCTTTAGCTGTTGGTGCTGCGCCCCAGCAGTATGGTGGAGTGCAGTACACCCTGACTCCTGCGCAACGCAAAATGCATCACCCACCCCCTGCTGGTTCGGGTCCGGTCCCTCCAGCTCTGTCCATGCCTATGCAAGGTCACAACCCACCACCGTACATGCAACCGGGGACTGTGCCTTTCCAGATTGGCCCTGGGATGATGCATGGTGCGGGCCACCCTGGTTTGCTGCATCCGCCACCAATGCCTCCATATCAGTCACAATAGCACTTCGTTCTTCTCTTGGCGCCAAAGGTGTGATAGCCCTTAGTTGATGCAATTCCCTTGGGCCTGAAGCTCTGGTGGTATCCTTTTCTTAGTAAAATTTTTTGGGGAGATGGGTGTGGAGCTCGTGCTATGATTATGATACTATGTTTGGGAACTGTAACTTGCCATTTGATTCGGAGGTTTTAGATATCTACTTGTTCATCATAGAGATGATTGACTTTCTGCACCAATGCGTGAACCTGTATATGAGTTGGATTGGATCTCTCTCTCTCTCTCTCCCCCTCCCTCCCCCCCCCCCCCCGCCCTGTGGCCGGATGAAAGTGACAATTCGACTATCCGGTCAAGCATCGAGAGGAACTGAGTTAAGCTGATATACAATTGCTGTCAAATTTCGTTGGATGTGGCGAGTCAAATATTTGGAGCAATCCCACAAGATGAAATTAGTTACTGTCATCCGTTGATTATTTCTATGTTTTATTCTAACCGTCGTTGGCCGGAACATCACCACTGCCATGAAGGTTAACTACAATCTATAAATATTGTCAAAACAGCAGCCGCCACCTGCCATCAACACCTAACCACGACAACAATTACGTGCTATTCCTACCTGGGACGTTGCAGCTGCCGTCGTTGTCAGCAGCCAACTTCTACTCTTTAGAATTTGACGAGGGAAAAACAGAAAGAATCTTGCATTTGACAAGCACGGCAAGATGTTGTCCTGCAGATTTTGTTTCTAAGTGAAATGAAAGTCATGAAAAGACCATCTAGACCAGAAAACATAAGTTGGTGAAATCAGTGTCAAACGGTCTTCTTCACTTCAATCTCTATGTATGTGCTCCTTCCTTTTTCTTGTTAATGCCTTGGAACACGACGATGGCGAAAGTTTTTTTAGAAAGATGCGCAGAGGCTGCAAGGGATTTTACATTCATGTCCCGGAAGTAGGAAGTTTCCTTTATTCCCAATACAAGCAAATGAAGACCTAAAAAAGCCAAATTCATGCGACCTTCAACGTGAGAAAAGTTGAGGCAATCGGAGAATAGTATTACTAATGTCCTGTGTCTCGACTTTTTACATGAATGACAAACCACAGCCACAGGAATTGTGGTTTAACTATTCTCAAGTCAAAATATGAAAGAACAGATGAACGGTGAAATCCTCTAACTTAGAAACTGTCCCCTTCCGTCTGCAACTTCTGTCATTTACATAGACAAAAAGTAGCCTTCACACCTTGGTAGCGCTCAACATGAGCGTCGATCCATGACTTGCAGCTTCCACACTTGATGCCAAGTTGTGTACGTTTTAATTTTTGGTGCCTAGGATCACGCTGATGCCGGAGTTCACTAGAGCTCGGAGTGCTTCAGGGTTGGGATCGTAGAGCCACATGGTCCCAATATTGTGATTCTTGTAGAGCTGTATCACCTCAGCCAGATTAGGCAGGTTGTCTCCTTGCATTCCATAGCAAACACCAAAGGCAGGCTGTTGCAGTGAGAATTTGGCTGCGGACAGATGCCAAAATCAACGTCAGGAAGACTCTGCGAAGTGATGCCATTTCCTGGACTCCCTTTCCTGTTTCGACATTCATGTAGAGTGAAACATCAGGAAGACATTTAAATTTTAACAGATTGAGCAGGAGAAGGTTCAATCAAAATGAAACCCATGGTCTAGAAGCAATCAGTGCTGAAGCTACTTATCAGTACACGTCTCAAAATTTCGTCCCCTTAGAGATGCAAAATTATGCATATATGCACCAGAAAGACTAATCCATGTGAGGATAGAACTATGATCAATGTGTAGCTGGTTATTTAATTTATGCTTAAGCTAACAGGATCAATCTATGATCATCTCTCTCTATATTAATGACTTGATCTCACAAAATAAGGAGAAAATGTCAGGATTTGCAAGCAAGATATTTCATTGCAATGACTCACTGATACAAGCTACTAATAGAAAGGATATGCTGAAAAGAAGTTTGTCTCTCGGTGAGAGAGAGAGAGAGAGAGAGAGAGAGAGAGAGAGAGAGATTCCCAAGATTTAAAACCTTTCAAGCCTCTACAGTGAAAAATAATGTGCAATGCAACCGCTTAAAGCACAAGTAAAGCATTCAAATGACTCATAAGACGTGCTATTCCATCTCTTTTCAACTGATAAATTGCGAGACAAAAGTGCAGAAAGTTACTAGGCAGCCTCCCGCGGTGACCAAACAAACTTCTGCGAAGAAAAATGAAGCGAGACTTTGTCATTTAAACAGGCAAATCATTAAACACAAGCTCATTTTTCACAGGGAATACTCATGATTAAAGAGTTGGTAATGTAACCGTCTCCTCCAGTCCTTTCTCACTTTTCCACTTTTCAGCATATGAAACATAAATCTCAGGGCAAATCTCCCTCAATGACACCTTTAAAATGGAAAATCCTCATATCCTATCCAGGGGAAGGAAAAAGGTTAGGTAAGAAATGAATTCCACTCATTTTTCAACTTGGGAAATCGCCAAAATGGTCAATCTCAAAAGGGCCAACCAAGTAGAAAGCAAAAGCATTTGACAATGAAGCAATTGCGTAATATCCATCATGTCTCTTCAAAGCTTTCTCTATGAGGTCCCACCCTGCCAGTAGGTTGAACATTTTCTTTCCCAACTATGCTAGTTTAAGTTTACCCGAACATGGGGTTCCAGAAGTATAAACTAAGTTTGATTTGAGCTGCGATTTATTTATTGAAAAGCAATGCGAATACTAAACTTTCAAAGGCAGAAAACTCATTAAGGGAAACTCTTCTGCTGGAACTAATGAAGGTAAGGCAATCCATGAACTAACCGGCTCGAATGGCATTTATGGCAACTTTGGCGATAATGCTCGACCATATCTGTATCTCAAAGTGGTTCAAAGCTCGGGTTTGGAATAAATGGCATGAGACCCATCCGGCATCAAGATCCTCCACCTCGACTTATTGGCTTGTCTATCGACGACAATGGTGCAGCTCCCGGGCTGATAGGCGATCAATTCAATGTGTTCAAAACGGGGCGGTAAGCACATCACAAAAAACAACATATGTTTTAGGAAAGGAAATGTTATGCAGACTTTCGTGACCAAAAAATTAGAAGAAGTGGTCATAAATGGTAGTGCAATGATCATAGCGAAATTTGAGTTATCTATGAAACCCAGCACGGACTCCGCAGCTTCCAAATATGTGATTAGTTTAGTACAGTTCGTTCAGATGCAAAAAGCCGGAAAAGAACAGGCTACAAACGCACAAAGCAAAAGATCGACGCAGAGAATCCACCATCACCAACGATCTCGTGTGCTTATCATGGGGGCAGGGGCCGACGGCTTGACGCCTCGGTGGTGAATGCTGTAGAGAACGTGTACCTCGATGGGAGGCGCGGCCAACGTGCCAAAGTTGACAGGGATTACAGATCTAATTGGAAATCGCCAAAATGGTCAATCTCAAAAGGACCAACCTTGCTTTCCTGACCCCATGTCCTTTACGAGTGCGAAGCGGGTGCTCTTTATCCTTTGCTCAACAAATTGCATTCTTTACTAAGCCCATGATCTGTATTACGACGAGAACCACCAGACGGAGAAGTGGTCGGGTGGTGGGTGTGAGGCGGTCGGGCGCGAACGTTCCGGCGTACAGGACGAGCCGATGCCGGATCTCGAGCCGGAGGGGGGGCGCGGTGGTTTGCCGGTCATGCGCTGGTTCGCCGCGAAGAGAGGAGGACAGACAGAGACGCAAGGGGAGAGAAAGAGCAGGGGACGAACGAGTCGGGGCCAGATCCAGAGCCGGAGGGACGGTGTGGTCGCACGCCGGTCGGAAAGAGGGAGGTCGCACGCCGGTCGGAAAGAGGGAGGTCGCACGCCGGTCGGTTGCTTGCGGTCCTCTCACCGGTATCCATACGGTTCGCCGGTTGCTCGCGGTGCTTCGCCGGTCGGAAAGAGGGAGGGTAGAGAGAGAGAGAGGGAGTTCGTCGGACAGAGAGAGCGAGGCGTGAAGAAAGAAAAGCAGGACTGAAATATTTTCGAATTCGCGTCTCTTTTTCTCTAGAACGTGGGTCCCACGAGGGGACGTGTCGCTCTCCGACGAGGACACATGTCGCGCTCCCACCTCTTCTTATTTACCACGCTGGAGCATCAGACGCACCTAATATTTTCTCAATTAGTGGTTCGTACGCGCCAGGTCATCGCTGCACAAATCACTCACATACCGACACCTGTCCCAAACGGGACCCCTTGAAAATGAGAAAAGGGCTTGTTTTCGGCTGGCTCGGCTCGGCTCCTGCAGAAGAAAGGACGGTCAGCGATTCCTCCCGCTCAAAATTTTTCTCTCTCCTCACTTGAATGGGGTTCTCCTTCCTCGTAAAATAACCAAGAATGCTCAAACTCAAAGCCTTCCTCTGTTTTTTTCAACGGAGCACGCGCTATTTCTTCCCGCTTCTGCCTCTCTCTTCCTCAAGCACTCCTCTCCTCTCTGTCCCAAGATCACCCCAAGCGCCCCCTTCTCTCTATCTCGAGCCCTCTCACTCACCCTAAGCGCTTCCCTCCTCGCCTCTGTCCTCGTCGCCATCATCGACTTTCCAACCGCGGCTCCAAAAATCGCCAGCTGCCGACTGGCCTCTAGAGATTCTTTGTCTTCTACTCCTTATTCGGTCCCGATTTCGGGCTCGAGTACGTAGCCAAGGATTTTGAAGCAAGTTTGCGAGGCTAGATATACTGGTGGCGGTGCTAAGTTTTGAGGTTTCGGCGACGCCGTGATGGCCGCGAGGGATATTGTGGTGGAGGAGAGAGAGGCGTATGGGTACCGCGAGACCTCTCTTTCTCCTTTGCCTTTTTTTTCTTTTCTATCGCCTCTGTCTTGCCGGAGTAAGAGCGCGGAGCAGAACGTCGAGCGCAGCGAGGCGAAGCAGGGGAGAGGCAATGTCTACTTCGCCCGATGTAGATTCAATCGACGCCCTTCGCTCCCAGATCCGTTCTCTCCAGACGACAATCAACGCACTCCTCTCTCTCTAGCGCGTGCGCGCCATTGGAAACGCTTCTTCCTCCATTCTTTTCTATTTAAAATTCGATTGCGATTTCCTTGAAGCTGTAACTCGATCGAGCGGTTCGTACCCGCACGTGTGTGTGGGAGTTTCGATTGCCTGTACGAGCTGCCGCGTGCTAACTTTGTCGGTTTCGCGACTCGGCCCCCATTGCATTTCAGGAGCTGGAGAAGCGAACGCCGACCTTTCTTCTCAACTCTCTGGATGTTGCTGTCAAAAGGTGAGCCATTTCGATCCTCCCTTTTCACTTTTCGAGAGGATTTCACTGTCTTTACGACTTCTCAAATGAATCTTGATATCTTTGTAGCAGCCCGAAGCCGGTTTCGGAGTTGGGTCGAGCGCACGTTTGAGTGGGGCATGCATTGTTTGTCGGTGGTTTGAGTGAATGCGTGCATCTTATGGTTGGCGCTTCTTTGTTATTGGCCATGCATAAAGGGAATAAGCGAAATTCAATGTTCTGTGCTGAATGCGATGTACTTGAGCTTATTGCTTCATTTTGTGCGAGATGGAAGACAAGATTGGTTGTGTCGTAGAGGGAGGCGGAGTGGTCAATGGGAATGGCAAATCAATGAAGCTGGACAAGAAGACTAGGAAGAAAAAAGGTGCTTTTGGTCAAACTTTTTGAGCTCCAATTGCATGTTTAATCGAACCACTGAGATCTTGTATGTTTATTGCTCTTCAAGTTCCAGTCGAGGATTTTTCAGTGACTTGGGAGGTCAGTCTGTTTTTAGGAACGGGAGGAACGGTTTAAGTTCAAAAGTCAAACAATAATTAAGTGGCCTACTTGCAAATTTTGAGAGGTTACAGGATACTATAGTGCTGAAGTTTCGTGGAGTTGCGTGGCAGGCTGCGTTAGTTGTGACTCCAAACAGTCTAAAGAAAAACAAGGGACCCTAAGCGCTAAAACTAGACATAATCAAAGCATCAATATTGTTGTGCGAATAGTTTTTAATACTAAGTTTATAGGGTTCAAGTTAGTAATTTCTTACAACCCTGTTTCCATAGAGATGAGCATGCTGTTTGGCTAAAGTTCTTTCAATGTGCAGCCATAGTTTAGTGAATGTTGTGATACCTCCTGCTGCAGATTTCAAAACAGGAATTCTCGAACGCCATCCAAGGCGATATGTTGCTCTAAGATTGACGTATTTTGGACGAAGGTACAGATTGTAGCCATTGTACTGTTTGTCATACAATGCAACTGTTGCATCATAAAACGATTTTAATCTGGTGTAGTATATTATCTTTCCCTTTGTCTTGATTTTGCCTGTTCTTAAGAGGCAGCATGGAATATAAAATACTCTAGAAATTGTGAAAGTTTAGCTGTTATTAATAATTTGAGGATATTTCTGCTATGGAAGCATTCATGTTCTAAAAAAATTGAAATGCGAGGGTGTCACTTTTGCAGAAATCTCTTAAGTTGCGTAGTCTGTCACAAGTAAATGTGTAGTGGATGTGATTCGTGAAATATGTGACTAATTTTCTGTTACACCACATGGCAAGTCGACTAATTTCCTAGACATATGAAATCTGAATGTGTTGTGCCTTAGGCCATTGAATGTCTTGTGGCTTTTCTTTGGCACAATGAAATCGCTTCACTTTTGCTTTATTTTACAGGTTTTATGGTTTTGCCTACGAAGCACAATTGGATCCAGCTGTCGAGGTCCGGTCCTACGTTCCATCTTCTCCCCAAAATTTTCATTCATTTCAGCATTGGGCCTAATGGAAAATATGTGCTATAAAAGAGGGTTCTACTTCTTCATAAGATTTAAATTTATGTTTTCAGTAAGGACACCTATCTTTCGGTACACTAGTAGATCAATTTGTACCATGCAAGCAAGGTCACCGAGTTTTTGCTTATTATCAAAGATACATGGAAGAGTTCTTTAATATTGTGCAATGCGAATGTTTAAATCATGGATGCTATCGATTTAAAATCAGCAGATGTTCCATTTTGGCATTTTTGACATTCTTGGCAGACACCTAATTCATTTCGATCCGAATCCCATCATAATGATTTTGGTGTCATGCAGTCTGAAATTTTTAAAGCTCTTGAGAAGACTAAGCTTTTAGTTGGTGACAAGAAAAAATCACAGTACTCAAGATATGGCAGAACAGGCAAAGGAGTTTCATCTTTTGGACAAGTAAGTTCAAAAACTGCTACTCCGCTTCTAAGTTTCTTGATGGATTGGTAGATTGTTATTTTGTTCACAGACGCTAGATTGGGTTTTATCTTTGACTCACTATTCCGTGCAATCACCATTTCGTTGCAGAGAGAATGTGGGTCTTTGTTTCAACCTGTATTAAATTAATTTTTATTTCTTTTTGTTCTTGATCATAACGGCTGACCAAGAGAATAACATTACTGTACTGACCAAAATAAAATTATTACTGCGAAAATTGTACCTTCCCAATGATGCAAGCTTCTATTGGATTCTTTAAAGTCTTGTGATCTTTTTGTTCAAAAGCAAGCAGCAGATCTAACCATTAAAGGACAATCTATTTAAGATGATGCCAAAAAAGAGAAGCAAATTGATTCACAATAACAATAGAGAGCTTTTTACATGAACCAGTGTTCAGAAATACAATTGGTGTACCTGGTTCCAAAACCTACAATAGTTTGTATGTTAGTAAATGTTACTACAACAGTAACAGAAGGCTTATGTCAATTATAACCTGATATTTGCTCTTTGCAACTGCATTAAATCTGTGATGTCACTAAACTTTGTCATGGTGATGGGAATGGCTTGAAATGGGGTGGTGATTGCTGTGGTGATAGCTATGAGGGCTCTTATTGCATTGTATGAGCGAGCAGTTGAGATATACGCCTCATTAGTTAATATTAATGCCTATCATCAACCTGGTAAATAGTTTACCTTATAAATCTTATTTAAATTTGATGATTGCTATATGTTTTGGGCTTATTGCTGTTGAGAATATGTGTGGCCTCTCTGAGTCAAGAAATTAAATCAATTCATCCAACTGGTTGTCTTTTTTCTTGGCCCCGATGTGCGACTGAAATTCTTAGGTGTTGAAGCTGGGAAAAAGGCAGCAGCAGAAGTATTTGCTCGTCAGAAACGGGTTCTGGCTGTACTCAATGAGGCCAGGTATCTTACTAGAACAAGCTTGTCTAAGATGGAAACTATCAGCTCTTAAGGAACGGGGAACACTTAAAGAAACTGTTGATTGGGGTGGTAGAAACATGGATAAGAAGAAAAGCAAGCTTGTAGGCATTGCAGATGATGGACAGAAAGAGATCTGCATTGAAAGGACAGATGAATTTGGCCGAATAGTAAGTTTTCAATGAAAAAAATATATTAATCATAAAGCCTTGTAATACTAAATTGTCCATTATAATTTCTTTTGCCTCTGACAAAGAAACGCCAATTCATTACTTTGATGTTTTTATGCCAATCTTCTTGTTTTGAATGTTTTGCAACAGTTAACCCCAAAGGAAGCTTTCCAATTGCTTTCCCATAAATTTCATGGAAAAGGACCTGGCAAAATGAAGCAAGAGAAGTGCATGAAGCAATACCAGGAAGAATTGAAGTTGAAGCAGATGAAGAATTCAGACACGCCTTCTTTGTCCGCAGAGAGGATGAGGGAAGCTCAAGCTCAAATGAAGACACCTTATCTTGCGCTTAGTGGTCATGTTAAGCCTGGGTATGTTTTCCTGTGTTAAAAAATCAAGTTACTAGTTTTTTATTCATTGGCATTTAAGTACATAGCATTTTAGATTAATCTGACTTTATAAGATGTCAATGTGGAGTGTCTTGTTCCATGACCAAAGTGCTTGACTGTCTTTTCGCTTTGCTGCTTCAAATTTTCTATTTATCCCAAATCCCTCAGAGCCTGGGCTCTGCTGAGGAGATGTTTCTGTTTGCTAATGTATAGCTCCATGGATCACTGCCTGGATGACTCTTTCCAGATTATATTTCCCCAGACGTTTGAGGGGAATCTCTAGTTTCAAGACTCGTGAATTTGTTAACTTAAAAATCATAGCCTATGACCAGGCATTATAGATCAAACTATAGATGTCTCCATCTTTATGCTTAACAAGGCGGCGCCTTAATAGAAATTTGAGTGGTCTGACTTGATTGATGATAAACAATCTATATCTGAGAAGACAATCAGACACCATCTAATAAGTGTAAGCTGGACTTCATGCAATGTCTATTTACCATGGTAATTGAATGATAAAATAATGATTAGATTTTTGTTACTTAGTGCCTGTTTATTTAATTTTTTTTTCTTTTTTCTTCCGGGGTGTTTCCGGTCAAAACAGTGATCCAAGAAAGAAGTCGAGCCACCATTGAGAAGAGGAAAACCAAAAATTGATCAAGAGAGAATTGAAAAGGGTGGAGGAGGTGAAAGTGATACGTCAACTGCAGAGAGTATGCTTGATGAAAGGATTGGACTTGTGGATGATTATCCATCTGACCGGGTTCAATAGAATTTCTCTATCCTATTAACTTTTTAACAAGTTGTAGGTCAATGGTTGTAGAAAATTGTTGTTTCTTAATTTTTGAAAGTTTTGGTGTGGAATCTATTTTGCTTGCCGCATGTTCAGTAGCATGTAGAATACGATTTGCATGGACAATTTCTTAAATGGCCTAACTTTTTTTTTTTGGTTGAAATAAAATTACCTATAGACTGACTGAATAATGTTACGTAGGCATCATAGCTATTGTGCCTTTGCACATGCATGTTGATTCAATGCCTTTCTTTTTCTTTTTCTTTTTTTTCCTTTTTTTCCCTAATAGTAAGCCATGCTTACAAAGTTCTGGATGCATATTAGTATGTTAACTTCCTATGCAATAAACTTCCTCCCAGTTCTTTACATGTGTCCACTTTCGATAGTATTTGGAAGAAGATTTGGCAGCAGAACATGATCATCTATCGACGGAGTCCAAGATAAGGGAATTACGGCAAGTCATCAAAAGTTTAATCATGCAAGTACACACAATTGATTCTCTCGTAGTCAACATGATTCCAACAATCTGGACATTTGTTGTTCGTATAGCATCTTGTGGAAGAGAAAGATGAGTTTTTAACACCGGCAAATGCGGAAGAGTCAATTGTATCATCGAACCTATTGTTGATGCTGAAAGCAAGGTGGCTAATGGTTATATAGATGCAGAAGTACTTTTTCTCAACTCTTTTGATTTTATTGCTTTAATGTGACTGCAAACCCTTAGATTTCTCTGGTTAAATCTGGTGCAATCATAAGCAAGTATTATGTCGTAGATGCTGTTGCTTACCACAAGTACTGCCTTTGCAATGCAGCAATATGCATGAAATTTTATGTTCTCATACCAAACTTTGATTTTAATCAATCATAGTAGAAAATGTTATGGCTTGGTGGAAGTGAATGTCTGATAGAAATTGTGTTGGCCATAGAAATTATAGTCATCCTCATCACCTTCATTAATGGACTCCTCTTGTCTCGTGTTTTTATGTAATATGATCCCATTAGATGCTTTGAGTATCTCTGCTTTCTCTGACATCATTCCTTGCAGATGAATTGGTTAAGCATACTTCTTTTCTGCCATTGCCAATGTATGAAACATAATTCACATGTCATGGAAAATTCTGTTAGATTTAACTCAACATGAAAAAATATATTCTGATTACACTTTTGACTTCTAATAGAAAATGCAGCTTTTTTTTTCAATATTTGGCAAGAACAATCTGATTTCTCAGTGTAATTTCCATCAAGTAGATATCATACGTTTGAGAATGAATATCTTTACTCGAGGTGTCTACATGACTGCATGTTACTTTTCTTCCTCTTGCCCAATGCAGAGCATTTTATTTTTATGGAGTTTCTGAAGTTCTTGTGGTTTTGAATTTGAAATGATCTCAGATATCTCACTTTAGCTGGCTTTTCCAGAACTCGTGAATGATTGTTTTATTACTTGTAGGGAGATGATGCATCGAGAATGCTTGAGGAACTGTCAAAGGAAGAGTTGGGTCAAGTTGTTGCTTCTCGTTGGACGGGGAGAAGACGAGAGAAGGAAAGCGGGGAAGACTTTGCAAGAGATAATAATAATGAGGAACAAAGTAGGGAGATCCCAAAAGACACGCGTGATGGTATTGATGATATATATGCGTTAGAAACTGCTGACAGCGAAAAGAATGAGTATGATAACATGGAAGATGCGTTTGATGAAGATTCTGCAGTGAACCATCATTATGATTTCAGTTCTCATTACAAAGATGGATCAGATAGTGACTCGGATGATGAATTAGACTTTGAAGGTTTACTTCTATGGCTTCCTGTGAATTTGAATATCCTATTTTAAATCGAGAAAATATTCAGTAGTATGAGCACGCCACGTCATCTGCTGACGTGGTGCGCATCTACCACTCAGATATCGACACGTGTCTATAGGTGGTCAAGACTTCTGTTTTCATATTTACTTTTAAGAATCTTTCATTTATTCTTGAGTTTTTTATGCTCATAATTCTTTGAAATTCATGATGGACAGACTATAATTTGCTCGAGGAAGTGAAGAGGGTGAATGAAGCAGCTCACAGAACAAGAACTAAATTAAGTGTGCATTCTTATTTTAAGTTGCCTTTTGCCTCCCAAAACCTCCGGCGTGCAGCTGCTAGTAGGAGAATGAAACTCTTGTTCCTTCCAAGTGGACTGTAAAAAAGGGGCTGAAATCAGTCTCGATATGAGCAAAGGTGTGATGTCAGAATCTTGACCTTAGAGTGGACTATATATGCTATGTATTGATTTTGTAAGATGACTACAAGTTCTGCACAATAGGTGTAGATGATTTTTGTGGTAGGCTTTATGCATTCTTCTTCTTCTGTTTATCAGTTACTTATTTTTTTTTGGGTGGGGTCATTCTCTTGGCTGGGGTATACGACATTTCATCAGCTGGGTCCTTCTGAAGGCATTAAATATCTATCTTTAAAACCTGATCTTGCTCTAGGGATTTAGTGATAACAATGTCAATATTTACTCTACCTGTGATGATGTGATCTCCTTCTCATCTTTTTTCTCCTTAAGTCAATAATCAAGCCATCTAATGATAAAAGATGTATTATCGAAGGTTAAGATCAGCTCTTCTATCTCTATGTCTCGAATCTTCATCATATGGGTTTATATCGGATCACGTTGCAGCTCCTAAGAATATTTGGAATCAATCATTTAACTGAGAAAATGCTATCAAGAAGTGATTCCTTCTATACAATTACATTCATCGATCAGGAACATTTCTTAAACAAGCATGGTTGAACTTATCTAACTTGCTTATTTAGTTTTTAATCTCATTTGCAAGTTATTTTCTTGCCATGAGATTAGGAAGTGCAGGACTTGTCAGGTGTTGACTCTTTGGTCATGCTTTGGATATACAGATTAAAAGTGTCCGTAAATGTCAGTTTTTTCTAGAAATGATTCTCATTGAATTTTGTAAGTAGTTTTTCTGTCTACTTGACCTTGGCATTCCCATGCTTTTGGCAAATACTTTCCACCTTTATCAGCCCTCTTCTTTAAATATGTTTTTGCTTAAGAAGATTTATAGTCAGAATGTGATTTGGGAATAGTTTTGTAGTTTCTTATCTATAAACTGTGCTTGTTTAAATGTTTCAGGAAGAAATTTATTTCATGGATGATTGAATGGCGCTTTCACTCAACAGATGTGGTATTATGTGACCATGGGTGAGTCGTGTAGTTAAGCTTGATGAAAGCTGATCTGCATTACCTATGTTCACCTCTAGAGATGAGAATTAATTTGTGCTACTGTCCATTCCAAAAAGCAATGATATCATGTTCAGTGGTTGAGGATGGTTTTTATTGCAGAATACATGAGGACATGACCCTTCATCTTGATGCAGAGGAAGTCTCGTTTGAGGAGACTATTTCGGGTCATCCCGAGAGTGATAAATTTAAGGCAGGGGAGTGACAATCTATGGAAATCACAATTCTTTCATGGGACTGGAAGCGTTAGGATGCTTTGCAGACGGTGGCATAAATTCTTTTTTTGTAGACTTTAAGCATTGACAGTGAGCAATGAAACCGCAAAGATAGAGACGATTAGACAAATTAATACACCTCTGTGCAAAGCTTTTGTTATAGAAAATGAGATTATATTGTTAGTTGATGTACATTTATCTTACTCAAATGTTGCAGGTCCTAGATTAGGCATAAAGATGAGTTAGTGGGGCGTTTAACTAGAGTGAGGTTGCTGAGTGGCTCTGTCCAATACATCACCCTTAGATTAAGTCAACTAGTGCATTTACCTTTCTTTTCTTCGCTTGCCTTGTTCTGTCTCTCGAAGCTTTTAGAAGCTTTTAGAAGGTTCTTCTATCTGGGACTAAAAGCTTGTATCATATATATTGTATCGTCAAAATATCACAATTTTTCTATGTCAATAAGGGTTCATTTGCTAGTTGTAGTGTGATGAATTTTTTGCATAATGAGCAATACTAGCAACCACGAAAAACCATTGTTAAAACTTTGCCAAGCTTTCAAAAGGACAAAGGGAAACGCGCATATAGTTTGCCTGATTTGTGCATAATTTCTTATAGATTCATATTAATCAAAATCGGGACTATGAGATTGCAAAGTGTAGAGTTTTATCTCTTTAGGCACAAAAACATACCTGGTGAAATTGAGTTTTACTATGATGACTAATCAAAGGAACGGGTATGGTGACTACTAATGAAATTTAACCAACTGAATTGAGAGCTTAAAAGACCAAAGTGAACGGACTTATAATTTATTAAACCAACATCTCATCAAAGTTGAACAATGCTGTGTCTTCTCGTCCACAATATCATGCGAAATCGAAGTAGTGTATTTTGTATGACACTGGTATTCTGTAGTCGAGGACCAAAAAGAACTTGAACACAGCATTTCGATGTTTGAATAACGAAGTTTTCAAGATATCTTCCAACAATACAAAGAGTGAGAATTAAGAACCACCATATTCTTTATAACAATAATTAAAAATTCAAGATTGTTCTAATTTCCAAAACTAACTAAAAGTTAACTAATGTCGATTTTGTTTGTATATCTACACACACTCAAAAGTTGCAGAAATTTTGTAGATCCTCTTTCTTGGCATACCAGCTTGGTATTTATCTAAATGTGAGGATACAGATCCTTGGAGGAGTTCCTAATCATCCCCTTAGTGACTCTAGTAGCAAGTGACATATCTGCACAAATATTCGATTATTTATATGCACGTGCTGTCTCAAAATATCCACCAATATGTCTTTAGTTGTTTAAATTGAATAGAATTGGGGAAACTAACTTGGGGAGACTTCTTCTCACCAAAGAGCTTAGTGATAATGTAAATAATAGCTGCTGCAATAGATATGGGGCTCCTGCAAAATTAGAGGATAAAAATAGAGAATACGTTCAGCACTTGAAAAGGAACAACAGTAAAGCATTTGAACTAAACCTGCTAAGTAATCTTTATACACAACAAGTCTACATTGATGAACCTGCTCAAAACACATCTTTCAACCTCAATAGAAGAAGGATGAAATATTGTCAACCAAGTTTTACAGTTTTCAACTCTTCCTCCATCTTTACCATTAAAATTCCAGCCGATAAAAGAATAACCACTGAAAAACATTCAGATTGTACAATTTGATATCATTGTCAATGCTTATATCAGCTTGTCTATCATCAGCAAGTCCACTCGTCTCCTACATCTAAGTTGATTTTGCTGGAAGTACTATGTTGATGTCTGTCCTGCTTCTCTGGAACAAGTAAACTAACAGAATTAAGGATGTCTACAATACATACAGAAACATAAAACAATGAACTTGCATCATTACCTCTAACATGACAGCCCAAAACCCGATCAACCTGAAAGCAGAAAAGTGTCAAATGAATTAAGATGGATTCTAAGATCGATCGCCAGAATCAAACAACAAAGTTGGTCATAAGTAGATTTACCTGCTGAAATTCACTCTGGCGGTGCCACTTATGCACACTGGTGTATCATTCAAATGATGGTCTCTTTTCTTTGGCTTTACTGGTGGGCTTTTCAACTCTCCAGAAACCTTCTGCACCACAAAATTAATTTTTAATATATCATCAAGCCTCAATAAAAAGGACTTTCCCTATGCCTTTGCACATGCAAACCATCAACTTAGAACTAGCAACCAAAATATATCCAAGGCTTCTAGATATCTTTAGAAAACAAACACGCCATGCAAGAGGACCAAACACCAAACTGCATCCACTCAATATATTGTAGAGGTTCATATCTTAGGAAGCAAAGGAAAAAAACAATTGTAAGTCCCATAGATTTGCTAAATGTAATTGAATGTGAGGAAGTATCTTATATATGTCTATACGTAATATGTCAGTAATGAAAAGGCCAATGTAAAAGTATCTTCCTTTTGTTTATTTGGACCATTTGAACCTTCTTTTGCTCCATTTCTTCCATGGCAGACCGTGAACCCTTGTTTACAATTGTTCTCTTTTTAATTGTGAATTACTATTTCAGGTATTACAGCTTTCTTCTTCGATCCATGTCTCATAAAAGTAGCAATAATTTGCTTGCCATCATCATGCCTACTCTTAGAAGTAGCAATAATTTGCTTGCCATCATCATTCCTGCTCTTAGAAGTAGCAATAATTTGCTTTCCATTGGCAGTCATGCATTTCTTCTAAATGTCATTTTTCTGCACAAGCTTTCTCTTCTTAGCTCTCTCTTTACTAGCACCAATTCCGAGAGCAGCTTGACCATCTGGACTATTGAATCCATTAGAACATTGAGAATTTTTCTCTGATGCATTTTGCATTCCTTTTTCCAGAGCCTTCAATTTTTAATAGCATGTTTCTTGCTCATGCCAATTAGTGTTAGCAAAGCATTTGAACATTATATCTTTATTTTCCACATGCCAAACAACTAACTTACTAAAAAAGGATTAGTTTGTGTCACCATATGGTTATACAGATCGCACAGTGTCATCTCATATAAAGCCTTTTCTCCATAATGTCTTGTCCAATATTGGTACCCCGTGCATTTTGTTGCATTAACTAATAGATATCAAACAAACCATCTCTCACCCATTTCCTACGTTCAACTTATGGTAACCAAGATAGAGAATGGCGAAGTATCTTATATTACGTACATCAGGAGATTCAAGACCTTGGCCAACCATAAAAATCACAGCAACCATGCAACGAACTTGGTGCCACAAAAATGCACTGCCCTTAATTTTGAAACACCACAGTTCATTACTTTCCAACCTGCATAAAAGAAAGTTCATTAAAATCAGAAAAGACACTACAAACTAGATTGATCTTATTAATATAATAACTTGAACATGAGAGAAACTGGCCAAAATGAAAAGGCCCTTTTTTTGCCTTTTGTTTCTCTTTCGTCATACCAACAAAAAATATATATGCATCTTTGCATCTTTTCTTAACTTATAAAGATCTCAAAAAAACATCTACCAGAACCAACCTCTTATCACAAGAAGAGAGTTCAAAGGATGTTATATGACGCTTGTAGTTGTGGACATTAAATGCATCCATCTTACAAAAATTTCTGAAATCATGATCCCCCACAAACTTTTGGCCTGCACTCTCCATTGCCTAGCATAAAAACAGAGAAAGGACTTCTATCAAATGAAATGAAATAGTCATAATATCAAATTTTTGGTTCAAAATCAGCATAAAGTAGTTTATGAAATGAAATAGTCATAAACTATAAATGAAGAGTTTGGCATTTTGCTGCATTTGTCTTTTTTTCTTTTTTTCTGTGCAGCCCCTCCGCCTCCCGTCCACTCAGTCTGACGCCTGTGTCAAATTGAGTGCATGTTTGGAGTCGGTTGTTTGCTGTGCCTTTGTGTAGCTCTTTAGTTCAAAAGTTATAATATTCTTACTTCTTACCAAAAAAAAAAAACTATAAATGAAGAGTTACCCTAATGTCCAAATTATCTCTCCAAAAGAAATATTTGTACTCCCTGCTCATACAGCTAAACTTGCAAGATATTGAGGAAGACAGAATCATGTGAAAAGGCAAACCCCACCTACTTTTCCGCAATCATTACCATTATAAAATCAACAAATTGGAGGCATCTCTAATGCATTTCATCAACAGAATCCCATCATATCGAATCAAAATAAAGTACACCATGAGAAGGAAAACAACCTTGCACTAAAATCAATTGGAACAGGACACCAGCCAGTTACTTGGATATCTTTGGGTAAGACTCGATTCAACACTATCACATAATCAATTTCCGCGTCTAAGACTGACATATAAATGAAAGTAAGCATCATATTAAACATGATAATTTTTCATCATAAATAATTCATTGCAGCAAATCAAATAAAGTAAGAATCTGTAATGACTGCATAATCCCAACATATATGCACTTTCCTGCACAATACCCTGCTAACTTGGAAATGCTAACCACTTAGTCTGAAATAAGCCACTTTTGATTAGGAAAGCAATGTGATGTGTACACGTATGTATAGGAATATGTATATTTAACGGATGCTTTATTACCGTACCAGCAGTTTATTTCCAACTCGGACATCAGCCTTGCACAAAATACACCGATTTTTAACAATTAATCTTTTCTCTTTAATGGGTCTGTAGCAATTGAATTGAGTCACAAATTTCCAGTGAAGTTCAAACTTCATCATTCAAAAGCAATTTAAAGACTCAGCAATAAAATAGAGCTCAAAACAATTAAAGATCAGTCACTCAAACAACATACCATCTCTATCTATAGAAAGTCCCCAATTGTTTGCATCATCTGTGTTCTTAGGTCGCAGGTTTGATTGTAGAAACAGGGAAATGACCTGCATCAGAAAGCAAACCATAGCCTACTCATGATGCACCTAAGAAAAGAAGCAAATAGGAGATAATAGAACAACAACATGAATCATAAAAGAAAGAGCCTACTGCAAACATAATTATCCTAGTTAAAATGACAATTGATACTAGACACTTGTCCACGTCATAAAACCTTCTTGTATCTTGTGGTGGTATCTCTATCAACATTTCAATCATCTTGCAAAGAGACTCCCAGCTATCAGAACTCTCGCTCTTTGGTAATTTCTCATCTCCAATTCACATCATTCCTTCTCTAACAAAAATTCACTTCAGAACTTGCACTCCAATTACAATATTCTATGATCTAATTAACACCCAATCTCAAATTCCTTGAGAAAATCAAGCTTCACATATTGCTCCTAACCGATTCTTATATGGTAAGATTATAATCAACAAAAGCTCTCGTGAAAGGAACATCATCATGAATATTCACAGTAATCACATCTATCACAAGGATGGAAATATATGGTTGTTATAAGGAAAAACTCTGATAATTGCCCCTTGTGCCCATACTTCCACAATTGCATTTTAGTAGTTAAAAGTACTAAGTAGTACACATGCAACAGTTAACCATCTTTTTCCAGAAGCCCTTAAAATGTTTCGAGTAGCCTTGTCATCTGTTTTTCCAAGTTTAAGAAATAATCAAAAATTGCAAAATACAACTGAGATTGTGCTCATCTACTATATATAAGTTGACACGTGTTTTTGCAAGAAAATGCTCGACATTTAATATAGGTTGAAACCAAGACCCACATTCTCTCTGCAACGAAATGGTGATTGCACGGAATAGTGAGTCAAAGATAAAACCCAATCTAGCGTTTGTGAAAAAAATAACAATCTACCGATCCATCAAGAAACTTAGAAGCGGAGTAGCAGTTTTTGAACTTACTTGTCCAAAAGATGAAACTCCTTTGTCTTTTTCTGCCACATCTTGAGTATTGTGACTTTTTCTTGTCACCAACTAAAAGCTTAGTCTTCTCAAGAGCTTTAAAAATTTCAGACAGCATGACACCAAAAACAGTTTGATGGGATTCGGATCGAAATGAATTAGGTGTCTGCCAAGAATGTCAAAAATGCCAAAATGGAACATCTGCTGATTTTAAATCGATAGCATCCATGATTTAAACATTCGCATTGCACAATATTAAAGAACTATTCCATGTATCTTTGATAATAAGCAGAAACTCGGTGACTTTGCTTGCATGGTACAAATTGATCTACTAGTGTACCGAAAGATAGGTGTCCTTACTGAAAACATAAATTTAAATCTTATGAAGAAGTAGAACCCTCTTTTATAGCACATATTTTCCATTAGGCCCAATGCTAAAATGAATGAAAATTTTGGGAGAAGATGGAACGTAGGACCGAACCTCAACAGTTGGGATCCAATTGTGCTTCGAGAGGCAAAACCATAAAACCTGTAAAATAAAGCAAAAGTGAAGCGATTTCATTGTGCCAAAGAAAAGCCACAAGTACATTCAATGGCCTAAGGCACAACACATTCAGGATTTCATATGTCTAGGAAATTAGTCAGACTTGCCATGTGGTGTAACAGAAAATTAGTCACATATTTCACGAATCACATCCACTACACATTTACTTGTGACAAATTCTGCAACTTAAGAGATTTCTGCAGTGACACCCTCGCATTTCAATTTTTTTTAGAACATGAATGCTTCCATAGCAGAAATATCCTCAAATTATTAATAACAGCTAAACTTTCACAATTTCTAGAGTATTTTATATTCCATGCTGCCTCTTAAGAACAGACAAAATCAAGACAAAGGGAAAGATAATATACTACACCAGATTAAAATCATTTTATGATGCAACAGTTGCATTGTATGACAAACAGTACAATGGCTACAATCTATACCTTTGTCCAAAATACATCAATCTTAGAGCAACATATCGCCTTGGATGGTGTTCGAGAATTCCTGTTTTGAAATCTGCAGCAGGAGGTATCACAACATTGACTAAAATATGGCTGCACATGGAAAGAACTTTAGCCGAACAGCATGCTCATCTCTATGGAAACAGGGTTGTAAGAAATTACTAACTTGAACCCTATAAAACTTAGTATTAAAAACTATTCGCACAACAATATTGATGCTTTGATTATGTCTAGTTTTAGCGCTTAGGGTCCCTTGTTTTTCTTTAGACTGTTTGGAGTCACAACTAACGCAGCCTGTCATGCAACTCCACGAAACTTCAGCACTATAGTATCCTGTAACCTCTCAAAATTTGCAAGAAGGCCACTTAATTATCGTTGGACTTTTGAACTTAAACCGTTCCTCCCGTTCCTGAAAACAGACTGACCTCCCAAGTCACTGAAAAATCCTCGACTAGAACTTGAAGAGCAATAAACATACAAGATCTCAATGGTTCAGATTAAACATGCAATTGGAGCTCAAAAAGTTTGACCAGTAGCACCTTTTTTCTTCCTAGTCTTCTTGTCCAGCTTCATTGATTTGCCATTCCCATCGACCACTCCGCCTCCCTCTACGACACAACCAATCTTGTCTTCCATCTGCACAAAATGAAGCAATAAGCTCAAGTACATCGCATTCAGCACAGAACATTGAATTTCGCTTATTCCCTTTATGCATGGCCAATAACAAAGAAGCGCTAACCAAAAGATGCACGCATTCACTCAAACCACCGACAAACAATGCATGCCCCACTCAAATGTGCGCTCGACCCAACTCCGAAACCGACTTCGGGCCGCTACAAAGATATCAAGATTCATTTGAGAAGTCGTAAAGACAGTGAAATCCTCTCGAAAATTGAAAAGGGAGGATCGAAATGGCTCACCTTTTGACAGCAACATCCAGAGAGTTGAGAAGAAAGGTCGGCGTTCTGCTTCTCCAGCTCCTGAAATGCAATGGGGGCCAAGTCGCGAAACCGACAGAGTTAGCACGCGGTAGCTCGTACAGGCAATCGAAACTCCCACACACACGTGTGGGTACGAACCACTCGATCGAGTTACTGTTGAAAATTTCCTATAATATGGGTTTATATTAATTAATTGATTTTCTATTTTAAATAATCGGATTAATACCAATACTTATTGAACCTAAAGTGATCTGATTGAATTGGGTATTAGCATCTATTGATAACGGGCCTAGTTGAGCAGCAAAGTGTAGGCAATTGTGTTTAACTGAAGTCCGTAATGGAAAGGGCCTAGTTGACACGCTATCCTCTCTAGCTTATAAAAGGGTAGGTTATATCTATTAGTTGCTTTAATCCCATTGAAAGCTGCTATATCAAAATAGGTCATAAATAGGAAGATCTGGCATTTTGATAGATCCATGATTATCAGAGTGATCTATTTTTCTGCAAGTGAAGCAATGGCTCAAACATGTACGCTTTAATTCCGCTATATTTATTGATCTCAATGTTTTACAATCATGTATGGATCCGTTAGTTCTTAATTGATTAATTGTTTATGAGAATAATATTCTACATGTGGTATCAGAGCAAATGTAACTAATTTTATTCGCGACCTACCCGTTTTAAGTGGCTTGAGTGCGGGTCGGGGCGAGTAAGGCCCGCAGGTTGGGTTCGTTTTATTTTAATATTATTATTTTAATATTATTTTAATAATACGGACCCAACCCGCGGCCCTTACGTGCCCGCCCGCACTCAAGCCACTTAAAACGGCGGGCTGCGAATAAAATTAAGAAATTACTTGCAATTGATTGATGTTCATTGCAAATCTTTGTATGGGTATTGTTATATATTTGTTTTAGTATCCTTTTGTTGTATTAAATTGAGTTTTTAGGGTTTAAATTTAAGAAATACAAAATTCGGCCATGGGGGCTGTAGTCCGAAACTTCGAAGCTTGCATGTGGTAGATTTAGTTGGTTTTTTCTCCATTTAAGTCATTATAGTCAATCATATTGATGTTATATGCAATATCCATGGAAAAATTTCATAAAAAAAAAAAAAATCAGTGTTTCTATGGTATTTTGGAGCTTCGGGTCGAAACCGGGTCGTGCGACCCGGTTTTCTGCAACTTCGGGACTCGGCTGGAGGTTGAAGAAGACCCTCCAGCCGAGCTGGACCAATGGATGGGCGTAAGCCCATCCTTTCTTTGTTTTTTGTTTTTTGTTTTTTTATGTTTAAGGTTCTGGGCATAGCCCAGGACCTTTATTAAAGAAACATAAAGGTTCTGGGAGGTTTTGGGCATAAGCCCAGAACCCAGAGCCCAATATTAATGGGCTTAGTTCATTTTTATTAATTTGTATGTTTTAAATTTGTGGGCCAATTTTATTTGCGGCCCGCCCGTTTTAAGTGGCTTGAGTGCAAGCCGGGCGCAGGTAAGGGCCCGCGGGTTGGGTCAATATTATTAAAAAAAATTAAAATAATAAAATTTTAAAAAAAAATTAAAAAAAATTATGGCAAAAATTGTTGTTTGAAAGAATGCAATATGATCTTTGGAAACACATGTTGTGAAGTGTTTCATATTGTTTGATGAATTTTGAGCATAAATTTTGGAGTTCCCTATTGATAAAAGATTAATATATACAATTACTCGCCCAAAGGGAGTTATTGTGTATATTAATTTGGAAAATAGCATGAAATTTAATTCCCAAATTTAAAAGATGGGGATGTATAATTGAAAAATATTTATTTGCCCAAATGGGATAAATGTTTTGAAAATTATATGTAATTCCCCTCTATGTTGATATTATGGAGATATATGATTTAAATGATTTGTCTGCCCAAAGAGGATGAATCCTTGATAATTATATGTAAGTCTCCTTGTTACTTTATAAATTTCATGCTGGGAAAAATAATGGTGCATTATACACTCTGCCCAAATGGGAGTTTATGATGTACTTATTATTTTTGTTGAATTGCTTATTGCCCATAATTGATCTTATTGCATTATGTGTGTTAAACAGTTACGTTTGCTGTAAATAACAACAATGCCATGGTTAAAATGTTAACTGGATGAAACTTCAAGAGATGGAAGCAAGATATAGAGTTTGCTTTGGGCATCGTTGATATGGACTTGGCTCTACGTGAGGATGAACCTGCTAGGCCTAATGATCAAAGTACTGTAGATCAAAAGGCCCATTATGCTAGATGGGAAAAATCTAATCGACTGAGCCTCATTGCTATGAAGAGGTCCATTGCTAACCATCCGATTAGTGGTTTGCCGAAAGATACGAATGCCAGACAGTTCCTTGAAGCAGTGGGAGAAAGATATAGAGTCTCAGATAAGGCTGAAGCTGGGAACTTACTGAATGAGTTAACGAACATGAGGTATGATGCTGCTATGGGTGTTAGAGAATTTATATTGAAGATGGTCCACATTCGGTCCAAACTTAAGGCCCATGAAATTGTTCAAATTATATTGTGTATCAAGCCTTAAATGTTTTGCCAGTTGAATTTAGCCAGATTAAGATTGCTTATAATGCTCAAAATGAGACATGGAGTGTTAATGCCTTGATTACTAAGTGTGTGACTGAGGAAGAGAAATTAAAGAAGGAAAAGTATGAGTCTGCCCACTTAACTACCAATGCCAAGTTGAGTTCGTCTAGAGGCAAATGGAAGCCTAAGGGGTCAAATGCTCATGGCCCAAAGAAATGGCAAGACTTTAAGAAAAATGGGAACTATGGGAGAAATGGAGATAATGATTTTAAATGTTTTCACTGCAAGAAGCAGGGTCACAAGAGAGCCAATTGCTACAAATTTCGCGCTTGGCTAAAAACAAGAAAAGAAAGTCACTAAGGTGAGTTGTTGGTTTGTTTTGAATCAAATTTGGTTGATGTTCCTTTGGATTCTTGGTGGCTTGATTCTGGTGCTACTGTTCATGTGACTACTGCCTTATAGGGTCTCATAAATCTAAGGAGTCCAAGTCTAAGGGAGTCAAAGCTTAAAGTTGGAAACAATATTGGAGTTGATGTGGAGCGCATAGGGACAGTTGTTTTGAATTTAGATTCTAGTTTTCAGCTTGTCTTGAACAATGTCTTTTATGTTCCTAATTTTAGGAGAAACTTAGTATCTCTCTTCGCTTGACAAAGCTGGATATTGTCTTCATTTTGCGAATAAAAAAGTGGATTTGAGTTATAATTCCAGAATTATTGGGAATTGTGTTTTGTTTGATGGATTATATCGATTATCCTTATCTCCCAATAAACCATATTGCTCTTTCAAAATCGAGAATGTTGTTGCTAGGAGATCTTTAATCAAAGATAGATCTTCATTGTTATGGCATAAGCGATTGGGGCATATCTCCAAAGAACGAGTAAAGCGACTTGTCGTGGCTAATATTCTCCCTCCTCTTGACTCAGATGATATTGAGACTTGTATTGATTGTGTGAGAGGAAAATTAACTAAAACAAAGAAGAAAGGTGCTACTTGCAGTCAAAGTCTATTGGAGATAATTCATATTGATATTAGTGGGCCACACTCAACCACCTTGTGTGGAAATAAATATTTCATCACATTCATTAATGATTTCTCCCATTATTGTTATCTTTATCTAATTAAGGAGAAAACTGATGCTCTTGAAATGTTTAAAGTGTTTCGTACTGAAGTTGAAAAACAATTGGGAAAAATTATCAAGATTGTCAGATTTGATCGCGGTGGTAAGTATTATGGGCAATATACTGAGGTTGGACAATAAAAGGGACCGCTTGCAAAATGTTTGTAGGACTGTGGTATTGTTGCTTAATATACAATGCTTGGGAGTCCTGAGCAGAATGTTGTAGCTGAACGGCGAAATCGTACACTCATGGAGATGAAACGAAGTATGATGGGCAGTTCTAATTTGCCTGAATACTTATGGGGTGATGCGATTAGAACGGCAACTTATATATTGAATCGTGTACCTAGTAAATCGGTACCGAAAACACCTTTTGAATCGTGGACAGGGAGGAAATCTAGCTTGAATCATTTTCGAGTTTGGGGTTGTCCTGCAGAGGTGAAAATTTATGATCCTTCTCAGAAGAAGACTGAATCCAGAACTACTAGATGTTACTTTATTAGATATCTTGATCATTCTAAAGGATATAGATTCTATTGTCCTACTCGAGGCACTAGAATCGTTGAATCTCAAACTGCCAAATTCCTGGAATTAGATGTTGCTGAAAAGAGTTCTTCTCAATCTTTTGAAAGGGAAGAACCAAACTATTCCATTGCCCATCTTGCATGATGATTCTACGCGAGATCCCAACAGAGTGGAAATTCAGCAAGATGCAAATACCGAAAATATGACGGTAGATCCTCCCATTACAAATGAAATTCCCCGGATGAATGATGCAGCTCCAGAAATGCTTGTGCGAAGATCACAATGACAAAGAAGACTAATACTTCTAAATGATTATCATGTCTATCTTGGAGAAACTGATTTTGACATAGGAAGTATAGTGGATCCGACGACCTTCAAAGAAGCTTTTAACAGTGATCAAGTAGATAAATGGTTAGGAGTAATGAAGGACGAGATGTTTTCCATGTCAACTAATCAAGTATGGAAACTTGTTGATTTACCTGATGGGCATAAACCGATCGGTTGCATCTACATGAAAGTAAGTGGGAGTAAATATATTTTCTTAGTACTTTATGTAGATGACATTTTACTTGCTAGCAGTGATGTTGATCTCTTGAATGACACAAAATTTTTTCTATCTACAAAGTTTGATATGAAAGATCTTGGGGAACCTCTTTTGTTCTAGGCATTGAGATTCATCGTGACAGATCTAAAAAAGTTCTGGGGTTATCTCAGAAAAGTTATATAAATTGTGTTTTGAAAAGATTCAATATGCAGACCTGTAAGTCAGGTGAAGCTCCTGTTGTGAAAGGAGATAAATTAAGTATAGAACAATGCCCCGAGAATGATGTTGAAAAGGAAGTCATGAAAAATGTTTCATATGCTAGTGTAGTTGGCACTCTTATGTATGCATAAATATGTACCTGACCTGATATTGCTTTTGCTGTGAATACTCTTGGAAGATATCTGTTGAATCCAGGTCAAGAACATTGGGTTGCAGCTAAGAAGGTGATGAGATATCTACAACGAACAAAGGACTTCATGCTCGTGTATAGCAGAGTTGAGGACCTAAAAGTGATTAAATATTCAGATGCTGATTTTGCTAGTTGTTCAGATGATAGAAAATCAACTTCTGGATATATTTTTATAATGGCTGGAGGTGCTATTTCTTGGAAGAGCACAAAGCAAACCTTGAGTACGAACTCTACAATGTATGTTGAGTTTGTAGCGTGCTACGGCGCGTCAGTTCAAGCAGTTTGGCTTAGAAATTTGATCTCAAAATGGCATGTTGTGGACTCTATTGCTAGACCTATGGTGATCTACTGTGACAACACTGCAACTGTGTTTTATTCCAAGCATGACAAGATTAGTAATGCGTCCAAACACATGGAGATCAAATATTATACTGTTAATGACTTGGTCAAAAATGGAGACGTTGTAATTGAAAATATCAGAACTGAGTCCATATTGGTTGATCCTCTAACCAAAGGCTTACGATCCATTTTATTTAAAGAACATGTAAAGAATATGGATGTTTTAGAATCTTTTGATTTCTTTTGTTAGTGGGAGTTATATAGTTTGTATTTCTAGATATTATAGTTATATGCAAACTGATAATGCTTTTATGATGTCTATTAAAGCATTTATTTTCAATGATTGTTGTTATTGATTCTATTGTTATCTTTTCTCTATTGACTGAGAAATGGAAGTAGAAAATAGTATCTTTAAACAAATTTTAGTTTAAAGATGACTGGATGTCACTGATTATGAGATCTCATGTTGGATTGTGACATAATTGTGCAATTTCATATTGTTTAGAAATCGCACTGAGGCAATTTCATGTTGTTTAGAAATTGTGCTAATGCAGTTTCATGTCATTGATGAATTGTATTAAAGACCGATAAGAAATAGTGTATATTTTGATCACATGTTGACACTATTTCTTACTACACTACTAGGCCCATGATCCATGAAAATATAATACTTATTATATGTGATTATGAAAGGTCATGTATTGTAGTATTTTCTTAACACATTGATCTCCATAGTCCTATATTGAAATTATATAGGATTGGATTGGTATTGAGATGCCATTATTGGAATATTATTTTTAAAAGTTGTGGCCACATAAAACAAAATTTTAGTTATTAACCCGATAGTGTCGTTTTCAATATAAAATATTTTTCAAAATAAAATAAGTTAATTAATGTAGTCCAAGTGGGAGAATGTTGGAAATTTCCTATAATATGGGCTTACATTAATTAATTGATTTTCTATTTTAAATAATCGGGTTAATAGATATTCCAATATTTGTTGAATCCTAAAGTGGTCTGATTGAATTGGGTATTGACATCTATTGATAACAGACCTAGTTGAGCAGCAAAGTGTAGGCAATTGTGTTTAACTGAAACCCGTAATGAGAAGGGCTCAGTTGACACGCTGTTGATTAGGTTTCCCTCTCTAGCCTATAAAAGGGTAGGTTATACCTATCAGTTGCTTTAATCCTATTGAAAGCTGCTATATCGAAATAGGTCATAGGGAGGAAGATTTGGCATTCCGATAGATTCCTGATTATCAGAGTGATCTACTTTTCTGCAAGTGAAGTAATGGCTCAAACATGTACGCTTTAATTCCGCTATATTTATTGATCTCGGTGTTTTACAATCATGTATGGATCCGTTTGTTCTTAATTGATTAATTGTTTATGAAAATAATATTCTACAGTTACAGCTTCGAGGAAATCGCAATCGAATTTTAAATAAAAAAGAAAGAAGGAAGAAGCGTTTCCAATGGCGCGCGCGCTAGAGAGAGAGAGGAGTGCGTTGATTGTCTTCTGGAGAGAACGGATCTGGGAGCGAAGGGCGTCGACTGAATCTGCATCAGGCGAAGTAGACATTGCCTCTCCCCCGCTTCGCCTCGCTGCGCTCGACGTTCTACTCCACGCTCTTACTTCGGCGAGACAGAGGCGATAGAAAAGAAAAAAAAGGAAAAGGAGAAAGAGAGGTCTCGCGGTACCCATACGTCTCTCTCTCCTCCACCACAATAACCCTCGCGGCCGTCACGGCGTCGCCGAAACCTCAAAACTTAGCACCGCCACCAGTATATCTAGCCTCGCAAACCTCTTTTGCTTCAAAATCCTTGGCTACGTACTCGAGCCCGAAATCGGGACCGAATAAGGAGTAGAAGACAAAGAAGCTCGAGAGGCCAGTCGGTAGCTGGCGATTTTTGGAGCCACGGTTGGAAAGTCGATGACGGCGACAAGGACGAGGCGAGGAGGGAAGCGCTTAGGGTGAGTGAGAGGGCTCGAGACGAGAGGAGGGGCGCTTGGGGTGATCTTGGGACGAGAGGAGAGGAGTGCTTGAGGAAGAGAGAGCGAAGCGGGAAGAAATAGCGCGTGCTTTGTTGAAAAAAAGAGAGAGAAAATGTAGCAGGCCTCTCTTTCTTCGCCGCGCCGTCGACCCCGCCCAAGTCCGCCGAGTTCTCTCTCGCGATCGAGCGGGCCAGCATTAGGAACAATGCCCGGTTAGCGGCGGGAAGCCCGGTGCCGCTCCGAACGAGACCGAGATGCGAGAGGCAGATGAGCGAGGCTTTTGGACAGGCGGAGTCAGAGGCGGAGGCAGAGTCGGAGTTGGAGGCGGAGGTGGAGGTGAAGAGAGGTGAGATGCGCGGAGAAGAAACAGAGGAAGGCTCTGAGCGTTCTTGGTTATTTTACGAGGAGAGAGAACCCCCCATTCAAGTGAGGAGAGAGAAAAATTTTGAGCAGGAGGAATTGTTGACCGTCCTTTCTTTTGCAGGAGCCGAGCTAAGCCAGCTGAAAACGAGCCCTTTTCTCATTTTCGAGGGGGTCCCGCTTGGGACAGGTGTCGGTGTGTGAGTGGTTTGTGCGTGCCACGTCAGCGATGACCTGGCGCGCACGAACCACTGACCTGGGATCAGATCTAACATAAATTTTGACTTTAATTAATGTCCATGTTGGGTCCCGAAAATTTCAGCACCCGCGGGGCTCTATGGGTAAATCTCGAGGGTCTTGACTTCTCGTTGACTTGGGGGCACCAACCGCGACCATCCGATCTGGTGAGTTCTCCACCAGAACGGCTGGGATCGGCTCGCCCGAGTCGCTATGCGACGACTTGGTGTCTGCGCCTGATGACGCCTTTTGGGGAATAAATTCCACGCGGTGCCGAGTAAAGAGCATGTCCGATGTGACGTACAATTGCGCCTTTTTTATTGGGTTGGATGTGACGTATTATTGTCCTTTGCTTGGACAGATCTGGCACGTACGACATCGTTATAGCGTTGCGAAGTCATGTCGGTGGGCGAGCCAACCTCTCTCTCTCTTTCTCGCTAACTCACTCGCTTGGTGACTTGGGTGCGAATGGTAACGCTTCTTAGGCGGGGAAGAGTTTTTTTTTTTTTTCAGAAATAGTTCTTTTCTATTTCTATTCTGGGGAACAATTTCTGAGTAAAAGAACCCGTTTGGTAACTACATAAAATTTATACTCTTGGAATAGAAAAAGAATAGAAATGCGTTTGGTAACGCAACAATTTCTCTTTTGTATTTATTCATTTTTTATTCTTGCTGCCGGATTGCCGCCACTTGCGCTGCTGCATGTCCGTTGACCGCCGCCCATCGACCGGCGGTCGTCGGTGGTGGCGGTGGCTGGCGGACATGCAGCAGCGGCGGTGGCGGCGGACGGCGACAACGACAGCTACAGCAATCGGCGGTGACCAGCGGCGGCGGTGGCGGCCAGCGACCGGCGGCCGCGCGGCGGCCGATGGCAACCAGCGGTGGTCGGCAACGGCAGCAAGAGATAAATAAAAGAAAAAAAAATTCACTTATTTACGAGACTTATTCCGAGAACAAGAAGCAACTTTTTTTTACTTCTCATTTATATTCCAAAACCATTCCCGAGCTAACTTTTTTTCTAGGGAACAAAAAACTAACTTGCCGTTATCAAACGGGTTTCTATTCTTTTTTTGTTTCGGGGAAGAAAAGAATAGAAATTCTTGAGTTGGGGAATGTTACCATGCGCATAGCTCACCGAACCGACGTCGGAGACTCGGGAGGGCTGGGGTGGGGCTTGGGAAGGGGAACCCCGCCTCGGAATGCGCGCACACTTGTGGGGTTTTTGCCGGTGCTGAGGAGGACAGGATCACCGTCAAAAGCGGGCCCCACCCCCTTGTCACGTAGCGAGGATAATAATAAAAAAAATGAAAAAATTGAGCGGGGAAATTAGGGGAAATTTCGTAAAATATGAGAGGTGAGTAGTGATTGGACGGTGGAGATGAATTAAGGGTTTTGAGATTAGATGGCGAAAAACGATGGTCAAAGATGGAGGACGGTCCTCTCCAGTCTCCATGTCTTGGTATGACAACTGTCGTGCAAATCCTGATCTTTCTACATCAAGCCCGTCCACTTTGACACCCCCATTTTTTCATTATTTTTTCTATTTTTTCTTCAATTTATTCAATATAAAAAGTCCAAATCGATTTGGTCATAACACGTTTATTCTAAATTATTTCAAACTAGTATCTCCCACCATTGCAAATACCATCAACAGGAAGGAGAATCCTTCAAACTGACGCCAGTGATGAATACTAGGCAGCTATCTTGCTTGAAGAAATTGATGGTAAGAGACACCTCTGTGCTTATAAGAGTGTAAAGTTTTCTCAAGCTGAAATACATTACCATTTCACTTTTAAAGAAATCTTAGCAGTAACAAATGGAATAAAAAAAAATTTGAATTCCATCTCATCGGCTATCACTTCCCGGTAGAATTAGACATGGCATCTTTCCCTCAAATGACCAAGTTTAAACAGAAGTAGATTCCAAATTCTCAACTGCTTCGATGGGCTGAATGGTTTTCAAAATACTCTTTTGAAACCAAACATATTTCTGGAAAAAAGAATGTGCTTGCTGACTTCTTGTTAAGGCCAAAAGCACAAGCCGAAATCAACATGTACATTAAGAGGGGCCTGTTTTCCATATACTCAATCATGGCGTAAAATATAAGATTGAGAAGATCAAAGATTTGCCAAGTTGGAAATATTCCCAGGAGATTATTCAACAAATCCAGAATGACAGTCTCGTTGAGAACCTAGAAAACCTTATGTGGCAGTGCCACACAGATCTATTCAGATTCAATGGAGGTTCGATTCTTTATCATTTTGGGTTAAACTCAGACTATCCATTTATCCATCCTCTTATATGGAAGGAAGATGATTTCCCCGATCAACTCAATACGTTATTATGGTACTTAACCAATAAGTACTTAATAGCTATTGAAATTCCAACCAAAAGACTCATTGCCAACCTCACAAGGATATTCTTACTCAGAAGAAACATCGAAAAGGAAAGTGATAAGAATATTTTAGATTTTCTAAATTAGTTCTATCATCATACTCACTGAAAACACCTCCTCAAAAAAGAATTGAGAACTATGACACCAAACCCTGAAGTCCATACCATCCTATTTTTCAGACGTCCATGGTATTTTTTCAGAAATAATGGCAACATTATCAATGCTCCACAGGAAATAGGAACCACATCCTATAAACCTCATTTGGACAACAGAGAAGCTCGGATTCACAAATCTTATCCAGGCCCAGTTGGATGTTGTGAACATCAGTACCGAGAACTCCAGAGAATTTTATGCCAGGAAAACAAGACCATTCCTAAAGATGTCTGGAACTATAATGTACCCACTGCATGGGATAATTATGACCTAGCACCATAAGCTAAGGAAGCACTTGAAGATTTCAGACAAGCTGCATCATCACAGGAGCATGAAATGACAAATGCAGATAACATTGTCCAATCAACTCAGGACTCCTATGCTCGATGGGGAGGTCCTCTTTCCCAAGATCCCTATGATCAAGGATCTTCGTCCTTATCCTTATCCCAAAACATGGACAGGTCCTTTTATGCACAGCGGTCCAATTGACCTCAGCCAAGCATTCCTGCCGACCCTACAAGAGATGACACAAACTGGGCCAAAGAAGAAGCATCTCACTGGGCATATGAGGAAGCCTCTGCATCCACATCTCGTCAGCTCAACCAAATTCTATCACCAGAAGACCTATAAGCACTTGAACAAAAGTATGATGAACATTGCTTAGCAATAGTACACAGCTCGAATGACTCCGACTATGACTACAATGCTTGTAACGGACGAGACCGTTGAGTCTGTACAATTTCACTATAGCAAGTTACTATTCACTTTTACTATAGTACTAGATTAGGGAAAGTACTGTTCACAGTACAATCACTGTTCATAGTGTGCTAATAATTTCCTCTCGGAAGTTTTCGACGCCTCTATTTGTATCTAGACCCGTGAGCTTGGTCTTTGTGCGTGTATCTGTGATCTCTTATTGTCTATATAAGGCAAGGAGGGTGTATTATGTTGGGTGAAGTCCCCTGAAGTAAAGTGTGTACTTTGTGAAAATTCTCTCTATGGCTTTCTAAACTCCTCTTCTTCTCCAGCCTAGTAGGATCCTCTAAGAAATGCAGCTTAGGTAGGTTAGAAATGTTTCAATCCTTGCATCTTTGAGTGTCTCTAAGCTTTGAAATAAAGAGTTAAGTGGTTTTCTGCTAAAAAGCTGTCATTGAATGACTTGAATGGGAGTTGTTCGCCCACTATGGGAAGGCATACCTGTAGAAAATTGACTTCGTCCTCCCTGATTCTAAGTATAGGTCCATTTATGGTATCAGAGCCATGGTTTCGTTTGTAATGTTATCCGTTCCATGCAATCATTTTTAGAAAAATGCTTTTCAGATCATTCGTCTCCTGGAAGGCAAAATGGAGCCTAAGTTTACGATGGTCTCTTAGTGGTTTCAATTTTTTGACACTTGCTATTTCCAGAATAAAAATGGTTGTGCACACAGCGAAAATGTATAAAAAGTAACATGGATTTGGGGTTAGATGTGCCCGTTATAATATATGGTTTTTGAAGGAAATTAGACATAATTTCAAACAAATGTATGATCTTTCCACGTTATGAAATGATCTGCATATTGACAATTTAAGATGTAGAATTGATTGAAAAATATATCCTAAATTTCTTATTTTGTTATTGTTAAGAGTAGACACAAAGTGATGTGCTAAAGTTGCTAGGTGATTTATTTGGTATTCAGAATAAATACTTGTTTTTGGGCATGCTTGTGGATTGAGCAACATGATGCTCACTCCTATGGTGCATGTAGGAACAAATATTTCAATTAACTATTTTAAAACAAAAATATTATACAGCCAATTGGTAATGAAATACACATTTGCTAATTAGGCAATGGTTAAGAACTATGCTACTTAAGCTCTATATTAGCTTTTGAGTGAAAAAAAAAAAAAATTGTCTCGCATGGAGCACGAGGCAAGATGAATATTGACACTCTTTGTATTCCTTTTTCTCTAGAAAAATCTAAATAAACCTGAGTTAAGTATAAAGACTCCAGACTCCGGAATTATTGGATCTTGAACCACGATGTGGATAATTAACATTAAATGATTGTTCTAATCGAAGCACTCAACGCATTAGTTTTTTCTAATACCATTTTGAGTTAGGAAGCTAGAAAGATTGAAATTAACTTAAGAGCCTACTTGTTTCGTGGAAAATCCATATTTTGGAAAATATTTTCCTAAAAATGATAACTGCATTGTTTACAAAAAATGTATAAACAAATATTATTTTCATCGTTTACGAGAAGTTTAGGAATAGATCATTTTTGATAATGAAAACTTTTCATGTTTCCTAATTATTCCAAGCAATATAATTAATTATGTTTAGCCAAATATTTTCCAAATCATACATTTTCCAATGAAACAAACGAACCCTAAGAGTAGTGCTAAATATACTATGACCAATGTATTGATATGTGTCGTACTTTAAGTGGGCATTTATTTGATAACCAATTGATATTCATTATTTCATAATAGCAGTGTATCAATTTTATATTAAGATACCCACCGGCAGGCAACTGTGTTGGCAGAGGCGTTCCGAATAGTTGACCGAAAGGCGAAAGGTTCGAATCTTCGCGTTGCCATACGCGTCTTAAGTGAGGGGCCATGGTGGTGGGGTCCTGTGCTAGCCCCCCCGAGGTATAGTCGATGGTCCTTTGTGGGCCATGAGCACCCGTAAGGTATGTCGAGCCCGATCCTTGGTATCAAAACAAAAAAATTATATTAAGATATTAAGATCTAGTATTTCTCTTTGATTTGCAACATTGAATGTATTCGGATCTTTTAATATTGCTAGCATTAGTCTCTTTTAGGGAATCGTATAATTTTTGAATTTAGTAACTCCAATCCCATTTGATATTTGGACCGGTTGAGGTTTGAATGAAAATCAAGTTTTGGGTGCCTTTTGTATATATTTTACATCTTATTTTCATCCTCCCAATTTTTAACATCAAAACATGGGAATTAAAATCCTCAATTCACTTATTCGAATAAGAGTTCAAGTAAGATATATCAGTAATTCAAAAGGAATTATAAATTTTAGGTGACAAAACTTCCCTAAAAATTCAAATGTTTGTAGATTAGCATGCAAGAAACCACACCTAAAAGGGGAAAAAGAAACCACTGAAAATCCTAAACTATGATAAATATGACACATTAACCCCAAAATTTTTTTATGACATAAAAAGTCCAAAATTTGTACCTATGTAATATATTTGCCCCAAACTTAATTTGACGTACCCTAAATTTTTTTAAATTTGTACCTATGTAATATATTTGCCCAAACTTAATTTAAGGTAATGTGTTGCGCATATGCAATTTAGAATTTTTGGTGTCATAAAAAAAAAATTGGAGTGTCAAATATGTATAAGTTTTGGATTTTTTTTTGTCACAAAAAAATTCAAGATAAATGTGTCGTATTGAGTATAATTTAGGATTTTTGATAACTTTTTCCTTAACTAAAATAAGGTATTTAATTATTTTTTTGTGCCTAATAAAATAGCTATTGTTTCTTTTTGCAAGATATTTTTTAGTAAGACAAAACCCAAAAACCGGTGTGTGTATGCGACCAGTACGGATTGCTCAAAGTTAGAAAGAATTAAGTTGAACTACAAAGTATTTCCTAAATCGGGTTGGATTTAAAGCGCATGGTAACAAGTGCGTGTGTGTGCGCACGTAATGTAAGACTATATATTTCCTAAAATGTGATAATTTGACCCGAATAAGTAAAACAATCACAAATCTACGCGGTTCTCTCTATTATTGAAAAAAAAGAAAAAACCGTTAATGGGAAAATTTAAGTGGAGATTAATGAATTTGTCCTTCAATCCCTTAAGGAAAAGTTAAAAAAAAGGCGATCTTCATTAGGAAATCAATCTGGAATCTTGGATTTATTTCCTTTTTTTAATAATCCCCGACGTACACTAATCCGAACTGGACTCCTAATCCCATTACCAACAGCAAACAACGGTAAACTATATATTCTCTCCAACCTCCTAGTCCTTCTCGTCTTAATCTTAATTCCAACGTTCTTCTCTCTCTCTCTCTAAATTTCTCTGCACCGTGTTGCCCTCTGTTGTTCTTGCGGAGCGCTTTTTCCTGTTTCTTCAACCCGAAAACCATGAAGCTCGTTGATTCCTTCACCCCCGAATCGCCTCTGGTTGGCGACGTCCCAAGAAGCGAGGTCCACATGCCGCCGCTGTTGATCGACTCTTCGTCCTGCATTTCATATCTGCACTACCACAAGAGGAACCACGAAGAAGAGGGTGAAGAAACTTCGTCTGCTGCAGTGGTGGTGCCGGCTCGCATCTTCTTTCCCCTCACGCCGGATCTGACAAGGGGTTTCTTGGACACGAAGGAACCCGGTGCCGCTCCAGCGCAACCGGAGCGAAAGTCCACAGCCTCACTCACTGAGGACGGAACTCTGATCGTGGATAAGAAGGCGAAGCGCTGTAGAAGCCAGAAGGAAAAGAGAGGGGCCTCAGAATGTGAAGTAGAGGAAGAGAGATGCGGGGACGTTTCCACGGAGTTGGTGCTGCGCTATGACCCTTACAAGATCGAGAAGACGCTTAAGAAGAGCGATCTCGGCCACCTGTCGAGACCCTTTTGTCTACAGAAGAGGGAGAGGAATAGGAATATAATCAGAAGTAGATAGTGAATAAAAAGGAGTCTCGGTTCTTCTCAATTGATTTCTTCTCCAAACATTGCACGAGATTGGAAAATATAGATATCCAACATCAAGCGGATACTGAGGTAGGCACCCCCTTATTGCCACCTCAATGAAATTGCACTATCCTCTTGATAAAAGAAAACATAATTTCGGATGAAACAGAAGTAATCATCTCAGAAGCAGAACAGTAGGAAAACTGTAATCACCTCGGCTGTAACCTTCCAGGAATCCAACAAATCTGCTTTGTTTCCAGCGAGAGCCATAACCATGTTAGGGTTACCTTTGACAAGAATGGAGACAAATAGTTAGCTCAAATTCTACCCATGAAATTATTGTAAGATGATATATGATTATTGCTGAAGAAAGATAAGGAGGTCCCATCCAAACACCTCCACGATAAATTACACACGATCATGTGTGTACCGGCACCCCAAGGTCACACTAAACATAAAAAATGTCTCATTTAACGCATGAAAAGAAGAACAAAAAGTCACAAGCATATTGGAGATCAAGAAGTTAAAAAAGTCTACCTACTTAGAAGCCACCAAACATAAATAAACGTGAATGCCAATGGAAAAACCAAACATATAACTATAACATAGAGAAGCTAAGCAAAAGATTTAATCACTACCATGTGCTTGAAGTTCTTGCACCCACTTTTTGGCTCGCTCAAATGATGCCTACAAGCAAGAAAACAGTCTTGTCACTTTGCTAGGAAAACATCTAAGCCAAAAGAAAGCACTAAGCAGCAGAGCACCGAAGCAGATGCAGAACCGTACAGGTGAAGTCTTCCGATATGGACATGGATCTTTAGCAAGGCAGAAAAATAGAACCATATTTGAACACAGTATATGTCATTGTCATACAAACAGTCAGATCAAAACCTCACCTCCATATACAAGCCTACACTTAGGTAAATATGAACAGAGAGAAAAAGGAAAGCAAGATTATAGGGTAATACGAGTTATTAGCAAGAGGAACTGGTAATGTCATGCAAAGGCATAGGTCAAGTAATCCCTTTTTGAGATAGGGGACTTCCCTCCTGTCCCCAACCGTATGCTTAAAGAGTGGACATTCCAAGTAAAACTATCCTGTAAATATTTTGCTAGGGAGTGCACAGCAACAAGATTGACCGTAAATAATATATAAGAAGGAAAATTGGATCATGCACCATGATTAGAATAATACATCAACAACCAGTTTCAGGTATATCCTGTGGAAGAAAGAGAATTGAAGACAGTTGAAGTTTAACATCAACATAAAGGACAACACTATAGTATGCCTCTAATATAGATATACTCAAAAAAAGCTCACTTGATACACCACAAGATCATTAAAATGCAATGCTGATATCAAAGAACAGAACAATTGTGAGACTGCCAACATTATCATCATTGATGTGAGACTGCCAATATGCAATGTCTTAAGAAACAAGAATTCTACTCATTGAATTTATTATAAGCCGCCGCCTGCCTTGATACATGGCAAGAACAAGAAGCACCTTCACAACCAAGACCAAACAATTAATCACAACTCCAACCCAACAAAGGTTAGCCAGGCCTCTAGAGAAGTATAAATTGGTTTGCTCTTTGATAATTCCAAGGAGAACTCATACCATGGAAGCAAAATGTCAATTAAATAATATGTAACGACCTCTTGTGGACACAAACTTGTACGTGGAAAGTTGTTGATGGTTCCCAAGAATCAAAAGTAAAGGACCAGCATATGCAACTCCATTATGAGAAAATGAACGTCATTTGAAATGCTAAAATTGGAAGCCAGAAGAAGCCGATTCACATATCACATGAATTCCTTGTAGTGAAAACTATTACTTTGCATGACAATCTCTCGCAACAGTCAAAGATTAGTCGACTTAGCAACATCATTAATAGGTTTGTTGTTAGCTTCACTTACTAGGTTTGTCATGTCATACACAATGATTGCCGCGGCAGCTCCTCCATAGTGCATGGGAGCCAAGCTGTGGTATCGCTCTTGGCCAGCTGTATCCCAGATCTCAAACTTCACAGTAGCATCATTTATGGCCAAAGTATGAGAAACGAAGGCAGCGCCGATGGTGGATTCCTACAACATCAGAAGTACTTCATAGTCAAGCTGCTATGATAAGAAATGAAATCAGCTGAATACTATAAATCAATACTCTCGTTTTGTGAACCACAAATTCAACGAACTGGCCTTTGACAAACCGCAGTACTAAGCTAGATTTTCCAGCTCCAACATCTCCTAGAAGCACCTAATAAACAAAAAACAAGCAAAAACAGAGGGTTTGATTAAATAAGTAATCAGCTTGTGAAGAAGCACAGAAGGAAATAGATCACAATACCGAATCATAACCATTTCAAGTTAAAGCAAGCACGAAAGCTTAAGGAAATATAGATGGAGGTTATCAACAAAAGCCTGCCATTCTGAAACAACAAGATGATAGGCTTTTCACTGTGCAAGTTTTCTAAGTAAGCAGAGGAAGCAATATAATATGCTCATTACACTTATCCTTCCAGTGCCAGGATCACCATTAGTAATGTAATAGATGCTTCTGCAACCAGGTGATTAGTAGAAGACTGCAAAGTCACAGAGAAGTAATGCAGAAAAATGATTGCATAAGGGCCTCTAGCCCCTAATCTTTATTTTCTCAATAGCTTTCTATTGTATACAAATAAGCACTTTTGATCAACTATGCATCGACTTTTTCAATCTAGCCTTACCAGAATTTCACTTTTCTACCCTCCTATTTTCCCATTTGATTTTTTTCCCCACTGCACCTCTTTAGCACTATCATCTCGAGATGATAACCTAGCAAAGCACAATAGGGCATTCTGGAGGTTTAGAAAGATGAAACGAGGTGTAGAACTCCCAAGAACCAGAGAAACAAAGCATGAAATGATCAAATAACAATTTCATGTCCAATTTTGAAGTCCAATAAAGCTGCATACCACTCATTGCGTGCAATATGAAGCAACGCATATTTAATATAAGCAAGCAACAACTCAAATTACAGAACAGAGAAGCTAAAATACAAAGACTATCGAGGACATTATCATGGCTCAAACACACATTAACAGCGAGCAGCATCACAAATTGCTCCACGAAGCTATCTCAAATGGAGAAATTGACGGTCAGAGGCCAAGTAAAACGAACTCTTCCTTACTCAATTATTTCAAAGCCCAAAGGGAGAAGCAAAAGGATAACAAGCAAACCACTTTTTTTCTGCAAACCAACAGCAAAGCCAAACAAATAACTATAACATAGAGAAGTCAAGCAAAAAATGTTTATCACTACTCTGTACTTGAAGTTCTTCCACCCACTTTTTGGCTCACTCAAATGATGCCTACAAGCAAGAAAGCAGTATTGTCACTTTGCTCCGCGAACATCTAAGCCACAGGAAAGCACTGCGCTGCAGAGCACTGAAGCAGATGCAGAATTGTAAGGATTAATTTCACTAAATTCTTAGATGGACATAGATTTTCAACAACACAGATAAATAAAGCCAATATTACATTCATTTTCTTGTAGTGGAAACTGTTACTTCGCAATAGGATCTCTTGCCACAGTCAAAGATTTGTTGACTTAGCAACTTAATACAGCATTGGAGCCCATAATTGGTTTGTTGTTAGCTTCGCTTACTAAATTTGTCATGAGACACAATGATTGCCACAGCAGCTCCTCTATAGTACACAGGAGCTAAGCTGCGGTATCTCTCTTGGCTAGCAGTATCTCAGATCTCAAACTTCACAGTTGCATCATTTATAGCCCATGTCTGAGAAAAGAAGGCAGCGCTGGTGGTGGATTCCTACAACATCAGAAGTACTTCAAAGTCAAGCAACTATTATAGAAAGAAACAAAATCAACCTCATAAATCAACAATCGAGTTTTGTGAACCTGAAATTTAACATATTGGCCTTTACCAAACCGCAGTACTAAGCCAGATTGTCCAGCTCCTACATCTCCAAGAAGCACCTAATGTACCAAAAACATCAAGCAAAATCAGGTGGTTGGATAAAATAAGTCATGAGCTTCTGAAGAAGCACAGAAAGAAATACGTTACATTACTGAGTCATACTTATTTCAAGTTAATGCAAACATGAAGGCTTAAGGAAATATAGACAGAGGTCATCGACAAAAGCCTGTCAATTATCAAGCAATTAGACGATCCACCTTTTACTGTGCAAGCTTTCCTAGTAAGCAGAGGAAGAGATATAACGTGCTTATCGCACTTATCCTTCCGTTGTCAGGATCACCATTAGTGATGACCTAGATTCTTCTGCAACCAGATGATTAGCAGCAAGCCACAAAGTCTCAAAGAAGCAATAAATCAATAATTCTGCATCGTTTCTTTCTCAAGGTAACTTGAGGAAAGAGAGAAATGTAATTGAGAGCAGAGGGGCCTCTAGCCACTAGTCTTTATTCTCTCTTAGCTTTCTATTGTGTATACATAAGCATTTTCGATCAACAATACATTGACTTTTTCGATCTAGCGTTACCAAAGTTTCACCTTTCTACCCTGCTATTTCCCACTTTGATTTTTTGTTTGTGTGCACCTTCTTTGCTCGGTCATCTCGAGATGATAACCTAACGACACAAAATAGGGCATTATGGAAGTACAGAACTCTAAGAACTAGAGAGACAAAGCAGCGAATGACCAAACAACAATTTCATGTCGAACTTTGGCGAGTCCCATGGTTCACCACCTGGAAGAATCCCTTATCTTTGGCGGCCCTGCATATGGCCTCTGCACACGACTGCCTCTCTGCCTCACACTCACTGCTCACCCCATTCGGGCCTATCAGTGGGAGCTCGCAGGGGTGTCGCCGTGTTGGCATTTAAGATTGGAGAGGAGTTGGTGGGGCAACTGCCGAGGACCTGGGTGAAATTGGTCGGAAGGGGTAGGTCTGCGATTGAGCCTCTCGTCGCTGCAGTTTGTGAAGAGCGTGTTGGGTGGGGAGGTGGCGGTCTGGTCAAGTCCGCATATCACTCTATGAGAGAGGTGAAAGAGGCCAAGGAGAAGGAGAGAAGGGGACAAAAGCAGACGGGGGATGCAAGATCCACGTGTGACAGATGCCAGCACTGTCGAGGTCGCCGCCAGCCTCGGGAGCCTGGCCGGCCACTAGCAAGATTCCCTCAAGCCTCGCTAGCCATCGGCGAGGTCCCCCCAAGCCTCGCCGTGGCTCGGTGAGGACCTTGCCATGGCTAGGCGAGATTGAGCCTTGTCCAACCACGATGAGGGTTGCCGATGGCTGGTGAGCTTGGGGTGACCTTGCCAGGGCTAGCGAGACTCCGTCGAGTTGGCCAGTTGTTGGCCATCACCGAGATTGGCGATCAGCTAAGGAAAGAAAAAAAGAAGAAGAAAAAAAAAAAGAGGATTTGTTTCTTGAATTATTCCCATGAATAATAAATAATATTTTTTGTGTCTCTTGTTTCTATTACGGAGAGCAAGAAGTAATTTTTTTATGGCTTTTATTTCTGTTTCAAATCTATTTTCAGGAACAAAAAAATTACTAAATGCGTTTCTATTTTATTTCTGCTCTCGAAAGCAGTACCAAACGTAGCCCAAGTCTACTTGAGAAAAATAATGAGAAATCTTATTGGTTTTTAGTGGCCAAATTCTTGTTTGAATTCAGGTACTAATCCTAGTGGAAAAAATAGAATTAGTTACATCCCACTCAAGAAAAGTAATAAAGATAGAATCTGGTAAACCTTAGGATCGATCTAAAACCTGTGACATAATAGATTTCAAGTTATAAGATATGCTTAACTCCATTTCAACGAGTAAGTTTTGAATTCGATGTAGAATTTATACGGAATTCAAAATGGCTCGCCCTTAATATGTGATATAACCTGACTTGGAAAGGTAAGTGAGTTGTCAATAGGTTCATAATGGACCCATTTATAATCCACTTATTTTGCCATCTTTATTTTGTAGGCCCATTATGTTGGCCTGCGAAATTTATTACTACGCAAATTGTTTTTGGGTTCTTAAATGGGTTTTGAATCCATTTTGATAGGCCTAATATTGTATCTATTGACCAAGACTTTAACGGGTCTTGTGTATCTTTTGAACAAATCATCCCCTTACATGTATAGTGTATGACAAATAGCTTATAATATTCGCCCCTCTAGGCATTATCCCTAATTTTCTTTCTTTAATATCGACTATCAATAGCCAATGGTGGACTGAGAATTTGAGCTTAGGAGGGCGAGACACAAAATTTTCATTGAAACAATATACTTATATTTATTCAAGAAATATTTTCCCATCAAATTTTTCATCATATGATTTCTTCAAGTAAGATACCCATAAATAAAAAGAACTGTTGCGTTTTAAGACACGGCACTGCCACACATCTACTGATCGAGTTTCTTAGTATTACCACATGAGAGATCATTCATCGGAATAGTTATATATCCACTTCATTGGGTTGAGGTGGTGGGTCGAGGGATAGATTGACAGACATGTACACGGAGCCGAGGTCAGCGGCAGCGCTAGGAGACGACGACGACAAGTTGCCAGCATCCTTGACCCCTAGGTGCTGATGAGCTAGGCGACAGAAAAAAAAGAACCCTGGCAATACAGGGCAACAGAATCTAGCATTGCAACTAATTAGGACTTGAATAGATACACTCTTTAATGACAAAAATAATTCACGATTAGCTAATTAACATCTCCTCAATTAGTGTTGAATCATATGCATTCGAATCGAAAAAGAAAAATAGGAATAATGAAAGAAAGTGTTCGGTCCCAATCATGCTCTCATTTTGACAGTCGCCAGTCACAAACCGATGTTGAAAAAAAGAGCAAGATCCTATCGCAGAAACTTTCTAATACAAACTCAAGCCGCTGCATTGCTTGTGCCAGATGATTTATTTGGTAAGACTAGGCATGAAGTGATGTGCTGAAACTACCGGATGATTTATTTGATAAGAAGAAATATTTTCATTGAGGGTTAATACAACGAAAAATTCAAAATTAGTACATCTGTAATAAATTTACTCCATATTAATTTTTTTTTGGTAAGAAGTAATAATTCCATATTAATTTTTTGACCACAAAAAAATCCTCCAACTAATAGACCAATGACAAATTTATTAGCTGTTATTTTCTATTAAATTTTATCTTTAAATTTCTGAGTTTGATGACACATAATAGTTTACGGGTGTATTAATTTAAGGTTTTTGCAGCCGTTTATCACAAATGTATTAGTTTGTGATTTTTAATAGTAATAATCCATTTTAATTAAAACTAATGGAAGATAAATTTGTCATATGAAACATTATTATCTAAAACAAAAGGTGATTGGTGTAGACAAGAGATTCTCACCATCAAGATATGAAAAAGAACGTATGAGTTTTGCTGAGAGTCCACAATGGCCAAGAAGAAGAAGAAGAAGAAGAAGAAGGTAGACTGATTTTAGGGCCAATCAATTTGGTTCCCCTTCCAAAAATTAGGAAGTCAAGAAAAATCATCTAAAAAGTTATACATCTATCGTACGTCGGCTAATTTAGTCTTAAACCTTTCAATTTTGATGTAATTATAAACATTTTGATGATCCATCAATTTACCGGTTTTAGCCAATTTTGGCCAAAAGTCATTGATGTGGATGTTGATCTTTATGTGGCATAGTAGGCATTGAAGTGGACAATTTTTATAACTGTTTTTTTTTTAATTTTATGAAGTTTATATATTTTATGTTTTTTTCCATTGGTTGAGATTCGGCAACCTCGCTAGCCCATCAACGAGGGTTGTGATGCCATTGTTGTAGTCAGCAAGGGCGTCACAGTTCTTGTTGAGATTTGACGGGAGTCATCAATCTTGTGGGAAAAAAAGAAAGGAAAAAAATATTGAAACCTGAATTTTATCAACGTTTCAAGTGTTGATTTTTTTCCAAAAATATATAAAAAAAAAAAGGAGAAAAGAAAGAGAGATAGCAAAAGTTTAATTTAAGAAAATGAAAATGAGAAAGAAATGAAGTCGAGCGGGCCGGCATGTCCAGCCCACTCCTTTAATAAATTTTTTGGCCAGTCCCTTCTTTCATCTGGCCTCTTCCTATGGTTTCTCTTTTGAGCCCATTTTTTTTATGTTCTTTGAGCCCACTAGAGACCAAGAAAATAAGGCAAAAGTCCAGCCCGCCCTCCAGCCTTTCTTCAGTAAGGACCAGTACCAGAGGGGCGGGTGACGTATGGAGGAGAGAACTCAGAGAAGGTACTGAAGAAGTGCCCGTGCCGTGAGCGAGGGATGAGAAAGGAGCCCGTGACGGAAGCATGTCTGAGAGAAACCTTCTAGAAGGCTGCTGAGCTGGAAAGGGCGCAACGGAAAAAGATTCGAGCATGCTCGGTGCGTGAGGAGAAGGGTTGGTCTTCGACTCTTCGGCGAAGGAAAAAGAGAGAAAGCTAGACAGAGAGAGAGAGGCCCGAGAAATTGAGAGAGAGGGAGAGAGAGGGGTCCGAGAGCTTGAGAGAGCGAGAGGACGAGCCAGAGGGAGAGAGTGAGCTCGAAGGAACGTCTTGCCATCGCCGGTCGTCCGCCTGTGATTCATTAGTTTGTTTTGGCCGAAACTGAGGTTCTGGAATTGATCAACGATTTTGTGAAAATCCCGGCAATGTGAGAGTGATCTGTCTTGAGTAATGGTGATGTGAGAGCATGTGTTGTCGTTAGGCCGAGAATCGCTCGGAAAGTGGATCTGAAAACCGCTGTTAAATTAGCATGTCATGTGTTCGACATAACACGCTGACAAAATTTCAGTTTAATCGGACAACGAATCAACCTCCAATGCTAGCTTGATGTAAATTAGATACTGACCAAACTCCTAGATTTTCCAACTTTCTCTTTTTCTCTGGTTATTATTTCCTTTTATAGCTATCATTTTATAAAGATAGTGAGAAACCCTATTTCTCCATATAACTTATCATATGGGTTGGCGCTTTTTTGGGAACTCATCGAGCTTCCTCCATATAGGAGTGAACCCGTTAACGCTGAGAGCCCGAGTCAATGGAATGCCGTCCACTGAAGTTGCCAATACCCCTAAATCTAACAACTCCCTTCCCCCGAGGGGTTGGTCACAACAAAAAGGAAAGAAAGAAAAGAAATGAAAAAAATAAAAAATTCAATAAAAAAAGCTTATAAAAATTGTCTACATTAATATCGATTGTTGGCCATGCCGTATAAGACAGTTGGTGTACACATTAATAATTTCTGACCAACGTTAGATCTAACAAAATCGCTGGACAAATATTTTCATCACAAAATCAGCTTGCAAAAACATATACTACCATATAAATTGTGGCAAAAAAAGGAAAGAAAAAACCGATACTTGATCAAATAAAACGTCAAAGTAGTTAATATTCGAACCGTCGATAAAAAATCACCATAGTCCTAGATTTTATGCATGCATGCTGCTGACGGTGGGGTAATCATTAATCTGTTTTTCTTCATGTCAGGTGGTAATCACAATCGGATTGATTTCAGAGAATCCATTCGTTGGTCCCCGACCGAGAAAGACAAGCTTTCTCGAATGTTAGAGCAGGGTGATAGTAGGGAACAAGTTGAGGGTTAGCCAAAAACAAGGAGATAAAACTTCTTCTTGGCTCCAATTATTATTCTCGTTGTCATCGTTAATGTTGGCAACATCGGAAACACAGGACGAAGAGACCGTGGATGGTGCTGGCGGCAAGTGATCGATGATGATCGGAGGAGATTTGGGGTTGGAAGAAATCGAACATCTTCATGGGTTTCTTCGCTTTGTTCTGATCCATGTTATTTCTTTTTTCTAGAGAGATGGCACGAAATTGAGATGCGGAAATCTCGCAGATTTTAGTATAAGGACCCCAAAATTTTCTCTCTTTGTAAAAAAAAAAGGCATTAGTCAGGTGGGCATTGTCATCCTGTCCTCACAGCACCGGTAAAATGACAACCGTCCCTTGGGGTCTAGTTTGCGTTCTTGGAAGAAGGTACAGCGCAAGATATCGCTCATGTTGCATAGAAAAGATCACTTTTGCTTCCTCCTCAGACTACTTAAAGACTATGTCACAAAATTTCTACAAAGAGCATGGTGAGAAGTTATCGTCAAGCTCAGTAAGTTGATCAGCTCTTCAAAAGAATCTTGTGCAACCACCATTACAATAAAACAATAAGGTAGACATCAAACATATAGTGCAAGATATTGAAGGATTGGTACTCCGATTCTACCGCCGTGCAGTCAGCCAAAATCCTCACCTTACAAGCTCGCGGGCGGAGACTCAAACCTTGTAACCTGTTCATCGTTTCAAGTGCCTTCCTTTATCCCTACACGAGTTGGATGTAAGGAGGTGAGACGACACTTCCATTGAGAAAACCAGCCCGTAGGAGAAACTCATTAGCTTCAAACTGGGTTTTTTCCACTTTCCAGGTCTTGTTGGATCTATCATGTACCGATTCCCTTTAACTGGACCTCTCGGGTGTTTTTAGTTTAATCAAATGAACTTTATCTCGACCACACCCCCCCCCAAAAAAAAAAAAAAAAAAAAAAAAAAAAAAAAAAAAAAAAAGAACTTCTTTACCTGACTAAAATTCAAGTGCATCTAGGAGAACTATTTGGAGTCCCTTTTGATTAGACATTATGAACAAACTAATGCAATGCATAAAAAACGGAAAACAAATGGGTCACATGCATCGATAATGATATGTAGATATCCTTGATTTAATTGCTACGCAAGCATACAAATCGACATGTGAATGTTAAGGTGAAGAGCAGGAGGTGGGGCTGGGAGGCTTCTATGACCCGAATAGTCAAAACCAGCCCGATCCTCTTTATAAAGTGGAGAGAGGAAGGGGGAGAGAGCGAAGGGGCGCAAAATAGAAGGGGACAAGAGCGGGTACGATTGAGGGAATAAAGAAGGTAGTGATCCGGTTGCTATCATAGAATTGATCGCACGTTACCAAAGAACGAGCGAGCGAAGTTTGTGATATACTATCATGTTCCATCGACTCAGCTTTCGCTTTTAGCGAACAGCAATGATGCATTTCTTTTCCTCCCGTAAAAGAAAAAATGGTCTGTTAACACCATCATATGATGTATTTTTATTTATATATATAATGGATGATAAGAAACGTTTCTCAATAAACAATGTGATGTATATTTGTTAATGTTAATAATGGATGGCAAGCTTTTTCTCAATTAACCTTTGCTTTGGAGTTGGAATTGCAACCTTTGTAGGGTCCATCCTGTTTGCCCTCCACGATTATGTCTTGTTCCCCCTGTCGCTTTCGCTATTTGCTAAGATCCTATGCAACACGACGAGCCCAGTATTTTCTTGGGCCCTTGGAAATTGACAATAGATTTAGGGGGACTCATTTAAGGGTGAGCGGTTCTAGATTCTATATAGGTTTCATCTTGAACTTAAAATATACTTATTGGAACAAGTTCATCATTTTTTGCAATCTGGAACTTTCCTTATATACCCTAGAATTTAGAACTTACTCTGTCATGATTAAAGAATGGTTCTAGGTTCTACATAAGTTCTATCTATATAATTAATTAAACGATTGTAGTGAATAGTGAATTAAAACCTTTAATTATCACTATTTGCTATAATTCATTGACCATAGCTTATATTTAAATACACAAAAAATATAAACATTAATAAAGTAAAAGTCTCAATCATAAAATAGAAGTTCAAATTAGTGCTTTCAAATTATACATTCATCATTAAACAATATGAAATAACTGCAGGATCATGTGAAGATATGAACTAGGAAAAATATTAAAACTTATTCCAGGTTCTAAGTTATAGGTTATAGATTTTACGTTCCAAGTTCCTCCAATTAAGAACCTAGAACCTATTCGTCGAAACAAATTTATCATTTTTTGGAACTTGTAACCTATCTTGCACACTTTAGAGCTAGGCTCTCATTGGTCATATTCTTAGGTTACAGGTTTTACCTTGAAACGATACTCACCTTTAGACTCGTCAACTTAAACAAGTAAACAGGCGTGAAAGTCGACTAAGACGGACCAAATTCATTCCGACTAGGATAGGATGCAACGGCATATACCCATCATCTAGTCTTGTGATCACAATCTACGTGATGCCGTAGGGTGCTATCGAAATGGATTTTCGAGTTAGGCATCGCTTCTCTTTAGGATCATGTGATACATGAATCGTCCAACTATTAGCGATCCATTCATGTCAAATGTTTTCTTAATCGTTCATTGCTCATTGACCAGAAGTGAGGCGGGATTGATATTTCGACATAGGTTGCCGCAGTAGGTGTTCACAACCAAGAAAAAGAAGCCATCTTGAATATTATTGCATGTCTAAGTAGGGAACAAGTTGAGGGTTAGCTGGGAGACTGAAGATGAATCTATTTCCAGGCTCCGATTCTACTTCTTATCATCGTCAATGTTGGTAACATTGGAAATATAGGACGAAGAAACCATCGATGGTGCCGGCAGTTAGTGATCGATGACGTTGGGAGGAGATTTGCGGTGGAGGAAATCGAAGATCGACAATAATTAAAAGTAGGTCTAATTATACCTATTGCCGTGCAAGTTTTGTCAGGAAGTCCGAGGACTGGATATAACATGCTTATCAAACTTATTCTGCCGGTGTCAGGACCACCATCAGCAATGACCTAGAATCTTCTTCAACCAGTTGTATAGTCGTCGTAGTCGAAAGCAGAAAAAAGACTGCACGGGGGCCCCTTGGCTCTGGCCACTGATATTTTGCTCTCTATTATTGCGAGGCCGGAAGCAGAGGCACTACGGATCAAGAACAGACAATGACTTTCGATCGAGCATTACCAGAATTTCACTTTTCTATCCTGCTATTTTCCACTTTGATTTTTATTTTATTTTATTTGTTGAACTTCTTTTAGCGCTGGTCCTCTCGAGATGATGACCTAACAAAGCTCAATAGGGCATTGTGCAAGTTTAGAAAGAAGACACAAAGGTATAGAACTCCAAGAACCGGAGGGACAAAACAACAAATGATCACTTAGCAACTTACCCGGCTTTGGCTGGACATGAAAATTTAGAGGTGCCTTCCCGGTACATATGCAGCGAACTTACGATTGATGATTGAGCAGAGCAACTTACGCTTTAGAGAGGTCCGTGGAATGCGGGTGGGCGGACCAGTTAGGGAATAAAGTATTTTCCCACCAGTTGACGCTCCCATATGACCCGTGGAACTTCAAGAAGGTTCTTTCTTCTTATCTGTCTCTCTCTCTTTTAATATAAACTAATAATTTCTCGGAATTATGTATTAGTATATAAACCATGGAGGTGGCCATAGGATGGCTTTCATATATATTGATCGAATGAACCGTCTTCACTTACTCAGGTCTTTCCCCGGGAGCTCACCCTTCTTGGGTTTCACCACCTTGGCATTCTGGATTGTAGAGGAGGAGGAGCTGCCGGGGCTACTGAGTTGGAGTTTGGTGAAGTTGGACAGAAGGGGTAGGGCCGAGCTTGATCCTTCCATTGCCACAGTATGTGTGTGAAGAGAGTGTGGGTTGAGAGGGAGGTTGGTCTGCTCCATCCTATTTATAGAGTGGATGGAGACTGAAAGAGTCCAAAATCGAAGGGGACAAAAGCGGGGGAAAGGGCGCGAACAAGGGAGGGCTTCCAATTAGCAACAGTTAGCAGCATGAAGGAGAGGAGTCAAGTCTACTGTAAAAAGTAATGAGAAATCTTCTTGTTTTTTTGCAGCCAAATTCCTGGTGCGATAAAGAGAATTGTTGCACACAAGTGACTCTCAGTGACTTGTGAGCATTGCCTTTTGGAGATCGCTCTCAAAGCACAAAAGGCAAGTGACTTGCGTGCATTGCCTTTTGGAACTCACTCTCAAAGCAATGCACAAGCTTGAGATGAGAGAGTAGCCTTTTTGCTCATTCTCAGCACGGTAAGAGTGATTTGTGTCTTGTTCCTAAAGGCACAAGCTTGAGATGAGAGAGTAGCTTTTTGCTCTTTCTCAACACGGATCCTTCCATCCGCTAAATTTCAATGCCTCATCTGCTAATCGGTCCTTAGACGGGATGGATATGACAAGCTATGCCAACAATTAATTGCCAATAATCCAATTAATTGGATTGCCCATAGTAGATGCATCTCTTGTCTTAGTTAACTCTCACAAAACGTTGGATATTTTTTGAATTCGGAATTTACCTACTAATATGGGTTACACAAACATAGAGCAGTCAAAATTAGTAATAATCCCATATATGATGGGCTAAGTTGAAGTACGTGTTATACTATCATCTTCGATCCACTCCATCCATAAATCAGCTTTCGCTTTTTGCAAATAGCAATTGACTTTTTGCGTTCCACACTAGTGGATGGAAGAAGGGTTTTCTCAACAAACTTTGCTATAATAATTTTTGTTCCTGTAGGGTGCCATGGAAACTAAACTTTGACCCTTATGTCTCTTTCCTTCTCTTCTTTCTTCTTCTTCTCTCTGTTTTTTTTTTTTTTTTTTTTTTTTTAAGGTTCTTAAATGAAACTAATAATTTCTCAGAATTATGTATTAGTATAAACCATGGAAGTAGCCATGGTTGGCTTTCGTATATTTCAACTGAACGAACTATGTTTACATACTCAGGTCTATCACGGGGAGCTCACCCTCCTGGGGTGTCACCATGTCGGCATTCTGAATTGGAGAGGAGGAGGAGCTGCCGGTCGGAGATTGATCCTGCCATTGCCAGTGCGTGTGAACAGAAATGTGGGTTGGGAGGTCTGGTCAAGCGTACTTGAGTTTGTGCTTTCTTCTCTCTTCTACTGTGTGCTGGATAAATATATCGAACCGGCTATAATGGCTTCATTGTTCTTTTCAGGTGTCATGGCAACGAAAACTTCGACCCCTAGGCTAGAGAATATACCACAATACGCACATATAGCCACACACTTTCGATAAAATATTAGAGGCACCCCTAGAAAATCACGAGAGAGGATATGTGCGAGGGAGAGGGAGAGGGAGATTGAGAAAGTTTGACAGGTGGGAAGCATGTAAAAGAGAGAAGGGGAGACGAGCGAGCGGGAAAAAGGGTGGGACCAGGAAGGATCTCGGAGTCAGCGACCGTTTAGCACTTTAAAAGATGGATTTTGACTGGGGAGGGTTGGTACGGACGAGAGGTTGGAGCGACACGTGCGCCGACGACGGAAGCGGGTGACCGGGTTGTTGGGAAAAATAGATCCCCGAAAACCGGATTCGACACTAAATCGAACCCCTAAATCAATGGGGAAGACGAAGCCCGGGAAAATCACGTATCACCGATCGTAAAGCACACCACGGATTCGAGCGTACCTTGTTAGCCACAGATTAGACACCGACGCCGACAAAAGGAAGAAAATCTGGCCCCGTTCGATCCGATGACGCCTTGAAGGGAAGAAGAAAAGTGCCGTTTGCTTACTGTTTCTTTTTGGAAGTGAGAGAGGGCGTGGGAGAGGAGAAGACGTACGTTGAATTGCAAAATGTTGTCTTCTCTCTCTCTCTCCTCCCTTTTATACCTTCCCCCATCCACGGGCCCTATTCCCGTGGGCCAGGCTTTCTGGGCCCAACTTGGGCGGACGGGCCTTAAGCCCAATTCTAATAAAGCCTTCATCTCCCACTCGCACATGGTGGGCTGAACAGGATTCTCTTTACCTCTCTTCAACATTCATACTGGTGAATAATCCGTGTGACCAGCATATTTTGAGAGCTCATTGCTATACATCTCGTTAGGAATATATAGCAGCTCATAATGGGCGTCACACTCCGAGTAGATTCAAGTATGTATGCAAGACTTAGATCGATCGATCACATTTATATCTCTCTTGATCTCTTTTAAACAATGATATATATATATATATATATATATATATATATTATATTATATTATATTATATTCACAATTATAATTATCACAAAGACAGTCATAATTGGTCGACCAGTAAATACAAAACCACAATGTGATTCCCCAAAATCGATTTTCCTCTTTCCTTCAAACTCTCAATTTCAGTTCAGCTTACTTTTCTAGAAATGCCCCATTAGATCGAATCAAACTCATGACCATTGGCAACATCCTAAGATAGCAAACAATAAATAGAAATCTTGAGAATAAGTAAGAGTCATGAGGGGACTAAAATTGAGGAACTCTATTCCTCAAGAGTCTCACACGGCATAAAAGTTGAGATCAAACTTTTGTCACTCTTATTGGTCGTCTCATGCATACGTAGTATGAAATACGTATTACGGTATTAACTCCTTTCCCATGAAGCGTATGTCTACACCTTTCAATACCGTACATGATGATAGTTCGACATACCCAATGTCTAACTTGAGTTCACGTATCTACTCATTCACAAAATTCATCGAACTCACATCGGCATCTTAGACAAGATAAAGTAAAATATGTGGGGTATTTTACTTTCGGACATCGTAAGTATTATGTCCTCATCTTAACACTTAGTTAAGGCGACATACGTATTTTAAGCTTGAGCTCTCGATTATCACCTAGATAATAAGCTTAAAATCAGTCTCATCTCTATTTATCACACAAGTAAATAGAGGCGATTACCCGTGTGAGTGGGCTAATCTTATATCTGTCCGACATACTTCTCAACTTAAAGTAATGCACTAAGCATTAAGATGCATAAAGATCAAATAAAGATTCATAGGCATTAATGATAAAAACACAAATTCATCAAATGTGAACACTTAGGGAAATTACAATATTCAGTACATCAGCCTCTACGCAATCCTAGAAATTTCATATGGCCACAAAACACATCTCTAGGTATTGGCTTTATCATAGGATCTGCTACCATTCTATGCGTAGTATATACTCTAAGTTCACATCTTTTCGTGCAACCATATCCTTGACAAGATTATACTTGGTATCTATATGTTTGGTCTTGCAATGATATTTTGGATCTTTGGTGTATGCTTTTGCTGCTTGGCTATCACAGTTAATCAACAATTAATCTGCAGCACTTCCAATAACACCTAAATGATCCAAAAATCTCTTAAGCCAAACACTTTCTTACACTGCTGCTGATAATGCCACGAACTCAACTTATATCGTGGACAAGGCTATACACTTTTGCTTCTTACTGCTCCAACATATGGTGCCATTATTCGGTAAGAAAACAAATCCAGAGGTAGATTTCCTTTCATTTAAATCTCCTCCCCAATCAGCATCTGAATAGCCTTCAAGTCGCAGATCCTTTCCTTGGTAATTCAACTTGTAATCAGCAGTTCCCTTAAGATACCTTAGTATTCTTTTAACGGTTTTCCATTATGCTGGACCTAGATTGGATTGGTATCTACTCACCATTCCAACTGCAAAACATACGCCAGGTCTTGTACACATCATAGCGTACATCAAGCTCCCAACAGCACTAGCATAAGGAACATATTTCGTTTGTTCCTTCTTTTGTGGAGTCCCTGGACACAGTCTGTGGCTCAATCCTTCACCTTTTGCAATAGGAGTGTCTATGGGTTTACAGTCTTGCATACGAAATCGTTTGAGAACTTTATTTATATAGGTTTCTTGCGAAAGAGATAACGATCTCTTCGAACGATCTCTCGAAATCTTAACTCCAAGAATGTATGCAGCCTCACCCATATCCTTCATCTCAAAGTTGGAAGACAACTAACTCTTGACAGTCTTAACAAACTCCATATTGCTTCCGGCAATAAGTATATCATCAACATATAATGATATGATCACAAATTGATCCTTGGATCTCTTGATATATACACAATGATCCTCATCAATCATTATAAAATCATATGCCATTTTGGCACTATGAAAACATATATACCATTGTCTCGATGACTGCTTACGGCCATCTATCGACCTCAAAAATCGATATACCTTTTCTTCTTGACCTTTCATCATGAAACCAGCAGGTTGTTTCATATATTTCTTCCTCTAATTCTCCATTGAGGAAAGCAGTCTTTACATCCATTTGATGTAACTCAAGATCCATACTTACCATTATTGCCAGAATAATGCGAATCGAGGTAAATCTCACTACAGGAGAAAATGTATCTTCATAATCAATTTCTTCCTGTTGATTATACCCCTTCGCCATAAGGCGAGCCTTATGCCTTTCTATCGAGCCATCAGCATTTCGCTTTATTTTGAGAACCCGCTTGTTCCCAATAGCTTTGTGTCCTTTTGGAAGATCAATCGGTTCCCAGACTTGGTTTGATTTCATTGACTCCATTTCCTCTTCCATTGCATGAATCCACTTTTCCTTACTAGGGCAATTCAGAGCCTCATTGATATTTCTTGGCTCATCCTCATCTTGTGGAGCAACCATAAAAGTTTCCCTTTCAATGTCAAAACATCGATGGGGAATACTTTGGCGACTTGTTCACCGTATGGGACATCATTCCCCATCATGCTCCCACTTGGATTAGGTAATGATGATATCGTCACATCAGGTGGTTGCAATTGAGAATGAGTTGAATTCAATTCATCACATCTTATATTACTCCCACTTGGACGAACTTCACTAACATCATTATTTTGATCCAAGGTTTCAAATAGGGAGTAATTTTCCCTTATTTCGCCCATCTTAGGAAATTCATCCACTAAGGATGTGACACCCGTGATTCAAATTCAGTTATACTCCCACTTTCCTGCTCACCTATGAACACATACCCTTTTGAGTGTTCGCAGTATCTCATGAAAATACTATTATTTTCTTTGGGACCTAATTTCCTAAACTTGTGAGAGGACTCATAAATGTAGGCAACACAACCCCATGGCTTAAGAAAACTTAAGTCCGGTTTTCAAACTGTCAATAACTCATATGAAGTGGAAATAACTGATTTAGAAGGCATCCGATTAAGTATATTGGCAGCAGTTAACAACGCATTACTCCAAAAAGTGATAGGTAAGTTAGCATGCGCCATCTTGGACCTAACCATTCCAAAGAGGGTTCTGTTTATTCTCTCGCAACACCATTTTGTTGAGGAGTATATGGAATAGACAACTATCTTTCTATTCCTTTTTCATCACATAATTTTATGAACTTATCAGATAAATATTCTTAACCTTAATCGGATCTAAATACCTTTATTTTCTTATCTAATTGATTTTCTGCCAAGTTCATGAACCTTCTGAAACAACTTATGCTTTAGATTTATGAGAAATCAAATAGACATATCCGACTCGAGTATAATCATCTATAAAAAAGTGATGAAATAAACAGCCCATTGCCTTCTCTCACATTCATTGAATCACAGACGTCCAAATGAATTAAATGCAGAGGAAATTCAGCTCTTTTACCTTTTTCAAATGGTTTCCTTGTCATTTTCCCTACTAGGCAATGCTCACATATGGACAAATCGACTTTTTCAATATTGCCCAACAAGTCCTCTTTGGCTAGTCTATTCATATGTTGTTGGCCCATATGACCAAGTCTAGCATGCCACCATATTCACATCATTATCATATAAGGTAGAAGACGTGAAACAAGAGAATAACATATTGACATCACCACAGTCAACATTTAGTACAATAAAACCATCTAGAAAGTGACCACAACCATAGTAGTTTGTATCTAAATACAAATCTATACCTCTATTACGGAAGTTCACACTAAAACCAAGCTTAACCAACACCAAAACAGACATTAAATTTCGACGAATCTCTGGAGCATATGGAACATCATGTAGGAACAAGGTGCGTCCACCACGCATGTTTAATTGGCAGGTGCCAATCCCTTTAACTTCATCTCTAAAGTTATATCCCACATAGATCCACTTAGTTCCAGTTGGTATCGTCGGAATTTCATGAAGGATCCTTTATCCTTCGCTACATGGTCTGTCGCTCCTGAATCTACAGTCCACAAAGGATTGGATTCAGCCAATAATTCAGAACTTGACACACAAGCAAAGTTCTCAAATGTACAAGAGGCGTTTACCTTTTTCGGCTCACAACAATTGCGAGCATAGTGACATCTCTTGTCACAATTGTAACACATCACCCTTGACATTTTCTTCACTTGAAAACGTTTTCCTCTCCCTTGTTGGTTAACTCTTGATTTCTTGCAACAAGGACTTGATCCTTTGCATTCCCACATATTGAACGAATCAATACGCTTGCGCTTAGAGCTCAAAGCCCTTTCTCATAGCAAATATCTATGTTCGGCTCAAATGCCGTTAGGCTGTCCTCAGCTAGCTCAAGGTGGCGCATGGCATCCTCAAGATCTTCCATAACATGATCAAGAACTTCTAGTGCTTCTTGCTTTTCCAGCACATATTGAATCTTCATATTCAATATTTCACAATTGTTGTCGTTCATATCAGCAATTACATTTTTAGTTGCTGAACCATCGTTCTGAACACATCAGACATACATGCACGAATAATTAATGCCGATCATTTATGCATCCTTATTTACATAGACCCATCATATTAATGAATAATTTCAAGCAAGGCTTCAGAATCAAAAGGTCACTATGTTTCCAATCATCCTCCAAAAATCCTAACTCAAAATTATTATTAATATAATTGTCTTATGCAAATAAATTCTATGAAGTTACAAAAACTTCTATTACTACCCACGCCTAATTATCCACAAGCAACCAGCAATAATGGAAAGCAAATAAAATCTAACATCCAATAAAATAACAATGCTTTCATATGATACAACTAACATATCGGTTGCTACATCAACAACAATCAGGTAGTAAACATTACATAATTAATCAAAGAAATAAATAGGGAATGTCCTTTCTAATCTATCAGTCAAAACATCGGAGAAAACTGAAGGCACATTTGCCAACCATGAAAAAACTTTTGGAGAGCATTCATGTCGCTACCAAGGTGCATTCACTCTGCGCCATGTGGCGCTCAATCTAAGGGTTGAAGTTTTTGCCAACTCAATCCTATAGTACTCTCTTACAAAAGCTTCCACCAGCCTCCTATAACCCGGACTACGTTGACCTCCAATAGCCGATCTAACACGCTTGCCATTCACTGGAAGAGTATTCATCAAAGCCGGTATCTTCTCAAAATCCGGCATAAGATAACCATTACTGATGATTTCTTGTATCATCTGATTGACCTTGACCACATGTGATACTAAATCATCGTCACGCCACCGATAATCAGCTAACTCTGTCATCAGCCTTTTAAGTCTTGCAATTCCCTCGTCCTGTTTCGGGATTGGGTATCCTTGCATAACGCATCATAGTTTCTGCAAAATGGATTACTCATAATCCATAATGTACAAAAGGGAAAATACATAATTTTCCATAATTCATGCAACAAATGCAGAATAAAAAAAAATGGATTACTTATAACCCACATAGGCATGACTAAAAAAAGAAACAAATTACTTTTTTTTTTGTCAACGGTCAACGGTCAAAGTCAACGGTTATCGGTCAATGGTCAAAGTCAACGGTTGTCGGTCAACGGTCAAGTCGTCGGACGTCGAACCGGTCAAACCGACAGACCGGTCGAACGGTTTGCGCTCGGGCCGGTTCGGGCGAACCAACCGCACGTGCCGCGTCGTGGCCGGGCGTCGCGGTTCGGGTCGGGTCGTCGTCGGGTCGGGTCGCGGGATGGTGACCGGCCGGCCAACGGTCGTTGGTGATGACGTCATCGATGACGTCATCCAGCGTTACCGTGACGTCACGGTGACACGACGCGTCGGTCCGCGGATCGGCGCGTGCTGGTTCGGCCGCCGGCGCGCACGTGCCGGCTCGCCACCGGCTCGTGTGGTGCACGCGGCGGCAAAGCCCGCATCGCGCCCACGCGCAGCGGCTTCTGGCCGTGCGTGTGGGCGTGTGCGGCGTCTCCCTGCGGCGCGCGACATGTCGCCGGACTCGTCTCGACGTCGCCTTTCTTCCTTTGCCATTAGAATTTGATTTCGACTTACGAAAACTGGGAAAAATGGCCGAACAACGCTCGGATGTCGGGATTTCTTGTCCCGATCCGTACGGCCGAATTGCTTTTGCGAAAAATCAATCAAAAAACGTCAAATTGATTGGGAAAACGTGAACTAGGGCTTTGATACCAATGTTGGGAATAACGGATTCCCGAAAACCGGATTCGACACTAAATCGAACCCCTAAATCAATGCAGAAGACGAAGTCCGGGAAAATCACGTATCACCAATTGTAAAGCACACCACGGATTCGAGCCTATCTTGTTAGCCACAGATTAGACACTGACGCCGACAAGAGGAAGAAAATCTGGCCCCGTTCGATCCGATGACGCCTTGAAGGGAAGAAGAAAAGTGCCGTTTGCTTACTATTTCTTTTTGGAAGTGAGAGAGCGTGCGGGAGAGGAGAAGACGTACATTGAATTGCAAAACGTTGTCTTCTCTCTCTCTCTCTCCTCCCTTTATACCTTCCCCCATCCATGGGCCCTATTCCTGTGGGCCAGGCTTTCTGGGCCCAACTTGGGCGGATGGGCCTTAAGCCCAATTCTAATAAAGCCTTCACGGGTGAAGGTGGTGCGGTGCGGGCGGCGTGATTTTAGCGGAGCCGCTTCCCCTTTCTAGCTAATAGTGCGATTTTGGAGTTTAGCGGAGAGAGTAGGGAGGTGGGGACTGCTGCTGCTGCTGCTGAGGTGTTGCTCTTGCCCGTGTGTATATGTGATATAAATAAATATATATCTATTATAATTTCATATTATTTATAATCATTTTCTATTAATTTGTTCTGTAAACTAATATTGTTATTAAGAAATAATCATCACTGCTCTCCTAATCGTTATTTTCTTGTTTCTCGATTAGACTTGCTTCTCTATTTTAATTTCTTGATTAGACACTCCCTTTTTATGTTTTAACTATATTATTATTTGTGAGCCCCCACTTATCTTCGCATTGCAAACCAACCCTTTGTTCTCTTGAAAGTTATTCTCTTTTTTTCTACGCCTAAGACGTGAAAAGAAAGAAAGAAGAAGGAAAGTGGAACCGACATGGAAAAAAAAAGAAAAAAATAATCTTAAAAAAAAGATCACTTTTGTAAAATTATATTAGATGTGATGGGCCTTGCAAGCAATTGTATAGTCAAAACATTATTTATAAAAAAAAAAAAAAGTGTCTAAGTCAAAGGAAGAGTGAAAAAAGTGTTGTCCATCAAGTAATTACATTGTGCACTACCATAAAGTTGAGGGTTAGCCGAAAATGTAGAGGTAAACAAGTAAACAGTCGTGTGATGAGGCATGGGAGCTGACTAAGACGGACCAAATTCGGTCCAACTAAGATACGATGCAACGACATATACTCATCAATCTAGTTTTGTGAGCACAATCTTTGTGATATCGTAAGCTGCAATCTAAATAGACTTTCGAGTCATGCATCTTTACTCTTTAGGATCGTGTGACATGTTAATCTCCCAACTATAAATGATCCATTCATGTTGAACATTTTCTTTAAAGAAATGATTGTATAACAGTTTTTTTTTTTTTTTTATGTATTGTAAGAATAACAGTCTATTCTAAACCACAAAAAAATTAAATGGACATATAATTATAAATTATTATAAAACCTATTTCTTTAAGAATTTTTAACTCACAATAAACTATTATTTTTATCGTACTTTAAGTATTATTATGCTAGCGAAGCTCTTTTCTTAATTGTTCATCCCTCGTTGGCCTAAAGTGGAGCGGGATCGATATTTCGACGCAGGTTGCTGCTGCTGGTGTTCGCAATTGAAAAAGCTGTCTTGAATGTTATTGCATGTCTGAGTAGGGAACAAGTTGAGGACTCGCCAGGAACGTGGAGATGAATATTCTTCCCGACTTTGAGTCTCTTTCTAATCATCGTCAATGTTAGTAACATCGGAAACATAGGATGAAGAAACCATTGATGTTGCCGGCGGCGAGTGGTCAATGACGTTTGGAGGAGATTTGCGGTCAAAGAAATCGAACATCGACAATAATTAAGAGTAGGTCTAATTATACCATGTTCCGTGCAAGTTTTGTCAGTAAGTCCGAGGAATGGATATGACATGCTTATCACGCTTATTCTTCCGGTCTCAGGACCACCATCGGCAATGACCGAAAATCTTCTTCGACTAGTTATCTAGTCGAGAGCAGAAAAAGCAACTGATCTTTAGTTCTCTATTATTGCCTGCGCGGAAGCAGTGGCCCAACGGATCAAGAGCACATTGACTTTTTCAATCGAGCGTTACCAGAATTTCACTTTTTTACCCTGCTATTTTACCACTTTTGATTTTGATTTTGTTTTATTTGTTGAACTTCTTTAGCGCTGGTCATCTCCAGACGGCGGCCTAACAAAGCTCAATAGGGCATTGTGCAAGATTAGAAAGAAGACACAAGGTATAGAACTCCATGAACCAAAGGGACAAAGCAACAAATGATCACATAGCAATTTCATGTCCATTGTAGCGAGCAATATGAAGCAACATGAGCTCAATATAATTGACCAACGACATCAGCTCACCTGATAACCGGAATGGTTTCCACGGATCTTAGTGTCTCCTCTCTTCCTATTCTTCTCTCTCAAAAGTCAAACCTTTGTGAAATCGTTTGATTGAAGAGGAAAAGCATTAAAGAAGCCTACTGAAAGGATCATCGTCTCTTTATGCACTGCGTTTACAGTTCACATGAGCCATGCCCATCATTGAAACGGTGTGGGAATTGAGTGTGGGTCGGGAGGGAGGTGGAGAGGGGAGGACAGATACTGACAAGAGCCCGAGGAGGGGAAGGAAAAGTTTTCTCGAAAAAGCACGTGGTATCTCCAAATAGTGACCGTGCGTTCCTAGAATAGTGGTTGCAAGTATCTTTACTTAAACTATTGCTTTGGGATCGGAATTCGTAGGGTCCATCCTCCCTGTCCCCCACGAATATGTCTTAATACCCCTTTGGCTTGGACCTTTTCTAAGATCCTCCTATGCGACACGGCATGCTCATTATTTTATTGGGCGCTTGGAAATCGACAGTAGGTTTAGGGGGACTCGTCAACTTAAACAAATAAACAGTCATATGATGAGGCACAAAAGCCGACTAAGGCGGACCAAATTCAGTGCGACTAAGATAGGATGCAATGACATATACCCATCATCTAATTTTTGTGCAACCTAGTGTATTTATTAATATCTCAATTCAAAGTTTCTAGATGTGCAATTTCTTTTCCGTTGAGGTTACTTGTAATTTGTACTTGAATTCCTTTTGTGTCTGCCTATTCGGCTAATTCAATAGCCTTTTTTATTGCTTTGTGAATTGAAACTCTATTCTTTAACTGTTTGGCTACAAATTTTGCAAGAATATTAGGGCGTCCGTAAGGGTTTGTAATTCTTTTAATCGCAATGTTGAGTTTTGGGTTCACACAATTAAGTTCTTTTTGGACTAAGATAGGATGCAATGACATAAACCCATCATCTAATCACAATCTCTTTGATGTTGTAGGGTGCAGTGGAAATAGACTTTCGGGTCATGCATCATTACTCTTTAGGATTAGGTGATACATGAATCACCCAACTATTTGCAATCCATTCGTGCCGAATGTTGTCTTAATTGTTCATTGCCCATTGGCCTGAAGTGGTCGATGACAATTGTAGTTTTGCTGTTAAAGAAAGCAATGTCGACGGATATTTTTTGCTTTCTTGCTGTCCATGTTATTTCTTTCTTTCACTGGAGAGACGGTGAGAAATTAGAAGTGGCGGAGACCAAGGGATGGAGACCGTCCTAGATGGTTGCAAGTGATCGAACTACAGTTGGACAAGATCAAGTTATGAAGTAGGTGCTCGAACTACAAAGTGTCGCCTAATTCGGGTCGGATTTAGAGAAATGTTTTGGGTTGGGATTGCTTAAATGATCTTTGATAAATCTCAGACATGGAGTTCATGGTTTCCCAATTTATAGTGAAAGCACATGCGAAATAGAATAGGAAACTGGATTTGTACGCGTGCATACAATGTATCATTTTATTTCCTAATACAATATAACCCGACATATTCCCCCCACACACACACACACAAAATAAAATAGAAAGATAATATTCCTCTCTCCCTCCCTCTCTCTAAGTTCACAAATGGACTCTTAAGTTGAACCCAATATTTCTAGCTTCCTAACTGAAAATGGTATTAGGAAAAACTAATGTGTTGAGTGCTTCAATTAGGACAATTATCTAATGTTAATTATCCACATTGTCACTCAAGATTCAATCGTTCCGGAGTCCAGAGATACATCTCTTTATACTTAACCCAAGTTTATTTAGATTTTTCAAGAAAAAAAAAGAAAATCTAGAGTGTCAATATCCATCTCGCGCTCCATGCAAGATAAATATTTTCACTCAAAAGCTTAACCGGTCCAAAAGTGTATACATATCATATTTCTTAACCATCGCCTAATTAGCAAGTGTGTATTTCACTACTAATTGGCTGGATAATATTTGTGTATTAAAATGGTTAGTCAAAATAGTTGTTCCTACGTGCACCATAGGAGTTAGCATCATGTTGCTCAACAAACGAGCATGCCCAAAAACCAGTATTTATTCTGAATACCAAAAAAATCCTCTGGCAGTTTTAAGGCATCATTTCATGTCTACTCTTAACAAAAACAAAATAAGAAATTTGGGGATACATATTTTTAAATCAATACTCCATCTTAAATTGTCTACTCTTAACAACAACCAACCCGCCCCGAGGAATCCGTACTGCTCACATCCAAGCCCCGGCTTTTCGGTTTTGTCTTAATAAAAAAAATCTAGCGAAAAGAACTAACAACTATTTTACTAGGCAATATAAAATTAATTAATACCTTATTTTAAGTAGAGAAAAAGTCATTAAAAACCCCAAATTATGTCTACTTAGACCTGTCAAATGGGTGAATCCATTTAAGTTGAGTCATAAATGGTCCAATCCAAATCGACCAATTTAACCTCTTTATTACCCATTTGTTGTAATGCAAAATTCTTGATCCATACCCGACACAACTAATTCTCAACATATACCCGATCCATTTAACTAAATCTTAGAACTTATTTATCATGGTATTTTTTATTTTCTCTTAAAAATGTTATTTACTAAAACACTTTCATGTAATAGAAATTTGGGAAAATTCCAAATAAAGATCTGAAGTTCCATCATTTTCTCAAATAAAGGCTTGACGTAGACATCATTTCAAATAAAGGCCTTGAATACTATCATTTTCTCAAATAAGGGCATGAAGTAAATCTTATTTCAAATAAAGGTCTAAAGTGATCATTTCAATCTAAACAAAGATCTCAACTCACTATTTGATAACAGCAATTTTGTCTTTCAATTTTTTTCCTTTTTTTTTTTCCATTTCTTTCCATAAAAAAACCAAAATAATAATGATAATAAAAAAGAATAGAGATGGGAGGGAGGGCTTCCTCCTACCGGTGGGGTGATAACGATGGCAGGTGGGGTCGCTAGCACTTGAGCTAGGGCCGGTGACCCTTATTAACTGGATGTGAGGCCTTCACTAGAGGCAAGAGAGGCCGATGACCCTCTCCTAGATTTGGACAAAGTCTAGGGATATTGGGCGAGGGACGCCGGCGTCTATGGGAGGGCTAGTTACCCTCGCCTAGGAGGGGACAAGGGCAGGCAACCCTTGTCGAAATTTAGGAGAGGATCGCCGTCCTCTCTTGCCTCGGCAAGGGCCAATAGGCCCTTATCTTTGGTCAGCGATAGTCACCAACCCTTGCCTAGGTGCCAACTAGGGTGAGGCAGAGGCCTCCTCTCGCCTTTGTTTTTTGTTTTTTTTTTTTTTTTTTTAAGTTTGAGTTTTTAAATTTTAAATTTAATTTTTAGACCAAAAATATAATTTAATCTAAATTTAAATTTTGAAATGCCCCTAGTTGGTTGGAATTTTTTATCAGTCGGTAAGCCGGTGAAGCTAGACCCTTATTTTAAACAAGTATAACCACTTTAGGTCATTCTTTGATGTTGATATGGCCACTTCAGACTTTTATTTGAAATAAGATTCATTTTAAGCCATTGTTTGAGAAAATGAGTGCACTTCAAGCTCTTATTAAGAATTTTTCCTAGAAATTTAGTCGAAATTTTTTTATATATATTTTTAAAAAGTAAGCCTCCGTTTGTTTCTTGAAAAATATTTTCCAAGTATTTTTGAGGAAAAATACAATATTTTTTGGTTTTTGCTTAACATCCAAAAATAAATTTGAAAATAATTATTGTTGTTCAGTATGAAAAATTTGACTAAATGTTCCTCTGTGCATTCCTTTAAATATTTTTAAATCGAATTTATACTTATAATTATTTTTTTTATTTTTTAAAATCAAAATTTAAATTCGTTTTTTTTTTTTTTTAAGTAGAATTTTTCTTTTTCCTTTTTCTTCAATCGCTTGTCGCATGACGACGGTCAGCAACTAGCCACAAGCGAGCTTGAACTTGCCTAATTCTAATTAGTCGAGCCTTGCTAGCCTCGAGTGAGGTTCTAGCCTCATCGGATCCAACAAGGTTGATCTCATTGGCCTCCAACAAGCTCATCCCACGTTTGGCTAGTCGCTGGCCATCACTGTGCAAGCCACGGGCTAAGGAAGATGAAAGGAAATAGAAAAAAAGGGAAAGAAAAAAGAAATATAAAAAATAATTATAATATTTTTATATAATTATTTTTATAAGGGTAAAGAGGGAAAGATAGTGTGTGAGCCTTGGGTTGGAAATTAGTTTTAAAGTTCAACCCATTAGATCCATTTATTTTTGGCTTTCAACTTTTAAATCCATTTAAGTGGGCTCTTTGAATTTTTGATCAGGAAAGGAATATATAAGATAAGATATGAAATCAAGGGATTTTGATATATCCTATTTACTTTTTGGTGATTACAGTAATAAAATTAGATATATTCACATCATATCATGTATATTATTTGGTATAAACGACATATTAATAAAAATAAACAAAAATTTTACAAATAAAGATAGTAAAAATCTCTAGCGATACTCTTGCTTACTTTATTTTATTTGGTTTTCTAATTTATTTTAATTTGTTTATTAATTAATTTCTTCTCTTTTTTTTTTTCAAATTTTTCTTCCCCTCCCATCATTCTCTAATACAATTCTATTAACGGTAGATTGTACTAATATAACCAAAATACTAAAATATATGAAATATATAATAAATATAAATATATTTATATTTCTATATTGAAATTATTTTATAAAACATAATTAAATTCGAATATATGAAAATAAAAATAAGATTAAATTAAAATAACTAAATTGTTGATTTTTTTTTTTGCTTTAAATTTCTTATATTAGAATTCAAATATTATTTATATTGAGATATAATTTTAATTTTATTAATTTAAAATTTTTCATTTGAGAAAAATAATTATCTCCCATGGCACTCTTATTTACTTTATTTTATTTGCTTTTCCTCTCTTTTATTAATTAATTTAGTTTTTTCTTCCCCTCCCATTGTTCTCTAATAAAATTTTATTAAATAATAGACTGTGCTTGTATTATCAAAATACTATAATAGCTAAAAAAACCTAATAAATTTAAATATATATTTATACTTATATATTGAAATTATTTTATAAAATATAATTAAATTATAATATATATAAATAAGATTAAATTAAAAAATAAATTATTATTTTTTGTTATTTTGAATTTCTTATATTAGAATTCAAATATTATTTATATTGAGATATAATTTTAATTTTGTTAATTTAAAAAGTCTGTCATTCAAGAAAAATAATTTTCTTATTATGGATGTTAGAAATCTTATTCATCGTTATTTCACTTCCCAATGGGATAATTTTATCTTATCTATATCCCCAATTATCCTATCTTGAGCAGGCACCAAATATAGGATATGATAAATTTTATCTTATTCCGCATTTTATCTTGATTGCCAAACGCAAACAAGGTCTATGCCCATAGTGACATATTTATTCCAAATTCTTTTTTTGATACAAAAGACTCTAAACTTATACTCGTGTGATACATTTACTCCAAATATTTTTGTAACACAAAAAACTTTAAACTTATATCAATATGATACATTTACTCTATTTTTTTTTATATAAAAGACCCAATATTTGTATCTATGCGGCACATTTATCTCACATTAGTTTGGGGTAAATATGTTGTATTGGTACAAGTTTAAAATTTTTTATGTCATAATTTTTTTGGGTAAACGTGTCACATTTGTCATAATTTAGGGTTCTTAGTGGTTTTTGTCATTTTAGAATGGTTTCTTGTGTGCTAATCTAGAGAGATTTGAATTTGTAGGGTAGTTTTGTCACCTGATATCTATAATTCCTTTTATATTACAAATACATCTTATTCAAACCCTTACTAGGATAAGTGAATAGAGGATTTTGATTCCCATGTTTTGATGTTAGAAATTGGGAGGGATGAAAATAAGTTGTACGACATATACAAGAGGCACCCGAAACTTGATTTTCATTCAAACCCCAACTAGGTTCAAATGCCAAGTGGGATTGGAGTTACTAAGTCCAAAAACTGTATGATTCCCTAAAAGAGACTAATGCTAGCCATATTAAAAGATTCAAATACCTTTATTGATACGCTACTACTATGAAGTAGCAAATATTAAGTGGGTATCAAATAAATGCCCATTTGGAATACAACACATCATTAATAGATTGGTCTTAGTATATTTTGCTTGAAAATAAAGGATTTGAAAAATATTTTTAAAAAATTATTGATTATACTAGTTGGAATAATTAGACCCATCCGTGGGTAGCTGCGTTGGTTGAGAGTCTCTCCCTCATTGCAGAGGTCGAGAGTTCGAAACTCACGATTCTTTAGCGATTTAAGTGAGGGGCCCTAGTGGTGGGTTGCTAGGCTAGTCTCCTCCGAGGTATAGGGGTCCGGTCCTCGGGAATGTTCGAGAGCACGGGGGTCCGTGGTGGAGTCCTCGGTACAATAATAATAATAATAATAATAATAATAATAATAATAATAATAATAATAATAATAATAATAATAATAATAATAATAATAATAAGGCAACGAAATATTTTTCGTTATCGATAACATCCTATACTAAAACTTTTTCATGAACAATGAAAATATTTTTGTTTATACATTTTTATAAGCAATGCAGGCTATTATTTTTAGGGAAAATATTTTCCACAAAACAAATGGACTCTTAAGTTAATCCCAATCTTTCTAGCTTTTTAACTCAAATGGGATTAGAGAAAAACTAATGTGTTAAGTGCTTCGGTTAGGACAATGACCTAATGTTAATTATCCACATTATCGCTCCAAATTCAATAATTCTTGAGTTCGGAGGTACGTGTCTTTATGCTTAACCAATTTGTTCAAATTTTTCTAGAGAAAATGAAGTTTAAATTGCATATGTTTTGTGGAAAATAAATGATTTGGCAATCATTTCTAAAAATGATTGCTTATATCCCTTAAAATAATTAATCAATGAAAAATATTTTTATTAACAATAATAATTTTATTTTTAAATATTTTCATGGACGGTGAAAGTAATTTTTATTTGATCAATTGTTAGAAGCAATAAGATAACCGTTTTTAGGTAAACATTTAACTATTCATTTTTTCCGTGAAACAAAAGGAAAGTGTCAGTTTTTATCTCGCATCGTACTCCTTGCAAGACAAGTCTGTTTTCACAAAGAAAATATAACAATGTATACGTAGCATATTTCTTAACGATTGCTAATTAGCGAGTGTGCATTTCATCTCTAATTGGCTGGATTTGTGTTTTAAAATGGTCAATTAAAATATTTGTTCTTACCAAATAAATCATCTGGCAAATTTAACACTTCACTCCACGTCTACTCTTAACAATAACAAAATAAATATATTTGGGGAATATCTTTCGATCAATTGGACATCTTAAATTTGTCAGTTTGCGGATCAATTCTACACATTTTGTTTCTCAATAGCTTAAACAGGCAAAATGTATACGTTGACTCAATCCTAACAATAGCCTAATTATGATGGATTTCTCACTGAGACAATGATGTGACTGCATCAGAAATAAACCATGCAACCAATGTACATACGCGGTTCAGTTTCCCTATTTGTGCGATCTCACCATAAAGCAGGAAACCTTGAACTTTCTTCATGTTCAAGATTATTCAAATATCATTTAAAGAACCCAACATAAAATATTTCTCTCTAAAGTATACCTTCATATGTGTATATAATATATTATAATTGATTTGGAATATTTAGTATACTATCATAATAGAAAAGAAACTACTCAAGAATATTGAAGACATTAGAATCGGGCTTTAAAAAACACAACAAGAATTGAATAGCAGCAAGATCCCATCACTGCTATTCTAGTTCTAAAGATCATTTTTTTTTTCCCTTGGCCACCTAACAACAAAAGAAATACTAATTCAAGTTCAGATCTTATTGAATGATATGGTGGTCACTTAATTAATCAGTAGTCGGTTTCACGAGACACTAATTCGCCTTGTGAAGAAGGCTGAAATCAAACTTACTAGCAATAGGATCCCAATGTATCCCGATCTCATCGCCTTCAGCCAACCTCCTCCGCTGCACGAACTCCTTCATCCAGCACCCCTTCAGGACGTAGGACCCTGACGATGCCCAGTAAGCAAACACCAGTCGGTGCTCGGAGCGCGTGTCCTCGTCCCACACCACGACCTCGGCACCCTCGCTGCTCTTGACTCGCCTCGCTCTCTCTTCATCCATGCACGGGAGCACGTAGGTCGCCACGCCCGCCCGCGGGATCAAGAGCCTCGACAGGCGGCCAAGATCGCTCTTCGTAAGCGTCTTCTTGATCTTGTAAGGGTCATAGCGCAGCACCAGCTCCGTGGAAACGTCCCCGCATCTCTCTTCCTCTACTTCACATTCTGAGGCCCCACTCTTTCCCTTCTGACTTCTACAGCGCTTCGCCTTCTTATCCACAGTCAGAGTTCCGTCGTCAGTGAGTGAGGCCGTGGACTTTCCTCCGGTCGGGCTGGAGCGGCACTGAGTTTCTTGGTGTCCAAGTAACCCCTTGTCGGATCCGGCGTGAGGGGAAAGAAGACGCGAGCCGGCACCACCACTGCAGCAGACGAAGTTTCTCGGCCCTCTTCTTCGTGATTACGCTCGTGGTCGTGCAGAAAAGAAACGCATGACGAAGAGCCGATCGACGGCAGCAGCGTGTGTAACTCGCCTCTCGGGACGTCGCCAGTCGGAGGCAATTCCAGGGTGAAGGGATCGACAAGCTTCATGGTTTTCGGGTCGATGAAGCAGGAAAAAGAGCTCCGCAATAACAACAGAGTGCAACACGGTGCAGAGAAATTTAGAGAGAGAGAGAGAGAGAGAGAGAGAGAGAGAGAGAGGACAACGTTGGAGAGAGAATAGAAACCAAGACGACGAGGACTAGGAGGTTGGAGAGAATTTATAGTTTACCGTTGTTTGCCGTTGGAAATGGGATTAGGAGTCCGGTTCGGATTAGTGTACGTCGGGGATTATTAAAGAAAAAAAAAAAAGGAATAAATCCAAGATTCTAGATTGATTTCCTAACGAAGATCGCCTTTCTTTTTCCTTTTCCGCAAGGGATCGAAGGACAAATTCATTAATCTCCGCTTAAATTTTCCCACTAATGGTTTTTTCTTTTTCAATAATAGAGAACCGCATGGATTTGTAATCGTTTTACTTATTCACGTCAAATTATCACATTTTAGGAAATATATAGTCTTACAATTTACATTACATGCGCACATGCACTTGTTACCATGCGCTTTAAATCCAACCCGATTTAGGAAATACTTTGTAGTACAACTTAATTCTTTCTAATTGTGATTCGATCACTTTGAGCAATCCGTACCACTCGCATACACACACCGGTTTTTGGGTTTTGTCTTAATAAAAAATATCTTGCAAAAAGAAACAATAGCTATTTTATTAGGCACAAAAAAAAAAAAAGTAAATGCCTTATTTTAGGTAAGGAAAAAGCTATCAAAAATCCTAAATTATACTAACTACGACACATTTATCTTGAATTTTTTTGTGAGAAAAAAACCCAAAACTTATATCTATGTGACACTTCAATTTTTTTTTTTATGACACCAAAAATCCTAAATTGCATATGCGCAACATATTACCTCAAATTAAGTTGGGGCAAATATATTACATAGGTACAAATTTTGGACCTTTCGGGTCGCAAAAAAAAGTTTTGAGTAAATGTGTCATATTTATCATAGTTTAGGGTTTTCAATGGGTTTTTTTTTTTTTTTCCTTTTAGGTATGGTTTCTTGCATGCTAATCTATAGAGATTTGAATTTGCAGGGAAGTTTTGACACCTAAAATTTATAATTCTTTTTGAATTACTGATATATCTTACTCGAACTCTTATTCGAATAAGTGAATTGAGGATTTTAATTCCCATGTTTTGATGTTAAAGATTGGGAGGGATGAAAATAAGATGTAAAATATATACAAGAGGAACCCGAAACTTGATTTTCATTCAAACCTCAATCGGGTCCAAATATCAAATGGGATTGGAGTTACTAAATTCAAAAATTTTACGATCCCCTAAAAGAGACTAATGCTAGCAATATTAAAAGATTCGAATACATTAAATGTTGCAAATCAAAGAGAAATGCTAGATCTTAATATAAAATTGATACACTACTATTATGAAGTAACGAATATCAATTGGGTATCAAATAAATGCCCACTTAAAGTACGACACTTATCAATACATTGGTCTTAATATATTTAGCACTACTCTTAGGGGTTTGTTTGTTTCATTGGAAAATGTACGATTTGGAAAATATTTTCATGAACATAATTGATTATATTGCTTGGAATAATTAGTTAAACAAATTTTTTTTTCATTATCAACAACAATCTATGTCTAAATTTCTCGTAAAAGATGAAAAAAATATTTGTTTATACATTTTTTTTTTGTAAACAATGCCAGTTATCAATTTTTAGGAAAATATTTCCAAAATGTGGATTTTCCATAAAACAAACAGACTCTTAAGTTAATCTCAATCTTTTTTGCTTCCTAACTCAAAATGGTATTAGGAAAACTAATGCGTTGAGTGCTTCGATTAGGACAATCATTTAGTGTTAATTATCCACATCGTGGTTCAAGATTGAATAATTCCGGAGTCTGGAGATACGTGTCTTTATACTTAACTTAGGCTTATTTAGATTTTTATAGAGAAAAAGGAATATATAGTGTCATTATTCATGTTCTTAGACGTGTCTTTGGGCTTGGAATTCAACTGCTTTCGGATTTCTTTTGTAGGGGCCATTCTCTCTGGTTCCCACCAATATGTCTTCTTAGACGTGTCGGTTCTAGACACAATGCGAAGTGCGTGTCTAACTAGCAAGAAACAAGCTCCCCATAGAGGCTTCCAGTGATAGTTCAATAACTCGACACCCAGCTTGGATGCCTTTCTTATTTTAACATATCAGAACTCTCACACGTTGCCCCCCAATTAGAGATAGTTTTTCTTTCTTTGCCCTTGAGAATACCCCGAATTTTTCATCCTAGAGTTCAAACAAAACAATTTTAGAACATATCGGCTCCTATGGTCCATCCTCTTCATCCCCCAACAATATATCTTAATCCCCCTCTGGCTTGGACCTTTTCTAAGATCATATGTAACACGACATGCACATTATTTTCTTGGGTTCTTAGAAATTGACAGTAGATTGCAGAAAATATTGCGTTTCTAAAAAATATTTTTTAATAAGCTATTTTTTAGAAAAATGACAATATTTTTCGATATTTGACTAAAAACTTGAAAATAAGCTTATAAATATTTTCTGTAGTTTGGTATGGAAAATTCGAATTGATTTTCCACAATGCACTCCTTTCAATAACATTTTTATTTTTATTTTTTTTTATTTTTTTAAAATCTATCTTTTATTTATCTATCTATTTTTTTTACCTTATTGTAGTTGACAAGGGTGTTGCGGCTCTTGTTTACGTTTGACGGGGTCACCAGACCTGCGGAAAAATAAAAGGGAAAAAAAGAGAAAAGAAAATAAACAATAAAAAATTCAATAAAAATTAACAAAATTTTAAAAATTATCTACATCAAGATTAGCTTTCGAAAGTATGTCATAAAAGACAGTCAATGTCCACATCAACGACTCCTAACCAACGTAAGATCTAACAAAATCGCTGGACAATTCCTTACCTCGCAAAATTGGCATGCGAAAACATGCACCGCAACGTAACTTGTGGCAAACAAAAGGAAAAATGAAAAAATAAAAAATAAAAATCGATGCTTGATCGAATCAACTTCGAAAAAGTAAGTAGATAATCAAACGGTCGATAAAGACTCACCGGAGTCCAGACTTTATTAAAGCTGGTGGTGGGTGGCCATCAATAACCATTTTTTAATTAAAAGAAAGCAGGGCAACGTATTGGGGAGCAGCATATTGGGCACATCGCTTTTCGGGAGCTGCTTCTCTGTCTTACGTGGTGGTCAGTTTGGTTTCAAAGAAATCTATTTTGTGGTTCCCGACCGAGAAAGACAGGCTTTCAAGAATGTCAGCGCAGGGTTACTAGTAGGGAAAAAGTTGGGGCTTAGCCGAAAACAAGGAGATAAAACTTCTTCTTGGTCCCAAGTATTATTCTCATTATCATCGTTGATGCTGGCAACATCGCAAACGCAGGACGAAGAGACCGTGGATGGTGCCAGTGGTGAGTGATCGATGATGATCGGAGGAGATTTGGGGTCGGAAGAAATTGAACGTCTTCATAATTTTTTTCGTTTTCTTCTGATCCATGTTATTTTTTTTTTTTTTTTTTGGAGAGACGGCACGGAATTAGAAGTGTGGAAATCCCATAAATTTTGCACCTTAGACCATTGAGAGTGATCAAACTATGGTTGTCCTACAAAGTATTTACTAATTCACGTTGGATTAGGGGAAAAGGATCAAAGGTAGTGCAGTGACTACGCACGTTTGTGGGGATTGGGCCATAAGGCTATATGTTTCCTAAAACATAATAACTTAATATGACAAAGTACAGAAATTATTAATCCAAACGGTTCTCCAGTATATCTTGAGAAAACATATTCAATTAGGAATGAATTGAATATACTAGTCTTTCCCAAATTGAGCGGTTTCCATGGATCGTACCCGCAATCCTCCTATTCTTCTTGTCTCTCGAAAGTCAAAACATCAAAGAAGCCCATTGGCAGGCAATCGCCAGGTGTGCACTACAGTCGACACCTCGTGGTGGTGACTGCGAAAAGGAGTGGAACGGGTGGGGGCCCGCCATGAACTTGGGTCCGCACGATGTCACTGACACGGGGCTTCCGCTATTGCTTTTGTTGAAATTATTCTCGCGGCAATATCTTTCCGAATGTAGCTCTTTGCCTTGTATTTAAGAAAACCGAGATTTTATGTTAACTCCGGACAGACGGCCCTTTTTCGTTTCATTCAAGCACTATACAATTTCGAGCCGAGCTAGACTTTAATAGATGGTTGGCGTCACATCAATGATTTCCAATTGACGTGAGATTTAATAAAATTGCTGGACAAATGTTTTCCTCACAAAATTGACATGCAAGAACATATACTACCACATAAGATGTGGCAAATAATTAAGAAAGGAAAAAAAAAAGGTACTTGATCGAATCAATGTCGAAATAGTTAATGTTCAAACCGTTCATGAATACTCGCCAGAGTCTAGATTTTATATATGCATTCTGCTGACGGTGGGGTCTCTAATCATTAAACATATTTAATTAAAAGAAATCTATTTTTACAAGAAAGTAGGGCCAACATCGCGGTTTTTTTTTTTTTATCGATTTTACTCTATTTTTACTCTAACTCTCATTTTCAAACTTTTGTCATTTCTCTTTATAGAGTATGGGAGTCGAAACCCACTCTTAAAACTAAATCATCTCTACTCCAACTCTTTCTGAAAATATAGGGATTCGAACTCCCTACCTCCCCTTTTCATGTTAGAAGGGTGGCCATTGGAACAAACCCCAATGGTTAAGGTCAACATCGTTGTCCGGGAGTTGCTTTTCTTTATTCAATCGAAACCAATTTTGTCGTCACCAACTAAGAAGGGCAAACTTTCTCCATCGCTAGTGCACAGTGTGAGCGGCGACAAGTCAAGGGTTGAGCAAAAACGAGGAGATGAGACTTCTTCTTGGCTCTAGTCATAATCCTCCTTGTCATCATCAATGTTGGCGACATAGGAAGAGGTGAGAGAAAAATTATCTCAAAAATCCTAAAAATATTATATTTTTGTCAATTTAGGCTGCGTTTGTTTGTGTTCTTTTTTTTTGTTTTTAAACACTTTTTCTGTTTTTTTGTTCCTTAACAAAAAAAAAAAATGTTAAAACAAGAAACACAAATTTTGTGTTTCTTGTTTCGGAACACAAATGAGAAACACTTTTTTTTTTCTTTTTCTCTTATTTTCTTGTTCTTTTTTCTTTTGGCCGGTCGCCGGCCTCGCCATGGTTGGCGACCGGCCGACGAGGGCCGGCGGCCTCGTCCAGCCACGGCGAGGCTCGCCGGCCCCGGCGAGGCCGACGCTCGCCGTCCCCGACGAGGCCGAGGCTCGCAGCCGGGCGAGCTCAATCTCGCCCATATCCAGCGAGGCCGAGCTCGCCCGGCCGGCCGGCGAGCCTCGGCCTTGCTCGCGGTGGCCCGCGAGGCCGCGCTCGCTCCGCCCGGGTGAGCTCGGCCTCGCGGATCAAGGCGAGGCCGACTCGCGCCGCCCGGGCGAGCTCGGGCCTCGCCGGATCAAGGAAGAGAGGCCGACCTCGCGCCGGCCGGGCGAGCTCGATCTCGCCCGGATCCGGCCTCGAGCTCCCAGCCGGCGAGGCCGAGCTCGCCCGCGGCCAGCGAGCCTCGGCCTCGTGGCGGTGGCCCGCCGAGGCCGCGCCTCGCCCACCGCCGGGCGAGCTCGGCCGGACCGGCGACCGGCCAAAAGAAAAAAAAAATGAAAAAGAAAAAAGAAAAACAGGAAAAATAAGAAAAAAATAGAAAAAAATAAAAGAAATAAAAAAAATTATCCAAATTTACCAAACATGTTTCTGTTTATTTTTTATTTAGAACAAGTTTACCAAACGCGTATTTTTGTTCAAAAATTGTTCCCTGAACAGAAATACATTTTTTTCTATTTTGCCTTTAACAATTTTTAAACAGAAACACAAACAAACGTGCCCTTAGTCTTAAACATTTTAATTTTACAAATTGAGTTTTAAATATTTTAACATTTTATCAATTGAGTATGTATGACCAATTTTAGTTGGAATTCACTTGTGTAGACGTCAACTGTCCTACGTGGCACGGTTAGAGCTGGTATGTACAAAATTTTATTAATTTATATATATATATATATATATATATTGATTTATTATGTTTAAAATTTTTTTTTCTCTTTTTTTTTTTTCTTCCTTTGGCAAGGCCACCCTCGTTGGCCTTCAGCGAGGCCGACCCTTGCTGGCCTTACCCAATGCCGATGAGGTCGCCCCTTACTAGATCCCGACGAGAGTCAACCTCGCCAAAAAAAGGGAAAAAAAGGAAAAAAAAGAAAAAAGGAATTAAAAAAAGAAAAAATTATTAAAAAAATTAAAATTTATCTGCATTAACACTAGTCATGCCACATAGGACAATCGGTGTCCATGTTAGTGAATTTCGATCAAAACAAAGATTTAGAACTCAATTGACAAAATTGAAAGGTTTATGATTAAATTGGCAAAAGTGCAATAAAAATAGAAATTTTTGGACAATTTTCCATGTAGATGATGCTCAGCAGTGAGTGATCGATGATGATCGGAGGAGATTTGGAGTCTAAGAAATCGAACAACTTCACGAGTTTCTTCATTTTCTTCTTAGCCATGGTATTTCTTTTTTCGGAGAGGGCACAGAATTAGAAATTTGGAAATCCAAAACATTTTGGGTCATAGGTCATTGAGAGTGATCAAACTGTACTTGCACAAAATCAAGTTGTGAAGTGCACGCTTTAATACAAAGTCTTCGGGTTGGATTAGGAAAAAAGGATTAAAGGTTATTAATTTGGTTCCTTTAGTATTTCTTAAGAAAAGATATTCAATTAGGAATTAAAAGGAATCTATTTTTACTAGAAAGATGGGGGGGGGATTTCTCGTCCAGATCACGATCGCTCTTCGAAAGCTACTTTTCTTTATGTGGCGTGGTAATCATTGGTTTTTTTTTTCTTTTTTTTTTTTTTGCTTTTTTGGTGAAAAAAGAATGGGGGCAAGGCCTGAAGCTTTTCTCTGCTTATCAGAGCCAGGTTTCGATCCTGGGACTTGTGGGTTATGGGCCCACCACGGTTTCGCTGCGCCACTCTGATTTGTTAAAAGTTATCATTGGTTTAGGCAAGAAAACCTTAATGAAATCGTTTGATTGAAGGGGGAGAACATTAAACAAGCCTATTAAAAAAATCATCGTCTCTTTATGCACTGCGTCAACATTTGACAATCGACACCTTATTGGCTACGCGATATGTGGAACGGGTCGGATTCGCCATGAGCTTCGGTCCGTAGGATGCTAGTAGCCGAGGGGTCTCGTCGATTGTTCTTGAAAGGGAAAAAGTTCCATTGGTGCCCAAGAATCTAGCTTTGCAGCAAATTAGAACTTGACTGTCCAATGACGAAATAATTCATGGTTAGGGTTTTGCCGTAATTATTACTATAGTGAAATACTTTTCCCCGAAAATAATCAAGGAAACCAAGATTATGTGCTAACTCCACCGAAAATAATTCAAGGAAATCAAGATTAAGTGCTAACTCCAAATAGAGGATATTTTATGCAAAAGGAGATTGATAGTTTTAATTCAAATAGAGTCGTACAATTCTGAACTGTGGAATTTAACCGACCACATGATCCAGAAATTACACACTTGATTAAAAGTACAGTACATAAAATATAATAACTTAGAACAAGAGAAAAAAGAAAAATGTAGAGAACAAGCTCCTTTCGCTAAAACTTTCCCATGAAAGCTCAAGGGACTGCGTTGCTCGTGCCACAAGCAACCTTGCGATGGACCGTGAAGTGGATCTTGCGATCGACCCTGTCCCAGAACATGCCGATCTCGTCCCCCACCTCCAACCCTCGCCCCTTGACGAACAGCTTGTTCCAGTCCCCATTCATCACGTAGCTCTTCGAGGATTCCCAGTAGCGGAACACGAGCACATGCTCCTCACGTGTGTCCGCGTCCCTCACAACTACCTTCATTCCATCCCTGCTCTTGACCTTCTCCTTGATCTCCTTGTCCATCAACGGTAGCACGTGGGCCTCCACGCAGCCCCGCGGTAGCAGGAGCCGCGACAAGTGGCCCAGGTCACTTTGCTTTAGCTTCTTCTTGATGTTACACGGGTTATCGTCGAGCACCAACTCCGTGGAGATACCAGCAAAGTGCTTCTCTTCTTCGTTGGGTCTCGGAACGAGCCTCTCGTTGTTGTTTGGGACGACACTACCTGATGATCTTTTCCTCTCTGCACAAGAAAAACGGGTCACGTCAGATGTCGACGACTCGGGAGTTTTCAGTTACATTATAGGATACCTAAAAAGAAAAAGTCTGGTTTTGCTCTCTTCTTGTCATCTTGCTTCTTATCTCTCTCTCTTTCTTTAATATAAACTAATAATTTCTTGGCATTATGTATTAGTATATGAACCATGGAGGTGGCCATAGGATTGCTTTCGTATATTTTAATCGAATGAGCCGTGTTCACTTAATCAGGTCTTTCCCCGGGAGCTCCCCCTCCTTGGGTTTCGACACGTTGGCATTCTGGATTGTAGAGGAGGAGGAGCTGCCGGGGCTACTGAGTTGGAGTTTGATAAAGTTGGACAGAAGGGGGTGGGGCTGAGATAGATCCTTCCATTGCCACAGTGCCTTTCCCTGGGAGCTCACCCTTCTGGGGTGTCACCATGTTGTCACTCTGGATTGGAAAGGAGGAGGAGCTGCCGGGGCTACTGAGTTGGAGTTTGGTGAAGTTGGACAGAAGGGGTAGGGCCGAGCTTGATCCTTCCATTGCCACAGTATGTGTGTGAAGAGAGTGTGGGTTGAGAGGGAAGTTGTCTGCTCCATCCTATTTATAAGTGGATGGAGACTGAAAGAGCCCAAAATAGAAGGGGACAAAAGCGGGGGAGAGGGAGGGAACAAGGGAGGAGCTCCAAATAGAGACAGTTAGCAGCATGAGAGAGAGGAGACAAGTCTACTATTAAAAGTAACGAGAAATCTTCTTGTTCTTTTGCAGCCAAATTCCTGGTGCGATAAAGAGAATTGTTGCACACAAGTCACTCTCAGTGACTTGTGAGCATTGCCTTTCAGAGCTCACTCTCAGAGCACAAAAGGCAAGTGACTTGTGTGCATTGCCTTTCGGAGCTCGCTCTCAAAGCACAAAAAGGCAAGTGACTTGAGTGCATTGCCTTTCGGAGCTCGCTCTCAAGGCACAAAAGGCAAGTGATTTGCTCAAAGCACAAAAGGCAAGTGACTTGTGTGGATTGCCTTTTGGAGCTCGCTCTCAAAGCACAGAAGGCAAGTGACTTGCGTGCATTGCCTTTTGGAACTCACTCTCAAAGCACTGCACAAGCTTGAGATGAGAGAGTAGCTTTTTTGCTCATTCTCAGCACGGTGAGAGTGATTTGTGTCTTGTTCCTAAAGGCACAAGCTTGAGATGAGAGAGTAGCTATTTGCTCTTTCTCAACACGGATCCTCCCATCCGCTAAATTTCAATGTCACATCTGGTAATTGGTCCTTAGACGAGATGGACATGACAAGCTATGCCAACAATTAATTGCCAATAATCCAATTAATTGGATTGCCCATAGTAGATGCATCCTTACTTAACTCCTATAAAAAGTTGGTTATATTTTGAATTTGGAATTTACCTACTAATATGGGTTACACAAATATATGGCTGCGTTTGGTTCAGCATTTGCAATGGGCTTTGAGTCCAATGCAAATGCTGAAAGCCCAAAGCTACTTGGGGAAAATGCAATCGTGTTTGGTAAAATTTTTTGCAAATGAACTTTGAGTTGAATGTGCGTTTGGTAAAAATAACTTTCACAAGAGGCTTTGATGGGTATTATTTTTCTTTTCTTTTCTTTTCTTTTTTTTAAAAATTCGGCTAAACCCTTCGCCGGACCGGCGAAGGGTCTGCGACCGCCGGCGAGCCAGATCGACGCCAACGGCCGTCGGCTAAGGTCGCCCGACCTCGGCGAGGGTCGCTCGACCTAGAGGCTGCGTGACCCGGAGCAACCGCCGCACGGGTCTCGCGGTCGCAGCGGCCCTCGCACAGGTCTCACGAGGGTCGCGTGACGGCGAGGGCTGCCTGCGGCCGCGAGACCTAGGCGGCGGTTGCTTGGGTCGCACGGCCCCTGGGTCGAGCGACCCTGGTCGCCCGAGGTCGGGCGACCTCCGGCGGCCCTCGGCTGGGTCGCGCGACCCTCGCCGGAGGTCGCTCGACCTCGGGCGACCTCGGCCCGATGGCCGTCGACGCAGATCGGCTCACAAACGGCCGTTGCCCTTCGCCAGTCCGGCGAAGGGCTGCGCCTTTTGCATTTAAAAAATAAATAAAAATAAGGGTAATAACGGAAATATGAAAAATTAATGAGGATAGTTTAGGAAAAAAAATATTTTCAGCATTTCCAAGGGCTGACTTTCATTTGAAAGCTCATTGGAATTGGTTGCCAAACACCGTCATTTTGGCTGAAGGGGCTTTGGGGGCTGAATGGGCTTTCTAAATGCCCATCCAAACGCACCCATAGAGCTGTCAAAATGAGTAATAATCCCTCATATGATGGGCTAAGTTGAAGTGCGTGTTATACTATCACGTTCGATCCACTCCATTCATAAATCTGCTTTCGCTTTTTGCAAAAAGCAATTGACTTTTTGCGTTCCACACTAGTGGATGGAACAAGGGTTTTCTCAACAAACTTTGTTATAATAATTTTTGTTCCTGTAGGGTGTCATGGCATCTAAACTTTGACCGTTATGTCTCTTTCCTTCTCTTCTTTCTTCTTCTTCTCTCTGTTATTATTATTATTATTATTTTTTAATGTTCTTAAATGAAACTAATAATTTATCAGAATTATGTATTAGTATAAACGATGGAGGTCACCATGGTTGGCTTTCGTATATTTCAACTGAACGAACTGTGTTTACATACTCAGGTCTATCACGGGGAGCTCACCCTCCTGGGGTGTCACCATGTTGGCATTCTGGATTGGAGAGGAGGAGAATCTGCCGGTCAGAGCTTGATCCTGTCATTGCCGCAGTGTGTGTGAACAGAAATGTGGATTGGGAGGTCCGGTCAAGCGTACTTGAGTTTGTGCTTTCTTCTCTCTTCGACTGTGTGCTGGATAAATATTATCGAACCGGCTATAATGGCTTCACTGTTCTTGTCAGGTTTCATGGCAACGAAAACTTCGACCCCTAAGCTAGAGAATATACCACAACACGCACATATAGCCACACACTTTTGATAAAATCTTAGAGGCACCGCCAGGAATCATGGGAGAGGATACGTGAGAGGGAGAGGGAGATTGAGAAAGTGTGGCAGGTGGGGAGCTTGTAAAAGAGAGGAGGGGAGACGAGCGAGCGTGCGAAGGGTGGGACCAGGAAGGATCTCAGAGCAGCGACCGCTTAGCACTTTTTTTTTTTTGGACAAGGACTGTTTAGCACTTTAAAAGATTGATTTTGATTGGGGAGGGATGGTACGGACGAGAGGCTGGAAAGACACGTGCGCCGACGACGGAAGCGGGTGTCCGGGTGAAGGTGGTGCGGTGCGGGCGGCGCGATTTTAGCGGACCCGTTTACCCTTTCTAGCTAGTAATGTGATTTTGGAGTTTAGCGGAGAGAACATGGAGGTGGGGACTGCTGCTGCTGCTGCTGACGTGTTGCTCTTGCTTGTGTATATATATATATATATAATTTATATTATATTTATTATCCTTTTATTAATTTATTCTCTAAACTAATATTGTCTTTAGAAATAATCATCACTCCTCTCCTAATCGTTATTTTCTTGTTTTTCGATTAGACTTGCTGCTCTAGTTTTAACTTTCTTGACTAGACACTACCCCTATCTTTTGTGAGGCCCCCCCGCTTGTCTTCGCTTTGCAAACCCACCCTTTGTTCTCTTGAAACTCATTCTCTTTTTTATTATGCCCTAGGCGTGAAAAGAAAGAAAAGAAGAAGGAAAGTTAGACTGATATAAAAAGAAAGAGAGAAGAATAAAATATTTTTTTTTTCAAAAGATCACTTCTCTAAGGTTGTATTGGGTGTGATGGGCCTCGCAAGCAATCGTATAGTCAAAACATTATTAAAAAAAAAAAAAATAGGTATCTAAGGCAAAGGAAGAGTGAAAAAAGTGCACTGTCCATAAAGTTGTGTGATGAGGCATTGTGCACTACCGATAAAGTTGAGGGTTAGCCAAAAACGTTGACACAAACAAGTAAACAGTCGTGTGACGAGACATGGGAGCAAAACTAAGATGATCAAATTTGGTCCAACTAAGATAGGATGCAATGACATATACTCATCACTCTAGTTTTGCGAGCACAATCTTTGTGATGTCGTAGGGTGCAATCTAAATAGACTTTCGAGTCATGCATCTTTACTCTTTAGGATCATGTGATATGTTAATCTCCCAACTATTAATGATCCATTCGTGTCGAAACTTTTCTCAAAAGATTTGATTGCGTGATGATTTTTTATATATTGTGCGAATAATAGCTTATTCTAGATCACAAAAAAACTAAATCATAAATAATTATAAATTATTGTGAAACTTACTTTTTCAAAAATTTGTAATTTACAATAAACCATTATTTTCATAATACTTTAAGTGTTGTTATGCTAGCGAAGCTTTTTTCTTAATTGTTCATCCCTTGCTAGCCTAAAGTGGAGCGGGATCGATATTTCAACCCGGTTGCTGCTGGTGTTCGCAACTGAAAAAGCTGTCTTGAATGTTATTGCATGTCTGAGTAGGTAACAAGTTGAGGGCTCGCCAGGAATGTGGAGATGAATATTCTTCCGGACTTCGAGTCTCTTTCTAATCATCGTCAATAGTAACATCGGAAACATAGGACGAAGAAACTTTTGATGGTGCCGGCGGCGAGTGGTCAATGACGTTTGGAGGAGATTCGCGGTCAAAGAAATCGAACATTGGCAATAATTAAGGGTAGGTCTAATTATACCTTTTTCCGTGCAAGTTTTGTGAGGAAGTCCGAGGAATGGATATGACATGCTTAGCACTTACTCTTCCGGTGTCAGGACCACCAACTTGTTGTCTACTCGAGGAGAGCAGAAAAAGCAACCGATCTTTAGTTCTCTATTATTGCCTGCGCGGAAGCAGTGGCCCTATGGATCAAGAGCACATTGACCTTTTCTATCGAGCGTTACCAGAATTTCACTTTTTTACCTTGCTACTTTTGATTTTGATTTTGTTTTATTTGTTGAACTTCTTTAGCGCTGGTCATCTCCAGACGGCGGCCTAACAAAGCTCAATAGAGCATTGTGCAAGTTTAGAAAGAAGACACAAGGTATAGAACTCCATGAACCAAAGGGACAAAGCAACAAATGATCACATAGCAATTTCATGTCAATTGTAGCGAGCAATATGAAGCAACACGAGCTCAATATAATTGACCAACGACATGAGCTCACTCGGTAACCGGTATGGTTTCCGTGGATCCTAATGTCTCCTCTCTTCCTCTTCTTCTCTCTCAAAAGTCAAACCTTCGTGAAATCGTTTGATTGAAGAGGAAAAGCATTAAAGAAGCCTACTGAAGAATTATCGTCTCTTTATGCACTGCGTTTACAGTTCACATGAGCCATGCCCATCATTGAAACGGCGTGGGAATTGAGTGTGGGTCGGGTGGGAGGTGGAGAGGGGAGGACGGATACCGACAGAGCCCAAGGCGGGGAAGGAACAGGAAAAAGTACGTGGAATCTCCAAATAGTGACCTTGGATTCCTATAATAACGGTTGCAAGTATCTTTTCTTAAGAAACTATGGCTTTGGGCTTGGAATTCGTAGGGTCCATCCTCTCCTTAGGATCAGGTGACAAATGAATCACCCAACTATTTGCAATCCATTCGTGCCGAATGTTGTCTTAATTGTTCATTGCCCGTTGGCCTGACGTGGTCGATGACAATTGTAGTTTTGCAGTTGAAGAAAGCAATGTCGATGGGTATTTTTTTGGCTTTCTTGCGGTCCATTAGAAGAGGTGGAGACCAAGGGATGGAGACCGTCGTAGAGGGTTGCGAGTGATCGAACTAAAGTTGGACAAGATCAAGTTATGAAGTAGGCGCTTGAACTACAAAATGTTGCCTAATTCAGGTCGGATTTAGAGAAATGTTTTGGGTTGGGATTGCTTAAATGATCTTTGATAAATCTCAGACATGGAGTTCATGGTTTCCCAATTTATTGTGAATGCACATGCGAAATAGAATAGGAAACTGGATTTGTACGAGTGTATATGCCGTATTATTTTATTTCCTAATACGGTATAACTCGACATATTCCACACAAAAAATAAAATAAAAAGATAATAGTTCTCTCTCCCACCCTTTCTCTGTTAGGTTTCAATTTCTTGAAACTTGCTATCTCCAGAATAAAATTAGCTGCGCACGCAGCCAAAATGTATCAAGAGAGACGGGGATGTCAGTGGATTTGATGTTAGATATGCCCGTTATAATATGTGATTTCTTTTTAAGGAAATCATACACAAATTTGACACAATTATAATATGTTTCCACAATATGAAATGATCTGCAAACTGACAAACTTAAGATGTAGAATCGATCGAAAAATATCTCCCTGAATTTATTATTTTGTTATTGTTAAGAGTAGACGGATAAGGAGTAATGTGTTAAAACAGCTAGATGATTTATTTGGTGATAACAAATATTTTAATTGACCATTTTAAAACACAAATAATATCCAGCCAACTAGTAATGAAATTCACACCTGCTAATTAGGCAATGGTTAAGAAATATACTACGTATCCATTGTTGGACCAATTAAGCTTTTCTTTGACAAGAAAAAAATTGTCTGGCTTGAAGCATGAAGCGAGACAAAAATTGACAACATCCATAAGTTTTGTGGAAAATTAATGATTTGAAAAATATTTTTATAAAAATGATCAATCATATCAAAAATTAAAAGAGTGAGAAGTATTTTCATCATCCACGAAAATATTTAAATATAAATTATTTCTGGTAATAAAAATATTTTTTAGTAACTAATTGTTTTTAATGATACAAGCAATTATTTTTAAGAAAAATGATTTTTAAATTATTCATTTTTTCCAAATAAATGAAATCTAAATTCTCTTTTTTCTCAAAAAATCTAAACGAACTTGCATGAAGCATAAAGACACGTACGTCCAAACTCCAGAACTATCGAATTTTGAAAGACGATGCGGATTATAAACATTAGATGATCGTCCTAATTGAAGCACTCAACGCCTTTGTTTTTCTTAATAACATTTGAGTTAGGAAGCTAGAAAGATCAGAATTAGCTCAAGAGTCCGTTTATATTGCGGGAAATCCACATTTTGAAAAACACAATTCTAAAAATAATAGCTTGTAATGCTTACAAAAAATATATAAACATAAAAAATACTTTCATCGTTTCAAAAAAAAAAAAATTGGGTATAGGCTGTTGTCATAGTGAAAACTTTTTTGTTACCTAATTATTCCAAGCAATATAATCAATAATTATTTAGGAAAATATTTTTCAAACTATTCATTCTCCAGCAAAACAAATGATCCCTAAGATTAGTACTAAATATACTAAGACCGATCTACCGATGATGCGTCATAGTCTACGTGGGCATTTATTCTATACCCAATTGATATTTGCTACGTCATAATAGCAGTGGGTCAATATTATCTTAAGATCTAGCATTTCTCTTTAATTTGCAGCACTAGATGTATTCGAATCTTTTCGTATTGCCGGGCATCACTGTCTTTTAAGGAATCGCACGATTGTAGTAGTCTGTAAGTCCAATCCCACTTGTTATTTGAACTTGGTTGAAGTTCGAATGATGCAATAATTTGATCTCAAATAGACAAATATAAAGTTCCCCGTGTTTCCTGTATATATTGCGCATCTTTTTTTCATTACTCCCGATTTTTACCGACGAAACATGGGCATAGAATCCTCAATTTTTTCAAGTAAAAGTTTGAGGAAGATATATCAGTAATTCAAAAGGAATTATATTTTAAGTGACAATACTACCCTGCAAATTCAAATCTCTCTAGTTTAGCATGCAAGAAGACATTCCTAAAATAAAGTATATACTCATTTTATTGTGCTTAATAAAATAGCTATTGTTTCTTATCGTGAGATTTTTTTTATTAAGACAAAACCCAAAAATCTGTGCTTAAAGTGTTTCCTAAATCGGGTGGATTGAGAGCGTGTTGCAGTGCGTGGGTGCATGTACAGTAACACTATATGTTTCATAAAATGTGATGATATAACAGAAATAAGTAGAAAAATTATAAATTCATGTGGCTCTCTATTATTTAAAAAAAAAAAAAAATCTATCAGTGGAAAATTTAAGTGGAGATTAATGTACTTACCCTATAATCCCTTAAGGGGAAAAAAGTTGATCTTGTAGTAGTAGTAGGAAATCAATCTTAAATCTGGAAATTATTCCCTATTATTCCCCGCACATACACTAATGTCATCAAATTGGGAAAAGAACCTCTTGCTCCTCAGTGCACTCTCAAAACTTGACTACAAAGCCATCCCAATTCCAACGGTAAACTAACCATTTATATCCCCATCTAACCTCCAAGTCTATGTCCTCTGTCTTTCTATTCTCTCTCCAACGTTGTCCTCTCTTTTTAGCTCTCTCTTAATTTCTCTGCACTGTGTTTCCCTTTGTTGTTCTCGCGAAGCACTTTTCTGATTCTTCAACCGAAAACCCATGAAGCTCATCTATTTCTTCAGCCCCAAATTGCCTCCGATCGGCAGCGGCCCTAGAGGCGAGGTCCACTCGCCGCCATTGATGAACTCTTCGTCGTGCCTTTCTTATCTCCACGAACACAAGAAAAATCCGAAAAAGAGGCAAGGGGAATTTCATCTGCAGTGGCGGTGGTGAATCGCGACAAGGAAGCCGTTCCTGCCCAACCGAAGCGAAAGTCCATGGCCTCGATCACTGATGATGGAACTTGTAGGAAAAATATTAGAATACATTACAACAAAAATAATACTCGTTGGAAATACATTGAAAAAAAACAAAGACAATTATCCGAGGCGTGCAAGCACTGTCCTTAAGGATAATTCCTCCCTTATACAAAACTTCGTGTGTAAGGCTTTAGTAGCTATTCTCCTAAAAAACAATCGATCTTCTTCTTTATTCCGTACAGAATAATAGAAGGAAATAAGAATAACGTTATGTGAATAACTCAGCAAATAATAGAAAAGACATAAGCAAATAAATTAGAATATTTTGGTTTAGATATATCTATATCACTTTTCAATTACGTTTGGAGTAACAATTTGTAGGTAAGAGAAAGAGAGAATTGTTAAGAAACGGTTATTAATAAATCGGTAATTATTGAAGAATATGATTGTTGTATAACCATTATAAAATAAAGAAGAGTTTATGTAGAAATAAATGAAACATAATAAAGTCATTATATGGCCATTAGGAAGTCGTCATACAATTGTTATATAACCACTAAGGGTGCATTTGGTAACGTTTCTATTCCGGGAAATAATTTTTGAACAGAAATAGTTTTTTTTTTTTTTTTTTTTTGTTCCTGGAAGCAATTTTTGAGTATAAGAACACGTTTAGTAATTGCAAAAAAATTTCTATTCCGGGAATAAAAATGCATTTGGTAAACTTGTATAATTTTGTTAGTTTTTTTTTAATTTTCAATATTTTTATTATATTTTTCCTTCTTTCTCCATTATGGCTGGTCGCCGGCCACGACGGCGACGCGGCGCACCGACAACCGGGCTGGGCGAGGTACGGCGAGCTCGCCGGAGCCTCGCTAGGTCACCGCGAGGGCCGACATGCTCGTCGAGCCTCACCGGTGGCCTCGATGGCCAAGCGAGCCTCGCCCGGCCTAGCGAGGCCGAGCCTCCTAGGGATTGACGATGCTCTGGCAAGGTTGCTGACCCTTGTCGGCTAGTCATGGCCAAGATCGGCGATCGGCCAAAAGGAAGAAGAAGGAAAGAAAAGATAAGAATAAAAAAAAGAGAAGAAAAAATAAGAGAGAAAAATTGTTTCTCAGAATTATTCCCACGAATAGGAAGTAACTTTTTTCTACTTCTTGTTTATTTTCCAAATTTGATATTGAGAACAAAAATTTTACTAAACACATTTTTGTTCTTTTTTTGTTCTCCGAAACAAAAGAACATAAAATTTTGTTTTGGAGAACAGAGACACTTTTTAACAAATAGATCCTAAATAATCTTTATAAAATGTTACAAAACAGTTTTATATTAATAGCAAACAAAATCCATTAAAAATTGATAATGGTAAAAAACTGTTACAAAAATTAATAACTTTCAATATTTCAAAACTATTGAAATATCCAACAATCCTTCACATATTTTGAAAATTTTTCAAAAGAAAAATTTAAATGCTACTGGGTTATTAGAGAGTAATGCATCAAAACTAGTGCTTGTTAGGCCATGAGGTGGCCTTAGAAAGAATGAAATACAATTCACGAAATAATTGCCGAAGTTTGAAACTTCTATGAACCAATAATTTCTTTTTGTAAATTATAATCTTCACTAATCACATTACACTCCCACAAGGTTTATTGTCACACCCTGATCCTCGGGGATGCGCCTATCTTTCTACCAGGTCGATTTTAATGTGTGATATCCCAGGACTAAGTATCGCTGATTCTTTCTTTTTATTACGCATGCGGAAGCAGTTATAAATCCCTAGACAATAAAACAATGGGATAGAAAAGCAGGGTCATAATTTCCATACTGAAATTCACAACCACACTTTTATATAGGTGCCTCAAAGCATATAATGCAATACTATTCACGGGAGTCTGATCTAACACTTAGCCACATAAAATCAAGGTCTGACAAAACAGGATGGGATCTTAGTCCTCATCCAGGTCGTACTCAGGATCCTCCTCGTGGTCATCTTCTTCTCCAAAATCTTCTTCCTCATCTGGTTCCACATCAAGGTTCTCACTTCAGATTCCTCCTCCTCAACCTCCTCATCAGAGTCCTAAAATGGTTATTCAATAACCATTGAAGCCACGTCTCAGCAAGTTCTACCTTTTAAGACTCGATTAGTAAACTAATACGCTAACCGGGCTACCTATGCACGCACGGGTCAGAGAACTTACCCTGGCCTCAGATTTCACTTGTATATTAGCACAGTTCAATAGGCACATAAGTAATCACATCACTGATCGAAGCATCAATCAAATCGACCTAGTCAATTACATGTCAATCGGACCATCTCATGGTCATTTCCAATCAATCAGTCAATTCACAACATCATATCAATGCAATGATTAATCCACCTAGTCCATTACATGTCATCTCGATTCTTTCTTGGTCGTCTCATCTCATACTATCTATAAGTCCGTTCATATCAGGACTACTCACTCTAAGCTGATAAATAGATAGTATAGCTCGCACTAAGCTAATAGAGTTAAGGTATACTGCTCTCACTAAGCTGACATATTGCCCGTAAGCTGATATAGTATCTTTGGTATCTTTTCGCTCTCGCGAAGTTGATATATTACCTGTAGGCTGATATAATATACCCACAATGCTCACTCTAAACTGATAAAGTGTACTGTTCGCGTTAAGCTAACATATCGCCCGTAGGCTGATATAGTACACCAGTATACTGCTTTCGCTAAGCTGACATATCAGAGCCCGTAAGGTGATATATTATACTATCCAACCATTCAATCCATTCCATCTTTTATCCTTCTTGATAAAATAGCAGTGTGTGGGGGACACGGTTGGCCTTAGCCAAAGTATAATATTTTCTTTTCCATAACTTCCACATTTTCTGTAGTCCATTCAAATATTTTTGACATTATCAACCGATGCCTAGTTATTTTTCAATTAATAACCAAAGATTATTCAATTTAAGAATAATTCTCAATTTCATAAATAATTCAATTCAGCAGAAAATAAAGCTAAATTAAATAAACGGATTGCGCTACGACAATCAGCACAAAATTCGGTCACCGCCATCTCGGTTGAATTTCCGGAAAAATAAATAATTAAATAATTAATTTCAAAAATTAAATAAATGATTATTAAACTCGTATTGCCTAATTGACGCTTGAGAACAAATCGGAAAAAATCCCGAGATACATTCAATAAATATTAGAAGCTCTCTACTTGCTAATGACTAAGTCTAACCACGACACGCATCATTAAGTCACTAATTTAATTGTTCTAGACTAATATAGCCACATAATTGCATTTAATTAAATCTAACCAACTCCTAAGCATACTTAGCAAACTAAGAAAGCATTAGTGAGTAAAATTCACTTGATTAAAAGTGGGGATCGGAACACTACGACGGCGACGCGACGGTGGCCGAAATCCAAATTTTCTGCGGCATCGGTGGACACTTGGGCTGGGCTCAAAAGCCTCACAAGCCCGCAGAAATTTCTGGGCTTGGATCGAACTTGGGCCTGAGCTTGGGCTGACTTGCTTTGCGGGCTTGGGCTTCAAGATTGGGCTACTGAATTGGGCCTCAAATTACTGGGCTTGCGAAGTGGGCTGCTGGGCTCACTTGGGCTGAGATAACCTGAATTTCACTTGGGCTGAACTTGATGGACTGAAGATAGGCCCAGCTGTTGGGCCACGAAAATTGTGTGGGCTGCATTAGAAGGCCCAAGGATGGGCTGCTGAAATTGAAGCCCACGGCTTCAAATGGGCTGGAGAAGGTTGCGTGGCCTGGAGTTGCTCGAGCGTGGACCGGCGTCGGTCAAAGAAGCAGCGAAGGCCGTTGTTGGGCCTCGTGAACTTCGCTGGCTTCAAGTTGTTGGGTTACTAGAATTGCCGAGCTGATCTTGGGCTGAAGGAGGTGGGCCGCATGGGCTGCTGACACGAGCAAGCGGAGAGAGGATGCGGCAGCAGCTTGCTTCGGTGAGGCTGGGCGAGGGAGCAGCGAAGGCGAGCGAAGATCTGTGGCAGCGAGATGAAGACACGAGGGGCAAGATGGTGGCAGTGGAAAGAAATTGCTGGAGGAGGACGTGTTGTTGTTGACCGAAGTTCGCTGGACTGCTTGATGGAAGAGTCGTGGCTTGACTCGGTGGATTCAGTGGTGAGGCAAGCTATTTCGGCGGAATTGTTGTCCAAGAGGAGGCGGTGGCGGCTGCACGAATTGCTCGAGTCTCCAAGTGGTGCAGGCTGTCAACAATGAAGTTTCGTGGAGAGGAATGTTGACCGAAGAAGGCTGGTACACGGACAAGTGGCGTGGAGAGGGTAGACGTGGGGAAGACTCGCGGCAAAGGAAATCTCGGTGGTCGATGGAGTTCAATGAGGTTTTGCAAAGGAAAGAATAGAGAATTAAAGCAACACCGAAAATAGAAGGAAAGAAATCGAGAGAGAGAGAGAGAGAGAGAGAGAGAGAGAGAGAGAGAGTGACCGAAGACACAAAGGGGAGAGGGGCAGCGTGCGGAGGAAGTCTCGGATAGAAAAGGGGTACCAAAAGTCAATGAACTTATCCCATTTGATTAATGCCTTGTCCCCTTAAAAGCCCTCAACCTTATCCTAAGGTCTCTTAATTATTTCTTGCCAAATAAATCCACTAATTAACTTAATTTGAAGCCAAAATTCCAGCTCTATTTAAAGCTCCGAATTTTCAATTTCCGGACTTCAATATCTTCGACTAATTCTCCGTTCGATGTCCAATTTAGCCAAGGAAAAATCCCATATGATTTTTTGTAAGTGCCAATCGGCAAAAAGCTCGGCTTGAAAGTCAAAACTCCTTTAAATTCGGCACGTATGAATTTCCGTTAATTTTCCGCAACGTTCAATTCGATTTTCCGCAAAAATCTCAAAATCTCTGAAAAATCTTTTGAGACAGAGTCGATATTCCTAAATTAGCTCGTGACACCATAGAACTTTCAATTTATGAAATCGGATTCGAATTCACAGTTAATTTCCATTCGACGCGTTTTTAGCGTGATCTAGACTACCAGGTAACTTTCAAAAATTTTCAGTGCAAATGACCCATGGTCGATTTTCTTTGAGCTGCAATGAACCCACTCGACTCATTGGTGACTCCCAATTGTCGTGAAAATCTTGAGGATTCAAATACGGGCACAGGGTACAAAAACGATAAGAAAATCAATCTAGTGTTGGTCGACAAGAATTTTCCAATTTAGTGGTATCACCCACAATTAGCCACACACCTCAGTCGAACCAACCTATCTCTGATCTCGAATCGACTTATATATGTGACATAATGACCTCTAAAGATTAGCACGGTCGAGTAGTCGATTCCTGGTCGAATTCTCAAGTCTATTTGCCTTAAATTCTTAATGGTTTCCCCAGATAGTCTAATTATCTCTAGAATGATCAGTTCTGAGAATAGCCCTATAGACGCGTCAATGAAATGCCTGATTTATTCAATAGAAAACATGACTGAAAATCTGGGATGTCACATTTGTTGTCCAACACGGTTTTGCGCTAATAGACCATGCGCATGCTTGGTTTATTCGCCAGTACTCTAGAGATTATTGCCAATAATTCTCATAGGAGCAGCCCTACTCCACACTTATATAGGTGATTCCATCAAGTGTATTACATAGTTTAATACACTACTAATAATGGTTATGGAATTTCATGAAGAGCTTAGTTCAACATCTTTTTCCTTGCAGATTTGCACTATTTTCATGTTGGGAGGGATAACAATTTTTATAGTGCATCACTAGATCAATAAGTTACTTGTTATTATCCATATGGACCTAATTCATGAGATCACCAATCACATAGTTTAGGTTACCATCATTGTTGATTTTCTTTAATGTTTTGTCCCGTTCCCCTCAATGTATAGTCAAAGAATAGGCCGCATTCACTTTTGACTTTATGTAATTGATGGACATAATTCCATCTTTAATTAATTGCTTGACCACATCACATCTTAATCAAACGTGTCTTTTTTTTTAACCATTGAAAATTTCATTCTTTACAATGTCTATTGCCTCTTGGCAATCACAATGCCTAGACATAAGAGGTGTCGATTACATTCTCAAAGGAACATCTGCTGAGAATTTCCTCAACTAGTCATCATTTTCAAATGTGAGTATGAGAAGAATTTTCCTTTCCCAGAGAACTTGAGAGGTTATAGAATTACCAAAAAATAATAAATATTTTCTTCTCCTTCCCCTACTAAATATAGGAGGATAAAGCACTATGTTTTTACATAAATGTTTGGTAGGTCTACCACCCATACTTTCACACTTGTCACAATATTGGCTATGGAAATGACCGCAACAATTTTATCACTAGAACCATCTACTTAAACCAAGTTGTTTTTGGTTTAGCGGGATTATAATTTCCCCCACAATTTTTTTTTTTTTGTTTGGTTGAGCACTTTCACTCGAGTGAACACAAATTCATTTGTGGATTTTATCTCATTTAAATCTGAGATTCAGTTAGCATCACTACAGCAGGAAATCCACTAACAAAGGATGCCATAATTTATGGTTCCTTGAAAGTTGAAGACTAAGCCTCAAGCGCTTCGTAACACTAGGCACTGCACAGCTTATGAATCCGCTTACATAGAGACAGCCACACAACTTGCAAGGACGTGCATGCAAACGCCACTTTGAAGTTTAGACTAAACACACAACATGTCAAGAACAGGTGCAACAGAATATTTATTGCTCATAATTCCAACAAAATATATTAGACCACATTGCTAGGATGCGCGGTCCTACAACACCCAGTAAGCGCGGTCCTCAACTAGAACAAAAAATGAGGTCTAAACACACTTGAAAGTTGTTGCGAGGAAGACGAAAGATATAATGAGGCAAATTATGGCATAGACATGGCTTTGAGTAGTTAATTAAGAACAATTATCAAAAGAAGCGGGAGAAAAGGTCATTCACATTCACATCATCAGAACTCCAAATGGCACGTTCATATGGTTGAAATGCTACCTTAAGTGGGTCTGAATCTGATACTTGAACATCTAAAAAGAAATATGTATACCTCTCGTTGGATCTCAATAACACCCATAGAGGAGTGAGTCTATATAACATGGCCAGCACAAGTTGCCTAGGAAAGTGCACCAAAGAAAATATGAAATCAGATGCTTGGTTAAGAGTATGTCAAACACAGGCACTATAAACAACATCAACACATCCATTCCACATCTCAATTATTACTACCCATGGAAAGATTAGACATCCTCAATAGTCAATGTGCTATCCGGTAGGAGGACTGAAATACACTATTACGACTCGTTCGAACAAGTTCAAAGACATACTAAAACAATACAAAGCACAATCAAGCCTTGTTCCAGTAAAAGGCATTGGCTACATGGATCCCCCTAATGCAAATGCGAGAGCTAAATTCACTAGTTCACATATCAAACACAGCCTAGCACCTACTAACTTGACACTAAAATTAAAGGAAAAAACCAAATAGCAACTCGAGTAGCCCACTTAAAATCCAACTCCATCTCAAGAAAATCCTGTCCGTAAGTCTTCAGTCACAACGCTTTTAGCATATTGCACAAGCGTAAATCAGTAAGAGTCCACACACGATTATCAACCCATTCACAAGCGTAAATCAGTAAGAGTCCACACACGATTATCAACCCATTCATTTGCGTGGACACGACAAGTCTCTCCCAACGCTTTTAGCATATTGCACAAGCGTAAATCAGTAGGAGTCCACACACGATTATCAACCCATTCATTTGCGTGGACACGACAAGTTTCTCCTAACTTCGAGGATCGGCTATATATAATCTATGACAAATTAAATGATTTTGTACTCAATCATCTCTCATAATTAAGATATAACGATGGAACACTGATGAAGGAACATATTATAGGATGACTTTCTTGGTTTTATGGAACTCATAAGGGGTTTTGATTATACCTTCAATGTGGATGTAGAAGATTATACGTGATTGGTAGCCAAGGCAAGTAGACAAGAAATAACCGATGTTGCAGTGCTTTGATGCTGCAGACGTTAAAGACTCTCTAGGGCAACCCTTGAGACATTTGAGATTGCATTGAAATGGCTCGGGTTCCAAGACACAATATGCTGCACACTTCAACGTGCACTCCCTAGATTTGGCCAAGTTGGCACCGATGGACGACCACAATATGAGAGCTACCACGGACATCATCGACTCTTATCTCTTGAATGTTGTTGCCTCCATGGCTACTCAAATTTAGAAGGGCCAGGTCTAGTGGCAGGTTATGTGTGCAGTAGTGTAGTGTAAATGCATAGGCATGCATGACAATTTATATCAAACAACACTTCGTTCATGAAAATAAACCATACATTTTTGCATTTCCCCTCAAAACAAAGATTAGCAAACACTTTCTCTTATACCTCATATTCTGCAGGAACATTTAACTCCTTAAACATAAGGGACGTGGGATCTTCGCTGCCAAACTAAAACATTTTTTCAAAATAGAAGAGAAAATTGGCCTAAGTTCATTAAGAGCTTTAACTCAAGTCCCTGGCGGAGTCGCCAGGCTGTCGTGATCAAAATTTCGAGTGAACCACCTAGGGTTTGGCTAATGGATTACTAAGTCTAAACTTAGCTCGAGCTCTCCCAAGCCCATACCAATTTGTGACTTAGGTTGAAGTTATTAACATGCAAATGATTTTTCAGTTATGAGTCACCACTCATCTATTTTTGGTGGGTCGATTAGAAACCCAAGTAAAGTAACGAGAGATTTACTTTACTCCTATGAGCCAGAGATTGTGAGTTCGGGGACTTGATTATGTTAGATTTTTCTAACGCCCTTTCAGTACCTTTCTCTTTTATTTTGAAAAAATATTTTTGCAGGCAGCTTGAATTGATTTTAATTTACCTCTCTAACATGTGAGGTGACCATGCAGGTGCGCAAACCACCAATTTAACACCTAGATAAGGCATTGAATAAATTGCAGGACTTACCTCATGGCATTCAAAGCGTTTGCAGTATTAGATTAGAATTTACATCGATAGTTCTAGATATGATTTCTAATTAACACGCAATTGTTTTTTTGTTTTCACTTATTTAATGAGAATCATGCTTTATGCAATGTATGCTACTAATCTAACATGAAATGATATGACATAATAATATGACCTAAACTAGATGATGCAAATGCGATTTTTTTTTTTATTTTCTTAATAAGCATGCAACCTATCCTAATATGCAATAACGTGCAAAGAATGCCCTAACTCTAAGTTTTCTTTTTTTTTTCTTTTTTTATGAAATTCGAAATGAAAATTGTCCAATAACTAAATGTGCAATCTTAATTACCAAATGACATAATTCTAATGACAGGCAACTTCTAATCAAATGGACCTAGCAACAACCACTAAATGACATGCATTTCATGAACCTAATTCTAGAGGACATGGGCATGATTTTTTTTTTTTTTTGTATTTTTTATAAAAATTCAAAATTAAAAATTGCTAAAAACAAAAATCTAACTAAAGTGAGATATTGTCTAATTTAAGTTAGGAATAGACCAATCTGAATCCTATCTTAACCTAGAAAATTATCTCGTCATGCAATTTAATCCAAAAATATTATCTAACCTAGACACTACATGCATTAAAAAAAAAAAAAAAACTATTCTATCATGCAACTTTATCTAGGAAATCAAATCTAATCTATATGCTATGCAAATGCAATTTTTTTTTGTATTTTCGAAATAAATAAAGTAATTAAAAGATAAACACCAAATCATCCATGGTTATCAAAGATATTATCCATTGTTTGAATTTGGAAACAATATCTAATCAAACTTGATTGTTTTGCTAATAAAATCGATAAATTGATTTTAAGCCTTAAAGATCAAGATATCAATTTTATTCCGTGCGAGTAATTATTCTATCTAAAGCCTTATAGATGGAGTAAAAAAAATCTGTGGGCAGTTGCGAATTAGGTGGTACGTCGGGAATTTAAATTATGCATCAAAAAATATTTCAAATAAAGAAAAAAATATAAAATAAGATAAAATAAACCTACCTAATAAATAAAGTAAATCTCTACCTAAATTTGAATTTTTCCAAAATCCGAACGGTAAAGTGGACCACGATGGAGGCTCAGCTTGGCTCAAGAACGGTGGCTGTGGTGGTGGGTCGTCGTTAGTTGGAGGTCACAGTCATCGGAGCTCTGGTGAGAGGATCAGCGAACTCTCGGCGAGGAGGAAGGAGGTGGAGTAGTAGGCAGCTTCGCTCAGAGGAGGCTCAGAGTGAGCTCGGATCGGCGTGTAGGGGGGCCGGCGTATGGATCGGGACCTGTTGTCTTTGGGGGTCACGGAGTCGAGCACGGTGAGAACAGGGAGGTTGACGAGCGAAGCCGGACGTAGGCGCTACAGGCATTCGGGCTTGCGGGTCGCTGGGGGAGATATGATAGAAGCTCGACAAGGCGTAGGTGAGCGATGTAGCAGTAGCGGTCATCGATGGTTGCAGATAGATGGGCTGAGGGCGCTGTAGTGTTGGCTAAGGCCCGAAGAGCCTCAAGGCAGCAGCGGCGAGCATTGGTGACGGGGCTGCACGTCGTAGGCGAGATCAACGGAGCGGAGGTGATCGGCGGGTCAGCTACCGGTGCTGGGCTTGCGAAAAGCATACGCGGGCGATGAGTGCGGCTTCCAGCGAGTAGAGGGCGAAGCACGGTAGGCGGTGGACGAGTCCGCTGAGTAAGAAAAACAATGTTCTTACTGTTCTTCTTTCTCTTTTTTTTTTTTTTTTTAAAATTCTTTCTCTCTCTCCTCCTGTCTCCTCATGTCTCCTTACTGTTCCTCTCTCACTTTTCTTTTCTGACCTCTCTCGAAAAGAAGGCCCCCCCCCCCCCCCCCCCCCCCAACAAAAGAAAAGCTTCTCTCTTTTTTATATTAAATTTCTGACCTTAAAAAAAGAGAGAAAAGCCCCCATCAACCTTCGTACACAACCTTTTTATGGGCAAAAAAAAAAAAATGCAATCTTTGTGGAATATTTGATCTCTTTTTCCAATATGCACGAAGATTGTCTATAACCTCTTGAACATAATATTCCTTTGCAAAAATGAATATTCTCCACATATTTTCAAAATTGCAATAAGATTTCTTCAAATTTGAAATTTCGCAAAGATGAGTCTATCAAATCTTCTAAAGGATATGGGCTTGGGCCAATTTACTCTCTTTGTGGCCTTACCAAATTAAAGTTCAGAACCACCAAGTCGAATTCATCCGTCATCGGTCCAATGTAAATGCAAATTAAAAATAAATGCACCTAAAATTATATGCTATGCAATTAATTAATTTTTTAGGGGTTAAAAATTAAACCCTAATTTTTAATGCAATAAGTAAAAAGTTAAATAACTGAGTCACCAAAATTTAGGTGTCAACAATACTAATGCCTAAGATTTAGGAATTTTTTTTGTATTTTTCCCCTCTTAGAATGTTCTTATGTTCTTAGCCTCTCTCGCAATGAGTTTCGAGATCTTTGTGACCAAATGTAGTGATATCTTACCAATGTAGCACCTTTATATATGCTCAAAGATTCATTCTAATCCTTGAAGGTGGATGACTAGAAAGGAATGAAGAGAAGAAAAATCGTCCTCTTAATTTATAAGAGGATATGCTTTCCATATCATCAAGTCAAATGAGAAGCATTCCTTAATAAATTTCATGGTCCAACAGAAATGTGTCAATAAGGGCCAATTTGTTAACCATCCAAACAATGTTAGATTCTATTTTTTTTTTTTTTGTTTCCAAGAGTAGTTTTGGAACAGAATCATATTTAGTAAAAATTTTGTTTTCGAGAACAAATTTCTATTTTTTGTTTCTAGAAGTAGAATTGGAATGAATCAAGAATAATAATAATAATAAAAAGTTGATTCTTGTTCCCAGGAACAAACCTAAGAATCAAGCCCTTTTCTTCTTCTTCTTCTTCTTCTTCTTCTTCTTCTTCTTCCCTTTTCTTCTTCTTTATCATCTACCGCCACTGCCATGATTGTCGTCTGCCGTCCGCCGCCCAGCCTCACCACTCACCAGGCGGGCCTCGCCCAACCCCAGCAAGGTCCGCCTTGCCATCGGCGAGGTCCGCCTGGCCATTGGCGAGGCTTGGCCTCGCCAGATTTACTGAGGCCAAGCCTCGGTGGGGTTGGGCAAGCTTCACAATCTAGTGAGGCCAAGCCTCCCGGTGGCCTGCGGGCCTCGCCCAACCCCGGCAAGGCTTGCCTAGCCACCAGCAAGGCTTGGTTGACGAGGGCCGGCCTCACCAAGGGCCGACGATGCTCCGGTGAGATCACCAGCCCTTGTTTGGCCGATTGCTGGACCAGCGATCGGCCACTTGAACAAGAAGAATCGGAGAAAGAAAGGAAAAAAAAGAATAAGAAGAAAAAAGGAAAACAGTAATAAAATTATTTAAAAATTAAAAGAAAATGATTTGGAGTAGAAATTTTGAGCACGGTACCAAACGCAATTATATTCCAGAATAAGAAATTTTAGACAGTTAAACGGCTTAAAATGCTTATAAATTATTCCCGGGAACATAATAAAAAAGAATCATTTTTAAACAGCAATTGTTCCTGGGAACATAATTGTTACTAAACACGCCCTAAGTTGCCATCTAATGGGAGACTTTCTTCTTAAATTCGGATACTTGTCAAATATAATCTCATCAACAAGTTTCTTTTTAAATAACCATAATTTTGTACAATAAATTCAGTCAATCCTTGACAAATTATATGATTCTAGTCCGCAGTGGAGCTCCTTGGGAAGCCCCCAATCGAGTAAAGAAAGATCACTTCTCTTTCCTTTTTTCTTCTTAATTGATTCCTTAACACATCATGTTATCGTTTAAACGCTTGTTGACGTCCGTATTTTATACGCTTCCGATTATCCATCAACACATCGTGTTATCCTTCAAACGCTTGTTGACATCTAGATTTTTTACGATTCCAATTAATCATTCATTGTATAGGAAATATTAGGAGTGTGAAGTGATAAGGATGAACCCGATCCCCATTCTTTCACCATCAATTCATGTCCTAACGTCTTTTCATAACAGAGATTGATGCTTTTCCGCACATCGTATGACTTTGATTGTTTGAAGACACATTCGTAACCAAGCCTGAGAGCATAAAACTCAGTTCACATTAACTTATGGTCCAGCAGATATTAAAAAAGTTTATTAGTTGTGGAATGAAACCACAAACGTATTATATAACAATTACATTAGAAAAATTTCCAAACTTTATTTCAATAAAGAGGTCTTCTCGCAACCCCGAGAGCATGAATCTGCACAATCTCCAACCTTCTTCGCATCTGCTTCAACTTTCTTAGTGTCTACATGAGTTCAAATATAAAACAGGAAATTAAAAATGTCACTTACATCAAGATTGAAATCGATTTTATAACAAGAGCATATATCGAAGTCCGAGGAAATTAAATAATTTAGTACACAACCATCATCTCCTAATCAAAATAAAACAATGAAACATTGATGAAGGAACAAGATTATACAATGATTTTTTTGATTTTATAGAGGAAGTGACTTTATATCTTCAATGTAAATGTGAAGATTATTACCTGGATGATAGCCAAGGCAAGTAGACAAGAAACAACCCATGTCACAATACTCTGATGCAACATACGTAGAAGACTGTCTAGGGCAAGTCTTGAGACAATTGAGAAAGCATAGAGTTTGGTCAGGATCCAAGACACATAACGCGTCACACTTCAACTTGCACTCCTTAGATATGGCTGCGTCGACACCAATCGACGACCATAGTATGAGAGTCACCACGAACATCATCGACCCTAATCTCTTGGATGCCGTTACCTCCATGGCTACTCACTCCTAGAATATTCTTATGTTTTTAGCCTCTGTCAATGAGTTTCGACAGCTTTATGACCTAGTGTATTGATGTTTTGATATGAACTAGTGTAGCACCTTTATATGCTCAGAGATTCATTACCTTTGATGACTAGAAAGGTAAGATTATCCTTTTTATTTAACACGGATATGCTTACCATATTATCTAGTCAAAATGAGGTGGATTCCTTAAGTTTCATGGTCCAGTAGAAAGGTGATGATAAGTTGCCATATAGGTGAGATTTTCTTCTGAAATCCAAGTACTTGTCAAATTTAATCTCAACAACAAGTTTCTTTCTAAGGGGCCCTAATTTTCTACAATAAATTCAATTTAATCCTTAACACATTATATGATTCTAGTCCACAGTGGAGTTCTTGCCGATATTCCCCAAGCAAAAAAAGTAGAGAAAGGTCTTTTTTTTTTCTTTTTCATGAAGTCTTGACACATCATTCTATCCTTCAAACAATTGTTGACATCGAGATTTTTCATGACCCCAATTAGTCATTCAGTGTATAGAAAATATTAGGAGTGTGAAGTGATAAGGATGAACCCAATCCCCATTCTTTCCCATTAAAATGACACATTTACGACAAATACAAGTAGAAGCTAAAGAGGAAACCAAAAGATTGCTAGGAATGTGAGATTTGAAAGTAATATGTGTCACACCCTGAAATTTACAAAAAAAAGGATGATGACATGACCATCCTTTCATAGAAAGGACACGGTCTTAAATATAACTAACGTGTATATATATAAATCAACAAGTTTGTTGCAACATTAGAGTTTTTATAATCCACAAAAAGGGATTATACTCACCCAACCCAACAAATTATCAACAATTATATTCAGAACTCTCTTAAGCTATACTCAAAATACAACTCTCAAAAGTTCCCCACCAATAGAACTCTCATCCTACTTGCCGCTAGCCAAGAGGCCTAAAAATATGAAAGACGAGTGAAATAAGTAACCATAGCACAATATGTAGTAAATATCTTCTAAGAAGATCGAGCGACTCCTATGCATGCATATAAAGCAACACCAAAACTTCATAACTTAGATTCAAAATATAAATACATATCAAATCATATATGAGTTATTTCTTATCAACAAGGTTTTATGCTAATAAAAAATTCAATTCAAACGATCCTCACAATTCAAGTATTTATTATCAAGTTCATTGATTAATTTCTATCAAAAACCATGTCAATAGTCCATTCCATTAACTAATCTATCGCTCGATATACTACCATGGTCACGAAACAGCTCCTGATGACAATATGACCAAAAATGTTTTCTTAGCAAAATCTCAACCTACAAAGCCAGTGGCTTGGTCCAAAAGAATATTCTAGATGGTATGCATACATTACAAAACCTTTTATTGGTTTCATAGTTATATTGAGTATCAAACAACCATCATCTAATCCCAAAAATCTAAACCAGAAATCAATCTATTAAACTAAGCAAATAATTTTTTGCAACATAACTTATCCATCATTTCTCCACCATTTCTCAAATCATTTATGAACCTTTCCGTAAACCAATTGCAAAGCAGTTACATATATACATTTCTTCATAATACCCTTGCATAACACGCTTTCTAAATATTCGCAAATAACCAAGGAGTAGTAAATGCTCAATCCAGCTTGTTGTGCAACAACAATATAATTTCGTGATTCATACTTTATATAATCTGTAGCATTTTCAAAACACGTGTTTTACAAATTCAAAGAAGATAGTACTACCTTTCTTGGAATCCATAGCATAGTTTACCAAATAGCTTTTGTATTTACCTAAAGCCCTTTAAGTTGAATTACTTTGCATTTCCCTAATGAGCTTTCAAAATGTTGAACCGAACACATCTTAAATTGGTCCAATTGAAAAGTTTAGAATTAAATTGTTACTAATGCCTAAAATTTAGGATTTTTTTTTTTTTTTGTATTTTTCCCCTCTTGGAATGTTCTTATGTTCTTAGCCTCTCTCTTGCAATCATTTTCGAGAGCTTTGTGACCAAATATAGTGATATCTTGAGATGAACCCATGTAGCACCTTTATATATGCTCAAAGATTCATTCTAATCCTTGAAGGTGGATGACTAGAAAGGAATGAAGAGGAGAAAGAGTGTCCTCTTCATTTTTAAGAGGATATGCTTTCCATATCATCAAGTCAAATGAGAAGGATTCCTTAATAAATTTCATGGTCTAGCAGAAATGTTCAATAAGGGCTTATTTGTTAACCATCCAAACCGTGCAAAATTCTATTTTTTGTTCTCAGGAGTAGTTTTGGAACAGAAAAGTGTTTGGTAAAATTTTTGTTCTCGGGAACAAATTTCTATTTTTTTTGTTCCCAAAAGTAGATTTGGAACAAAATCAAGAACAAAAAAAAAAAAAGTCGACTCTTGCTCCAAGGAACAAATCTAAGAATCAAGCCCCTTTCTTCTTTTTCTTCCCTTTTCTTCTTCTTCATCATCTACCGCCACTACCACAGTTGTTGTCCGTTGTTTGCCGCCCACTACCACTGGTTGTCGGGAATCGGTCCGACGAGCTAGCTGGAGGTTCGCTAGGCCTAGGTGAGGTCCGGCGAGCTCTTTAGAGGCAAGCCCAACCTTGTCGACAGCCAGGTGGGCCTCACCTTGCCCTGGCGAGGCCCACTTAGCCACTAGTGAGGCTCGGCCTCACCAAATTTGCTGAGGCCGAGCCTCGGCGGGGTTGGGTTGAGCCTCACGATCTGGTGAGGACGAGTCTCACTAGTGGCTAGGTGGGCCTCGCCCAACCCCAGCGAAGCCTGCTCGGCCAACGAGGGCCGGTGATCAACCACTTGAAAAAGAAGAATAGGAGAAAGAAAGGAAAAAAAAAAGAAAAGAATAAAAAAGGAAATAATAATAAAATTATTTAAAAATTAAAAGAAAATGATTTGGAGTAGAAATTTTGAGCACGGTACCAAATGCAATTTTATCCAGAATAAAAATTTTTGGACAGTTACCAAACGGCTTAAAATGCTTAGAAATTGTTCTCGGGAACATAATAAAAAAGAATCATTTCTAACAAGTAATTATTTTTGGAAATAGAATCGTTATCAAATGTGCCATAATTTGCAATCTATTGTGAGACTTTCTTCTTATATCCAAGTACTTGTCAAATATAATCTCATCAACAATTTTCTTTTTAAATAGCCATAACATTCTTCAATAAATTCAGTCGAACCCTTGACAAATTATATGATTCTAGTCCACAGTGGAGCTCCTTGGGAAGCTCCCTAAGCGAGTAAAAAAAGATCACTTCTTTTTTCTATTTTATTTAGTCCTTAACACATCGTGTTATCCTTTAAACGCTTGTTGACGTCCGTATTTTATACGGTTCCGATTATTCATTAACACATCGTGTTATCCTTCAAACGCTTGTTGACATCCAGATTTTTTACGATTCCAATTTATCATTCATTGTATAGGAAATATTAGGAGTGCGAAGTGATAAGGATGAACCCGATCCCCATTCTTTCACCATCAATTCATGCTCTAACGTCTTGTCATAACAGAGATTGATGCTTTTTTGCACATCGTATGACTTTGATTGTTTGAAGACACATTCGTAACCAAGCCTGAGAGCATAAAACTCAGTTCACATTAACTTATGGTCCAGCAGATATTAAAAAAGTTTATTAGTTGTGGAATGAAACCACAAACGTATTATATAACAATTATATTAGAAAAATTTCCAAACTTTAGTTCAATAAAGAGGTCTTCTGGCAACCCCGAGAGCATGAATCTGCGCAAGCTCCAACCTTCTTCGCATTTGCTTCAACTTTCTTAGTGTCTACATGGGTTCAAATATAAAACAGGAAATTAAAAAAGTCACTTACATCAAGATTGAAATCGATTTTATAACAAGAGCATATATCGAAGTCCGAGGAAATTAAATAATTTAGTACACAACCATCCTCTCCTAATCAAAATAAAACAATGAAACGTTGATGAAGGAACAAGATTATACAATGATTTTTTTGATTTTATAGAGGAAGTGACTTTATATCTTCAATGTAAATGTGAAGATTATTACCTGGATGATAGCCAAGGCAAGTAGACAAGAAACAACCCATGTCACAATACTCTGATGCGACATATGTAGAAGACTGTCTAGGGCAAGTCTTGAGACAATTGAGAAAGCATAGAGTTTGGTCAGGATCCAAGACACATAACGTGTCACACTTCAACTTGCACTCCTTAGATATGGCTGCGTCGACACCGATCGACGACCATAGTATGAGAGTCACCACGAACATCATCGACCCTAATCTCTTGGATGCCGTTACCTCCATGGCTACTCACTCCTAGAATATTCTTATGTTTTTAGCCTCTATCAATGAGTTTCGACAGCTTTATGACCTAATGTATTGATGTTTTCAAATGAACTAGTGTAGCACCTTTATATGCTCAGAGATTCATTACCTTTGATGACTAGAAAGGTAAGATTATCCTTTTTATTTAACACGGATATGCTTACCATATTATCTAGTCAAAATGAGATGGATTCCTTAAGTTTCATGGTCCAATAGAAATGTGATGATAAGTTGCCATCTAGGTGAGATTTTCTTCTGAAATCCATGTACTTGTCAAATTTAATCTCATCAACAAGTTTCTTTCTAAAGGGCCCTAATTTTCTATAATAAATTCAATTTAATCCTTAACACATTATATGATTCTAGTCCACACTGGAGTTCTTGCCGATATTCCCCAAGCAAAAAGAGTAGAGAAAGGTCTTTTTTTTTTGCTTTTTCATGAAGTCCTGACACATCATGTTATCCTTCAAACAATTGTTGACATTGAGATTTTTTATGACCCCAATTAGTCATTCATTGTATAGAAAATATTAGGAGTGTGAAGTGATAAGGATGAACCCAATCCCCATTCTTTCCCATTAAAATGACAGATTTACAACAAATACAAGTAGAAGCTAAAGAGGAAACCAAAAGATTGCTAGGAATGTGAGATTTGAAAGTAATATGTGTTACATCCTGAAATTTACTAAAAAAAAGGATGATGACATGACCATCCTTTCACAAAAAGGACACGGTCTTAAATACAGAAAACATTCTATACTCTACTATATCCATCAGTAAAGTCATACACCCCTCACACTAGGGAGCATCACCTCATACACTAAGAAAATTCCAAACCAAACTTGCCCAAAACCTACCATATTCTTCCTCATACACTTACTGGGACTACCAACAAGCTTGGTGGAACGTTTTTTCTTCAGACAAAATACAAATTTCCAACACACCTGGTTGTTATTCTTCAAAAATAACTTCCCAAGACAAAGCCTACCAAATTGGTTTGACTCTTGGTGGGATCTCTTTGGTCGCTTAGACATAATTCTACACCCCACAGTCAAACAAGGTTATGAGGTTTTCAGCAAATACTTCATACCAACACCACATGATATAAGGTTCCCATGCCTTATGCATTTCTTTATAATATTCAGAATCTCTTGGGTAACAGCCTGGGAATTTGAATACAATACATCCACAAAACCTGGGGTACCAGTCCTTGTCTGAAAATACAAAACAAAATGGTGGGATGGATTCAAACACCATGAACAAGGATATGAAGCTGCGGTTAGAACATGGCTAAACAGCCAGAAAAACATGATAACCATAGTCCCATCGAATACATCCTTTTTACAGGAGAAATCCATGGCAAGTGCAGCACTTGCTGCAGTCCAGAACAGAGAGGAATACTGTAACATCCTCAGGACAATGCTATCGGAAGCGGAAGAATCACAATGTGGATCTTCCAAATCTCAAGATAATACAGACGAATCCTCACAGTCACATCACAGTGGAAATACCAATGAAGATGACTGCTACGGGATCAACCTAGACAGAGATTAAATTCAAGACATCACATGCAGACACTGTTACGAGCGGCGCAAAGGCTATACATCGTAGCATACACTGTTCACTGTTCACTATTCACTTTACACTGTTCACTCAGTACTGTTCACTTTACACTGTTCAGCATTGTAGCACTTTCACTGTAGCACCCGCTATAAATACACCCTCTCGACATAGAAGAAAGGGACCGAAATTTTCCAGATTTCTCTCTTCTTTCTCTCTCTCTCTCTCTCTCTCTCTCTCTCTCTCTCTCTCTCTCTCTCTCTCACTTGTAAACCCTCACCCCTTCCATCTCCATCCTCATCTCTTCCATCTCCAAGCTCTCTTACCTTGTATCCCCTGGTTTCAAAGTAAGTTAGTTTTTCACATACATAGTTTTATACAGGGTTACCAACTTACATGATAGTTGGTTAACCATTTCTTGTAATACAAACATCAATATTCCCTGGAGTGCGGATTACCGCCCTAGTGGATGACTTGATGCTTTAGTTTCTACATCCTTCAATACATGTAATTTCAGCTTTTCAGCTTTATAATACAAGTTCATACCACCTTCATGGTTGGTTTTTGTTTATGCATACTCTTACTTTATATTCTATATATTGCCTTTGGTCTTTATATTATTTTTAATTCTCGCGATTTTATTTAAGTCATTTATTTTCTTGTTCTTATACATCATTTCCTTTTAGATACATCATTCCCTGCTCTCATATAGATCTATTAATCTCTTATACTTCCTTGTTCTCTCATATAGTACTCTCGATCCTAACCCCTTTATGGTATCAGAGCCAGGTTTAAAAATGGGTGAAGGCCGTGAAGGCTGTCTTGTGTGAAGCCTTCACAGACTTTGTACATCTTCCTCTAGTTCTCTATCACAAATGGACTCAGATCCAAGTCCTATACATAGAGAAGAAGTAAGGATAAAAGATTTCAACAAATCTATAGAAAATTGGGAAATTCCTAAAATACAGCTTAAGGAAATATACAAACAATCAAAGTTGAAGTTTTTCAAAAAATCAGACTATGTCATATCCACCGAAGAAAGAGATGTTCCTCTTTCTAATTCCTATGAAAAAATACATCTTTTAAACAAAGAATCCATCCAAAAGCATAAACAAAAATACAATTACATTCATATAGGACTAGTCCAAGTAGGAGTCAAGCCTCTTACAAAAGAAGGTCTTAATACCTCTATTCTTTTAGTTTTACGAGATTCACGTCTCTTAAACTATGATGAATCCATACTTGGTACTGTGGAGACAAGTCTCTGCAAAGGACCTATACATTTTGACCGTTACCCTAATTTTTCTGTTTCTCTCAAAGACAAGAATATTCTTAGGGTCATTACACTCCAAATTAAAACCCATAATTACAAAGTGGCAGATGGATCTACTCCTTTAGCCCTTGTTTATAGAATTCATTATAAAGCCATGTCGTCTGCTTTTGGAGAAAATGCTTTCAAACACAGTCCAAGAGGAGAAACACTTCTTCTTCAAACTGACATTTCCAGAGCTAATACGACAATTCCTAGGTCTATTAATTGGAACCAAGTTACTTTACCAAAACAATGGGAATTGGAAAACCAAATTCCCCAACAAGTTGTTCAAAATACAGATCCGACTAATGTCATTCAACATCCAGAAGGAAGAGTGACCATTAGATTTCCTAGAAGATCTTTCGATTCAAGATCTAGTCCAATCCTTATTCAGAGTATATCATAGTTTATATTGATGATGTTCTAGTATTCTCTTCCAATATATAACAACATTTCAAACATTTATCTACCTTTATAAAAATAATAATATAAAATGGTCTTGTAGTCTTTCCTACTAAAATTGCACTCTTCAAAACTAAGATTAGATTCTTAGGTCATTACATACATTTAAGCACCATCGCTCCCATAGAAAGATCAATCTCTTTTACTGATAAATTCCCTAATGAAATTAAAGACAAAACTCAATTACAAAGGTTTTTGGGTAGTCTCAATTATATTATAGATTTCTTTTCCAATATAAATTCCTTTGCAAACCTTTACATCAAAGGTTAAAAAAGGATCCTCCACCCTAGACTTCTATCCATACAGACATTGTCAAACAAATAAAAATGCATGTGAAAGATATACCATGCCTACACCTAGCTGATCCTTCTGCTTTCAGAATAGTTGAAACAGATGCATCGGAATTAGGATATGGTGGTATTCTCAAACAGACCAAAAACAACAAAGAACAAGTAGTTCAGTTTATATCAAAACATTGGAATTCCCCTCAATAAAATTATTCGACAATCAAAAAAGAAATACTTGCTATAGTTTTGTCTATATCAAAATTCCAAGGAGATTTATTAAATCAAAAATTTCTCTTACGAATTGATTGCAAATCAGCCAAAGACATTTTACAAAAGGATGTTTTAAACATTGCATTAAAACAAATTTTTGCCAGATGGCAAGCCATACTTTCAGTATTCGATTTTGACATTGAATTTATAAATGGTTCTTCAAATTCATTGCCTGATTTTCTCACAAGAGAATTTTTACAGGGGATACCAATATGCCAAGATCCAAAAAAGACAAAGATAAAGGTAAAGGCAAAGCCACTGCCGAACCCTCCAATACACCACCAAAGCCAAAGGGCTTAACATCCGTCAAAACATGGCTCCTCTTCTGATTCTGATTATGAAGACGCCTCTCCTGAAAAACCCGTTCCTGAAATAAACATATTAACAAAAGAAGAAGAATTTCTCCTTAGTACTGCTGATAAGATTACCGACCCAGAAGCGAAGCAAGAATACTTAGATAGATTACATTCTTCCTTGAAAATTACCTCCAAGCCCAATGCTTCCTACAATTTAAAAGACATTTTAAATAGAAACAAAAAACCTCAATCCAGACCCGTTAATATTAATGACCTCCAAAATGAAATAAAACAACAAAAATTAGAAATTCAAGCCTTAAAAACAACACAGTTAGAAATGAAAAAAGAGATTTCTGACATAAAATCTCTTGTCATAAAAGGAAAAACAGAATTAGAAGACTAAAACGAAATTACCAATACATCTGACAACTCGGACCCAGCCTTCCTTATGTTATTAACATAAATAACATCTAGAAAATGGATAATAAATATTATGATAAAAATTAACAATGAGTTTATTATTGAAACAACAACACTCTTTGATACAGGAGCTGATCTCAATTGTATCAAAGAAGGCCTTGTTCCAACAATATACTTTGATAAAACTTCCGAATCCTTAAAATCAGCCTCAGGTGATAAACTTAATATCCAATACAAATTACCAGAAGCTTTCATAATAAAAGATCAAATGTCTTACAAAACATCCTTTCTTTTAGTAAAAAATATGAGACAACAGGTAATTCTTGGAACACCTTTCATACAATTAATACAACCTTTTACAGTTACTAACGAAGGTATTGAAACCCATGCTCTAAATAGAAAAATCACCTTCAACTTCATAACAAAACCACAGAAGAGAAGCCTAAATATTTTACAAGAACATTCTATTTCAGAAATAAATTGCTTAATAAAAGACAAAGAAAACCAGCTTGAATTCTTAAAAGAAGATTTAGAATTCAAAAGAATAGAAGAAAATCTCATAAAACCAAACATCATAGAAAAAATAGCTTCTCTACAAAACCACATAGAGAAAACTATATGCTCTACTCTACCCAATGCCTTCTGGGAAAGAAAGAAGCATATCGGTTATCTACCATATGAACAAGATTTTCTGAAAACAAAATACCTACCAAAGCTTGCCCAACACAAATGAATCAAGAAGTTTTGAAATTCTGTCAAATAGAAATACAAGATCTTTTGAATAAAAAACTCATAAGAAAAAGCCAATCACCATGGAGTTGTTCTGCTTTTTATGTCAACAAAAATGCTGAACTTGATGGAGGAGTTCATGGGTTAGTTATCAATTATAAACCTCTTAATACAGCCCTTAGGTGGATAAGATATCCTATACCCAATAAAAAAGATTTGTTAAACAGACTTTGTAGATCAAAAATATTTTCAAAATTTGACATGAAATCAGGATTTTGGCAAATACAAGTCAGTGAAAAGGATAAATACAAGACAGCCTTCACAGTCCCTTTTGGCCAATATGAAGAAGTAAGGGGTTAGGATAGAAGTATCACCATTTTCTATGAATATGTTGTTTAACTGGTTAAGAGTAGTGTCATCAAGAGAAAGCTTGTTTAATTTTTTATTAATCCTACAATATTTTGAAATATGACCTTTTTTACCACAAGAATAGCATTTAACATCTCTAAAATTTTTTCTTTCAGTGTGAAGTCTATTTTGGTTATTGTGGTGTCTTTGTTTATTTCTACGAGGTGGAGGTTTGTTGTAATGTTTCTTTGTATCTTTCTCAGAGGGAGAAGTTCCCTTACATTTTGGTTTTGTTTTTTCATTATAAGAAGGGTCGTATTGAGCACAAATATACACACACACACACACGCACACACACACACACACACATATATTGATCCACAAAAAGGGATTATACTCACCCAACCCAACAAATTATCAACAATTATATTCAGAACTCTCTTAAGCTATACCCAAAATACAACTCTCAAAAGTTCCCCACCAATAGCACTTTCATCCTACTTACCGCTAACCGAGAGGCCTAAAAATATGAAAGATGAGTGAAATAAGTAACCATAACACAATAAGTACTATATATCTTCTAAGAAGGTTTTATACTAATAAAAAATTCGAGGCAAGTAACTATTAGTGCCAAAACGTGTATACGGCGCTCACTTTAGTGCCAAAACTTTATTTTTGATCACTTAAGTGCCAACAAATTTGAAAAAGGTCATTTCAGTACCAACGCCAATCAATTTGGTTGAAAATTCGATGTGGCACTTTTTTATTAATTTTTGAAGCTGACATGGCTCGTCAGAGAGTTGAGTCAGTGTCCAAACAACAAAACAACGCCGTTTGGCATCTTTCCCCCAACTTAGAACCCTAAACCCCCAAATTGAGAGAGAGAGAGAGAGAGAGAGAGAGAGAGAGAGAGAGAGAGAGGAGAGAAGGCATGTCGTCTTCTTCCTCGAAGCACAACACTAGTAGTGAACGACACCAGCAACAGCACTAGCAGTGGCACCAGCAACGGCTCTAACAACAGCAGCGAGTAGCGCACCTGCAACGGCACCTTCGACCCCTCATCTTCCTCCTCCTCCTCCTCCGCCCTCGCCTCCTATTGTTCTTGCCACTTCTTACTTGAGCAACAATCTCAGTCTCTCCTCGCTCACCTGGTTGAGCAACTGTGATGGTGGCCAAGCGACGATGGCCGAGCAATGGCGGGCGAACGACGGGGCCGAGCGGCGAAGACAAAGAAACCCTAATTTCAATCCACATATGAGCTATATGGCGTCATTTTTGGGAGGATGTCCACATATGATAGCAAAATGACGTCATTTCTTGAGGAGGATGGAAAACGACATCATTTAAAAGCCACCACAACTTTTTTAAATATATATATATATATATATATATATATATATATATATATATATAAGCCACATAATTAATATGATCAGAATCTCTCACTGGTGGCATCGAAGTGATCGTTGTTTTCTCTAATTTGGCACTTAAGTGATCCAAAATAAAGTTTTGGCACCAAAGTGAGCGTCGTACACAAGTTTTGGCACTAATAATGTACTTACCCCTAAAAAATTCCATTTAAACGATCATCACAATTCAAGTATTTATTGTCAATTCATTGATTAATTTCTATAAAAAAAACCATGGCAATAGTCCATCCATTAGCTAATCTGTTGCTCGATATACTACCATGGTCACGAAACAACTCCTGATGACAAGATGACCAAAATTTTTTTCTTGGCAAAATCTAAACCTACAAAGCCAGTGGCTCGGTCCAAAAGAATATTCTAAACGGTATGCATACGCTACAAAACCTTTCATCGGGTTCATAGTCATAGTGAGTATCAAACAACCATCATCTAATACCAAAAACATAATCTAGAAATCAATCTCTTAGACTAAGCAAATAATTTTTTGCAACATAACTCATCCATCATTTCCCAATCATTTCTCAAATCATTTATGAACCCTTCCATAAACCAATTGCAAGGTAGTTACATATATGCATTTCTTCATAATACCTTGCATAACATGCTTTCTAAATATTCACAAATAACCAAGGAGTAGTAAATGCTCAATCTAGCTTTTTGTGCAACAACAATACAATTTCGTGATTCATACTTTATATAATTCGTAGCATTTTCGAAACACGTGTTTTACAAATTCAAAGAAGATAGTACTACCTACCTTGGAATGCCTACAACCAAACAATAAACTTTACTTGGAAAGTCAAACTTACAATCCTAACAAATTAGTGAGAAATAAGGTTAAAATATAGCAACAAGAGGTTGTTCCGATTCCCATTCAACAGCTGTCATGACCTATCCCTCGGACAGAGGGAACAGGTTTAGGGGTATTGCCTAAAGGATGGACCTAAAGCCCATGATTATGCACTGACTCTCCCAAGCCCATACCTCGCGTGATATTGGGGTATTTTTAAGAATTCTACAATAAGGAGTTGCCACTAACCTATCGGGATCGGCTAGAAACCAAGTGAGGCATGGGAGTGTACCTCACTTCCTACACGATCAGAGAATCTAGAGTCGGGGATTTGATTACACTAATTGACCAATTAGTGCCCTTTCGTTACCTAATTTATTCATTTTAAGAGTAAAGATTTTTGTCAAATAGTTTGGATTAATTTTACACATATCTAATAACATGTGAGATGATCATGCGAGTACGCAATCATTAAAATAATAATCATCGCTACCAATATCCTAATTACAGTAAAATTGACCACGTGCAATTAAACATAATTAAATATGCAAATTAAACACGCGATATAATCAATGTGCAAGCAAACAAAGGCCTAGTTACACTAAGAAAACAAGACATAACAATTCCTAACCAAACCCTACATTTTTAAATTTTCGAAATTTTTAATTTTTTATAAAATATTTTTAAATTTTTAACTTTTTTATTTTTTAAAAACATTATTTTAATATTACAAAATTATAATATATTAAAAACGACCCAAGCTTGGACCGAATCCTCAGGTCGGGTCCAACCCGGTTCGTTGAGAAGACGGCCCTAGCCCGGACCGGATCGGGCGACGGCTCGAGTTGGGACTGATTGGGCCGCACAACCTAGATCGGCGAAAACCTAGTTAGGCTGGGCTTGAGGTGCAGGCCTAGTTTGGGGTAATTTTTTTTTAAATGAAGCCAACAAGCCCACATGCTAAACCAACCCAAACCAAACTCAGGTATGCTCGGCCCAAGGATGAGTCAACCCATTCGCGTAGACCCACCCGAGATGGATCCTTACCCGGCCAACCACTTGGGTCCGACTGGGTCGTGGCCACGACCCGATTCCTAAGGAAAGCCCTAGCGAAACGCCAACCCTTGCCCAACCAGACTCTAACTTGACCTCCTCTTCGCTGATTCGGATTTCTTAAGCCTTCGAAGCTAGAGATCTGTAATGCCGAAAAAGGGGGTGGTTGGGACGTCATCGAGCAATGACTCGACGGTGGTGACGCAACGAGTGACAGTTGGAGTTTCAAGTGGAGGATGACAGCATCAAGGTCTGCGAGGACAAGTAGTGTTGGGCTTATCTTGATGACATTGGAGGCGAGTGGCAATGGCGCGGAGAGGTGTGGCCTGGCGGTGTCATCGGTGGCTGAACGGTGGCAACAGTCAGCCTGGTGATGCGACAGAGCTCGATCAACTCCCAGATCTGATCAAGCGCGATCAGATCTAGGCCTTTGGCCGACCCCTACCTTGGATCTTCCGTTCAGAGGCTTCAAGTTCATCATCTCGCTCCCCCGGTCTCGGTTGGCTCGACATCGGAAGCAGTAGCAGCGGGTGCTGTAGGTCGACGTTTGAAGGGCAATGGCGGCGTCGCAGCTTTGGGCTGCAGGGGACAAGCAAGTTGCGGGGGTAGCGGCGATGCGACGAGGGGGCTCGGGCTACTGGCGTTGCGGTGTTGCGATTGCAGGTGTTGTGCGGCGTCGGGTTGAGGCATGGTGGAGCTTCGGTGGCTGGCGTCGGTAGCAGCTGCGTCAAGTGTCGGGGGTCGGTGTTCGGAGCTCCCCGGAAGGAAGAGGGTGGTGAGCGGGTCCCCTTCCCCTAGAATAAGCCCCTGTTTTGTTCTTCTACTTTTTCTTTCTCTCCCCCAGTCCTGTCCCGGCTCTGCTTTGCCGTGATATTTTTTTTTTTCCCTCTCCCCCCTCTCTCCACTGCTACTTTTTCTTTTCCTCTTCCCTTGCTCTTGTGTGTGAAGAACAATGGAGAAAGGAGAAGCTCGTGCCAGGCCACGTGAGGAAGGAAAGAAAAAGGCGGGTCAGGCCAAGGCCAAATCCGGCCTAACCCATCCCCTTCCACGTTTTTGTTTTTATTATTTTTTAATTAATTAGTTTATTATTTAATTTAATTTGTTTATGTACTTGAAAACACAAATTAGGTGTCAACAACAGCGATCACTTGATAGCGGGAACATGAGCTGGAGCTCGGTGCTTGGTGCCCATGTCCGAGTCCCCCATGGCAATATTTATCCTTTCACCCATTGTTGACAATGAGCTTAGGACTTAGATTTTAATCAGTATAAAGGCTTTAATTAATTTTTTCTATAATAAAAATTAGTCAAAGGAAAAGGTTTATTTCAAACAAACCATAGGGTTGGTCCAGATTGTTGGATAAGGATTGGTACATTAATGAGACTCGCTTTAAATTATCGTTCTCTATAATTCTCTTTATATCATGTCTGGTCCCTTTTACTAAAGGAAGCACAAACATATGCCCTCTTCTTGATAGAAGCGTAAGCAAGAAATTGGTGCAATGGAATTGGTATAACTGTCTCGTCAATGTATTCATCTTGTGAATGCATAGTCCATATTGTGTGTACCATTGCATTGACCGGTTTTCAATTACATGTACTTGTCTTTGCCATGGTTACTACATGTTGTGAGCTCCATAATTAGGTTTAGGAATTTGGATATTGCTTATAGTTTGTCTCTACTCTCAACCGAGGATGGTGATTACAGTGAATTATTTGCAATACTTTCTACGATGAGATGTTCAAACCAAACCCGTCAAGAATGGTTCTTATGGATAGACCTACTAAAAGGACAGCAGCTGCGTCGTGTTGTTCTCAAAGGAGTCCTCGCCTGTGCTTCCTGTCAAAGCCTATGCTTTGTCTTCTCACAAAATGCATGATGAACTCTCATCACTCCATAGTTATCTCTACCTATCAAGCGGAATTGTACATGCGATGTCAATTGAGGACCATGTTATTGCATAGTTTACTAAGGGTGTGTGATCTAATCTTTCATATATAATGACTATGTTTTGGCTCCTGCATCGATTTCTATCAGCAAGGATTGCAAATAAGTTTTGACGCTCTTGATGACATTGTTGTTAGGGAAATCCCTTATGATATTTTGAAGATGAAAAAATAAATCAAAGGCTATTAACGTGTTTAATGGTTGATTAATAGACTATACAGATGATAGAACATGTAAATAATATTATCAAAGTCTATACTTAGAAGAACCAAAAGATACACTATGCTGAAGCTCAACTTATTCAGACTGTGTCCAAACCTTAAGACTAAATATGTTTAGAAGCAGAATATGTTCAGACTTACGTCCAGATTGTAAAATCTACTTCAGAGAGAACAAGACACAAGTTCAGAACGTGATAAGGTCCAAAACGAGACACAAGTTCATAACATAGCATATTTAGAACGAAACAATTTGACAGGACATAATATAAGCCCCAAACATATAACAGCTAATGATCTAGTTTGGTATCTACATCAAGATAAATTTGATTGACTCAATCTAATTTATCAACAATTGGATATTAAGGACAAGAACTTTCTATACGGAGGAACTTTACTTATGGAAACCAAGATTCTATTTGTATGGGCAATTAGAATCAATTTGAGATTCTACTTTTATCACTCAACAGCTATTAAATCTTCTAGATACAGATTTATCCAATGGGCAGATTGAAAGACGGTTATCTAGATACTGTTGAACGACTAGTTTGGAAGTGGAGGAGTATTTAAAGAGATCAAGGACCGATGAGCAAGTAAAAGATGGAGCGTAGAATCTATAATTCCAAAGTCTAAGCAACCTTCAATCATACACTTGTCTTTCGTGAGCTTAAACGTTTGTGATCGTGAGAGAAATACCAAAAGAGTAACTTAGTGAGATAGTGTGATCTATCACTGAGTATTTGTACTCAAAGTTGTAATCTTTTGTTGATTGCATAGTGGAATCTAGCCCGAAGACTGTTAGCATGGAAGAGTGGACGTAGGCTTGATCTAAGCTAAACTATTATAAATTTTGTATGCAACATTCTCTTTCCTTAACTCTTCATATTTAAGTCTATTGCATACTTATAGGTTATTTCAAAAATCTATTCCATCATATAACAGATTCTGAACATCTATCAGAAGCCTGGTGGCTCGTTTATCAGACTATAATCCTTATTCAGACTTTGCGAGCAACTTATTTTATTCTTCATTTATTTGTCAAGACTTCTTTTAAACAACTATTCACCCCCTCTAGGTGTTAATACTAGCATTTTCAATTGTGACTCACGTCTTTTTCCATGACTTAGGGTAATTGGTTAAAAGTGTCTATTCATGATCGTTCAAGCTCATGCGTATGTGTTTTTTATGTCATCAATGGCTGAAGGTTAACACATGTTTCAACATTTGATCCTGATTATAGGGATCATGGTTTTCTGCAAAATTTCTAACAATTAGTGTCAAAGCTAGTTATATCTCTGACTTGATGATTTGCATGGGGCTTTTTATTGAAAAAAAAAAGAAACAATTTGGGGCAAAATCTAACTAGTGATTTTTGCAAAATTTGGGCAACTCCCCACCCTTCTTCAAATGAGTACTATCGCAATGCCATGGGCAATAAAAGCCGTAAGGTAATTCGGCATTATGGTGATCGCCAAAGGCAAATTGCGTAGTGGAAATCATGGTGGTTAGGGTATGCGTTTTGGGGAATTTTACTTGATTTCAAGCAATTTTTTGCTATTTTCACTGAATCTTGGACCTGTGTGGTCGTGCTGGCATGGTCTCCAAAATCCATCACTTATTTTGGTCTGAGGTGGGCTGAAGGAGAATCAGGCGGCGGAAGGCACAGTGAAACAGCAAAAATGAAACGGCAAAAATGAAACGGCAAAAAATAGTGTCTGTTCGCACAAGGAAGAATGTGCATGGATCCATGCGCCCCCACGTGCACTGAATGGCCAAGCATGTGCGCTATGCACCCACATGGTGAAGTGGGTGTGTGCAGCATGCGCCCGACACGGCTACTCCCTCTCTGCGTTTTATATACTCTTTTGCACCCTTTGGTAGCTAAAATTACGAGTCTACCTTTGATTGATTTATTTACAATTTTGCCATTGGTGGCCTTAATTTACTGTTTTGCCCTTCATTAATTTTTGTGTATATTTTCTTGGAAATTAAATGTCTAGAGATCAGTAAATATTTAATTTATTGAAGATTAGCTACATCTTTGATTATATTAAATTACATACATTAAGAGTATTTGGATAACATATAGTCAAAAACATTAATTGTGATTAGTCACCTTAATATTATGAATTTTATCTCATAGGAATTTAAAATAAATTAATATGATTAAGTAGGACGAAATATCATTTTATCTTTCTTAATTTACCCATGGGGATTGAGGAAAGGAATATAATTTGATAGTTTTATCATGAAGTAATTATAAATCTTTTTAATTTAGAAACTTAGCCTACAGGCAGTTATTGATTTTATGTGATTCATATTTTATAACATGTTTTACATTAGTAAAATATGATTTATATTTATTGGCCTCAAATATATGATATATAAGTTCTCCTTTTAATTATAATGTAGTTTTACAATGTAAGATTAGTTCTAGTATAATTGTTTTTAAGCTAAATGATTATAATTATACGGTTAGATGAACCACCTACTCTTACTGAGATTAGGACCCAGGCTGAAGTTACTCTTTATGTGCAATGTGCAATGGCAGCAGTGTAATTGCCTTAATGTAATATACGTAAAGACAACTTTTTATTAGCATTTGTGGTTCGGTCATTTAACATAACAATACCGAAGAATTGCTCAAGGTTATTGATGTGTAATTTGAATCTTCAAAGAAAGCACATGCCATAAATATGATTATGAAATTCTCATCATTGAAGCTTACTAGTATAAAGGGTGTGCGTGAGCATATCATGAAGATGAGGGAATTTGTAGCTCGGTTGAAGCATCTTGAGGTTAGGAATCAAAATCGTTTCTTGTATACTATATCATGAACACTCTCCCACAAGAGTGTGCTCATTTCAAGATCTCTTAAAATACACATAATACTAAATGGTCAACCAATGAACTTATGCCTATATGTGTTCAAAAGGAAGAGAGCCTACTCATGGAAAGGGGAGAAAGAGCTTATACGGCAATACATGATAAGTATAAGGGGCAAGGCACACAAAAGAGAAAATGTAAAACACATCTCCAAATTGGCATTAAAAAGGAATCAAAGGGTTTCTTCTATAAAAAGAAGGGGCACATGAACAAGGATTGCACTAAATTTAAGGCCTAACCCAAGAAGAAAGGTAACCCACTCCGATGTATTTGTTATGAATCTATTGATTGATATGGGTCACAATACTTGGTGGATTAATTCTGACACGTTTGAGCATGTCACGATTTATTTTTAGGACATCGTCTCATCTTTTGAAGAAATTCTGGCGAGTCGGGAATTTTGTGGAAAAATCAAATTCGGCAAATTCAAATGGAAGAAATTCGGATGGGCTGAGTTAGAGGGATTTTTGGGCCACCAATTTGGTTTATTTGATAAGAATTTGTGGAAATTCGGATGGCCACTTTTATGTGGATTTTTGGCCTTTAAAATGGATGGATTTGTGGAGAAAATGGTGAAAATTCGTATGGCAGCTTCAAGGGGATAAATTGGCCACAAAATTGAATTGACTGGTGAGGAATTGGGAGGAAAATTAAGGGAATTCGTAGGGGCTGCTTGGCTATTGTTTTTGGCATTCAAATTGGCTTGTTTGTGAAGCTTCGGAGGGGAAAATCACCATTGGTTGATGCCTTGACTTTAGGGGGCAAAAGACTTTCTTGGCAAAGCACTCAAGTGAATGATATTTGTCCTGGAAGCTTATTTGTTGCATGCTTGACTTCAAAACCCTCTTGCCTGCCCCTCCTTCCCTCCTTAGTGATCAACCAGCCCCTCCCCCTTGCTGTACATCTTCTGTTTCTTCTTCTTCCTTTCTTCTTCTTCCTCACTTCATCTTCTTCATTCCCATTACTTGCTGCAACATTGAACCAAGCCAAAACAGCTAACCCCCACTGAACCAACCGCACGCCCATCTTTAATCCAGGATTGAGCGACCGCCTCAACTCTACCTACTCCAGCCGTCCACTTCACGTCTCGCCAGCCCCGATGTTCAACCGCCTCTCCCCATCCCTAGCCACCAGTCGCGACCATTAACTAGCCTCAACAGCTACCGTCCTTCCTTGCTCGTGCCAGCAGCCAGCCGGACGCGTTCAGCCGCCACGACATCCTCGCGCCAGCCCTCGATCCAGCCCTTCTAAAACCAAATCTCAGCTTTTGGCTGAGCCATGTTAGGCTGATTTCAACCTCGTCCGGCCCTCTTTTGGAGTTGCCATAGGCACGAGATTTCACCACCGTCACCGTGGACCCGTTTTCTCACTAATCTTGTGAATTAACATTCTAATATCTGATTATGGAGTTAATTACACTTAGGAGAATTAGTTTAAGGTTAATTAGGATTATGGTGTGCAACTATTTAGTTGGTTAGTTTAGTTAGATGAACTAGGTGGTTAGATTAATTAGTTAGGGGTTAGGTTATGTAGTTAGATTCATTAAATTAAATTAGTTAGCTTAGTTAGATTAATTTAGTTAGCTCAATTAGGTTAGTCCGGTTAGCTTAATTAAACTAATTAAGTGCATTAGTTTAAATATTTTGCAATTTATTTAATAAATTTTAATTAGCGTAAATTGGATTGGGATAGCCGGTTATTAGAATTTTGCGCTAATCGTCATGGATGCGTTGATTTGTGCAATTAAGTACTTGATTGTTGATTTGGACTAGTATTGCAAAAAGTTATTGTTGGGTATTTAATTAGGAAAAATACCAGGTGTCAGGTTTTGACACCAAAAATATTTTATGTACTATATAAAATCGTGAGATTTTTAAATGGGAGAGTATCATGTTTTGTGGATCGATTTGATTGTGTGACCACGCACAATTATTTTACTAGGAATTTTTTAATATGAAGAAAATAGGCCAAGTCCATTATTAATAATGGAAGTAATTGAGTGCAAAGCACGATGTTCTTGGTTAAGCATGGATGTACGTGTGATCACCTAATACCCTTATGCATTTACGCAGGCTAGTGAGCTCGTCCTGATGCGTTTACACATGACGATGTCTGATTAAGTTCAGATGCCCTTGACAACAGATGCCAAATCGCGGTAGAGGCCGGACCGATGCTCCTTATGAAATACCGTCTTTATGTGTTTTTGCGGAATGAGGCCGTGCTCAATGAGGCGACATGATGCCAGGTTATGTCAGATGACTGCCAACTATTAGGTTGGACCTAGTCGATAGGTCGTAATAACTGGGACACATGCGAGTGATTAAGATAGCCGTGCCTAATTATGGGACAAAATTGTGTGACATGAAATGGAACGTTTTATAACAGTTTGGCCTTATAATCGAAACCCCTATGAATGTTATGAGGTGTTCTAGTTATTGAATGCATTTATTGCATACGTATAATATATAAGATGTACTAATGTGCAGAGACGTGCTGAGGCAAGGTAAGTCCTATATGGTGCATATTTAGGCTGCCTCTAGGTGAATTCTCGTTCTAATCGGGGTTTAGGGTGTTAACTCGCTGAGATTTATTCTCACCCCGTCATGGTTTATATATTTTTAAGTCCCTAGTGTGGAGAATCCAGAGCCCGAGGCTAAGGGGTCTGGAGTGTAGGTGGCTTAGTAGTTTCTTTTTGGGAGACAGACAGGTGTGTATAAACCTGTAGGTTAACCTGGTTTGTTTGTAAAGCATGTTTTCTGAAAATTGGTTGTTCTGCTTTTCTATCCCATGTTTGTTGTTGTCCGGGTAGGCGTTTAAATTCCACTTCCACGTGTGTATAAAAAGAAAGGGTCAGCGACGTGTCCTGTGAACGTCACAATTTTAATCGACCACCGAAGGATGTTTGCGTGCTCAAGGTTCCGAGTGTGACATCCTTGCCCGAAGTGGTATCAGAGTTGGTCAGTGTTTGGAGTGATAAGGTGTGATGGGTCTTAGGATAGTTAGTAAGAAAGACTTTTTCTTTATGCTAAAGCTTGTGATTGATTAGCTGATTGGTAAATTGTTTTGTACGGGTCGCTCAGTTTTCTAATTCCGTGTGGAATTGGAAAGCAAGTTTTATAAAGAGTCTACAATATAAGTGATCGGGAATAGAGGACTCCTAGGAAGAAGAATATTGCATTAGTCACTCGGGGTAGGACACCAACTTGAGTCGATATCTAAGGAAGAGCATCGGCTCAGGCTAGCGCGAGTACTAGAGTATCGCCGCCGGCTGGTATTAAGGGTGTAGTAGCACCTGGCGATCCCAAAATAGACGGGATCATGTAGGCGCTTGAGACTTCGGGAAATCTGGTAGGGCATCAAGCCCAGAATCAAGCTGCCGCCACCGCCGCCGCCACCGCTGCCGCCACCGCCGCCACTGCTGCCACACCATTGGGGAGAAACCGATGCACAAGCTGGTAGAGCAGTTCCTGAAGCTGAAACCACCGAGGTTCACTCGGGCAGGCGATGCCAAGGCTACAACCCTCTGGATTCAAGAATTAGAGAAGCTCTTTGCACTACTGAGGTGCTCAGAGGAAGATAAGGTAGGCCTTGCGGTTTACTGGTTGGAGGGAAATGCAAGCACCTGGTGGAGGGCCACTAGAGAAAAAGTATCCCCTGAAGGCATGGTTCCAGTATGGAACGCCTTCGTTGAAGCCTTCAATGGAAAGTATTTTTCTGATTGTGCCTAAGAACAGAAGATAGCAGAATTTCAACACCTTCGTCAGGGTCTAATGTCTACGGATCAATACGAAGCGAAGTTCGTAGAGTTGTCCCAGCATGCCCCTAGACTGATAGAAGATCCAGTGGACAGAGCAAGGAAGTTCAAGGATGGCCTCAAACTGGAGATTCAGGACCTACCTGTACTGTTTAATTTGAATGATTACAATGATATGTATGAAAGGGCACATCTGGTTGAGAGAAATTTGAATGAACAAGCCGTTGCATTTGGGTCACGGTTTGGGTCTAATCGGGATGGCAATTGGTTTGGGAAGAAGTCGATGTCTGGCGGAAGGTATCCCATTCCGCCCAACAAAAAGGGTGGGGTTGGGAAGTCAACACCCAACTAGAACGGCGCATGTCGTTCCTGTGGGAGAAGACATAGATTGGCTTCGTGTTATAGCAGGACGGGAGCTTGTTTTAGGTGTGGCCTATTCGACCATCGATAAGAAATTGTCCGCATAGGTCGATGGGACCACAGCTGCTACTACCACCGCCACTATGGGACTAAACAGAGGAAGTGTGCCGTAGAACACACCGCAGGGTACGATAAATAAATCTCCAACACAAGGATGGGTGTATCCTGTCACCTGACGAGAGGCGAAGGACACATCAGACGTGGTCACAGGTACGGTCTCGTTGAACGACCATGTTGCTTATGCTTTATTTGACCTGGAAGTACGCATTCATTTATTGCTAACAGTACATTAAGTTGGTAGGGTTGAGTCTAGAACCATTGGGTGCAATCATTAGTATATCCAGCCCGTTGAAGGATAAGATATTGTCTATGGTAAGTTGTCCTAGTTGCAAGTTGGTTGTTGGTAAGTGAGAGGAAATGATAGATCTGATTGTGCTAGCCATGTATGATTATGATGTAATCGTTGGCATGGATTAGCTCACCAAGCAATGAGCTACAGTAGACTATTATCGTAAATCGATTCAGTTTAACCCGTTAGTGGATAAAAGTTTCGAGTTTATTGGAAGTTAGGGAGGACCCTTGATTACTTTAATTTCGTCGCTTGAGGCAACTCGTTTATTAGAGGTAGGTTGCCAAGGCTATTTAGCAACTGTCGTGGATACGACAGTTGAGGATCTGAAGTTGGAGGACATTGCTGTGGCACAAGAGTTTTCAGAAGTGTTTCCTAAGAATTACATGATATGTCCCTAGAAAGGGAGATTGAGTTCGTAATTGAGTTGGCCCCCGGGACAAAGCCAATCTCTAAGGCTCTTTACTGTATAGCGTTGTCAGAATTGAAGGAACTGAAGGTGCAGATGCAGGGGTTGTTACACAAAGGATTTATACGTCCCAGTGCATCACCTTGGGGAGCACCAGTTCTGTTCGTGAGGAAGAAAGATGGTTTGTTGCGCCTTTGCATCGACTATTGGCAACTCAACCAAGTGACATAAGAACAAGTACCTGCTATTGAGGATTGACGACCTATTTGACCAGTTACAGGGAGCGGCAATATTTTCTAAGACCGACCTGAGGACAAGATACCATCAGCTGAGGATCAAGAAGGAAGATATACCGAAGACGGCATTTTGTACATGTTATGATTATTATGAGTTCATCGTAATGTTGTTTGGTTTAACCAACGCCCTAGCCGCGTTCATGAATCTGATGAATCGAGTGCTCAAGGAGTATCTAGATCAGTTAGTGATAGTGTTTATCGACGACATATTGGTGTACTCGAGAATTCAAAGGAGCACTAAAGACATTTAAAGACAGTGTTTCAGATTCTACGAGATCATGACTTATACGCTAAGTTCAGTAAGTGCAAGTTTTGGTTGACTCGTGTAGCTTTCTTAGGTCACGTGACTTTTGGTTAAGGGATTTCCGTGGACCCGACCAAGATTAAAGTAGTGATCAATTGGTCAGGACCGATGATAATGACAGAGATCAAAAGTTTCTTGAGATTAGTAGGTTATTACAGATGATTCATGGAAGAATTTTCTGCAATAGTCATGCCTCTAACTCAGTTCCTAAAGAAGGAAAAGAAGTTTAAATGGACAGATAAGTGCGAGCGTAGTTTCCAAGAGCCTAAGCAAAAGCTAACTACTGCACCTGTGTTGACAATTCCGTCTGGTCCTGGAGGATATGAGGTCTATAGTGATACGTCATTTCAAGGACCGTGTTGCGTTTTAATGCAGCATGGCAGAGTTGTTGCATACACATCTCGTCAGTTGAGGTCTCATGAGTTCAATTACCCGACGCATGACTTGGAACTCGCAGCAATTATCTTCGCCCTGAAGATTTAGAGATAGTACTTGTGTGGAGAAAGGTTCCAGATCTTTATCGACTATCAGAGTTTAAAGTACTTATTCTCTCAGGAGTTGAACATGAGACAACGTCGCTAATTGGAACTTCTCAAGGACTACGACTGTGACATCATATATCATCCCAGAAAAGCTAACAAGGCCGCGGATGCGTTGAGTCAAAAGTTATCGATTGCGTAGATGGCGATTAAGGAGTGGATCCTACTCGAAGGAGCTCGAGATTCGATTTTCAAATTTGAAATAGACCACCTTTCAAGTCTTATGGCCACCCTCAAAATTGAACTAAAAGTGCAGTTAAGAATCAAGACGTTGCAGTTGACAGATCCTGAGATCCAAAAGATTCTATAAGAAGATGCAAAAAAGAGGAAGGCTAACTTCCAGATTTCTGAAGATGGGATACTAAAGTTTCATGGAAGATTGTGTGTACATGATGATGCAGAGCTTAAGGAGGAGAAATTGTCAAAAGCGTATCGTAGCAGTTACATCATTCATCCAGGCAATACGAAGATGTATCAGAACTTGCATCAACACTATTGGTGGACCGCTATGAAGGTGGATATCACCAGACATGTCGCCAAATATCTGACGTGTCAGTAAGTGAAAGCCCAGCATTGTAAGCCGGAAGGACTTTTGCAACCTCTCGAGAGGTTCCTGAGTGGAAATGGGAACATATCACAATGGACTTTGTAATGGGATTACCAAGGAGTTAGCGCGGTAATGATTCCATATGGGTTATAATCGACAAATTGACGAAATCTGCTCACTTCATTGTTATACGAAGGGACTTTGCATTGGACAGATATGCTGAATTATACATGCGCCAGATAGTCCATCTGCATGGAGTACTAGCGACAATTCCATTTGATCGAGATCTGAAGTTCACAACCACTTTTTGGAAAAGTTTACAGACTGCCTTGGGAACGAAACTACAGTATAGTACAGCCTATCATCCATAGACGGATCACTAGTCTGAGAGGACAATTCAAACCCTTAAGGACATGCTGTGAGCTTGTGTACTAGACTCCAAGGGAAGTTGGGAGAAACAACTTCGTCTAGTTAAGTTCGCCTACAACAACAGTTATTAGAAGAGCATACAGATGGCACCGTTTGAAGCGTTGTATGGCAAACCGTGCAAAACTCCAATTTGTTGGGATGAAGTCGGAGAGCAGAAAATTACCGGCCCTAAGTTAGTTCAACAGTCAGCGGACGCTGTTAAAGTCATTCGAGAAAGACTTAAGACAGCTCAGAATCGCTAGAAAAGCTATACAGATAAGCGGCGAAGACTAGGGGTGAGCACGGTTCTCGGGTAGAACTGGGAACCGGAGAACTGCAACGGAGGGTCTGGTTTGGTTCCCGGTTCTAAAGAGACCGATTTCGGTTCCTGGTTCCCTTTTTCTGGGAACCGGCGCTCCCGGTTCGGGTTCCGGTTCCGGTTCCCATAGGAACCGAAATCGGCGGAACTGGAACCGGTTAAATCTTTTTTAAAAAAAATATCCCACGTCGATTTCCCTCCCTTCCCTTTTCTTTTTCCCTCTCTCTCTCTTCCTTTTCGTCCCTTTTTCCTCTCATGTCACTTCCTGCCCCCCCAGTTTTTTTCTTTTCTTCTCACTCTTCTCTTTCCCCCTGTCTCGGCCGAAACCCCACCCCTTCTCCTCTTCTTCTTCTTCCTCTTCCTTCCTCTTGCTGGCTGCTGCTTCACCCACCACCACACCGCCACCCCACACCCTACTCACCCCCACCTCTTGGCCACCGAACCACCACCACCCACCGCTCATCCGACGAGCTGTCTCGCCGTTGAGCCCATTGAGCTGTCGCGTCGTCCGCGCCGCCGTGAGCCACCGCCGCCGTCCCTAAGCCACCATCACCACCTCTTGCCACCGCCGCCTGAGATTAGCTTCTAATCCGTACTGAAATGTCGCTCTCCACGGCGTTCGGCGAGTGGCTAGAACAGCTAGACCGAACCAGGAACCAGCGCCTCTCTCTCCTCCAGGTCTACTCCACCACGACGCGATCTCTCAAACTTTTCTTCACGAGGTGATCAGTTTGGATCGGTAGCGGATGAGAGGTGCTGGAAATTTTTGCAGGCGAAGAGAGAGCTGCATGCCGCCAAATCACCGGTCCCGGAGTCAAAGTGCGCGGCCATCGGTCGATCGAAGAGAGGTGCTTGAGGCTCGAGTGGAGCACGGCTTCGCAGCTTGAAGATCTCGGCTCTTGAATCTAAGATTGCCGCTCTCGATGCCGAGTACGACAACAATGTCCAGCAAGCGAGGTGAAGCATAGACTTGTCATCATAAGATTTTGGTCGCATGTTATGGCTTATTTATGCTTGATTTTAGGGAGTTGAAGTGCGAGGTGGAGGAGCTTGAGGAGGTGGAGAAGGAGAAGGACGGATTCTACTGAGCATAGACCGGCAAAATGAAGGATTTTAAGGAAGCTACTAACGGATTTGTCGTGGATTGCCAGATTCGCATAGAGGAATTAAGAGACGAGCTAAACGAGGTAAAAGAGAAGCTCTCTATTTTCGGATCTGTGAGCTAACGTGATACTGTGCTGGATCATTCTATTAGCTGGATCAAAGGCTGCAAGGTGATAGCGATAACGGTGAACTTTTATCGCTTGTTTGGCTACTATACCAGAGAATGAAGAAAGATTATTTTCCCCTGTTATCTTTGCTCATGTTCAATTTTGATTTGATGAAATAGAGCTATGGTTCATCTTGAGTAGCATACGAGATAACTTGAAGATATAAAGTATCATATTTTGATATTCTGTGACTGCAATTATTTGTGATGTGCTAACTGCAAAATGAAGTGGATTTACAAGAGTCCATGCAATTGCTTCTCCCACAATATACCGTATAGGCAGAACTAGCTGGAGATGCTTCCATATGGTCTGTTGCTTGAGATCAATATGCGACTCTGCATGAATGATTGATGGTGCTATGAACTGGTCTCAATCTCGTGAACTAATTCTTTGCTTAGTTTTTTAGCATGGTCGTCGTGGCCATCGGCAAATGAGTACACTCGAATGCGAATTGAAAAGCCCTTCAAAGCATTTTTGTGTAATTAGTTCTTTGTGTTTGTGATTTTGTTAACGTCAGTTTGTTCTCAATTTCCTTTGCTTCTCTGCTTTCCTGTATCAGATCCAAAAAAGAAAGGAGCAGTTGAGGGCTCACGTTCTCTTCCCGAGTAATATGTAAATTGCGAAGACAGCTCACTGGTCAAGAGCGAAATGCCAAGAGCCTATGCTCATACAACATGCTTGTAGTTATTATTATGAAACACATTAACGATAAGGAATTACCAAATTATACATTAGACAATCTTTTCTCTAGAAAACTATGAAATTAGTTGTCTATTTGGATGTAAAAGATTCACATTGCTGTGTATTGGCAGGTACTGAAAATGGAGGGCCAACTATTGAATTATTTCAGCTTCTGGATATTCGCGCCCATTATGAATATGAAAAAAAAAAAAAAAAACCTGTTGGAACACTGGAACCGACCCGGAACCGTGACGGGGTAGGTTCCGGTTTTCGATTCGACGGGTAGGTTCCAGGTTCCAAAAATTGAGGAACCTGTACTCGAGGGTAGGTTCCAGGTTCCAGACGGAACCAAATCGGAACCGGGAACCGCTTACCCCTAGCGAAGACCATTGGAATTCCAAGTTGGTAAACTCGTCTTCCTTAAAGTGTCACCAATGAGGGATACTTAGTACTTTGACAAGAAAGGAAAGTTAAACTCATGGTACGTTGGTCCCTTTGAGATTCTTGAGCGAATGAGGACTTTGGCGTATCGTCTTGCATTGCCACCAAGACTAGCTCAGGTGTATGATGTCTCCCACATGTCAATGTTGAGAAAATATGAACTTAACCTAACCCACATGCTGACGTGAACAATAGAGTGTCGTATGCGGAAAAGCCAGTTCAGATCATGGATCGAAAGGAGTAAGTGCTACGTACTAAGATTATCTCTTTGGTGAAAGTGGTACGCGACACCATGGGACAAGAGGAACTACTTGGGAAAGCGAAGAATTGATGAGATGACAATATCCCCACCTTTCTGAAAAAGAATTGTAATGGTTTAAATTTCAAGGACAAATTTTTTATAAAATGGGAAGAGTTGTGATATCTTGAATTTTTGACCCCATTTCGATAAAATGAAATTAGCTTTTCATCGATGCGCCTATGGTCCTTTTTCTCTGAGCTGATCACTCACGAGTTAACTAACATATTGGGTGAAGCCGTTAAGGGATATACTTGCAATAAAATCTCTAAAAGCTACCTGGTAGGTTGTATTGTACTAAAATCGCGTCCAATTGATTTTAACCACAAAATTGAATTCGGTTTCGGGAATCGAACATTCAAGTGTGTCACAATTTATTTTTAAGACCTCGTCTCATTTTTTGAAGAAATTCCGTCGAGCTGGGAATTTTGTGGAAAAATCAAATTCGGCAAATTCAAATGGAAGAAATTCGGATGGGCTGAGTTAGAGGGATTTTTGGGCCACCTTTGATAAGAATTTGTGGAAATTCGGATGGCCACTTTTATGTGGATTTTTGGCCTTCAAAATGGATGGATTTGTGGAGAAAATGGTGGAAATTCGTATGGCAATTTCAAGGGGATAAATTGGCCACCAAATTGAATTAATTTGTGAGAAATTGGGAGGAAAATTAAGGGAAATTCGTAGGGGCTGTTGGGCTACTATTTTTGGCCTTCAAATTGGCTTGTTTCTGAAGCTTTGGAGGGGAAAATCATCATTGGTTGATGCCTTGACTTTAAAGGGGCAGAAGACTCTCTTGGCATAGCACTCAAGTGAAAGATATTTGCCTTGGAAGGTTATTGGCTGGATGCTTGACTTCAAAACCCTTTTGTCCGCCCCTCCTTCCCTCCTTAGTTGATCGACCAACCCCTCCCCCTTGCAATACATCTCCTGCTTCTTCTTCTTCCTCACTCCATCTTCTTCAATCCCATTCCTTGCTGCAACTTTGAACCAAGCCAAAACAGCTAGCCCCCGTCGAACCAACCGCACGCCCGTCTTCAATCTAGCACCAAGCGACTGCCTCAACTCCGCCCGCTCTAGCCGTCCGCCTCACATCTCACCAACCCTGATGTTCTGCCTCTCGCCGTCCCCAGCCACTAGCTGCGACCATCAACTAGCTCCAGCTCGGCGTCTAGCAGCCATCATCCATCCCAACTCACGCCAACAGCCAGCCCAAGCTATTCAGCCGCCACGGCCTCCTTGCGCTAGCCCTTAATCTAGCCCTTCCAGAATTGGATCGTAGCTTTCGGCTAAGCCGTGTTGTGTTGATTTCAACCTCGTTCGAGCCTACTTTGGAGTTGCCATAGGCACGAGATTTCACCGCCGTCGCGCTGCCGTCACTGTGGATTCATTTTCTTGCTAATCAGGTGAGTTAACATCCTAATCTTTGATTTGGAAGTTAATTACACTTAGGGGGATTAGTTTAAGGTTAATTAGGATTATGGTGATTTAGTTAGTGTAACTATTTAGTTGGTTAATTTAGTTAGATGAACCAGGTGGTTAGATTAATTAGTTAGGGGTTAGTTACTTTATGTAGTTAGATTAATTAGATTAACTTAGTTAGCTTAATTAGGTTAGCCCAGTTAGCTTAATTAAATTAATTAAGTGCATCTGTTTAAATATTTTGCAATTTATTTAATATATTTTAATTAGCGTAAATTGGCCGGGATAGCCATTTATCAGAGTTTTACACTGATTGTCATGGATGTGTTGATTTGTGCAATTGAGTGCTTAATTGTCGATTTGGACTAGTATTGCAAAAAGTGATTTTTGGGTATTTAATTGGAAAAATATTGGGTGTTGGGTTTTTACGCCAAAAATATTTTATATACTATATAAAATCTTGAGATTTTTAAATGGGAGAGTATCATGTTTTATGGATTGATTTGACTATGTGACCATGCACAATTATTTCATCAGGAATTTTTAATATGAAAAAAAAATAGGCCAAGTCCATTATTTGAAATTGAAGTATTTGAGTGCAAAGCACAATATTCTTGGCCGAGCATGGTTGTGCGTGTAATCACCTAATACCCTTATGCATTTACACGGAGTAGTGAACCCAGCCTAATGCATTTACACAGGATAATGTCTGATTAAGTTCATATGCCCTTGACAACGGACACCTAATCGTGGTAGAGGCTGGACCGATGCTCCTTATGGAATGCCGTCCTGATGCATTTACGCGGAATGAGGCTGTGCTCAATTGGGTGAGACGATGCCTGGTTATGTCAGATGACTGCCGATAATTGAGTTGGACCTAATTGATAGGTTGTAATAACTGAGACAAGTGTGAGTGATTGAGATAGTCGCGCTTAATTATGGGACAAAATTGTGTGGCACGAAATGGGACGTATCATAACGGTTTGATCTTATAATTGGAACTCCTGTGAATAATTGATGAATGTTATGAGGTGTTACAGTTATTGAATGCATTTGTTGCATACATATGATATATGAGATGTACTAATGTGCAATGAGGTGCTGAGGCGAGGCAAGTCCTATATAGCGCATGTTTAGGCTGCCTCTAGGTAAATTCTCATTCTAATCGAGGTTTATGGTGTTGAATCACTGAGATTTATTCTCACCCCATCGTGGTTTAAATATTTTCATGTCCCTAGTGTGGAGAACTTTGAGCCCGAGGCAAAAGGGTCCAAAGCGTAGGTGGCTTAGTAGTTTCTTTTTAGGAGACAAACTAGTGTGTATAGACCTATAGGTTAACCTGGTTTGTTTGTAAATCATGTTTTGTGAAAATTGGTTGTCCTGCTTTTCTATCACTTGTTTATTGTTGTCCGAGTATATGTTTAAATTTCACTTTTGCATGTGTACAAAAAGAAAGGGTCAGCGACGCGTCCTGGGAACGTCACAATTTTAGTAGACCGCCGAGGAATGTTCATGTGCTCGGGGTTCGGGGCGTGACAGAAACCAACGGGAAGTGAATAAAGCATCTACTCAGATGCATTCACATGTAAAAGTTATTGAGACATGTAGATTAGCTCTTAATAATAATTTTGTTTTGAATTTAGAAAGAATCTTTTATATTTGTAGTTTCTCTAGGAATTTAATTTTAGTTTTGAGAATGGTACCATTGGGATACTTCTTTGAATTTTCAGGTTTAACATTCAGTTTATCATATAAATTTGAAATTGTTGGGAGTGTTATTTTGTTTGATAGTCTCCTTCAAATTAATTTACAAGACAATGTTATTTATAATAGCATGCATGTTCATGATAATGCTAGCATAAAGCGACGTATTGTGAATGATGATTCTTCTATTTTGTGGCATTGAAGATTGGGACATATCTTCATAGATAGAATTAAGCGATCACTAATTAATGGACTACTTGATACTCTAGATTTTACTTAATATGACACTTGTGTAGACTGTATGACACTTGTGTGGAGTACATAAAAGGAAAGCAAACCAACATGTAACGAGTTGCTGTGACGTCACAAAGCATCACGTACTAAGCGCAAGCGGAATTATAATTATTATTAACATCTTAGCTAACTTGTAACCTCCTTTAGATAACCTATAGTATTTACCATTGAAGGTTAGCATGTATAACATGGATTATTTAAAATCTCAAGTTTATATTATAAGGTTATCTTGCAATGCACATAGACAAGATCATAAAAGGCTTCCTTTCATTTTATCATCATCAGGGCATACAAAATTATCGACCTGGACTCATTCCATGTTCTTCGCCTATATATTTACATCATATACAAAACAAAAGTAAGGCACAACAAAAGCCACGGATAAAGGGTGAGGTTATCTACTCCACAAGTTCCCGCACTAGCCCGCATCTAACCAAAAACAAAATTCAGTCAGCCTCTACACGATCCAAGGCATCTAGGCACCGTCCATCCCTGCTCCAGTTCCTCCTGCTCCAAAGGGTAAAGGTCCGAACATCTCTCCTTCATGGTTGATAAATCATGCAATGAACATCATCGGTAATAACTCAGCTCTACCGTCATCCAGCCATAAAGTCACCTCATATTTGGAGAAAACCATGTCAATGTCAAGATCATACTCGCCATGAAGAGAAACATCAAGACGCACTACCGCCCCATATCGAGCTACCGGCGGTACATCCATTCTATCAATCTGAAAATGTAAAGAATGATAAAACTCTAACTTAAACAATCCATAACCATCAAAGTTACAAGTGAATCATCAAACAATTTGGGATACTAAGAGAATATATCACAAGCATAAACAATACAATTACTTCATGCAAGAAATCACCTTATATGCATCCATTTCTATACTTACCCTTCACAAACTCAATCTCACATCAAAATATAATGCAACAACAATAGATAAACTCACTCACCAAATAATAATATTTAGTGTGCATAAAATCCATCCTCGAATCAGTCACAACCGGGACTCTACCGGCCTGATCGAGTCACTTCCGGAAAGTATGTTATCCGGACTTCCACAATACCTCTAATTGTGGGCATCTCACTCCGAGGCATCCTCGCATCACACAACCGAGGTCCTCCTTGATCACACACAAGGGCATCTCACTCCGAGGCATCTCAGTATCACACAACCGAGGCATCCTTGATCACACACAAGGGCATCTCACTCCGAGGCATCTCAGTATCTCTCTAACGAGGCATCCTTGATCACACACAAGGGCATCCCAAACTTCCTGGGGCATCACCGGTATCTCGGTACTGATGGGTTCATTCATCTTAAGCACACGTTTCACACCACCACACCTTTGATTAATGCATTTATCGTATGCAAAAGAAAAGACTCTAAAGTATCTATCTAACTCTCATGAACCTAGCACACGTGCGTGTCCAAATTATAAGATAAAACCCATTACGTCATGTCCCATTCCATGGCGAACAGATATTTATCCCATAATCAAGCACTATGCACCGCACTCATTGCACACACATGATTCTATATGCACTTATATCTCAAATGATATATGAGACTTACTCTTATATGACTAACTTCTAGTATGAGGTTTATTAGACTCTACGTGCATCACAAAAGCCTAATATAAAAGACACTTCATCTAATATATGTTCTCGGGTCCAGACAGTTTACTAGCTAAATGTACAGTTTCGGTTTCGGACACAAAAGGTATATCAATTCTTGTCAAAATATTACCAAATTTTAGTATGTTATATTTAAGACATAGACTAACAATTCCCGTGAAGAAAATTAAGTCTAATTCTCACTGTATTAAGAGTAACAATTGCCATAATCTTTACTAGTACCCTGTACCGACGTCCAGATTCTTTATCTACAAAGAAAATTGTTTCACTAGCCAAATCTTACCGATTTAATCTCAAATATTGACGCATTATTCCTTAAGATGTGTTCTACAATTTTCATTAAGGATTCGAAGTCCAAATCTAACTAGGTAAATACAGAAAATTTGCATAATCAGTAAAGGTCAAACCGTTTCTCACAAGAACAGTTTACTAGTTTTACTAAGTACACTTCTGTCTCTATGTTTTTATGGTCATATGGTTATAGCTACGTGTATAACTTGATCTTATAGATGTTCTATCATGTAGAATAGTTTCTTTCTTATTTCTATTAACATACATAAAGAAAATTAAACACAAACAGAAGACTCCATAACTGTTTTCACTTATAACAGAATAGATACACAAATTTTCTCACTTCTAACTCAACGAAACAACTTGTCTATCCACAAATCTCTTCTAAAATACTCCAATGCTTACTCACAGCAACTCAAAGCAACTTCAGCATATAGTTCTCTAACAAATGATCAATTCCACAGCTCGGCTCGAAGTGTCGTTGCATCCGTAAGCCAGTTATCACGATTTCTACCAAAACAACACACTCGGCATCCATTTCATCACTTCGCTTAACAAAACAGCATACTCACACAAGGATTTTGAGACATGCAAGACTCAAGAGTGACATGCAATAGCTCCTACCTTCAATCTAACACTCACTAAGCTTAGATTAATCACAAAACAGCAACTACAAACTATATCCATCACTGTTTGGTTAGATCCTCAAGCTCCCTTGATGAAACAATGGATAACTTTCAATTTAGAGTTAGATCTTTCCTTACCTTGCTTCAGCTACTAAACAACACAGAGATGCTTCAAGATCAACACTCAAAATCAGCATGCAAGAAGGAGAAATCGCTGGTTTGCTTCTGGTTTTTCACTGCTCAGCCGAGAGAAAAAGAAAGAAGAAGAAGATGAAGATGGGGGTTGCTCAGTTTATATGGAGAGAGAGAGTGTGTACAAAGCTTAAGGGGAAATAGGCTATGAGCTAGTCCTAGGCTAGTGTAATGATTAGATTTAGCCAATGATTATGCTTCCTTGGAGTTGCCATCTTCGGTTCTATGGATTGAGAAAAACCGTGGGTGTTGATGAGAGAATCGAGAGAGAGAAAAGTGTCGTGGCTTTCATGCATGAAGATTTTCGCCATTTGTTGATCGTCGCTGATTAACAGTTAATCGATATCATTCGTTAGTTCATTAGCTTCTAATATTTTCATCTAATTGCCTTCTGTTTCTACTTAATCCCACTTATACAAAGTCATAACATATATATAACATATGGAATGACATAACATATTGACTAGTCAATGTTAGTTTATAAGGAATTCATCACAAAATGTTAAAATTAGAAATTGATATTAGGATTATAATGATTAATCAAGTTATCATAACTATAATCTATAAAATAAAATAAAATCATTCGGGCCTAAATATTCATTCCCGGCCCAATAGGCTTAATCTACAACAATCCTGGCCCAATAAACTAAATCTACAAATCTAATAATTCCAAACCTTGGCCCACTTCAAGCCAAGTCCAAGCCCATAATCTCTCGTTAGATTTCTTAAGTCCAATTCGTGTGGCCCACTACTTCTCAAGCCCACACATTCCTCACGATCCATCGGGTTCACTTTCTGGCACAATCTAATTAATCTAAGTTCCTAATGATCTAATTACACTAATGAAGGTCAATGAAATTTGGGATGTCACACAACAAGTCAAAAAAATGTGCCAAGAAGAATACAAAAATATTAAAAATCATACATACAGAATTTTGTAGTCTAGATATGGACTCAAATGTTCAAAGATACTTCATCTCTTTTATAGATAATTATTCACAATTCATATATATCCACTTGCTTCATCATAAGCATGAAGTGATGGACGTCTCTAAGGTGTTTAAAATGAAAGTAGAGAAACAATGTGGTAAACAAATTAAGATTGTAAGATTAGATAGAGGCAAAGAATACTATGGTAGATACACTGAATATGGACAAGCACTTGGTCCCTTTGTGAAGGTTTTTGAATAACATGGGATTATTGCCCAATATACTATACTTGGTTCCTGGACTAGTATGGTTTGGTTCCCATACTAGAATCGTGTAGTAGAAAGAAAAAACCAAACTTTATTGGACATGGTGCATAATATGCTTAAAAGCTCTAAACTTCCTAGGTCTTTGTAGACTAAGGGTTTTAAAACATAAGTGTACATATTAAACCAAGTTCCGACCAAAGTTGTTTCTAAGACGCCTTTTGAGTTATTCAAATATAAGAAACCGAGTTTACGACATGTACGCATTTGGGGATGCTCGTCTAAAGTAAGAATCTATAATCAATAATAAAAGAAGTTAGACCTAAGGACTATAAGTGGGTATTTTATTGAATATCCGAAAAGTCCAAGGGATTCAGGGTTTATTATCCATGCCACACCGCTAGGTTTGTGGAATCGAAATACTCTAAGTTTCTTGAGAATGACCAAATTAGTGGGAGAGATCAATTCAAGGACCTTGTTTCTAAATACAATCATTTGGGTAATCAACCTTCTACTTCAGGTATTGGATTGGTTGTTGTTTACAATGCCCATTCAATTCAATTAGCTGTTGAACAACCAATCATTGAAGATCCATAAGCTACTAATATTGATCCAATAGACCTAGATGTTCAACAATTACTAGAAACTGTTGAGCATCTAGTTAGACGATAGACTTCTCAAGAGAATGTTGATGCAACATTAAAAATATTTACTAGAATCAAGAAATTAGCGATCTTTAGTGACTACATTGTGTATCTACAAAAATTTGATTATAAAGTTGGAGCTAAAATGATCTTGAAATGTTTTTACAAACTATGAATTGTGATAAATTAAATTTGTGATACAATGCCATGAAAGAAGAGATGAGTTCTATGGCATCTAACGAGATTTAGGGTTTAGTTGATTTGCCTAATAGTGCAAAGACCATTGATTGTAAATATGTCTTCAAAAATAAGAAAGAGTCATTAGGCAACATTGAAAGATACAAAGACAAACTCATTGCCAATGAATTCACTAAAAACGAGATTATCGATTATACAAAGACATTTTCTCTTGTATCTAATAACGATTCTCTTCATATTATCTTGACATTGGTTGCTCATATTAACATGGATTTATATTAAATGGATATGAAAACGGCGTTCTCCAATGGAAAACTACATGAAGTGGTTTACATGAAACCATAAGGATTCTTCTTTAGTGATGTTGAGCATTTGATGTGCAAGATTAAAAGTCTCTATATGGATTGAAACAAACATCCTGCCAATGATATTCGAGTTTCCACGAGATTATCTCTTCATTTGATTTTATAGAGAATATCATTAATCAATATATATACCAAAATGTTAGTATGAGTAAGATTTGCTTTCTTATCCTATATGTGAATGATATTTTACTTGTAACCAATGACAAGAGGTTGCTACATTAGGTGAAACAATTCATCTCTAAGAGTTTTGACATGAAAAATATGGATGATGCATCTTATGTCACTTGCATAAAAATCCATAGGGATAAATTTTGAGGTATATTAGAATTATTTCGAGAAACCTATATTAATAAAGTCTTAGAGAGATTCCAAATGAAATATTGTTCATTAAGTATAGCACCTATTGTGAATGATGATAGGTCTAATATGAACCAATACCCCAAGAACGATTTTTAAATGGAACAAATGAAGAACATTCCTTATGCTTCTCCTGTCAGAAGCTTGATGTAACTCAGGTTTGCATCCAACTTGGCATTAACTTTGCTATGGGAATATTGGGAAGATACTAGAGTAATCTAGGTATGGACCACTAGAAAGTTGCAAAGAAGGTGATAAGGTACATTCAAGATACAAATGGACACATGCCTATGTAGTTGGTTACTCGAATTCAGACTTTGTTGGTTGCATTAATTCCCGTAAATCTACATTGGGAAACATTTTTATGTTTGCTCATGGAACTTTGTCCTAGAGGAGTGCAAAACAAACTTTGGTTGCCACTTTCAATATGGAGGTAGAGTTCGTTTTCTGTTTTGATACCACCTCAGATGGTGTATAATTGAAAAGGACGTGCGAACCCCGCAGAAGTCATAACTTGGCAAGACAAACAGATACTTAAGTCATGTGCTTACGAAAGTAACACTTAAGTGTCAAAATCGGAGAGAAATTAATCACTTAAGTGCCACTCCAACCAAAACGCCGACGAGTTAATTTTCCGCGACGGTGCAAAATGACGTCGTTTTGGTGCTAACGTAGTAAAAATTTTAATATAAAAATTAATTAAATTTAGTTTAAAACTAAATTTATTTAAAAATTTTAAAATTTAAAATAAAATTATTAAAAATATTTTAAAATTTTAAAAAATTAAAATTTTAAATTTTTTAAATTTTTAAAAAAAATGATGTAAAAATTAATTTAATTTAATTTAAAATTTAATTTATTTAAAAATTTTGAAAATAAAAATTTTTAATATTAAAAAAAAAGGGAGGCGGTGGGGAGGCAGCGCCGTCTCCCCCTTTTCTTTTTTTTTTTAATTTTTTAAATTTTTTTCAAAAAATTTTAATATTAAAATTTTTATTTTTAAATGTTTTAAATAAATTTATATTTCATTTAATTTAATTAATTTGATATCATTTTTAAGAAAATTTAAAAATTAAAAAAAATAAATATTTTAAATATTTTTATTTTTATTTTTAAATGTTTTAATAAATTTAGTTTTAAATTTAATTTAATTAATTTTTATATAATTTTTTTATCATGTCAAGCACCAAAACAACATCGTTTTTTGCATTGTCTGGCCATGTCAACATATAAAACGATACCGTTTTGCACTCGTTTCGCCAGAAAATTAACACGTCAGTGTTTTAGCCGGAGTGTTTTGGCTGGATTTTTGTCGGAGTGGCACTTAAGTAATCAAATTCTCTTCGATTTTGACACTTAAGTGTCACTTTCGTAAGTTATGGCACTTGAAGATTCTTTTGCCAATTAAAAAGTTTCATATCAAGACTTAGAGTTGTAGATTCCATTGCTTGGCCATTGACAATATTTTGCGACAATTCAATTGCAGTTTTCATGGCTAAGAATTATAAAAGTAGTAGTTGAAGCAAACATGTAAGCACTATGTCACAACCTATCATCGGGTGAACCATTTAAGGTTTGGCTAATTAATTACTAAACTTAAACTTAATTTGGACTCTCCCAAGCCTATATCAATTCACAACATAGGTTTAATTTTTGAGCATGCAAATGAATTTTATCTAAGAATCGTCATTAATAAGTTTATAGTAGGTCAAGTAAAAACATAAGTAATAGGAGAATTTTTTTATTCCTATGAATCAAAGATTGTGAGAACGGGGACTTGATTACGCTAAATTACTATAACGCCCTTTCAGTACCTATTGTCTTTTATTTTCAAAAATATGTTCATGCAACCATTATTAAACAATTAATGAATCAAATAAACTGCACCAAAGGAATTAAACACACCAAAGCAAGCAATTATTTTTTTTTTCTTTTGGGTTTTCTCTTATCTTGAATTTAAAGCCTATATGACATGCACAAGCTATTTTTGTCTTTTTACATTAAAATTTGAAATAATAAAAACCCTAATTAAACTGTCTAAAATAAATAGTTATGTAATTTAGTTTAGGGATTTTATTTTTTTGGTCAGTCCTACTCTATACTCACTCTCAGACTTTTGCCCTGCCTCTTGCAAGGCGTGGGAGTCGAAACCCACTCTTGAAACTTACACGTTCCCACCCCATCCCCCCTGAGAAAGTGAGGATTTGAATCCCTCACCTCCCCCTTCATGTTGGAAGGGTGGCCACTGCGGCGAATCCCAATGGTTATCTAGTTTAGGGATTAATTAGACCTAAACCCTATCATATCTCAAAAAACTTTTTTTAAAGATGCAACATTATCTAAACATGCAAGCATCATTTAGGACCCTATCTATAAAAGAAAATGCTATTTAGAATCAATTATGATATATTCTAGAACTATCTAAACATGCAATCCTATTCAAGCTAGGCAATATTAACTAGAAATCCTATATATTCTAACATGCAATCTAATCCAAAAAAAAAAACATGCAATCCTAATTTAGGAAACTAGCCTAGACAATTTGATCTTTTTTTTTTTGGGTATTTTCCAAAACATGCAATTATTAAATATAGGCATTATATTCAACCTACTCAAGACATTCGTTGAGAGTTCACATAAAGGGTTAAAATAATTGAAAAAACAATATATTGTCTCATGGATTAAATTAACAATTATTCTAACCTTGAACATCACAACATGCGAGAAAAATCAAAATAATTGAAAATTGTATCCGAAGTCTCACGGATCAAATTAATAACTGTAATAATTTTAAAGTTAAAACATCATCAACGCACAAAAAAAAAATCAAAGTAATTGAAAAAAAAATTATCCGAAATCTTAAGGATCAAATTGGTAATTATAATGATTTTTTGCCAATAATATTCTATTGGATAATGCCTAAAGTCTCAATGAAATCACTAGTAGCATCAAATATTCCAATTTAGACTATAATATTGAGTTGAAATTTGGTTCAAGAAAATTACCTTGTTCGAATTATTTGCTTCCAAAACGGGACCGGTGCAAAGAATTCACAAACGGCGGCTTGCATCGAGATAGGCTTAGCAGCAGCATGCTCACAACCAATGAACCTGCAAGAATAGAAAGCTCGCGGAATCGACTCGATTTAGACAAGAGCGGGAACCACAGTTGGCGTCAGGGGGTTCGGACGGTATACACGACCAAGGTGGGACTGTCTCGTTGTGGGAAGGCAATCACGGGCGGCTTCGTGGGCTTTGGACACTGGTAATTCTTGGTGTGGCCTTCTTGGATCGATACTGGAAACTGACAACAACAAAAGTCAACTTTTGTCTGCTTCCTTCCACAGGGTGCTCTTCAGTTTAGTCTTTCTTGCGTCAATTGTAGCCCTTGGTGCCCATGCGAGCGATCGTTGGAATTTGTTGGGTCCACAGCACGACCGTTGCTTACGGTAGGGACGCAACAGCGGCTCGCGGTCAGGCTTGTCACGGCTTTGTGGAGGCACCTCAGGCGCGGCAACTCAGGAGGGAGGGCTGGCGGACTTGCATGGGGACAGCGAGCAGTAGTAACGCCGCCAGTGGTTGGGCCCATCGTGGAGCAGCAAGAAGGACGCGTCTCGTCGTGGACCCGGGAATGGCGGTGGGCCTTGCAATCGTGGTGCAGCAGGGACGATGGTGTGGAAGGCGGCAAGAGCGACGTGAGCAAGCAGTGTCGTTGGTGGCTGAACAGAAGTGAGCGTTGAGGGGCGGATTTCGCTGGAAGAAGGGGGGCAGCAGCGAGTTGCGGGCGTCGGCAATGGCGTTTAAAGACCCACCGAAGAAGAAGGCCTCCTTTCTATCTCACGTTCTCTCTCTCACTTGTCCTTCCTCTAAGAAATGCACCCCCCCCCCCCCCCCCCAACCCCCCAAAAAAAAAAAAAAAAAAAAAAAAAAAAAAAAGAAAAAAGCCCCTTCTTCCGTCAAGACGTCTTCTTTGTCTCCTTCTATAATGTCCATTCCTAAACCTCAAAACAGAAGTGTGAATATTCGGGAAGATCCTCCGATTTCTCCACTTCTCTTTCTTTCATGTTCTGTCTTTACACCACAGAGAAATAATCTTTTGTTCTTGATCTTCCACGTTTTCGTGCTGCTACGAATCTTCATGAATGATCTCTTTTTGACATTCTCTTTTTGACATTCTCTTTTTGACGAAGAATATCTCCCTTAATATATCAAGTCCACTTTTATATGTGAGAAAGCTTATTCTTCTTTGGGCAATATATCTCCTCCTTCCCTTTTGCTTGACTGAATATTACCTCATGTCAAATCTTTTCCTTTCTGAAGTCATTGCAATATTCTCTTGATAATGCGATATCCTCTTCATAACATACGAGCTTTAGCCATGATGTGAAAGGCATAACGTGATTCTCATTCATGGACTTGGCCAAATTCGTGGGCTCAATAAAATTCAACGCTAATCAATTAAGTCCATTTGTCATCAATCCAATGCAAATGCAATTATTTTTATATGCAATGCAATTTAATTTAATATTTGTATTTATGGGCTAAAATTTAGTCCCAATTTTTTACGCAACAAACAAATAATTGATCGTCAAATTTAGGTGTTAACACACTAAATTGATGATAGCTGATCCTTTAACTAAATGAATGCCACCAATGAGTTATAATGATAATGTAATCAAAATGGGCATTGGTCCAATCATTTAAATTTTTCTTTACATGAAAAAATTTGTGAAACTTTTATTCGTTTGTGATATTTTTATCAATACAGTTGTATACATTCAATTATTCTAAGCCTAGAATAAACATAAGGTTTATTCACTATGTTATATTATCACCGGTGAGACATATTGTGATACATGAAAGATAATACTCATTCTAAGAGGACTTATCAACATGATTTGTGTGTTTTATTTCAGCATGAAGTTTTGTAGATTTGGTTCACATTTTCATTCAATGAAAATTGGGATCAAGTGGGAAACTGTTATAATTTTATATAATATGATCCCAAATTCTGTTTAAAATTGCCTAGTGGTTGACAAACAGCCACTAACCACAGGAGTTGGCTAGCAAGGGATAGCCTTGCCAAACATGGCGAAGGCCAAGCCTCATTTAGGCCATCATGGCCATGCCAGGCGTTGCCTTGCCCTTACCAACCCTTGCCTAGTGAGGCCACCATGGCCTAGGAGGGAGTCAGCCTCACCGAGCACCACCTATAGCTGGGGGCCATTTGTCGGCCATCAACAAAAAGAATTGGGAAAAAAACAATAATAAAAAATCATTAAAATCATTAAAAAAATCAATATATTTTTAAAAATGCTCACGTTAGAACTAATCGTGTCACATAGGACGGCTAGCATCCTGGTCAATAATTTCTAATCGAAATTGGCTAGGTAAGCTCAACTAGCAAAAGGTAAAAAGATTTATGATTCAATTGGAAAAATTGAAATGTTTAATATTGAATTTGCAAAAATACTAAAGGTTCAAGACTTTTCGAACAATTTTGCTGAGCCTAAACAAGTGGCTGAGACCACTCCTCTTAAGCTTCTTCTTGATCTTATAAAGGTCGTAGAGCAACACCAATGCTGTGTAAATGCCATTGTGTCGCTCTTCCTCTTCTTCACATTTTGAGGCCTCTTTTTAGGCTCAGGTATCTACGTCTGAAGAGGATAGAATCAGTAAGACGAGGCATAACACGCAAATTGAGGGGACGGAATGCATGCATAGCAATATACGCCCGTTGACACTTTTCTATCAATGTGGACAAATTATCAAATGTTCTAATTGTTTCTCCATTAGAAAAAAAAAAAAAAAGACTTTCTGGAGTTGAGCCTGTAATCATGCAAGATTACTCCCTTCTTGAGCAACCCTTCGTGTTTTGGTGTCGGCAGACTCTCTCCGATGAGAAATTACTCCGTAAAGCGTAAGACATGCTCTCAGCTAAATCCGTGATATGGGTCTCCATGGATCCCGATAAATTTTACAGTCCATCATTCATTTTAGCAGATGTAAGTAGGTTCACTTAAATGATTGCCCACAATTTATATTGTTATTTAACACATACTTAGTGGGCCGATGGTGGCCCACGGCCCCTCGATAAAAAGTTTCCATCAAGTGAAAAGGAAAATTAAAAAAAAAAAAAAAAAGAGTATATACACTATATAAATGAGCAATTTGTGTCTTGCCGCTGGGTATGATGGTTCTGTATGTCCTCTTGTGACGACTTCAAAGAAAGAAAAACAAGAATAATGCCCAGAGGCCGCGTAGATTATAAGCTATTTGTCATACGGAACGATCCGTGCAAAAGATACGCAAGACTAAGTGATCTGTCAAGGTGACATGAACCAATGAAGTTCACATACCACGTGGATTCGAGTGAGGGAAACCGGATACATTGAAATCTTCGTTCAAAGTACTGCCAATTTTTGGAATGCAAGGACACTCCCTGGAGTCAATATAACCCACCATCACAAGATCCCACCCCACCTTCGCCTGGAATCGGGAAGTCCAAGGACATTTCAACATCACTTGCTAATTTAAGGTTTGCTAATATTTCTAGGTTAAGAGCATGATACATCCCCCAGGAAACAAGCCAGACTTAGTTCGGTATACCAGTCAGGCGGCGCTCCCTGTACATAGCAACATTGGAGATGGCTTTTAGCTGTCGCATTCCAAGCTATTATTCCAGAATCGGAGGCCGATTCAATTCCCTTTCGGTGCAAAGGTGTATGGATCCTCACTGCACAACCAGAGATATAAGTAGTCTTGAGTCTCTCCCCTAGACAAGCAGAGAACTGCCTGAGTTACAAACAACAGCGAAAAGAGTCGCAGATGAAGAGGAAAAAAGGATAAGAGGCCTCTTTCCCTTTTCGTCGGCAATTGTAATGTATATAAATAGAATATAACTAAAACCACATGCATCGACTAATCTAAATCAAAGAATTGAATTCCTACTCTGAATGAAGTTACAATCAAATTGAAAGGGAAATTATTCATTATATACAAATCCATGCCCTCCAACACCTTGCCGAGGCATCCCCCGTTGTGGACATGCCTCTCTTCCCCTTGAGAAAGAGCAAAGCATTCCAACCGAGTACACAAGTTTTTTCATTCGTTCTTTCTTTTATTCCCTTCCTTTCATACATATTAAGAAGCTTCAGTGCAACTAAAGAGAAGGGGCAGTCACAGAGAAGTGTGTCCACCATCCACTTGTATTTGCCCAGAGAGACTGAGAGAGCCTGAGCAAGCAGAGCCCATTCAAGAGTCAAACACTCCTTTGACAAAAACTATATGACTCTAAATTTCTAATCTGCATAAAAATTTGCGTTCATGCCCACATTTCTGATTTCAGAGCGCCTTTATAACTTTTTTTCTTTTGACACTCGTAGAAACTCCGCTATCACCATGCTGTAATTATCACAAAACTACTTAAGAAAACAACGTTCTTACCTTAAAATCCAACGCCAGCAAGTTTACTGAGACATCTCATCCCCACATAAGGCCCGATACCTGGCTCTTAGCAAAAAGATAGCGAGAGGGGCAGACTGGCCAGACATGTTGCAGCAACGTTTCCTGTGCAAGGTGGGGTTGCCGAGGATTCCCGATCCTCTCTATGGCTAATCTCCTAAGAAACTTTCAATTATCAAACAAAAGTAGTTCAGTGGAGACCTGATTCTGTCCTTTTTTCACTGCTTCAGCAACATCTCCAGCCATCAGAGCTTTTTCTCCCCTCAGGCAAGCACTGTATTCCGCGTTTTTTATAAACGGAACACAAGGTGGAGCTTGAGTTTGGCAAAGATCAAAACACAAAGAGGACAAGCAATTAGTGATCTCTCTTCCACATTGGTCCAGAGGAACCCTGCTGCTTCTTCTGTGCACCGTATTGCCAGGATTCTCTTGATCTGTCACCCACCTGCTCAACACCTTCCAGTGAATTCTCCACAGGTGACTTAAGAGGCCGGAAATTTCCATTCCTAGAGATTAGGGATGCTGGCAACTTCTCATCATCTTCTGGTGCCACCACTGACCTGGGCTCTGTGTTTGTGTCTGTCAATCTATGCCTCGACCCACCTGACCTCAACCCCCTTGAATTCAAAGGAGCCTTACCTGGCAGGGGAGCTAGAGTCGGTCCTTTGGGTATGTAGAACTCTTTGGGGACAGAATCCATGTCCATGTAACAATTTCTGGCTTTGGCATCATCAATCAATGCAGCCCAGTCTTCAGACTGAATTAAAGCATTAGCATTTCCCATTACCTATTAAGATAAAAAGACAAAAACAATCAGAATCTATCCCTGTAAGTTGACAAGCAGACAGGACAGGGGGAGAGCAAAAAACAGATATGTAAAAGAACAGAGTAGATGAACCCATACCCATAGAGCTCTCCTCGCACGAGTTAGAGCAACATTCATTCGACGAATATCTGCAACAAAGCCAACTCCATGACTAGAAGCACGAACACATGACATTATAATGACATCACGTTCTTGTCCTTGGAAAGCATCAACGGTATTGATATAAATATCCTTCCCTTCTTCTGAATTCAGAACCTCCTCAAACTCACGTTGAAGGCATTTTAACTGCAACTTGTAAGGTGTAATTATGCCCACGGTAATCTTCCCCATACCCATAGATTTCAGAGTTTTCTGTAAATGCTCATATATACGGAGACAAAACTGTGCTTCGTGTATATTTTGGTAGGAGACAGAACCACCTCGGTGGGATTCCCGACCGTGTGTAATATCATAAAATAAGTAAGGTCTTAGCAATGGATCCCTGTAATATACCTCATCAGGTAACTTCACTACACTCTCACTATCACTTAGGCGTCCCTGGTAAAAGTACCTGGAAGGGAAATCACGGATTTGTGGATGCATCCTATACTGAACAGACAACAACATTGTTGGGCATCCGGCCTGTTGAAATCTCTCAAAAAGGCTTCTGCTGTATAGCAGAGTCCCAGCTGCTTTGCTGATCACAGTGGCAGGAAGCTGCTGTGGATCCCCAACCAGAACACATCTAGCAGCACCAAGAGAAAGGGGAGGAAGGACTGCCACCTCACTGGCCTGTGCTGCCTCGTCAATGACCACCATATCGAAACCATGAGAAAGGCGAGTGAATAACTTTCTACCACTGCTTGAAACAGTAGTGAAGACAATCTCAGCTTCATTGGCATAACTTGCCTCAAGACTGGCGCGGGCCTCTTCCAAATTAAAATTACTACCAGTACGAAACTTTACTTCTACAATGAGGATGCGAGACATCTCAACCAGCACTTTGTCCCTGTTCTCAACTGCTTGAGCAAGTTGCTTGAGCAATGCATCACGATTCTGGTCCCTTGCCATCAAAACATCAGGATCCACACCTACAGATCCTTGAGAACGAATAGCAGCAGCTGCACTGTTGAGTTTCATTTGAATTTCAGCTATCTCCTGAGAGAATTGAGCTTCACTACTTCTCAATTTGTGCAACCAGGCATACACCTCCTCTTTACCCATGACAAGAAGTTGCTCAGTTCTCCTTTCAACAGAGACGGCCTGAGCTGCACGTGTTTGTGAGTCTACTCCAACTCGGGCTACATCAGGTTTATATATCCTCATTTCCCCATCAATGAAACCACGATCAAGAACACGAGCCAGGAGCTCATCTGTTGCTGCATTGGAAGGAGCACACACTAACATTCTAGGGCTTTGGGCAGAGCTTTGGAAGAGTCCGAAAAGACTCTGATCCATGCTCTGAAGAACTTCATCAATTGATCCAGTTGCATTATTATCAGAACTGCCCTCGCTAGGTTGCTTGTAGCTTTCAGGTGCCAGTTTCTTGAGCAATGAGTTGTAATAATGTTGATACTGAACCAGATGGATCACATTCAACATACCCCATACAGTATGTGTCTTGCCTGTACCTGGAGGGCCTTGGACGAGAGTGAAGGGCCATGGTTCCTGCCTCTTTGTTGTCCCACTACTTGTACCAGCAGCCGTATGCATTGCAGCCCACTGTATTGCTGACAGTTGGGGAGCGTTAAAGGTCCTGTTTAAGTGTTCTGCAAACTTCTGAGTGAAGCACTCCGGCACAGCAGGGATCTGCTGATCATAATTAGGAAACTGCTCAGGACTAGGATGAAGTATTGCTGTTTGCATCTGAAAAGGAGAGAATCAGTTAGACGTTATTTAACCCAAGTAAAATTGCAGTTATATTGAAAAACAAAAAAACAAAAAAATTCCAGCTGTACCTGCAAATTAAGGTGACGGAATGCATGCAAAGCAATATACTCCCGTTGAGTGGTAGCAAGAGAACCCAAGACAGTTAAAAACCAGATGCCTCTAGGTTGTATTTTCCTTAAGATGTGTTCTTCATTGCCCTCACTGAAAAATGTCCATTAGGAGAACACAATTAGAGTTAGTACATGGGTATGACACAACATAGATAATATATAGAAAAAATTCCTTTCAAGGGAAAATAATCTAATGCTGAATATGGTAAACTTAACCTGCTGGGATCATAAGAATCGCCAACATAGAAGTGAAGGATTGCTCCAGGAGGGTCACGAGTATCAATAGGCATAAATCGCCTAACCGTACCAGCCACACGTCCAGTTATCTCATGCTCGTCCCCCTCGCCATTGACAGAGAAATTGTTTCTTTTGGATCTAAATGATCCAGGCCTAGGGGTTGAAAGGACCCCAACATCCCCCTCCTTAAACATCCATTTGCACTCATTTACTGGAAGGACCGTCACATCATACCATCCTGAGAAATAATTTAGTCAGTACATATATACATACAAAAATGTGTGCATCTGCGTGCGTGCGTGCGTACATGCATGCGTGCGTGTGAGAGAGAGAGCGAGAGAGAGAGAGAGCCATAGTTAGTACATTTACCATCTTAACTTTCTACAACCTATGATGCCTGAACTGCTAAAACGAAGCTTAGTAAAGAATAAGACCATGCAAGCGCTAATCTTCAATTCCAAGCACACCTAATGAGCATAAATCCATCATGGAAGAGTAGGTACAAAAGAACTTCAACGGAACAAAAGCTAGGTCAGAGATCCACAACATCTAAATCCAGTACAAGAGCAGCATGGTTTATGTGAACTTTCTCAGATGAATTTTTTGTGCCTCATGCCTACCACACAATTCCTCAAGAAGTTTTTACTCTAAGAATACACAAGGCCATGCATTAATGATTTCACATCTAACAGCATCCAAATGACCAGTTAACAAAACCTCGATTTCTAGACAGACTATTAAAACGTCCCACTGGGTAAGACAGAAGTCAGAATGTTTCTTAAACAACAAATTCACAAGACTGAAGCATGTAGCCAAGTAAAAACCAAATGCTTGACCTGTTAAAGAGCTACAACATCCAATCAGCCATGGACAGGCCCACTCGCTTTCAGCTATTATTTAGGTCAATCAATTACAGAGTCTGGCCTAAAATAACAAAAGCACCACTGCTGCAGCAAATGCGCAACATGCTTTACATAATGTGATTCCACTTCAGACAGAATCCTTTCAAAATGTTGGCTACAAAACAATGTTGTACATAAAAAGAGTGATATGGAAATGATAGATGTGTAAAATGTCCTCAAAACTATGCAACATAAGTTCCAAATTCCTGAAAAAGAAAACACCTCCAATTTGGCAAAAGTATTATTACCTCTTTCCCTCCGTTCGATATTCCGCACTCGAACCGTTACATGTGTATCTCTCGAAATTGTTTCAGTTAACTCCTCCCATGTACTGTAAAGCTGTGCACGGCATTCCTCAAAAAGTAAAGGTTCAAATACTCTGATGTACTCTTCTACAGACTCAAATCGACCAGGAACGCACTGTAGATCAGTCTCTCCTGGAACACAAGAAGCCACATCAACTTTTACACTTAAGATAACCAGCAAGGAATCAGACACATAACTAAGCTAATTGAAACAAATATCATCGCCTGCAGAAACAAACAAGACAGTATAGGCTAATAAAAGCTGATATCACCATCTGCAGTATGATTGCATACAAATGAAAGAACATGCATTGGGACCAAGATATTCTGGGCCCCTTCCAAACTCAAATGCACGTTCTCAAGTGCTGCAATATGCAGGTAAATGAATGGATAATCACGCAGGAGTCTCATGCCAACCAAAGAAAGGGTTAGAATTCATATAGTGGAAAGATTAACTCTAGTCTGGATCTCAGATCTCACATACAGGCCAAAAACTCCCATGAACAGGAGATACCCAGATCCGAATCACTTCAATAATTGATGAAACCCTAACATCCAACTGACTCTTATACTCACCACGTGTTTCAAATTACAAGTAAAGACTTAGCCTTTAGCCACCCCAGTCCAATTGTCCCCATTATACCAGTTGAATTGGGTTGATTTCAGTGTGATCTGGTTTTGGTCAGAGATGGTTAAGTAGGCAAAGACCAGACTTGACTATAACTGCAAACTTTACAGCAACCTTGCACAAAAAGAATGAACCTTCTTGGTTCTTACAACGTGCTACACAAATTTCTAAGTAACAAGCATGGCCTTTCATGGAAGCCCACCCTTCTCAGTGAAGCTAAAAGGCAATGATGAAAAGTCAGAGTTTTGATTGCACAGCACAAAATGCCCTTTTGATGTCTTTCAAGCATTAAATTCATCAAAATACTATTGGAAAAAAGTTATCCAAAGGAATGAAACAAATGCATCGTAGCATCAGCAAAATTTTCCAGTGCACAGTGACCAATTTTTAAAAAACATGAACAGGAAGCATGGCTGATGTTATTATACCAGGTTGTTGCCAAAATTTCTCATTGGTCACCTCACGTATCAGGCGCTCAACTGATGTATCTAGATAGGTAGAATTAATTATCGTTTGCTTCTTGGGGACAAGATGCTTCTTATTCACCGACTTTGAATCCAAGGAGATCTGACTGATTAAACCTGGCTTCTTGTTAGGAAGTGGAGAACTTTTCGGCTGTCTTGGATCCATGGGTTGCTTCCAGGAACTCTGCCTTGAAGGTTGTGACAATTCAGCAGGTGGGTCATTATTGTTAATCAGTTTCTTAGGCTTAGCAAGTACTCCAGCATCTACATCACCATTGCATTCGGGCTTAGAATCACTCTGCTCAGCAGTATTGCCTCCTTCAATAGCAGATACATCCACTCTTTTCAGGTCCTTAGATATGGATTGACCCAGTTTTTCAACAACACGTTCAGAAGGAGGAGGAATAGTTCGAGTTTCTTTCGCAGAACGAGTGCTTGTGGTTGATGAAAAGTTTGGTCGCCTTGGAGTTGAAGTCTTCATTTGTCCAGCTTGCTTTACATCTTCCAGATTAAGAAACATGGTCTGTCTGTTGCGCTTCTTACCTAGCATAGCTTCTTTATGTTGGTCCATCTTCCTCTTTCCAGGATTATTTGCACATTTCAGAGCATAGCTCGCCTCAATGCCTTTGACTTCTTTTTGTTTCGTACCTACACTAGCTTCCTCCAGAATACCGTTAGAAGAATCTATTTTAGCATTGCCCTCGACATTGCGGCTGTCATTGCTTTCATTATCATTTGGGTGCAAGTTTAGACCAGCTGGTGCAGAAGCTGAATTCTCACCCTTAACACTTTCAGAAATTTTTCCGTTGCAAGAACCAATCTCATTAACCACCCCTGAAGCATTAGAATCCTCCAATTCAATCATTCCTTTTCCTCGTGAAGCTTTGCCTGGTTCATGCAAACTGCTAGATCTATGTGGATCAGCAGCGCCATCATCATCCAACCATTCACCTTCTTCTCTCTCAACATTACGACCTGCGACAGAGTCAGAAACCAACAGATTTACTGGATTCTTCTCCTCAAGACTTGCTGGATTCTTCTCCTCAACATCACTCAATTTTGATGATGAGGCAGCAACGGAATTCCTATCCCCCGCATTCTTCTGCTCAGCACAACCCAGCTCAGGGATATGAGCAGCTTTGGGACGAACAAAAGGTTGAAAACCTGACACAGATGATGCATGTGAGAAAGCATTATTGTTGACAATTCTTTGAGGAACTACTGATGACACAAGCATGGCGGAACTGTGAGGATTTGAAGATGGAAGAGCCTTCTGCGGCGGCATGCTGACAACACTGTCATTCTCTTCATCATCCCCCGGAGGAGGTTCATTCAGATCAAACATGGGCCTTCCCCGAGATGTCATCTCATAGGTAAACACATACAAACTGTATTGTCAGTGCATATAACTTAAACCGGCAACTGTTGCGCCCCCCTCAACATACAATTCACACTTCCGACAGAATGTGTATGTCCAAACAAAATACCTACAGGGAGAAGCCAAATAATCCTGATGACCGAACGGGACCTGTAAAAATCACAAGACAACAATTATACGCCTATCCAACGTAGGAACAAGGCACACATAACAAAAGACCAGCAACTTCAACAAAAAATGTTTGAATCGAATACACACTGGAAGGGGAAAAAAAAAGTAATTGCTCAATCAAGGATACCCGAGGCTGCCTAGTTGCTACTTCGACACGTGAGGTGTCAACAAAGACAAAGATTCTACAGCAGTGTCACCAGGGTCGATCTCATGTGATCCAGGACACCACGGATCAGACTAAACCAATTCGTCTTCTGAGAAAACCCTGAACTTTCGTTTAGGAACCCAACCCAACCCATCCCAGACCGAAATAGCAAGCATCTCCCCAATCAGCCCCCATCCTCGACGAAAACCCTAAACCGACCAAATCGGCAATCCCCTTTTCCCACCGCACCACCTACACGATCTCGCCCCAATTAAAAAAAATTAAAAAAATTAAAAAACCTAATTCCCCGCTAGTCAAACCAAATGCGGATTCCACAACCGAGCCCCCACCCCCATCGACCCGCTGACCCGATCGGGAGCCCAGGTCGGAGGTCGGAGGTCGGAGGCGGAGACAGCAACACGCCGAGAGAGAACTCACCGAACTCACCCGCGGGCGCGCACGGAGCCAGATCAAACCGCGAGGGCGCCAGGCGACGCCGGAGACCGATTGTCGCGGCTTCCTCGGACGGGCCCACCGGAGACGGCGGGCGGGCGGCGGCGGCGGCGGCGAAGACGGTCGTCGTCGGTCGTCGTCGGCGGCGGCGGCGATCGGCGGAATCGAAGAGGGAGAGGGGGAGCTCGATTCGATCGAGCGAGGGAGCGGAGTCGATGGGTGATGATGTGGGGGCGAGGAAGAGGCCGAGGAGAGAGAGAGAGAAGGAGGAGAGAGAAAGAGGAGAGATCTTGCTCGGGTTTTCGTTTTGGGCTAAGGGGGAAGGCAGAGAATATCCAACGTAATTTCTATGTAGGCATTTGGCAGCAGCGGGCGGGGCAGCAGCGGCACTGCCCTGGCGTTGCGTTTTTAGGTTTTAGCCCTCACCAAAGCGTGAAACGACACGAGCTCCTTTTTTGCTTCCGTCCTCCTCCTCCTCCTCCTCCTCGCCGAGTACTACTAGTACTAGTCAAAGGTCATTTCACTGACCCTCAAATTATATATATAATATATAATATATATGTGTAGGTACGTAAAATATATTTTAATTTTATCTTCTTCTTTTTTTTATAGTGAAGTGTGATTTGGTTTGGTTCGGTTTGTCCTTCGTACTAAATTATTTTTATTTTGAAAAGAATTGTACTGGAAACTTAGGATCGATAAAGATTGCTAGATCTAGATTAGGTAAGAGTGGAAAGTGAAAAAGAAAAAAAATGAGATGTTATTTATAAGCTTGTGAGTCTTAGTAATTTAATTTGGATTCATGAGAGACGACGAGAGCGGTAACAACGATTTTTTGGGTAGGATTTAATTCGGAGGTAGGTTAATTGTCTTGTGATTCACTTGCGACTTAAAGCTTTACTAAGTTTTCATGCTCATGCCGAGCACCTTTGGAACTATTTTAATGACCTTAATTGGATGATGTGACATATATATATATATAAACCTTTTTCTTGATCCAAAAAAAAAAAACCTTTTTCATATTACTCTTTTAAGAACTAAGCATTTTTATGTTGATAACAAAATTTTGGATGAAGCGATTTGCTGTTTTTATAAATAATTGTACACAACCATCAGTTTTTTTTTTTTTTTAAAAAAAAACTGGTAAGCAACCAACTATTTATTTCTAAATTTATTTCTAAACAACTATCTGTTCCATAAATAGATGGGAGAAGGATTTTTATTAGGTGGGTTTATGAATAAAAGGAAAGTGGGTGGCTAATTAATAAGTCGGCATTATATGTTTTTAATAGTAATTCTGGAAAATGGGGGCCACCTAGCCCATTGAATGCTTCTTGACCCGGGCAACGGAGGGATTCTTGTTGGAATATAGATGATACTTTTGGTGTAAAAATCTAGATCCAAAAAATTTAGCAAAAAATAAAATAAAGTTAATAATTAAATTTTTGCTAAATGGATGATTCCACTAATACCTAATATATCGACTACATAATGAGGAAGGGTGGAAATTGGGCCGGGCCTTTATGGGCCCTAAGGCCCAAACTACGGGCCTTGAGGGATTCTCTTAGGAATATAAATGACACTTTGATTTTAATAATATAGATCCAATAACTTTAGCCAAATAAATAAATATAGTTTATAATTTTTTTATCTAAAGTTAATAGTTGAATTTTCACTAAATTAGACGATTCCGTGCTTACCTAATATATGGACTTACATAATGAGATGGGCTGGCAATTGGGCTGGGCCGCATCGGGCTGTGTAGATCAGGCCCATATTCTCTCGAGATGGCCTAGTAAAAGGCTCAGCCTAAATCGAATTATATGGGTCCGAAGGCCCAAACCCTGGGCCCATCTACTTGACCGGTGGCCTTGGGCCAGGAGGGCTTTGCCAGTGGGCCCCCAAAAGCAATAAAAAGGAAAGCTCCCCCTCCAATCCCTTTCCTTCTCAAAATTCTCCTCTCCTTCACTTGTTGGATCGATCCGTTGCTAATAACCATTAATTTGCCTCAAATGAACCTGAAAAATTACTTAATTACACCCAAAAATATGTTGTACAGAAGTCAAATTTGTCCTAAAACTTTTTAAGTTTTGCTAATTTAAGTCTTTACATGAAATTTTAATATAATTCTTTCGATAAATTTTCACCGGAGATCTTTGACGCCGCGGCAGGCCACGTCCGCCACGTAAGACAACTCTATCATTAGGTCATGAAAAAAGGAGCTTTCTTGCAATTTTGCGTAGCTACATAAACTCTATACTCTCATGGCTTGATCAGATTTAGTCTTCTCCCGCTAGAATGCGACAGATGATTGAACGTTTTCTTATGTGTAGATCCCATTAGATTCCGTTTCAACGCGTGCGTCAGGCGGTACTCTAGCCATGCAATGCCGGACAAGGCTGCTCCACGCAAGGATTTCGTCGTCGTCATGCTGCTGCAGCTTGGGATTATGTGAAAAAGTCGATGCTGGCCAAATCCTCGCGACGATGAGAGCATTATCACACGGTATGGATGACGCGTCAAGGCGAACGAAGCGAAGACACGCCATCGTCGGAGCGTTCATTTTGGTTTTGTTGACAAAGACGAAGTTGCCGCGACGCGGCGAAGACCCGCCGTCATCCGAGTATGCATTTTAGGGGCGAACGCGAAGGCACCAAAAACCGACACGCGACTTCCAGAGGAGTGCACTGGGCCATATGTGCCCCCTGATAAAACGTAGGAGACAAAAACATGGAATTATAATGTCAAAACGCGTTTAAGTTTTTTAGAAAAATCTTCATGTCACCATACGTACACCTCAAATCTTTGCAAAGTTTTTATAAGATATTGGAAGGTTCTTTTATTTCAGTGAAAAAGAATTTTAGATATGACTTGGTGAACGTTAAACTAAACAGTCTTTTGATTTTGCATAATTCACACAGGCATCCATGGATATGTATTAATCGATCAGCTTTCTTTCGTTCTTTCTTTTTTTATTGATGTCCACCTTCTATTTAACACCAGATAATATCTACCCATTGATTTTATATGTAAATAGGCGCGTCAACCAGTTCTAAAATGAAGGGATTCCACTAAATACATTGATGGAGCATATACTAACTAGTTCTACTATCTAATTAAATTTGGGTTTTGTCCCTTGAAAATTAATAGGGGTATAATGCCATGCCTCTTAAAAACAATCTAAGAGTATAGCAGGAAAAGAAGAAAAAAAAAAAGGGGAGTACGGTGATGGAAAAATTAACGTATTCACTTATTCTTAAAGATCTGAAAGAGACGATCACTTTTGCAAAAAACGAGTCGGTATGAAACCACGGGACAACCCATAGAGCACATTCATGCGATGCGATTACTTAATCAATAAGTTAAAACCACCCACCTCCACCAGAAAGTTTCATCTTAGACTTTGCACCCTTACAATTACATTATTAAACAAATCTTGCAATTTAAGCTCAAGACTAAGAAACTATCATCAGACAAATCAAAGGGAAACGATAAAAACATCATTGTCAAAAGTATAAGGTATTGTTAGAGCATTGTTCTCTAATAAATTTTTCTTCCCCCCAACCCCCCCCCCCCCCACATCGAAAGAAGACAAAAATGCATCGAGAAGAACCAGACTAAGCAATCCCGACCGCCCATCACGCGTTTAAGGCCTCCCGCGTTGGCCAACTTTCCCTATAAATACGCCCCTCCCTCTCGAACGGTCTCACAACGCATACCATACACTTCAGCTATAGTCCTTTCCCCTGATCCTTTGTCAATTCTAGTATTCCTCAAAAACAACCACCAACCATGGCCGAAGGACACCACCATCATCACCACCACAACCACCACAAGAAGGATGATGCCTTCATGGAGCCTACGGTTGATTACAGGAAGGAGGAGAAGCACCACAAGCACCTCCAGCAGCTCGGCGAGCTTGGTGCCGCCACTGCCGGTGCTTATGCCTTGGTAATAATTATCATCTTTTTTTCAATTCTTGAAATTCTTTTCCCATTTTATAATTTAGATGAAATTTGCGTCTTCACCTTATAGACCTGAATCATCAGGTTAATCACGAGCATTGGATGCAAAAGATCTCGATTAAACTCACATCTTTCAACTAGACATGTTAATGGCATGCCATGCGACAATGAATCATCCTTATAAATGAACAATAGTTTGAATTTAATTGATTTCCTTCACCCTTCAGTTAGAGGAATAAGATTTCCCTACAATTGACTTAAACAAAAAACATAGTTGTAATCCATAGCACTATTTTACATGATCAAATACTTATTTTCAAAGTGAATAAATTAATTTTTTTTCTCGAACTTATCCCATGCTCAGAGCTTGTAAAAAAAAAAAAAAGTCTACATAATAGAGAAGTTTTTTTTCCCTTTCCTCTTTACCTTAACTCATTTTGTTTCGTGCACGCAATTCCTGATTAATGATGTGCAAAATGCAGCATGAGAAGCATAAGGCCAAGAAGGACCCGGAGCACGCTCACCGGCACAAGATAAAGGAGGAAATAGCTGCCGCCGCTGCCGTCGGGGCTGTCGGGTTTGCCGTCCACGAGCACCACGAGAGGAAGGAGGCCAAGAAAAAATATAAAGAGTCTCATCATGGCAAGAAGCACCACCATCACTTCTAAACCATGGAGGATCTCCGTCTCTTTTTGCTGCTCTCTGCCTTGTTTATGTAATTTTAGTTCCTTAGAGACTGCCTTCAATAGTCGCTGTACATTTGCGGAGGGTGGTTCTTGAATCTTGAATTCTGCTGCTTGTGAATGCTTCCCTGAGAGGATGAGCATGGGTGTGTTTGGGCTTTGTCTTGTACAGGTTGTATCTTGGGTGTTCTGATGATCTGGTTTCTTGCGTTTACATTTCCACATATTGTTTTAGGTACAATGATTATATTGAATATTATTTTGCAAAACCAGTTAGCACACAGCCTTCGCATTGGATGGATCCACACCCGGTTAGTCATTGTCAATTAACTAAAACGCGATGGCGTCAAATTCAAAAAAATCACTAAATCGCAATGTTATATATAATTATAATTCAAAAAGTAGGTTTAAAAAGCCGTACAGACATAAAAGTATATAAGAGTTTCTTAGAATTGATGTTTTGAGTCCTCCCATGAGGACACGTACGAATTAGCAAATTTATCTAATAATAGTCCATTGCGATATCTTCATCGTGACCTCACTAAGCACATTGACATTTTCTACTAATTTGGTGGGATCTATATGCTAGGTGCATGTCATTATCATCGTCCATTATCATGATTTTTGCCAAGTTAGTTCTTTCAAATATGACTGAGTCAATTAACTACGATTCAGTTTGAAATGAACTCGCAAAATGACATAATTAATAATCTATATTGTCCCAGATCAAGCAATATAGGGAAAAGTGTTACAAAAGTCATAAATCTTTTGTATTTGTGTCAATTTAGTCCTAAACCTTTTTAGCGTTATTGCTGATCATTTCCAACCAATTTTGATTGGATTTTGCTATGTCGGCTAATTGACGTAACCCGATCGTGCTACCATGGATAAGTTTTAATTATATTTAAATACTTTTGAATTTTTGAATTTTTCTTTTATTTTTCTTTTTCCTTCCCCTCCTCTAGGCAGCCGTCGGACCTCGGCGAATGGCCGAGGCGACGGTCAACGAGGTTGACCTCCGCGCACCTCACTAGATCGGTGACCTAGCGCCGAGCTGGTGAGGCTTGACCTTGTTGAATCACAGCCTAAGCGCTGTCGGCGAGGCTCGCCCTCATCGAATCTAGGTGGTGATGGCAAGGTCAAGCCTCGCTAGCCATGGAGGAGGCTCTACCTTTGCTAGATCCGGCAAGGTCAAGCCTTGCTGCCCAGCATGAGGCCGTCCTCGTGGCCACTGGTGAGGTGGCTGGCGATCGGTGACCAACCGGAGAAGGGGAAAGAAAAAAGAAAAAAAAGAAAATTCAAAAAAGAAAATTCAAAAATTCAAAAATATTATTAAAATTTATTCACATCAACACCGATTAGGCCATGTCACCGCTAACATCCAGCCAACAAAATCCAACAAAAATTGGCCGGAAATGACTAAATCAAAGCACTAAGTAAAAATGTTTAGAACTAAATTGGCAAAAAAAAAAAAGTTTCGGACTAAACAAATATAAAATGTTTAAGACTTTTTAACACTTTTCCCAGCAATATATGATGGCCAGCCCATTTATATATCTTGAAAAAGGTTCAATAAAGTGTCTTTAATTCCACAAAAGTTATATCTCTTACATCATATAGAAGTTGTCAATAATATTATCATCATTGGAGGGAAATAGCTCCTTTCTCTCTCTCTCTCTCTCTCTCTCTCCTTGATGTAGCCCATATTCAAGACCAACTTGTTCAACCAAGAAGATTAGCATGCATTCAATATCAACGACACTCTGTTTTGTCATAAATATTTTGTCATTTCTCAAACATTAAAACTTGCATCAAGGCACTTTAGGGCGATCAAAAGCATTGGTAAATATTGTTTCAATTTTAATAGCTTCTAGTTTCTACGTACATTAATGACTATTAGTTTCTACGTTTGAGTCTAGCCTCTTACTCTTCTTTTGTTTTGATATAAAAGGTCAATGAGTCTCTATAAATTATAGACCGAATTTGATTAATGAAATTTGCTTATTGTAGCTCTCTTGAACCTTAAAGAGTTCAAATTCCTTGAAAACTTAGAAGAATTTCCACTCTGTCCTTGAAGAGTTGGGGCTTTTAAAGCCTGCATCTTTGAAGAGTTGCAGCCATCAATCTTGAAAAATTGATGCTATTTCAACTTCCTTGGGGGCCTAGAAAAGCAACCATTGAAGTTCCTGTACTTTTTCATTTTGTCCACCACCGTTTAGCCTTCTTTCATAAAATATCAACAAGCCTATAATGCTTAGTTGAGGAAACTGAAAACACAAAATTTGTGATTCTTCAAGTCTCCATTCTTTTGCTTTGGAATCAGGTCATTCTAATCTGAATCGACAAATTTATGCTCATTTTCCTGAACTAGCATGGAAAAAAAAATTATTCGATTTTATGACTCAGTTTTTATATGTGTATGTCACTCTCCCGATTCTATCGTCTAAGCAGCTGATTCTCTCTCTCTCTCTCTCTCTCTCTCTCTCTCATGCGACTTTGTTCCCTAATATCTCTCTACTTAGGTACTTATGAGTATGATGTTATGAGATTGGTCCGAGTCTAGTGAGTATAATGATCTTTGATTATTGAGAGTATAGCACCACAAGACAAAACCCTTAACCTATGTTCCTAATGCCATGTGATTCTTAAACTATTTGAAAACATGTCAATAATCTACTTATAGGATGTTTCTTAAAGCTTTGGAAGTTATGTATTTGCTTTGAGTGGTTTTGGTTTTGGTCGAAAAGGGCTATCTATAAATATGTGTTGTCAAATCAAACTTCAATCTCAACTACTATATAAATATGCAAGTCTCCATTCGCGAGCTATTTGTATTCACACACAGGCCTCGTTGATGGCTGGTAGAGGGAGAAAGAGAAAAATGAAAGGAGAAGAGAGAAAAGAAAAGGAAAAATAACCCACCTCGTGGTGGGTGAGTTGGTTAGGGTGCACACTGGCCACACAAAAGGCCAGGGTTTGATTCCCCAATTCATCACGTTGCGCGACTTAAGTGGGTTGCTATAGGTGGTGGGTCCCGCGCTAGTACTCTCCCGGTTCATGTCGACGGGCCGACTGTATGGCAGCCCGAGTTGCCAAAAAAAAAAAGAAAATAAAAGGAAAAGTAGAAAAATCAGAAAATCAACAGAAATACAAAAATTGCTTTTACAAAAAAGAGAAGAGATTAAAGTGTATTTTTAGCTGAGGGAATTCCACCCGTATTTCCTTTTCTAATTCTAGATCTTGCTCCTCTGTAGTAGCTTGTAGTTCTTCACTATGCTTTTAATTCCAAATGTGAGTAATTTCTTTGTTTTTACGTTGTGATCTATTCTCTAGCTAAGTGTCCATACCCTATTGAATCTCCACAAGGCAAAAGGGTTTTGAGCAGTTTTTGAAGTGCTAATTGGCTGGTATAATACCACTGAATAAGGTCTGAAATTTCAAGCAGGTGTCGCCTTATTGGAAAGGTATGAATAGCTTAAAAAAAATGCTAAATAGAATAGCTACAAAACTGCAGCAAGAAAGAAATTCATCGAATTTGGGACATGGATTGCCCTAATTAAGGGAACAGTATGATAGGACAACTCCCACTTGTCCATTGCCAATAACGGGGAATGCAAATGGTATCATATGGCATAGCTCTCATACATTGACTTTGTTGGCCATAGAGTATGCAGATACGTACAGTGTCAACCCATATATGCCCTAAGAAGCATGAGCATTGTGTGCGCGAACGAGAGGGAGAGCCGTTGTCAATTCGTCGAATTTGCTGAAACCCAAATGTTCAATCAAAAGAACTCAAGGCCATGGAGCATGCAAATACATAATGGCATCATATGCCCTATGAAGTACCAGCAATGCGAGTGCTTGCACGCGGGAGTGAGACAATTGGCACAATGAATTTCATGTTCATTTGAAAGCGGGCTAAACCATCTAACCGATGTCGCTAGGATTTAACTTGCAGAATGCCCAGAACTCTGGTTGGACCCAGGAAACATGCACTGTTCCCTTTACTTGGACTTTGAGATTAACCAGAATTGAAGAGAAATAGAGAAGAATAGAAGATCTTCACTGCCCATGTGTCCGTGGGATCAGACCAAGGAGAAAACGAGTAGTTCTTTTATGCTCTCTTAATTAGGTATAAAGCTTCCACCCATCCATATGACTATCAATTATTCATTTTTTGAAACATCTAAACCACCAATCTATCCATATGGAGTTCATTCTATCTTCAAGCTTCGTGTATACAACTACACCATAAGGCTGAGTCAAATTATAGCCAAATGAACTCTAAACTAGAGAAGGATCATATACACACAGCCAGAATAATGATGACGTCTAATCTACTCATCCAATGTCATAGACACAGCATGACACAACCACCATGGGAAATACAAAAGAATCAGGAAGACTTACAGAAAGGCTCTTCATGAGAAGGTGCTTAGCATGAGCTCCATAAAGACTTCGGGTTTTTAGCAATAATGCTAGGTGGAATTGTCCTATCTTTTGATGCATGACTGCAGGACAAGATTGTATATTTTATATGTGGAGGAATACACTGTTATAATGCAAAATGTGAAATAATAAGTATGACAGAAGTGGAGATAAGAAAAGAATGGAAAGCGAGACCCGAATATGATTTCCATCAGGCAGAGAATGTTGATTTTCTCTAATAGTTTTTTGTCATTTTCGACCAAACTAGGCTGTGCATTGAGAGCAGCCTTGTGTACATGACATAGTTCTCAATGGCGTTGCAAATCACTAGCATTCAATGCCTTGAGAATATAGTACATCCACTCAACCTTTGTTCCCGAGAGGCTCTTCATCTATCAAATTTGTTAAAACAAATCATGCTATTAACACGATGATTAACAAAAAAATGAAACAAATAAGGGCAAATTGGAAAGGACCATGTAACCAAAAAGCAAGTTACGCTTGAAGTTGCTTCATAGAAAATGTCATCAACGTAACATTAATAGCTACACAATGAACATGTGTTACAAATGTGCCTCAAGTGAATCTAGGGAAAGCGTTAATGAGACCTACCACTAAGAATTTGATGCAAAAAATACAACAAATAGAAAACCTTGATTGCATTTGGTAGTAATGATAAAATTCAGGATATGATAAAATTTATTTTATTCTTCGTTTGATGCATGCTCAAAATAGAATAAAGTCATATATAATGGGGATATAAACTGAATAAAATTATTTCATGGGAGGGTAGAATAAATGTGGATATGATTTCTAATATTCATATTAAGAAAATTATTTTTATCGGAAACTAAACTTTAATTAACAAAATTAACAAACTTAAAATTATTCGACCAAAAAAATAACAAAATTAAAATATATTTCAATATATAAATAATATTTGACACTTTTGGTTTAAAAATCTAGATCCAAAAATTTAGCAAAAGATAAAATAAAGGCAATGGTTAAATTTTTACTAAATTGGATGATTCCACTCATACCTAATATATCGACTACATAATGAGGAAGGGTGGCAATTGGGCCAGGTGTGGTCAGGCCAGCACAATCAACTCATTTGGGCCCTAAGGCCCAAACTCCAGGCCTTGGAGGGATTCTTGTAGGAATATAAATGACAGTTTGGGTTTAATAATGTAGATCCAATAACTTCAGCCCAAAAAAAAAAAAAAAGAGTAATAAAGTTAATGGTTGGATTTTCATTGAATTAGGTGATTCTGTGCTTACCTAATATATCGACTTGCATAATGAGGAGGGGTGGCAATTGGGCTGGGCCGGGTCGGCTTGGCACAATCAACTTATTTGGGCCCTAAGGCCCAAACTATGAGCCTTGGAGGGATTCTCGTAGGAATATAAATGAGACTTTGGGTTTAATAATATAGATCCAAAAACTTCAGCCAAAAAAAATAAAAATAAAGTTAATGGTTGAATTTTCACTGAATTAGATGATTCTGTATTTACCCGACTTACATAATGAGGAAGGGGTGGCAATTGGGCTGGGCAGGGTTGGGCTATGTCGATCAAGTCCATCTTCTCTCGAGATGGCCTGGTAAAAGGCTTGGCCCAAATCGACTTATATGGGCCTGAAGGTCCAAACTCTAGGCCCATCTACTTGACCAGTGGCTGTTGGGCTAGCAGGGCTTTGCCAGTGGGCCTCCAAAAGCCCAAAAAAGGAAAGTTCCTCCTCCAATTAATCTCCCTTTCCATCTCCAAATTCTCCTTTCCTTTCACTTGTCGGATCGATCTGTTGCTAATGACGAATTACAATTGTAACCATCAATTTGTCTCAAATGAACCTGGAAAATTACTTAATTACACCTAAATATTTTGTATGGAAGACAAATCAGTTCTAAAACTTTTTAGTTTTTACTAATTTAATCCTAAGTATTTACAGGAAATTTTAATATAATCCTTTCGATTAATTTTCATCAAGATTGCTGACCCGGAAGCAGGCCATGTGGCGCCACGCAAGACAACTCTATCATTAGGTCATGGAAAAAAGAGCTTTGTATTTCAAAATCCTGCAATTTTGTGTGGCTACATGAGCTCTATACTCTCATGGCTTGATCGGATTTAGTCTTCTCCTGCTAGGATGCGACACATGATCGAACGTTTTCTCGCGACGATGTGTAGAGCGGTACTCTAGCTATGCAATGCCGGACGAGGCTGCTCCACGCAAGGATTTCGTCGTGTCATGCTGCTGCAAGTTGGGAATAGGTGAAGAAGTCGATGCTGGCCAAATCCTCGTGACGATGAAAACATTATCACACGGCATGGACGACGCGTTAAGGCGGATGAGGCGAAGACACGCCATCGTCGGAGCGTTCATTTTGGTTTTGTTGACAAAAGCGAAGTCGCCGACGCGGCGAAGACCCGCCGTCATCCGAGTATGCATTTTACGGGCGAACGCGAAGGCACCAAAAACCGACACGCGACTTCAGGAGGAGAGCACTGGGCCATATGTGCCCCTGATAAAACCATAGAAGACAAAAACATGGAATTGTAATGTCAAAACGCGTTTAATTTTTTTAGAAAAATCTTCATGTCACCACACGTCACCTCTAATCTTTGCAAAGTTTTTATAAGATATTGGAAGGTTCTTTTATTTCGGTAAAAAAGAAATTTGAATATGACTAATTTGGTGAACGTTAAACTAAACAGCTTCTTGGTTTTTGCATAATTCACACAGGCATCCATGGATATTTATTAATCAATCAGCTAGCTAGCTAGCTTTCTTTCTTTCTTTCTTTCCAAGCCTAGCAAAAGAGCTGCTGGCCAACCCTTGCCAACCATGAAGCCCTCAATCATCACGGCCCTCACCCAATTGCTAACAAAGGTCGCCCAACCCTTGCCTTTCGGCTGGCAAGGGTTACCTTGTGATCATTGTTAGGCTTGGTAGGAGAAAAAGAAAATAAATAAAAAAGAAGAAAAATTATAAAAAATTGGTCACGTCAATCCCAGCCGTCCTATGTAATAGTACTACTGTTTATGTCAGTAATTTCTGATTAAAATTAGTCGGATAAACTCAATTAGTAACGCGTGAAAAGTTTATGACTTAATTGACGTAATTGAAAGGATTATAATTGAATTGGCCAAAATATAATAAATTTATGACTTTTAGATAATTTTCCCTCATAATGTGACTGTACTTTGTAAAATTGATTCGAAACAAGAACTTGAAATCATTATATTTCAGTTCGTAAAGATAATAGTAGTATTCATGCCCATAAATTCATGCAACCAGCCTGCGACATGGCCGTCCCGCCAGCTCGACCATGCACGCCGATAGCCTGCTCGTGCCTGGCCATACCACCAACGTGGCCTGCATCGTACTATACCGAAACTTAACAATATCCCAGATTTCATCCTCTTAGTACTTCGGGCACAATTTCCTTCAAAGGACTTCCAAATTGCAGGGAAACTTGATTCATCGAAGCTAGACATGTCGGGCTTTCAACCATGCATCATACGACCATATTAGAGCATCTCGAGACACCGGCACTTCGGCGCTGGCGATAACGGGACCGGTCGCTTTGGGGCGTTTCGAGGTCAAGATCGAGCTGCTGAGGCGAGCCATAGCTAATTGCCTTTCCTCCACGGCCGCCTTCGAAGCTTCCGGAGATCTTTGGTTACGCTTGAATTTCGGTTCTCTCTTGGTTTTTTTTTTTTTTTTTTTTTTTTGGTCTTGCCAACCTGGTTAGAACATGCCCAGTCTTGATTTTGGTCGTAGAGAATGGTGTTTGGAATCCTATAGAAACAATGGAAAGTCAAAGAAGAGAATGTTCTTCAAATCATAACTGATACGATTGTTTTTCAAAGTATATATGGGTGGAGACATTCATTCAAATTACAAGAGAACCAAGGCCAAAAAGGGCATCATCTCAAATGAGCTTTGATATTTACCACTGGAAATAAAGATGTACGACCTGCTTTCAAATCATAGGCAAAGAGTGTTAGTACTTGGATGCTTTGGATAATGTTCAATGGGTGATGTAGTCCTTGGATTTTTAATTTTACTTATTTATTAATTTATATATGTTTTATTGATGTCCATCTTCTAATCAACACCAGATAATATCTACCCCATTGATTTTATATGTATATAGGTGTGTTAGCCAATTCTAAAATGAAGGGGTTCCCCTAAATTAAATAACTAAAATAAAGTCAATGGCACCAGCATCTAATAATCTTAAGAAGAAAGGGCATAAAATTGTTTACATTCAAGGGAGCTACAAACCATCCTCAAGGTGTAATATGGCACAAATGGATACCTGAGCTGATTTAGCTTTGTCTGTCAAGTAGAATCAGAATGAGACTATCCATCATGCCTCAAGATCATGGAATGTCATTACATACACTAGGAGCAATTTTTTATTTTTTATTTACTATTCCATATGTTTTTATAAGTAGACAAGGGCGTTAGCAAATGCATCGATGGAGCATATACGAACTAGTTCTGCTATCTAATTAAATTCGGGTTTTGTCCCTTGAAAATTAATAGGGATATAATGCCATGCCTCTTACAAACAATCTAATAGTCTAGCAGGAAAAGAAAAGAAAAGAAAAGAAAAAATGGAAGTATGGTGATGGAAAAATTAGCGTATTCTCTTATTCTTAAAGCATCTAAAAAGAGACGATCACTTTTGCAAAAAACGAGTTGGCATGAAACCACAGGATAACCCACCTCCACTAGAAAGTCTCATCTTAGACTTTGACCCCTACAATTACATTATTAAACAAATCTTGCAATTCAAGCTCAAGACTAAGAAATTATCATCAGACAAATCAAAGGGAAACGGTAAAAACATCATTGTCAAGTATATGATATTGTTAGAGCATTGTTCTCTATTAAATTTGTCCTCCCAAAAATCCCTCAACTAGAACCCCCCCAAAAAGAGAAAAATGATCATCCCCTAATTTATTTATTTTTGACATACAAACAAGTGCTTTATCGAAAGAAGATATAAATGCATCGAGCAGAACCAGACCAAACGATCCTGACCGTCCATCACGCGTTTAAGGCCTCCCGCGTTGGCCCGATTGGATGCGAGGCTTTTCATGTGCCAACTTTCCCTATAAATACGCCCCTCCCTCTCGAACGGTCTCACAACGCATACAATACACTTCAGCCATAGTCCTTTTCCTGATCCTTCGTCAATTCTAGTATTCCTCAAAAAAACAACCACCAACCATGGCCGAAGGACACCACCATCACCACCACCACAACCACCACCGCAGCCACCACAAGAAGGATGATGCCTTCAGATCACGGAGCCTACGGTTGATTACAGGAAGGAGGAGAAGCACCACAAGCACCTCCAGCAGCTCGGCCAGCTTGGTGCTGCCACTGCCGGTGCTTATGCCTTGGTAATAATTATCATCTTCTTTTCAATTCTTGAAATTCTTTTCCCATTTTATAATTTAGATGAAATTTGCGTCTTCACCTTATTGACCTGAATCATCAGATTAATCACGAGCATTGGATGCAAAAGATCTCAATTAAACTCACATATTTCAACTTGACATGATAATGGCATGCCGTGCGAGAATGGATCATCCTTATAAAATAACAATATTTTGAATTTAATTGATTTCCTTCACCCATCAGCTAGAGGAATAAGATTTCCCTACAATTGGCTTAAACAAAAAACATAGTTGTAATCCATAGCACTATTTACATGATGAAATACTTATTTTCAAAGTGAATAAATAAATTTTTTTTCTCGAACTTATCCCATGCTCAGAGCTTGTATTAAAAAAGAATTCTACATAATAGAGAACTTTTTTTTTTCCCTTTCCTCTTTACCTTAGCTCATTTTGTTTCGTGCACGCAATTCCTGATTAATGATGTGCAAAATGCAGCATGAGAAGCATAAGGCCAAGAAGGACCCGGAGCACGCTCACCGGCACAAGATAAAGGAGGAAATAGCTGCCGCTGCTGCCGTCGGGGCTGTCGGGTTCGCCGTCCACGAGCACCACGAGAGGAAGGAGGCCAAGAAAAAAATATAAAGAGTCTCATCATGGCAAGAAGCACCATCATCACTTCTAAACCATGGAGGATCTCCGTCTTTTTGCTGCTATCTGCCTTGTTTATGTAATTTTAGTTCCTTAGAGACTGCCTTCAATAGTCGCTGTACATTTGCGGAGGGTGGTTCTTGAATCTTGAATTCTGCTGCTTGTGAATGCTTCCCTGAGAGGATGAGCATGGATGTGTTTGGGCTTTGTCTTGTACAGGTTGTATCTTGGGTGTTCTGATGATCTGATTTCATGCGTTTACATTTCCACATATTGTTTTAGGTACAATGATTATATTGAATATTATTTTGCAAAACCAGTTAGCAAAGAGTCTTCGCATAGGATGGATCCACACCCGGTTAGTCAATGTCAATTAACTAAAACGCGATGGCGTCAAATTCAAAAAAATCACTAAATCGCAATGTTATATATAATTATAATTCAAAAAGTACGTAAAAAAGCGGTAGATGACATAAAAGTATATAAGAGTTTCTTAGAATTGATGTTTTGAGTCCTCCCATGAGGACACGTACAAATTAGCATATTTATCTAATAAAAGTCCATTGCGATATCTTCATCGTGACCTCACTAAGCGCGTTGACATTTTCTACTAAATTGGTGGGATCAATGTGCTAGGTGCATGTCATTGTCATCGTCCATTATCGTGATTTTTTCCAAGTTAGTTCTTTCAAATATGACTAAGTCAATTAACTGCGATTCAGTTTGAAATGAACTCACAAAATGACATAATTAATAATCTATATTGTCCCAGATCAAGCGATATAGGAAAAAGTTTTAAAAAAGTCATAAACCTTTTTTGTTACTAATTTAGTCCTAAACATTTTTACTTAATAATCGATTCGATCCATTTCGGGCCAATTTGGGCTAAATTTTGCTGATTGGACGCCAATGTCACTGATGTGGCCGATTAGTGCTTATGTGGACAATATTTAATAATATTTTAATATTTTTAAATTTTTAAATTTTCATTTTTCTTTTATTTTTCTTTTTCCTTCCTATTCTCCAACTAGTTGCCGAACCTCGGCGAATGGCCGAGGTGACGGTCGGTGAGGTTGACCTCACCGAACCTTGCCGAATCTAGCAACCTAGTGCCAGCGAGGCTCGACCTCCTAAATCTTGGCCTAGGCGACATCGGTGAGGCTTGCCCTTGCCGGATGTGGGTGGCATTGGCAAGGTCGAGCCTTGCTGGCCATGGGTGAGGCTCGACCCTTGCCGATCCGACGAGGTCAACCTCGCCCGCCATTGACTCGGCTGGTCGCTAAGGTTTGGTGATCGGCTAGAGTAGGAGAAGGAAAAAAAAAAATAAAAAGAAAAGGAAAAAAATACTAAAATATTAAAAATATTATTAAAAGTTGTCAACGTCGCACTAATAAGGCCATATAGCCCGCCAGCGTCTAGTCAACAAAATTCGGCCAAATTGGCCGACAAGGACTAAATCGGGACTAAGTAAAAAGGTTTATGACAAAATTGTCACAAATATAAAAGATTTAGGACTTTTTTTTAACACTTTTCCTAGCAATATATGATGGCTGGCCCATTTATATATCTTGAAAAAGGTTCAATAAAGTGTATTTAATTCCACAAAAGTTATATCTCTTACATCATATAGAAGTTGTCAATAAAACTATCATCATTGGAGGGAAATAGCTTCTCTCTCTCTCTCTCTCTCTCTCTCTCTCTCCTTGATGTAGCCCATATTCAAGACCAACTTGTTCAACCAAGAAGATTAGCATGCATTCAATATCAACGACACTCTATTTTGTCATAAAGATTTTGTCATTTCTCAAACATTAAAACTTGCATCAAGGCACTTTAGGGTGAGCAAAAGCATTGGTAAATATTGTTTCAATTTTAATAGCTTCTAGTTTCTACGTACATTAATGACTATTAGTTTCTATGTTTGAGTCTAGCCTCTTACTCTTCTTTTGTTTTGATATAAAAGGTCAATGAGTCTCTATAAATTATAGACCAAATTTGATTAATAAAGAGAAATTTGAAAACCTAGAAGAGTTTCCACTCTGTCCTTGAAGAGTTAGGGCTTTTAAAGCCTGCATCTTTGAAGAGTTGCAGCCATCAATCTTGAAAAATTGATGCTATTTCAACTTCCTCAGGGGCCTAGAAAAGCAACCATTAAAGTTCTCGTACTTTTTTTTTTTCATTTTGTCCACCACCGTTTAGCCTTCTTTCATAAAATATCGACAAGCCTACAGTGCTTAGTTGAGGAAACTGGAAACACAAAATTTGTGATTCTTCAAGTCTCCATTCTTTTGCTTTGGAATTAGGTCATTCTAATATGAATTGACAAATTATGCTCGTTTTCTTGAACTAGCATGGAAAAAAAAATTATTCGATTTTATGACTAAGTTTCCAATACATGTAAGTCACTCTCCCGATTCTATCATCTAAGTAGCCGATCTCTCTCTCTCTCTCTCTCTCTCTCTCTCTCTCTCTCTCTCTCATGCGACTTTGTTCCCTAATATCTCTCTACATAGGTACTTATGAGTATGATGCTATGAGATTGGTTGGAGTCTAGCGAGTTAGAATGATCTTAGATTATCGAGAGTATAGCACCACAACACAAACCCTTAACCTACGTTCTTATACCGTGTGATTCTTAAACTATTCAAAAACATATCAATAATATACTTATAGGATGTTTCATAAAGCTTTGGAAGTTACGTATTTGATTTGAGTGTTTTTGGTTTTGGTTCGAAATGGCTATCTATAAATATATATAGTCAAATCAAACTTCAATCTTGACTACAATATAATGCAAGTCTCTATTCACGAGCTATTTGTATTCATACACAGGCCTCGTCGATGGCTGGCAAAGGGAAAAAGGGAAAAATGAAAAGAGAAGAGAGAAAAGAAAAGGAAAAATAGAATAAAAAAATCAGAAAATCAAAAGAATTACAAAAATAGCTTTTACAAAAAAGAGAAGAGATTAAAGTGTATTTTTAGCTGACAAGATACACCGATGATTTACCAAAAAAAAAAAAATGTATTTTCAGCTGAGGGAATTCCCCCCACATTTCCTTTTCTATTTTGGATCTTTCTCCTTTGTAGTTCTATCATACATAGTAGCCTATAGCTCTTCACTGTGCTTTTAATTCCAAATGCGAGTAATTTCTTTGTTTTTACATTGTGATCTATTCTTTAGCCAAGTGTCCATACCCTAATGAATCTCCACAAGGCAAAAGGGTTTTGGGCAGTTTTTGAAGTGCTAGTTGGCTGGTATAATACCACTTAATCGGATCTGAAATTTCAAGCAGGTGTCGCCTTATTGGAAGGGTATGAATAGCTTTAAAAAAATGCTAAATAGGATAGCTACAAAACTGCAGCAAGAAAGAAATTCATCGAGTATGGGACACGGATTGCCCTAATTAAGGGAACGGTATGATAGGACAACTTCGACTTGTCCATTGTCGATAGCGGGGAATCCAAATGGTATCATGTGGCATGGCTCTCATACATCGACTTTACTGGCCATGAAGTATGCAGATATGTATAGTGTCAACCCATATATGCCCTAAGAAGCACGAGCAATATGTGCGTGTGCGAGAGTGAGAGCCATTGTCAATTCGTCGAATTTGTTGAAACCCAAATGTTCAATCATGAAGAACTCAATGCCATGGAGCATGCAGATATATATAGTGGCATCATCTGCCCTAAGAAGTACCAACAATGTGAGTGCACACACGCAGGAGTGAGACAATTGGCACAATGAATTTCATGTTCATTTGAAAATATAATGAGCAATTCATACATGACGCAAATCATATCAGGAATATCGAATGAGATTTTCCTTGCACATTCTGCTGTCTGTCTTTAGTTAGTAAACGATCATCTTCAACCTAATAAATAATTCTCTCATCGACTGCTGAAAACATTCCCTTGAAGCACATGAGACAACCACTTGCAACAAAAAATGATTGAAGAAAACTTAGAGACACAGAAAGAAGCCCGGGTATGGACAAAATGCCCAACTACCTCACACCTGTCTCTTTTCTTTCACCTCCTTTCACTTTGTTGTCGGCAAACTTAGTTAAGGGATGTTACAATTGGCGGAGGTAAAAGCAACATAAGACTACACAGTGATGAGATCGAGTGTTTTTGCTTCAACGGATAGAAAAGTAGTGTGTACTTTATCCAGCCAACCATCCAACCAATCTCGCAAGGATTTAACTTGCAGAATGCTCATAACTCTTGGTTGGACCCAGGAAACATGCACTGTTCCCTCTACTTGGACTTTGAGATTAACCAAAATTGAAGATAAATAGCGAAGAACAAAAGATTTTCACTGCCCATGTGTTTGTGGGATCAGACCAAGGAGACAAAGAGTGGTTATGCTCTGTTAATTAGGTATAAAGCTTCCACCCATCCATATGACTATCAATTATTCATTTTTTTGAAACATCTAAACCACTGATCTATCTAGATGGAGTTCATTCTGTCTTCAAGCTTCGTGTATATAGCTGCACCATAAGGCTAAGTCTAACTATAGTCAAATGAACTCTAAACTAGAGAAGGATCATATACACATAGCTGAATAATGATGACGTCCAATCTACTCATGTCATAGAACACAGCACAACACAACCACCAAGGGAAATACAAAAGAATTAGGAAGACTTACAGAAAGGCTCTTCATGAGAAAGTGCTCAACATGAGCTACACAAAGACTTTGGGCTTTCATCAATAACGCTGGGTGGAATTGTCCTATCTTTTAATGCACAGCCGCAGGATAAATTGTATTGTGTGTGTATGTGTATATATATATTTGGTTGTTAATTAGCTTCTTTCATTCATTGAAAACGACAATCTTTACATGGAAAAGATAAGCTGGAATCAAAACATAAGATAGTCCAAAGGGGGTGGGTGGTTCATGCTGCCATTTGGAAGGAAGAAATTTAAGGCGTAGTGCCTTTGCAACCCAATCTACGGCATGATTGGCTTCTCTTGGACAAAAGGCGACACTTGCTTTGGTCAATTGGGCCAAAATTTGTTTGCATTCCTGTACTTGTTCCTTCACGGCCCATGGCGCTTCTTCGCGGCCCAGAACGGAGTCAACCAGCGTGCGGCAATCACTTTCGCAAAGTACACCCCAGTTCAGTTCGTGTGCTGTGTTCGCTTGAAGTGCTTCTCTCTGTTTCAACAGGAGTGCCCGTGAAGTAGGGCTAGGGTTTCTGCCTGCAAGGATGAAGACGTGTGAGTTTTTTTTGGCTAATCCATCTACAATAATGTCGTTGGAGTCTCGAAGAATGCCCACAATCGAGCTATGCTCATCTCCGTCCACCCACGAGTTGTCCACGTTCAATTTCAAATCTGGGTCTTCCGGCACTTTCCATTTCACAGGTGATGTCGCCATTTCTCTCATTTCTTTTCTCTTGTGCAGATTCCAGTGTTGATAATTCTAATTTTGTGCTAGGGCACTGTCAATTAAAGCCTCTAGTTGCGCCTTCCTATTCCGAAAAACAAAATTGTTCCTATTTTTCAAGATCTGCCAAAGCACCTCTGCAACTATTCCTTCATCAAGTGAGTGTGTTTTTACTGCTAAAAATTCCGCCATCCATTTGTCTATTCTGGTAGCCGTGCTTGTAATATGGCTAAGGTTGATTCGATAATCTGACCATATTTTGTGGGCTGTTTTGCAATAAAAAAAGATGTGCTTGACTGTCTCAGGGTGTTTTAAACAGAGGGGGCATAGTGGGTCAGGTAAAATCTTCCTCTGGAAGAGTTTTTCTTTTGTTGGTATTGCATCCTGGCATAGGCTCCATAAAAATATTTTTAGTTTGGGAGGGGATTGATAAGTTCCATAGCCTTGTCCATAGGGCACAGGGAGGCTGGTATGAGGATGATGCTCTATTTCTGTCCTGTTGTAGGGACTTGTTGTGCATGCTGTTATAACCACTTTTAACGGTATAATTCCCATTCTTGTTGCTTGTCCAAATCAAATTGTCTTCCTTTGGCTGCATAGCGATAGAGGGAGATAGGATTTCGTTTACAATTCTTCTTTCAAACATCTGGTTTAACATCGTTTCTTTCCATTCCTTCCTTTCCTCATCAATTAGTTCAGCCACTTTTTTAGGATCTTCTCTATTTTCTGGGCCTTCTATTACTCCTTGTGATAGCCAATGATCTTGGCGGATATTAATGGATTTCCCATCTCCCACAATCCATCTTAGTTCTGGTGCAATGGCTTCACGTCCCATTAGAATACTCTGCCATCCCCAAGATGATCTTTGACCTCTGTTTGCTTTCCATAAATCTCCATTAGGAAAGTATATGCCTTTCAAAATTTGGCGCCATAAAGCTGAAGATGATTGGGATAGTCGCCACGCCTGCTTTCCCAATAAAGCTTCATTAAAAGTAATTAAATCTTTAAAACCTAAACCTCCCCTATCTTTCCTGGATTTTAGAACCTCCCATTTCTTCCAATGCATATTGTTTTTGGCTTCATTTTGCCTCCACCAGAATGCTGCTATTCTTTTTTCAATTGCTCGACAAACCGATACAGGTATCTTGAAGATTGCCATTGCATATTGTGGCAATGCTTGCACAACAGTTTTGATCAAAATTTCTTTCCCAGCTTTAGATAAATATTTTTCTTTCCATCCTGCTAGCTTCATGTCTACTCTTGCCAAAATCCATGCAAACATGTCTTTTTTTGTTTGTCCTAGTCTAACGTTATGCCAAGGTATTTTCCAACTTTGTCAATGTTTGGAACTCTCATTTCTTGGGTTATATTCCTTTTCAACTCCTGTGGACAGCTATTACTGAAGAACATACCTGATTTATTCAGATTAATTGCTTGCCCCGTCGCATAGCAATATTGATTTAGGATAGCCACCAAACTTTGACATTCTCTAACAGTCCCATCCATAAAGAAGATGGCATCATTTGCAAATAGGATATGGGATAGCGTAGGACAATACTTGTTTAGTTTGATTCCTCTAATACATCCATCTTCCAGGGCTTTGTGTAGCATCCATGAGAGGACATTGGTTGTCAATATGAATAAGTAGGGGGATAGGGGATCGCTTTGTCTAATTCCATGTGTAGGAATAAAATGTTCTGTTGGCTCTCCATTAACTTTCACATTGAAAGAAACTGTTGACACACATTGCATAATCAAATGAACCCACTGGTTAGAAATGCCCATCTTTAGCATGCTCGATTGAAGAAAGTCTCATTCCACTCTGTCGTATGCTTTTTACATGTCCCGCTTCAATATTGCCTGAAATTTCTTTTTCCTCTTCTTGATTCTCATTTGATGCAACACTTCTTGAACAATTAGGATATTATCCTGGATTTGTCTACCTTGAACAAAAGCACTTTGTTCATGTGAAATTATTTGTGGGAGCCATTGTTTTAATCTATTTACCAGTACTTCCGATATGATTTTATAGCTAGATTGTATATTTCATATGTGGAGGAATACATAGTTATAATGCAAAATGTGAAATAATAAGTATGATAGAAATGGAGATAAGAAAAGAATTGAAAACGAGACCTGAATATGATTTCCATTAGGCAGGGAATGTTGATTCTCTCCAATATTTTTTTGTCATTTTCGACCAAACCAAGTTGTGCATTGAGAGCAGCCTTGTGTACATGACATAGTTCTCAATAGCGCTGCAAATCATCAGTTAAATGCCTTGAGAATATAGTACATCCACTCAACCTTTGTTCCCAAGAGGCTCTTTATCTGTCAAATTTGTTAAAACAAATCAAGATTTAACACGATGATTAACAAAAAAAAAATGAAACAAATAAGGGCAAATTGGAAAGGACCATGTAACCAAAAAGCAAGTTATGCAAGAAGTTGCTTCGTAGAAAATGTCATCAACATAACATTAATAGCTACACAATTAACATGTGTTACAAATGTGCCTCAAGCAAATCTAGCAAATGCATTAATGAGACCTACCACTAAGAATTTGATGCAAAAATACAATAGATAAAAAACCTTGATTGCATTTGACGGTCATGATAAAATTCAAGATATGATAAAATTTATCTTATTCTTCATTCGATGCGTGCTCAAAATAGGATAAAGTCAAATATAATGAGGATATAGACCGGACAAAATTATTTCATGGGAGGGCGGTACTCTATGCAATGCCGGACAAGGCTGCGCCACGCAAGGATTTCGTTGTGTCATGCTGCTGCAACTTGGGATTATGTGATGAAGTCGATGCTGACCGAATTCTCGTGACGATGAGAGCATTATCACACGGTATGGACCACGCGCTAAGGCGGACGAGGCGAAGACACGCCATCGTCGGAAAGTTCATTTTGTTTTTGTTGACAAAGACGAAGTCGCCAACGCGGCGAAGACCCGCCGTCATCCGAGTATGCATTTTACGGGCGAACGCGAAGGCACCAAAAACCGACACGCGACTTCAAGAGGAGTGCACTGGGCCATATGTGCCCCTGATAAAACCATAGAAGACAAAAACATGGAATTGTAATGTCAAAACGCGTTCAATTTTTTTTAGAAAAATCTTCATGTCACCATACGTCACCTCAAATCTTTCAAAAGTTTTTATAAGATATTGGAAGGTTCTTTTATTTCGATTAAAAAGAAAGTTGAATATGACTAATTTGGTGAATGTCAAACAAAACAGCCTCTTGGTTTCGCATAATTCACACAGGCATCCATGTATATATATTAATCGATCAGCTTTCTTTTTCTTTTTCTTTTTTTCTCCCTCTTAAGCCTAATAAAAGAGCTGCTGGCCAACCCTTGCCAACCATGAAGCCCTCACCAGCCGCCAACAAGGGTCGCCCAGCCCTTGCCTTTCGGCTGGCAAGGGTTAGTTAGTGATCCTTGTCGGACTTGGTAGGGAAAAAAAGAAAATAAATAAACAAAGAAGAAAAATTATAAAAAATTGGTCACATCAACCCCAACCGTTTTATATAGCATTAATGATGTCCACATCAGTAATTTCCGATTAAAATTAGCCGGATAAACTTAATTGGCAACATATAAAAATGTTTATGATTCAATTGACACAATTAAAAGGATTATAATTGAATTGATCAAAATGCAATAGATTTATGACTTTTTATATAATTTTTCCTCATCATGCGACTGTACTTTGTAAAATTGATTTGAAATAAGAATTTGAAATCATTATCTGTGTATTTCATTATGAAAAAGATAATAGTAGTATTTATGCCCCTAAATTCATGCAACCAGCCCGCAACATCGCCGTCCTACCAGCCCGACCATGCGTGCCAATAGCCTAGTCATGCCTGACCGTACCACCGGCGCAGCCTGCATCGTACTATACCGAAACTTAACAATATCCCAGATTTCCTCCTCTTGGTACTTCGGGCATAATTTCCTTCAAAGGACTTCCAAATTGCAGGGAAACTTGATTCATCGAAGCTAGACATGTCGAGCTTTCAACCATGCATCATACGACCATATTAGAGCATCTCGAGACACCGGCAATTCGGTGCCGGCGATAACGGGACTAGTCACTTTGGGGCGTTCCGAGGTCAAGATCTTCCTCAATGAAGAAGCTACCCGAGCTGCTGAGGCGAGCCATAGCCAATTGCCTTTCCTCCATGGCCGCCTTCGAAGCTTCCGGAGATCTTCGGGTTGCGCTTGAGTTTCGGTTCTTTCTTGGTTTTTTTTTTTTTTATTGGTCTTGCCAACCTGGTTAGAACATGCCCAGTCTTGATTTTGGTCGTAGAGAATGGTGTTTGGAATCCTATAGAAACAATGGAAAGTCAAAGAAGAGAATGTTCTTCAAATCATAACTGATACGGTTGTTTTTCAAAGTATATATGGGTGGAGACATTCATTCAACGTACAAGAGAACCAAGGCCAAAAAGGGCGTCATCTCAAACGAGCTTTGATATTTACCACTGGAAATAAAGATGTACAGCCTGCTTTCAAATCATAGGCAAAGAGTGTTAGAAATTGGATGCTTTGGATAATATGAAATGGGCAATGTAGTCCTTAAATTTTTAATTTTACTTATTTATTCATTTATATATGTTTTATTGATGTCCACCTTCTAATTAACACCAGATAATATCTACCCCATTGATTTTATATGTATATAGGCGTGTCAACCAATTCTAAAATGAAGGGGTTCCACTAAATGCATTGATGGAGCATATACGAACTAGTTCTACTATCTAATTAAATTCGGGTTTCGTCCCTTGAAAATTAATAGGGATTATAATGCCATGCCTCTTACAAACAATCTAAGAGTATAGTAGGAAAAGAAAAGAAAAGAAAAGAAAAGGGAAGTACGGTGATGGAAAAATTAACGTATTCTCTTATTCTTAAAGCATCTAAAAAGAGATGATCACTTTTGCAAAAAACGAGTCAATATGAAACCATGGGACGATCCATAAAGACATTCATGTGATGTGATTACTTAATCCATAAGTTGAAACCACCCACCTCCACCAGAAAGTCTCATCTTAGACTTTGGACCCCTACAATTACATTATTAAACAAATCTTGCAATTCAAGCTCAAGACTAAGAAATTATCATCAGACAAATCAAAAGGAAACGATAAAAACATCATTGTCAAGTATATAAACCCACTTGTCCTCCCCCCCATACAAACAAATCGAAAGAAGACAAAAATGCATCAAGAAGGACCAGACTAAGCAATCCCGACCGTCCATCACGCGTTTAAGGCCTCCCGCGTTGGCCCGATTGGATGCGAGACTTTGCATGTGCCAACTTTCCCTATAAATACGTCCCTCCCTCTCTAACGGTCTCACAACGCATACCATACACTTCAGCTAAAGTCCTTTCCTGATCCTTCGTCAATTCTAGTATTCCTCAAAAAAAACAACCACCAACCATGGCCGAAGGACACCACCATCACCACCACCACAACCACCACAAGCAGCCACCACAAGAAGGATGATGCCTTCATGGAGCCTACGGTTGATTACAGGAAGGAGGAGAAGCACCACAAGCACCTCCAGCAGCTCGGTGAGCTTGGTGCCGTCGCTGCCGGTGCTTATGCCTTGGTAATAATAATCATCTTCTTTTCAATTCTTTTCAATTCTTTTCCCATTTTATAATTTAGATAAAATTCACGTCTTCACCCTATTGACCTGAATCATCACGTTATTCATGAGCTTTGGATGCAAAAGATCTCGATTAAACTCACATATTTCAACTCGACATGATAATGACATGCCATGTGAGAATGGATCATCATCCTTATAAATGAACAATAGTTTGAATTTAATTGATTTCCTTCACCCATCAGATAGAGGAATAAGATTTCCCTACAATTGGCTTAAACAAAAAACATAATTGTAATCCATAGCACTATTTACATGATCAAATACTTCTTTTCAAAGTGAATAAATTATTTTTTTCTCGAACTTATCCCATGCTCAGAGCTTGTATAAAAAAAAGTATACATAATAGAGAACCTTTTTTTTTTCTTTTTTTTGCTAGTTTCCTCTTTACCTTAACTCATTTTGTTTCATGCACGCCATTGCTGATTAATGATGTGCAAAATGCAGCATGAGAAGCATAAGGCCAAGAAGGACCCGGAGCACGCTCACCGGCACAAGATAAAGGAGGAAATAGCTGCCGCTGCTGCCGTCGGGGCTGTCGGGTTCGCCGTCCACGAGCACCACGAGAGGAAGGAGGCCAAGAAAAAATATAAAGAGTCTCATCATGGCAAGAAGCACCACCATCACTTCTAAACCATGGAGGATCTCCGTCTCTTTTTGCTGCTATCTGCCTTGTTTATGTAATTTTATTTCCTTAGAGACTGCCTTCAATAGTCGCTGTACATTTGCGGGGGGTGGTTCTTGAATCTTGAATTCTGCCGCTTGTGAATGCTTCCCTGAGAGGATGAGCATGGGTGTGTTTGGGCTTTGTCTTGTACGGGTTGTATCTTGGGTGTTCTGATGATCTGATTCCTTGCTTTTACATTTCCACGTATTGTTTTAGGTACAGTGATTATATTGAAATATGATTTTCCAAAACTAATTAGCACACAACGGATCCACGCCCGGTTAGTCAATGTCAATTAAATAAAACAAGATGGCGTCAAATTAAAAAAGAAAAAAAACACTTGATCGCAATGTTATATATAATTATAATTCAAAAAGTACGCAAAAAAGCTGTACATGACATAAAAGTATATAAGAGTTTCTTAGGACTGATGTTTTGAGTCCTCCCATGTGGACACGTACAAATTAGCAAAGTTATCTAATAATAGTCCATTGCGATATCTTCATCGTGACCTCACTAAGCACGTTGACATTTTCTACTAATTTGGTGGGATCTGTGTGCTGGGTGCATGTCATTATCATTGTCCATTATCGTGATTTTTCCAAGTTAGTTCTTACAAATATGGCCGAGTAAATTAACTGCGATTCAATTTGAAATGAACTCACAAAATGACATAATTAATAATCTATATTGTCCCGGATCAAGCGATATATGGAAAAGTGTTACAAAAGTCCTAAACTTTTTATATATGTGCCATTTAGTCCTAAACTTTCTTTTGGTGCCAATTTAATCCTAAACATCTTTACTTAGTGTCGATTCAGTCATTTCGGCCAATTTTTGCCAGATTTTGTTGACTAAATGTTGGTTGGCCGACATGGCCTAATTAGTACCGACGTGGAAAACTTTTAATAATATTTTAATATTTTGAAATTTTGTATTTTTATTTTTACTTTTATTTTACTTTTATTTTTCTTTTTCCTTCCCCTCCTCTAGCCGCCGAACCTCGGTGAATCGCCAAAGGCAATGGCCGGCGAGGTTGACCTCACCGAACCTCGTCGGATCCGGTGACCTAGAGCCGGGTTGGCGAGGCTCGACCTCGCCGAATCACAGTTTGGGTGGTGTTGGCGAGGCTCATCCTCTTCGGATCCGGGTGGTTCCGGCAAGGTCAAGCGTTGCCGGCCATGGGCGAGGCTCGACCCTCGCCGGACGGCGAGGTCCGGTGAGGGCGAGCCTTGCCGCCCAACACGAGGCTGCCCTTGTGGCCACCGGCGAGGTGGGTGGCGAGGTCGACCTTGCCGGCCGTTACCTCCGGTTGGTCGCCGAGGTCAGGCGACTAGCCAAAGGAGGGGAAGGAAAAAATGAAAAATAAAAAAAATTATAAAATATTAAAATATTAATAAAAAAAGTCAATATCAGCACTCATCATACCATGTCAGCCAACCGGCATCTAGTTAACAAAATCCGGCCAAAATTGGCCAAAAATAACTCAATCGGCACTAAGTAAAAATGTTTATGACTAAATTGGCACAAAAAAAAAGTTTAGGACTAAATTGGCACAAATACAAAAGATTTAAGACTCTTTTAACACTTTTCCCAACGATATATGATGTCTGGCCCATTTATATATCCTAAAAAAGGTTCAATAAAGTGTCTTTAATTCCACAAAAGTTATATCTCTTACGTCATATAGAAGTTGTCAATAAAATTATCATCATTGGAGGGAAATAGCTCCTTTCTCTCTCTCTCTCTCCTTGATGTAGCCCATATTCAAGACCAACTTGTTCAACAAGAAGATTAGCATGCATTCAATATCAACGACACTCTGTTTTTTCATAAAGATTTTGTCATTTCTCAAACATTAAAACTTGCATCAAGGCAATTTGGGGTGAGCAAAAACATTGGTAAATATTGTTTCAATTTTAATAACTTCTAGTTTCTACATACATTAATGACTATTAGTTTCTATGTTTGAGTCTAGCCTCTTACTCTTCTTTTGTTTTGATATAAAGGTCAATGAGTCTCTATAAATTATAGTCTGAATTTGATTAATGAAATTTGCTTAGTGTAACTCTCTTGAACCTTAAAGAGTTCAAATTCCTTGAAAACCTATAAGAGTTTCCACTCTGTCCTTGAAGAGTCAGGGCTTTTAAAGCCTGCATCTTTGAAGAGTTGCAGCCATTAATCTCGAAGAATTGATGCTATTTCAACTTCCTCGGGGCCTAGAAAAACAACTATTGAAGTTCTTGTACTTTTTTTCATTTTGTCCACCACCGTTTAGCCCACTTTCATAAAATATTGACAAGCCTACAATGTTTAGTTGAGAAAATTGAAAACACAAATTTTTTTATTCTTCAAGTCTCCAATCTTTTGCTTTGGAATCAGGTCATTCTGATCTAAATCAACAAATTTATGCTCATTTTCCTGAACTAGCATGGAAAAAAAAATTATTCAATTTTATGACTAAGTTTCCATATGTGTAAGTCACTCTCCCGATTCTATCATCCAAGTAGCCGATTCTCTCTCTCTCTCTCTCTCTCTCTCTCTCTCTCTCTCTCTCTCTCTCTCTCTCTCTCTCTCTCTCTCTCTCTCTCTCTCTCTCTCTCTCTCTCTCTCTCTCTCCCTCATGTGACTTTGTTCCCTAATATCTCTCTACATAGGTACTTATGAGTATGATGCTATGAGATTGGTTGGAGTCTAGCGAGTTAGAATGATCTTTGATTATTGAGAGTATAGCACCACAACACAAACCTTTAACCTACGTTCCTAATACCATGTGATTCTTAAACTATTTGAAAACATGTCAATAATCTACTTATAGGATGTTTCTTAAAGCTTTGGAAGTTACATATTTGATTTGAGTGATTTTGGTTTTGGTCAGAATGGGCTATCTATAAATATATATATAGTCAAAACAAACTTCAATCTTGACTACAATATAAATATGCAAGTCTCTATTCACAAGCTATTTGTATTCTAACACATGCCTAATCAATGGCTAGTAGAGGGAAAAAGGGAAAAATGAAAAGAGAAGAGAGAAAAGAAAAGGATGTTCTTTTGTTGATGGCCTCGTCGATGGCCTTGTTGATGGCCAGCAGCGGGTTCCTCTCCTGGCTTGCCCTGGTTCTTTTGTTGGTTGCTTGGTCTAGCGGTTGTTCATGCCGTCTAGTGCCTTCTTGTTCTTTGTAGTCCGTTTGCAGCTGCTTGGCTCTTCTCTCATCTTCCTTTCACTCATGAGTTTGTTCATCTTGAGTACAAGTTTTTGAAGTCGTTTCGTTTGTACAGTTTGGCTTTCCCCAATATATTGCTTACTTTACCAAAAAAAAAAAAAAGAAAATCAAAAGAATTACAAAAATTGCTTTTACAAAAAAGAGAAGAGATTAAAGTCTATTTTTAGCTGAGATAATTCCCCCCGTATTTCCTTTTATTTTCTGGATCTTTTTCCTTTGTAGTTCTATCATACATAGTAGCTTGTAGTTCTTCACTATACTTTTAATTCCAAATGTGAGTAATTTCTTTGTTTTTACGTTGCGATCTATTCTCTAGCTAAGTGTCCATACCCTATTTAATCTCCACAAGGCAAAAGGGTTTTGAGCAGTTTTTGAAGTGCTAGTTGGCTGGTATAATACCACTGAATCGGATCTGAAATTTCAAGCAGGTGTCGCCTTATTGGAAGGGTATGAATAGCTTTAAAAAAAATGCTAAATAGGATAGCTACAAAACTGCAGCAAGAAAGAAATTCATCAAATTTGGGACACGGATTGCCCTAATTAAGGGAACAATATGTTAGAACAACTCCCACTTGTCCATTGCCAATAGCGGGGAATGCAAATGGTATCATATGGCATGGCTCTCATACATCGACTTTGCTGGCCATGGAGTATGTAGATATGTATAGTGTCAACCCATATATGACCTAAGAAGCACGAGAATAATGTGCGTGCGTGAGAGTGAGAGCCGTTGTCATTTCATCGAATTTGCTGAAACCCAAATGTTCAATCATGAAAAACTCAAGGCCATGGAGCATGTAGATATATATAGTGGCATCATATGCCCTAAGAAGTACCAGCAATGCGAGTGCACGCATGCGGGAGTGAGACAATTGGCATAACGAATTTCATGTTCATTTGAAAATATAATGAGCAATTCATACATGACGCAAATCATATTAGGAATATCGAATGAGATTCTCCTTGCACATTCTGATGTCTGTCTTTAGTCAGTAAATGATCATCTTCAACCTAATAAATAAGTCTCTGATCGACTACTAAAAACATTCCCTTGAAGTGCATGAGACAGCCACTTGCAATGAAAAATGATTGAAGAAAACTTAGGGACATAGAAAGAAGCCTAGGTATGGACAAAATGGCCAACTGCCTCACTCTTGTCTCTTTTCTTTCACCTCCTTTCGCTTTGTTGTTTGCAAACTTAGTCAAGGGATGTTACAATTGGCGGAGGTAAAAGCAACATAATGATGAGATCAAGTGTTTCTGCTTCAACGGATAGCAAAGCAGTGTGTTCTTTATCCAGCCAACCATCCAACCGATCTTGCTAGGATTTAACTTGCAGAATGCCCATAACTCTTGGTTAGACCCAGGAAACATGCACTGTTCCCTCTACTTGGAGTTTGAGATTAACCAGACTGAAGAGAAATAACGAAGAACATAAGATCTTCACTGCCCATGTGTCTGTGGGATCAGACCAAGGAGAAAAAGAGTAGTTCTTTTAAGCTCTCTTAATTTGGTATAAAGCTTCCACCCATCCATATGGCTATCAATTATTCATTTTTTGAAACATTTAAACCACCAACCTATCCAGATGGAGTTTATTATGTCTTCAAGCTTCGTGAGTCAAACTATAGACAAATGAACTCTAAACTAGAGAATGACATATACACACAGCCAGAATAATGATGACGTATAATTTACTCATCCAATGTCAGAACACAGCATGACACAACCACCAAGGGAAATACAAAAGAATCAGGAAGACTTATAGAAAGGCTCTTCATGAGAAGGTGCTCAACATGAGCTACACAAAAGACTTTGGGCATTCTGCAAGAACGCTGGGTGGAATTGTCCTATCTTCTTATGCATGGCTGCAGGATAAGATTGTATACTTTATTTGGAGGAATACACAGTTATAATGTAAAATGTGAAATAATAAGTATGACAGAAATGGAGAAGAAAAGAATAGAAAGCAAGACTTGAATATGATTTCCATTAGGTAGAGAATGTTGATTTTCTACAATAGTTTTTTGTCATTTTTGACCAAACCAGGTTGTGCATTGAGAGCAGCCTTGTGTACATGACATAGTTCTCAATAGCGTTGCAAATCACCAGCATTATGTGCCTTGAGAATATAGTACATCCTCTCAACGTTCGTTCCTAAAAGGCTCTTTATCCATCAAATTTGTTAAAACAAATCAAGATATTAACACGATGATTAACAAAAAAATGAAACAAATAAGGGCAAATTGGAAAGGACCATGTAACCAAAAAGCAAGTTATGCTTGAAGTTGCTTCATAGAAAATGTCATCAACATAACATTAATAGCTACGCAATGAACATGTTTTACAAATGTGCCTCAAGTGAATCTAGGAAAAGCATTAATGAGACCTACCGCTAAGAATTTGATGCAAAAAATACAATAGATAGAAAACTCAATTGCATTTAGTTGTCATGATAAAATTTAGGATATGGTAAAATTTATCTTATTCTTCGTTTGATGTGTGCTCAAAATATGATAAAGTTTGATATAAGGAGGATATAGACCGGATAAAATTATTTCATGGGAAGATGGAATAAAGGTGGATATGCTAATATTCGTATTAAGAAAATTATTTTTATCGGAAACTAAACTTCTTCAATTAACAAAATTAACAAAATTAAAATTATTCGACCAAAAAAATAACAAAATTAAAGTATATTTCAATATATAAATAATATTTGACACTTTTGGTTTAAAAATCTAGATCCAAAAAATTTAGCAAAAAATAAAATAAAGTTAATGGTTAAATTTTTAGTAAATTGGATGATTTCCACTCATACCTAATAGATCGACTACATAATGAGGAAGGGTGGCAATTGGGCCGGGCCTGGTCGGGCTGGTACAATCAACTTATTTGGGCCCGAAGGCCCAAACTCTAGGCCCATCTACTTGACTAGTGGCCGTTGGGCTAGCAAGGCTTTGCCAGTGGACCTCCAAAAGCCCAAAAAAGGAAAGTTCCTCCTCCAATTAATCTCCCTTTCCGTCTCAAAATGCTCCTTTCCTTCGCTCGGTGGATCGATTTGTTGCTAATGACCAATTACAATTATAACCATCAATTTGTCTCAAATGAACCTGGAAAATCACTTAATAACACTTAAATATTTTGTAAAGAAGTCAAATAAGTTCTAAAACTTTTAAATTTTTGCTAATTTAATCCTAAATCTTTACAGGAAATTTTAATATAATCTTTTTGATTTTTTCATCGGAGATTGCTGACGCGGCAACAAGCCGTGTGCCTCTACGCAAGACAACTCTATCATTAAGTTATGGAAAAAGGAGCTTTGTATTTCAAAATCTTGCAATTTGGCGTAGCTACGTAAACTCTATACTCTCATGGCTTGATCAGATTTAGTCTTCTCCCGCTAGGATGCGACAGATAATCGAACGTTTTCTCGCGACGATGTGTAGATCCCATTAGATTTCGATTCGACGCGTGCGTCAGGCGGTACTCTGGCTATGCAATGCCGGACAAGGCTGCTTCACGCAAGGATTTCGTCGTGTCATGCTGCTGTAACTTGGGATTATGTGAAGAAGTCGACGCTGGCGAAATCCTCGCGATGAGAGCATTATCGCACGGTATGGACGACGCGTTAAGGCGGACGAGGCGAAGACACGCCATCGTCGGAAAGTTCATTTTGGTTTGGTTGACAAAGACGAAGTCGCCGACACGGCGAAGACCCGCCGTCATCCTAGTATGCATTTTTGGGGCGAACGCGAAGGCACCAAAAACCGACACGCGACTTCAAGAGGAGTGCACTGGGCCACATGTGCCCCTGATAAAACCATAGAAGACACAAACAAATGGAATTGTAATGTCAAAACGCGTTTAATTTGTTGTAGAAAAATCTTCATGCCACCATACGTCACCTCAAATCTTTCAAAAGTTTTTATAAGATATTGGAAGGTTCTTTTATTTCGGTTAAAAAGAAAGTTGAATATGACTAATTTGGTGAACGTCAAACAAAACAGCGTCATGGTTTTGCATATTTCGCACAGGCATCCATGTATATGTATTAATCGATCAGCTTTCTTTTTTTTTTTTTCTTTTTTTTTTCTCCCTCTTAAGCCTAACAAAAGAGCTGCTGGCCAACCCTTGCCAACCATGAAGCCCTCACCCAGCCGCCAACAAGGGTCGCCCAGCCCTTGCCTTTCGGCTAGCAAGGGTTAGTTGGCGATCCTTGTCGGACTTGGTAGGAAAAAAAGAAAATAAATAAACAAAGAAGAAAAATTGTAAAAAAAATTGGTCACATCAACCCCAACCATTCTATATAGCATTACTGGTATCTATGTTCGTGATTTCCAATTAAAATTAGCCGAATAAACTTAATTGGCAACACATAAAAATGTTTATGACTCAATTGACACAATTAAAAGGATTGTAATTGAATTGATCAAAATGTAATAGATTTATTATTTTTTAGATAATTTTTCCTCATAATATGACTATACTTTGTAAAATTGATTTGAAATAAGAACTGAAATCATTATGTGTATTTCATTATGAAAAGATAATAGTAGTATTTATGCCCATAAATTCATGCAACCAGCCCGCAACATGGCCGTCCTACCAGCCCGACCATGCGTGTCAATAGCCTACTCATGCCTGGCCGTACCACTGGCATAGCCTGCATCGTACTATACCGAAACTTAACAATATCCCAGATTTCCTCCTCTTGGTACTTCGGGCATAATTTCCTTCAAAGGACTTCCAATTTGCAGGGAAACTTGATTCATCGAAGCTAGAAATTTCGGGCTTTCAACCATGCATCATACGACCATATTAGAGCATCTCGAGACACCGGCACTTCGGCGCCGGTGATAACGGGACCAGTCACTTTCGGGCGTTTCGAGGTCAAGATCTTCCTCAATGGAGAAGCTACCCAAGCTGCTGAGGCGAGCCATAGCCAATTGCCTTTCCTCCACGGCCGCCTTCGAAGCTTCCGGAGATCTTTGGGTTGCGCTTGAGTTTCGGTTCTTTCTTGGTTTTTTTTATTTGTCTTGCCAACCTGGTTAGAGCATGCCCAGTCTTGATTTTGGTCGTAGAGAATGGTATTTGGGATCCTATAGAAACAATGAAAAGTCAAAGAAGAGAATGTTCTTCAAATCATAACTGATACGGTTGTTTTTCAAAGTACATATGGGTGGAGACATGCATTCAAAGTACAAGAGAACCAAGGCCAAAAAGGGCATCATCTCAAACAAGCTTTGATATTTATCACTGGAAATAAAGATGTATAGCCTGCTTTCAAATCATAGGCAAAGGGTTGTTAGTACTTGGATGCTTTGGATAACGTGCAATGGGCGATGCAGTCCTTGGATTTTTAATTTTACTTATTTATTCATTTATATATGTTTTATTGATGTCCACCTTCTAATCAACACCAGATAATATCTATCCCATTGATTTTATATGTATATAGGTGCGTCAACCAATTCTAAAATGAAGGGGTTCCACTAAATTAAATAACTAAAATAAAGTCAATGGCGCCGGCATCTAATAATTTCAAGAAGAAAGGGCAGAAAATTGTTCACATTCAAGGGAGCTACTAACCATCCCCGAGGTGTTATATGGCACAAATGGATATCTGAGCTGATTTAGCTTTGTCTGTCAAGTAGAATCAAAATGAGACTGTCCATCGTGCCTCAAGATCATGGAATGTCATTACATATACTAGGAGCATTTTTTTTTATAACTATTCCACATGTTTTTATAAGTAGACAAAGTCGTCAGCAAATGCATTGATGGGGTATATACAAACTAGTTCTGCTATCTAATTAAATTCGGGTTTCGTCCCTTGAAAATTAATCGGGTTTCTCTTATTCTTAAAGCATCTAAAAAGGGACGATCACTTTTGCAAAAACGAGTTGGTATGAAACCACGGGATGACTCATAGAGCACATTCATGCGATGCGATTACTTAATCAATAAGTTAAAACCACCCACCTCCACCAGAAAGTTTCATCTTAGACTTTGGACCCCCACAATTACATTATGAAACAAATCTTGCAATTCAAGCTGAAGACTAAGAAATTATCATCAGACAAATCAAAGGGAAACGATAAAAACATCATTGTCAAGTATAAACACCACCCCCCCCCCCCCCCCCCCCAAAAAAAAAAATCGAAAGAAGACAAAAATGCATCAAGAAGGACCAGACTAAGCAATCCCGATCGTCCATCACGCGTTTACGGCCTCCCGCGTTGGCCCGATTGGATGCGAGACTTTGCATGTGCCAACTTTCCCTATAAATACGTCCTTCCCTCTCGAACGGTCTCACAGCGCAAACCATACACTTCAGCTATAGTCCTTTCCCTGATCCTTCGTCAATTCTAGTATTCCTCAAAAAAACAACCACCAACCATGGCAGAAGGACACCACCATCACCACCACCACAACCACCACCGCAGCCACCACAAGAAGGATGATGCCTTCATGGAGCCTACGGTTGATTACAGGAAGGAGGAGAAGCACCACAAGCACCTCCAGCAGCTTGGCAAGCTTGGTGCCGTCACTGCCAGTGCTTATGCCTTGGTAATAATTATCATCTTCTTTTCAATTCTTGAAATTCTTTCCCCATTTTATAATTTAGATGAAATTTGCGTCTTCACCTTATTGACCTGAATCATCAGGTTAATCACGAGCATTGGATGCAAAAGATCTTGATTAAACTAACATCTTTCAACTAGACATGTTAATGGCATGCCATGCAGGAATGGATCATCCTTATAAATGAACAATAGTTTGAATTTAATTGATTTCCTTCACCCTTCAGCTAGAGGAATAAGATTTCCCTACAATTGGCTTAAACAAAAAACATTGTTGTAATCCATAGCACTATTTACATGATCAAATACTTCTTTTCAAAGTGAATAAATTAATTTTTTTTCTCGAACTTATCCCATGCTCAGAGCTTGTATAGAAAAAAAGTACATAGTAGAGAACTTTTTTTTTCCTTTCCTCTTTACCTTAACTCATTTTGTTTCGTGCACGCAATTCCTGATTAATGATGCGCATATTGCAGCATGAGAAGCATAAGGCCAAGAAGGACCCGGAGCACGCTCACCGGCACAAGATAAAGGAGGAAATAGCTACCGCCGCTGCCGTCGGGGCTGTCGGGTTCGCCTTCCACGAGCACCACGAGAGGAAGGAGGCCAAGAAAAAATATAAAGAGTCTCATCATGGCAAGAAGCACCACCATCACTTCTAAACCATGGAGGATCTCCGTCTCTTTTTGCTGCTATCCGTCTTGTTTATGTAATTTTATTTGCTTAGAGACTGCCTTCAATAGTCGCTGTACATTTGCGGAGGGTGGTTCTTGAATCTTGAATTCTGCTGCTTGTGAATGCTTCCCTGAGAGGATAAGCATGGGTGTGTTTGGGCTTTGTCTTGTCCAGGTTGTATCTTGGGTGTTCTGATGATCTGATTTCTTGCGTTTACATTTCCCCATATCGTTTTAGGTACGATGATTATATTGAATATTATTTCCCAAAACCCATTAGCACACAGTCTCCGCATACGATGGATCCACACCCGGTTAGTCAATGTCAATTAACTAAAACGCCATGGCGTCAAATTCAAAAAAATCACTTGATCACAATGTTATATATAATTATAATTCAAAAAATACGTAAAAAAGCTGTACATGACATAAAAGTATATAAGAGTTTCTTAGAATTGCTGTATTGAGTCCTCCGATGAGGACATGTCCATTATCGTGATTTTTTCCAAGTTAGTTCTTTCAAATATGGCTGAGTCAATTAATTGCGATTCAGTTTGAAATGAACTCACAAAATGACATAATTACTAATCTATATTGTCCCAGATGAAGTGATATAGGGAAAAGTGTTTAAAAAGTCCTAAACCTTTTTGTATTTGTGCCAATTTAGTCTTAAATATTTTTACTTAGTGTCGATTTAGTCCTTTCGGGCTAATTTTGGCCGGATTTTGCTGATTGGATGTCGGCCGGCTGATGTGGCCAATTATTGCTGACGTGGACAACTTTTAATAATATTTTAACATTTTTGAATTTTTTTTTTTTCTTTTTCTTTTTTTTCCTTCCCCTCCTCCAGCTGGTCGCCAAACCTCGGCGAATGGCCGAGGCGACGGCCAGCGAGATCATTAGCCGGACCTCGCCGATCTTGTGACGTAGTGCTAGGCTGGTGAGGCTCAACCTCGTCAAATCGCGGCCCGGCCGGCGTCGAGGAGGCTCACCATCGCCGAATTTGGGCAACGCCGGCGAGGTCGAGCCTCATTGGCCATGGGCAAGGCTCGACCTCATGGCCAATGAGGCTCAACCTTTGCGAGATCCGGTAAGGGCAAGCCTTGCCACCTGAAGATGAGGCCGCCCTCATGGCCATTGGCAAGGTGGCCAGCAAGGTTGGCCTCGTTGACTGTTGCCTTTGGCCTCGACGACCAGTTGGAAGTGGGGAAAGAAATAAGAAAAATTTTAAAATATTAAAAATATTAAAATACTATTAAAAGTTGTCTACGCCAGCACTGATCAGGCCATAACAGTCGGCCGGCGTTTAGTTAGCGAAATTCAGCCAAAATTAATCGGAAATGACTGAATCGACACTAAGTAAAAAAGGTTTAGGACCAAATTGGCATAAAAAAAAAAAGTTTAGGATTTTTTTAACACTTTTCCCAATGACATATGATGGCTGGCCCATTTATATATCTTGAAAAAGGTTCAATAAAGTGTCTTTAATTCCACACAAGTTATATGTCTTACATCATATAGAAGTTGTCAATAAAATTATCATCATTGGAGGGAAATAGCTCCTCTCTCTCTCTCTCTCTCTCTCTCTCTCTCGTTGATGTAGCCCATATTCAAGACCAACTTGTTCAACCAAGAAGATTAGCGTGCATTCAATATCAATGACACTCTGTTTTGTCATAAAGATTTTGTCGTTTCTCAAACATTAAAACTTGCATCAAGGCACTTTGGGTCAAGCAAAAGCATTGGTAAATATTGTTTCAATTTTAATAGCTTCTAGTTTCTACGTACATTAATGGCTGTTAGTTTCTATGTTTGAGTCTAGCCTCTTACCCTTCTTTTGTTTTGATATAAAAGGTCAATGAGTCTCTATAAATCATAGACCAAATTTGATTAATGAAATTTGCTTAGTGTAACTCTCTTGAACCTTAAAGAGTTCAAATCCCTTGAAAACCTAGAAGAGTTTCCACTCTGTCCTTGAAGAGTCAGGACTTTTAAAGCTTGCATCTTTGAAGAGTTGTAGCCATCAATCTCGAAGAATTGATGCTATTTCAACTTCCTCGGGGGCCTATAAAAGAAACCATTGAAGTTCCTATACTTTTTTTCATTTTGTCCACCACCATTTAGCCCACTTTCATAAATTATCGACAAGCCTACAGTGCTTAGTTGAGGAAACTGAAAACACAAAATGTGTGATTCTTTAAGTCTCCATTCTTTTGCTTTGGAATCAGGTCATTCCGATACCGTGTGATTCTTAAACTATTCAAAAACATGTCAATAATCTACTTATAGGATGTTTCTTAAAGCTTTGGAAGTTACATATTTGATTTGAGTGTTTTTGGTTTTGGTTGGAAAGGGAAATCTATAAATATATATAGTCAAATCAAACTTCAATCTCAACTACAATATAAATATGCAAGTCTCTATTCACAAGCTATTTGTATTCATACACAGGCTTCGTTAATGGCTAGCAGAGGGAAAAAAGGAAAAATGAAAAGAGGAGAGAAAAGAAAAGGAAAAATAGAAAAAAAATCAGAAAATCAAAATAATTACATAAATTGCTTTTACAAAAAGGAGAAGAGATTAAATTGTATTTTTAGCTGAGGGAATTCCCCCCGTATTTCCTTTTCTTTTCTGGATCTTTCTCCTCTGTAGTTCTATCATACATAGTAGCTTGCAGTTCTTCACTGTGCTTTTAACTCCAAGTGTGAGTAATTTCTTTGTTTTTACGTTGCAATCTATTCTCTAGCTAAGTGTCCATACCCTATTGAATCTCCACAAGGCAAAAGGGTTTTGAGTAGTTTTTGAAGTGCTAGTTGGCTAGTATAATACCACTGAATTGAATCTCAAATTTCAAGCAGGTGTCGCCTTATTGGAAGGGTATGAATAGCTTTAAAAAAAAAAAAATGCTAAATAGGATAGCTACAAAACTACAGCAAGAAAAAAATTCATCGAATTTGGGACATGGATTGCCCTAATTAAGGGAATAGTATGATAGGACAACTCTAACTTGTCCATTGCCGATAGCGGGAATGCAAATGGTGTCATATGGCATGGCTCTCATACATCGACTTTGCTGGCCATGGAGTATGCATATATGTACAGTGTCAACCCATATATGCCCTAAGAAGCACGGGCATTATTTGCGCGCGCGAGAGTGAGAGCTATTGTCCATTCGTTGAATTTGCTGAAACCCAAATGTTCAATAATGAAGAACTCAAGGCCATAGTGCATGCACATATGCCCTAAGAAGTACCAGCAATGTGAGTGCACGCACATGGGAGTGAGACAATTGGCACAACGAATTTCATGTTCATTTGAAAATATAATGAGCAATTCATACATGACGTAAATCATATCGGGATTATCAAATGAGATTCTCCTCGCACATTCTACTGTCTGTCTTTAGTCAGTACATGATCATCTTCAACCTAATAAATAAGTCTCTGATCGACTGCTGAAAACATTCCCCTGAAGCGCATGACACAGCCTCTAGCAACAAAAAATGATTGAAGAAAACTTAGGGACACAGAAAGAAGCCCAGGTATGGACAAAATGCCCAACTGCCTTGCACTTGTCTCTTTTCTTTCACCTCCTTTCGCTTTGTTGTCAACCAACTTAATCAAGGGATATTACAATTGGCGGAGGTAAAAGCAACATATGACTACACAGTGACGAGATCAAGTGTTTCTGCTTCAATGGATAGCAAAGCAGTGTGTACTTTATCCAGCCAACCATCCAATCAATCCCGCTAGGATTTAATTTGCAGAATGCCCAGAACTCTTGGTTGGACCCAGGAAACATGCACTGTTCCCTCTACTTGGACTTTGAGATTAACAAGAATTGAAGAGAAATAGCAAAGAATAGAAGATCTTCATTGCCCATGTGTCTGTGGGATCGGACCAAGGAGAAAACGAGTAGTTCTTTTATGCTCTCTTAACTAGGCATAAAGCTTCCACCCATCCATATGACTATCAATTATTCATTTTTTGAAACATCTAAACCACCAATCTATCCAGATAGAGTTCATTCTGTCTTCAAGCTTCGTGTATACAACTGCATCATAAGGCTGAGTCAAACTATAGCCAAATGAACTCTAAACTAGAGAAGGATCATATACACACAGCCATAATAATGATGACGTCCAATCTACTCATCCAATGTCATAGAACCAAACCAGGTTGTGCATTGAGAGCAGCCGTGTGTACATGACATAGTTCTCAATAGCGTTGCAAATCACCAGCATTAAATGCCTTGAGAATATAGTACATCCACTCTACCTTTGTTCCCAAGAGGCTCTTTATCTATCAAATTTGTTAAAAAAAATCAAGATATTAACACGATGATTAACAAAAAAAATGAAACAAATAAGGGCAAATTAGAAAGGACCATGTAACCAAAAAGCAAGTTATGCTTGAAGTTGCTTCGTAGAAAATGTCATCAACATAACATCAATAGCTACACAATGAACATGTGTTACAAATGTGCCTCAAGTGAATCTAGGAAAAGCATTAATGGACCTACCACTAAGAATTTGATGCAAAAAATACAATAGATAGAAAACCTTGATTGCATTTGGTAGTAATGATAAAATTCAGGAAATAATAAAATTTATCTTATTCTTCGTTTGATGCGTGCTCAAAATAGGATAAAGTTAGATATAAGGGGGATATAAACTGGATAAAATTATTTCATGGGAGGGTGGAAAAAATGTGGATATGATTTCTAATATTCATATTAAGAAAATTATTTTTATCAGAAACTAAACTTCTTAAATTAACAAAATTAACAAAATTAACAAAATTAAAATTATTTGACCAAAAAAATTAACAAAATTAAAGTATATTTCAATATATAAATAATATTTGACACTTTTGGTTTAAAAATCTAGATCCAAAAATTTAGCAAAAAATAAAATAAAGTTAATGGTTAAATTTTTACTAAATTGGATGATTCCACTCATACCTAATATATTGACTACATACTGAGGAAGGGTGGCAATTGGGCCAGGCCTGGTCAGGCTGGCACAATCAACTTATTTGGCCCCTAAGTGTCATGTCCCGACCCTCCGAGCACGCGCCTATCCTTGCTTGGTCGATATAATAGCGATGTCCCAGGACACATCGCCGACCCATTCGATCTTAATAGGCATATGAAAGCATATAAATAATCCCTAGACAATAAAACAATATAATATGAAAGTAGAGCCATAATTTTTTTTTTTCAAACCGAAGCCAACCCTTTATAAACACACATGTTTATTTACAACATCATGTTGCTTACAAAATTATCGACTTAAACAAAAAGGGGCTGTCCTATGACTAGCAAGTCAGATAGGTTTGCCGATTCGGTTTCTTTCACTTCTTAAACTCCAGGGCTTTCAGTCCTTCATCAACACCATCTAAAGACTTGAAAATAGTTATACAATAACCAATGAGACAACGTCTTAGCGAGTTCTACTTCCTAAGACCCGATTAGGAAGAAAATATGCATTAGGGCTACCTAAGCATAATCATGAGTTAGAGGACTTACTTTGGCCTTAGTTTCCTTCCTACAAGTCAGTTTAAATAACAGATGCTAATAATTATATCATCCAATCATTTAGATCGAGTCATCGATCAATCAACTCAGTCAATTACATGTCAACAAGACCACTCCCAGTCATTTCAAATTCATTCTTGATTCTAAATCACAGCCCTACAAGCATAATTTTTAATTAGTGGAATGACGGCCCCACTCGGCAAGTTTAGACTTTAGTGGTATTACGGTCCCACTTGGCAATTTTAAACTTAGTGGCATCATGGCCCCACTTAGCAATTTTCTCGACTTGGTGGCATCATGGCCTCACTTGCCAATTTTCTTGACTTGGTGGCATCACGGTCCCGCCTAGCAATTTTCTAGAATTGGTGGCATCACGGCCCCACCTAGCAATTATCTACTAAACTTACAACCTCACACGGTTATTTTCCCTTCAAATAATGACATTTTTCAATTTTGGGATAAATCCCCATAACCACCAATCACACTTAATTTTCACAAACCGGTACTCAATTAAATAAAAAGAGAGCACCATAGTAATTAGCACGAAATTCCGATCGTTGGCTATCTCAGCCTAATTTCCGGAAAATAAATAAATAATTAAATAATTACGAAAAATAATAAATAAATGCAATAAATCCAACTTAGGCCTGTTATAGCCTAATTGGAAGCTGAGACAAGCCTAAAAAATTACTGAGACTCGTTCAATACATAATAGAACATGTCTACTTGCTAACTACGCTAACCATTTGCCTAACATGCATAGGTAAATCCCTAATTTAATTACTCTAATTTAATTTATCCACCTAATTGTACTTAATTAAATCTAACTAACCCCTAAGAATGATTAACTGACTAATAAGGGATTAGTGAGCAAAACTCACTTGATAAAATGCAAAGGCCGGATCATCGCAACGATGGCGCGATGGCGGCTAAAATGCAAATTTTTGGCGGCATTGGCAAACACTCAGGCCAGGCCCAAAAGCCTTGCAAGCCCATATAAATTTCTAAGCTTGGTTGATGGGCTTGGGCCTGCTTCTTGGACTTCAAGACTGGGCTGGAATTGGGCCAAATTGCAACTGAACTGGTCTGAGCAATTAAACTGACAATGGGCTGAAGCCTGCTGAAGATGGGCTGAAGATGGGCTGAATTCCAATGGGCTGAACCGCGGGCTTGGCTTGCGGGCTGCTAAGCCCAACTAACAAGTTGAGATGTGGGCTGCCGCTGGGCTTGAAGGCTGCAGATTTGGGCTGGCGTTGTTTCGTGAAGACCAAAGGTGAAGGAGCAGCTGCTTCGTGTGGCTTCGGTTCGGTGGACGATTGCTCGGTCTTCTTTGAAGATGATTGACCGAACGTGGCAGCTCGGTGGAAGTGCTGCGCGTCGCTGCTGGGCCGAACAAGCCGACACAAGGAGGTCAACAAAGGAGCTTCTTGCTGAGCTGAAGTTGACCGAAGGAGGACAAGAGACGGGCGTGCAGCTTCGGTGGACGTTGGAATCAAATGAAGATGGAGAAGGCAGCGTTGGGGGGCACGTGGGCAAAGCTTCGGCGGGTTGAATCGTGAGGGGCTGCAGGGAAATAAAATGTGAAGGTGGAGAAGGTGGGTCAATCTCGTGAAGTTGCTGAGAGGAGGATGTTGACCAAATGGGATTGTCACACGAAGAGAGGGGAAATAAAAGAGAAAAATGGCAGCAGAGGGGATTGTTCGGTGGAGATGAAAAATAGACAAAGATACAGAGGAAATGAAAGCAGAACCGAAGGGAATCGAAAGATGAAGGAGACGGAGAGAGGAGGAGTCGTGGACGAAAAGCTTGGCAAAAGCAAAGGGAAAAAGTCAGCAAATTTTATCTCTTCCGTTGAATATATGTCCCCCAAAAGCCCACAAAAAAATATCCTAATGTCTCGTAATAAACCACCCATTTATCCAATTTTTGAAGCCAAAGTTGCTGCCCCATGCCTTGATCCGAAGTTCACCAATATTAACTTCAATTCCTCACTCAAATCTCCAAATCGAGGTCCAATTTCGATGAAGAAAAATCCCAAACAACTGTAAATCCTTGACACTCAAAGGCTCGGCTTAAAAGTCCAAATTTCCTTTAATTTGGCCCGTCCAATTTTCCTCAACGCCCGAATCAATTTTTTGTAAAATTCTCGGAATCTCTGAAAATTTTTCGGAGGATGAGTCAATGTTCCTAAAATAGCTCGTGACACCACAGAACTTTCAATTTTTGAAATTGGGTTCAAATTCGCGGTTATTTTCAATTCGGTACGCCTTTAGCGTGACCTAGTCTACCGATAACTTTTATGAATTTTTAGTGCAATTGACTCGTGATCGATTTAGTGCCGACCGACAAGTATTTTTCGTGAAAGTCTCGAGATTTCAATTACGGACACCGGTACCAAAACGATAGAAAAATCGTTCTAGTGCCGATCGACGAGTATTTTGCAATCAGGTGGAATCACCCACACTTTGATCACATACCTCAATCGAGTCGACGTATCTTCTGTCTCTGATAGATTTCTAACGGTGCTGTAATGACCCTTACAGACCAACACGGTCGATCAGTCGATTCCTGGTCAAACTCTCAAGTCTACTGCATTTAGATTCCTTAGGGCTGTTTCGTACCAAAAAGTGCCAGATTCTGATTTCTTGTTCCCAGAATAAGTTTGTGACGAGAATCGCGTTTGGTAAAATTTTTATTCCCGGGAACAATTTTGGACAAGATTTGAGAATAAAAAAAAAAATTGATTCTCCGTCCGAGAATCGAAAAAAGAATCAAAACGGTGAAACCCTCGCTCTTCCTTTCATCATCCCGATTGCCACTCGCCACCGCCCGCCACCGTCCGCACCGCCCGCGCCGCTGTCCGCCGCCGGTCACCGGTCCGACGAGGTCGCCGGAGGCTCGCCAGGCCAGGGCGAGGTACGGCGAGCTCGCCGAAAGCAAGCCTAGCCACCGGCGAGGCTCGGCCTCGCCCAGCCCCGGCGACGCTGGCCTGGCCACCGGTGGGGCTGGGTGAGCCTCGCCAGCAGCTGGGCAAGGCTCGGCCTCGCCGGATCGGGCGAGGTTGAGCCTCGCCGGTGGGCTGGGCGAGCCTCGCCCGGCTATCGGTGAGGCTCGCCCGGGCCACGGTGAGGCTCGCCCAGCCCCATGGGTGGCCAAGTTGGCCTCGCGAGGCCGGGCGAGGCCGCCTAGCCACCGGCAAGGCCGAGCCTCGCTCACCGCCAACGAGGCTCGGCGACGAAGGCCAACCTCGCGAGGGCCGGCCCTCCTCTAGCCGGTCACCGGATCGGCGACCGGCCACATGAAGAAGAAGAAGATTAGAAAAAAAAAAAAAAAAAAAAAAAAAAAAAGGAAAAAAGGAAAAAAGAAAATAAAAAAAGAAAAAACACAAAAAATTATTTAAAATTTATTTAAAAATCAAAAGAAATTAATTTGGAACAGAATCAATTAGCACGGTATCAAACGCAATTCTATTCCAGAATCAAAAATTTTGGATAGTTACCAAACGTGCTTTTTTACTCAGAATCAGTTCTCGGAAACAGAATAAAAAATAATCATTTCTAGTTAGAATCAGCTCCCGGGAACAAAATCGTTACCAAACGCGCCCTTAATTGCTTCCCTAATAATCCAGTTATCTTGTAAGTGATCAGCTCAGAGAATAGCATTATAGGCGCGTCGATGAAATGCCCGATTTATTTAATTGAAAACAAAATCTGAAAATTAGGCTATCACACTAAGACTCAAACTCTTAGGCTCGGAGGAGTTCTCGTAAGAATATAAATGACAATTTGGGTTTAATAATATAGATCCAATAACTTCAGCCCAAAAAAAAATAATAATAAGAGTAATAAAGTTAATGGTTGGATTTTCATTGAATTAGGTGATTTCGTGCTTACCTAATATATCAACTTACATAATGAGGAGGGGGTTGGCAATTGGGTTGGGCCGGGTTGGCCCGGCACAATCAACTTATTTGGGCCCTAAGGCCCAATCTACGAGCCTTGGAGGGATTCTCATAGGAATATAAATGACACTTTGGGTTTAATAATATAGATCCAAAAACTTCAGCCAAAAAAAAAAAATAAAAGTAAAGTTAATGGTTGAATTTTCATTAAATTAGATGATTCCATGCTTACCTAATATATCGACTTACATAATGAGGAAGGGGTGGCAATTGGGCTTGGCCGGGTTGGGCTGTGTCAATCAGGCCCATCTTCTCTCGAGATAGCCTGGTAAAAGGTTCAGCCCAAATCGAATTATATGGGCCCAAAGGCCCAAACTCTGGGCCCATCTACTTGACTTGGCCAGTGGGCCTCCAAAAGACCAAAAAAGGAAAGTTCCTCCTCCAATTAATCATCCTTTGCGTCTCAAAATTCTCCTTTCCTTCACTCATCGGATCGATATATTGCTAATGACCAATTACAATTGTAACCATCAATTCTCTCAAATGAACCTAAAAAATTACTTAATAACACCAAAACATTTTGTACGGAAGTCAAGTAAGTTCTAAAACTTTTAAATTTTTGCTAATTTGATCTTTAGTCTTTACAAGAAATTTTAATCTAATCCTTTTGATTTTTTCATCGGAGATCGCTGACGCGGCACTAGGCCATGTGCCTCCACGCAAGACAACTCCATCATTAGGTCATTGAAAAAGGAGCTTTGTATTTCAAAATCTTGCAATTTTGCGTAGCTACATAAACTCTATACTCTCATGACTTGATCGGATTTAGTCTTCTCCCGCCAGAATGCGATAGATGATCGAACGTTTTCTTATGTGTAGATCCCATTAGCTTCCGATTCGACGCGTGCGTCAGGCGGTACTCTAGCTACGCAATGCCGGACAAGGCTGCTTCACGCAAGGATTTCGTCGTGTCGTGCTGCTGCATCTTGGGATTATGTGAAGAAGTCGATGCTGGCTGAATTCTCGTGACGATGAGAGCATTATCACACGGCATGGACGACGCGTTAAGGCGGACGAGGCGAAGACACGCCATCGTCGGAGCGTTCATTTTGGTTTTGTTGACAAAGACGAAGTCGCCGACGCGGCGAAGACCCGCCCTCATCCGAGTATGCATTTTTGGGGCGAACGCGAAGGCACCAAAAACCGACACGCGACTTCAGGAGGAGTGCACTGGGCCATATGCGCCCCTGATAAAACCATAGAAGACACAAAAACATGGAATTGTTATGTCAAAACGCGTTCGAATTTTTTAGAAAAGTCTTCATGTCACCACACGTCATCTCAAATCTTTGCAAAGTTTTTATAAGATAGTGGAAGGTTCTTTTATTTCGGTGAAAAAGAAATTTAAGTATGACTTGGTAAATGTCAAACTAAACAGCCTCTTGATTTTGTATAATTCACATAGGCATCCATGTATATGTATTAATCGATCAGCTTTCTTTATTTCTTTCTTTTTCCTTCCAAGCCTGGCAATTAGCAAAAGAGCTGCTGGCCAACCCTTGCCAACCATTAAGCCCTCAATCATTGCGGTCCTCACCCAGTCGCCAACAAGGGTCACCCAACCCTTGCCTTCTAGTTGGCAAGGGTTATCTGGCGATCCTTGTTGGACTTGGTAGGAAAAAAAATAAAATAAATAAACAAAGAAGAAAAATTAAAAAAAAAATTGGTCACATCAACTCCAACCGTCTTATGTAACTCTACAGGCATCTACGTCAGTGATTTCTAATTAAAATCAATCGAGTAAACTCAGTTGATAACACGTGAAAATGTTTAGGACTCAATTGACACAAATAAAATGATTAGAATTGAATTGATTAAAATGCAATAGATTTATGACTTTTTAGATGATTTTTTCCAATGATGTGACTATACTTCGTAAAATTGGTTTGAAACAAGAATTTGATATCATTATCCGTGTATTTCTACCCCATTGATTTTATATGTATATAGGTGCGTCAACCAATTCTAAAATGAAGGGTTCCACTAAATTAAATAACTAAAATTAAGTCAATGGCGCCAGCATCTAATAATCTCAAGAAGAAATGGCATAAAATTGTTCACATTCAAGGGAGCTGCAAACCATCCTAAGGTGTTATATGGCATGAATGGATATCTGAACTGATTTAGCTTTGTCTGTCAAGTAGAATCAGAACGAGACTATCCATCGTGCCTCAAGATCATGGAATGTCATTACATACATAGCAGTATTTTTTTTTTTTAACTAGTCCACATGTTTTTATAAGTAGACAAAGGCATCAGCAAATGCATTGATGGAGCATATACGAACTAGTTCTGCTATCTAATTAAATTCAGGTTTCATCCATTGAAAATTAATAGGGATTTAATGCCATGCCTCTTACAAACAATCTAAGAGTATAGCAAGAAAAGAAAAAAAAAAAAAAAGGAAGTACGGTGATGGAAAAATTAACGTATTTTCTTATTCTTAAATCATCTAAAAAGAGACGATCACTTTTGTAAAAACGAATCAATATGAAACCATGAGATGACCCATAGAGCACATTCATGCAATGTGATTACTTAATCAATAAGTTAAAACCACCCACCTCCACCAGAAAGTCTCATCTTAGACTTTGGACCCCTACAATTACATTATTAAACAAATCTTGCAATTCAAGCTCAAGACTAAGAAATTTATCATCAGACAAATCAAGGGAAACGATAAAAACATCATTGTCAAGTATATGGTATTGTTAGAGCATTGTTCTCTAATAAACTTGTCCTCCCAAAAACCCCTCAACTAAAATCAACCCCCCCCCCAAAAAAAAAAAAGATCATCCCCTAATTTTTTTGTTTTTGTTTGACATACAAACAACTGCTTTATCGAAAGAAGACAAACTTGCATCGAGCAGAACCAGACTAAGCAATCCCGACCGTCCATCACGCGTTCAAGGCCTCCCGCGTTGGCCCGATTGGACGCGAGACTTTGCAGATGCCAACTTTCCCTATAAATACGCCCCTCCCTCTCTAACGGTCTCACAACGCATACCATACACTTCAGCTAGTCCTTTCCCTGATCCTTCGTCGATTCTAGTATTCCTCAAAAAAACAACCACCAACCATGGCCGAAGGACACCACCATCACCACCACCACAACCACCACCGCAGCCACCACAAGAAGGATGATGCCTTCACAGAAACTGGGGTCGTCTTCACTGAGCCTACGGTCGATTACAGGAAGGAGGAGAAGCACCACAAGCACCTCCAGCAGCTCGGCGAGCTTGGTGCCGCTGCTGCCGGTGCTTATGCCTTGGTAATAATTATCATCTTCTTTTCAATTCTTGAAATTCTTTTCCCATTTTATAATTTAGATAAAATTTGCATCTTCACCTTATTAACCTGAATCATCAGGTTATTAACGAGCATTGGATGCAAAAGGTCTCGATTAGACTCACATATCTCAACTCAACATGATAATGGCATGTCATGTGAGAATGGATCATCATCCTTATAAATGAATAATAGTTTGAATTTAATTGATTTCCTTCACCCATCAGCTAGAGGAATAAGATTTCCCTACAATTGGCTTAAACAAAAAACATAATTGTAATCCATAGCACTATTTACATGATCAAATACTTCTTTTCAAAGTGAATAAATTAATTTTTTTCTCGAACTTATCCCATGCTCAGAGCTTGTATAAAAAAAAGTATACATAATAGAGTAACTTTTTTTTTTTTTTTCGTGCTCCTTTCCTCTTTACCTTAACTCATTTTGTTTCGTGCACGCCATTGCTGATTAATAATGTGCAAAATGCAGCATGAGAAGCATAAGGCCAAGAAGGACCCGGAGCACGCTCACCGGCACAAGATAAAGGAGGAAATAGCTGCCACCGCTGCCGTCGGGGCTGTCGGGTTCGCCTTCCACGAGCACCACGAGAGGAAGGAGGCCAAGAAAAAGGATAAAGAGTCTCATCATGGCAAGAAGCACCACCATCACTTCTAAACCATGGAGGATCTCCGTCTCTTTTTGCTGCTATCTGTCTTGTTTATGTAATTTTATTTCCTTAGAGACTGCCTTCAATAGTCGCTGTACATTTGCGGAGGGTGGTTCTTGAATCTTGAATTCTGCTGCTTGTGAATGCTTCCCTGAGAGGATGAGCATGGGTGTGTTTGGGCTTTGCTTTGTACAGGTTGTATCTTGGGTGTTCTGATGATCTGATTCCTTGCTTTTACATTTCCACATATTGTTTTAGGTACAGTGATTATATTGAAATATTATTTTCCAAAACTAATTAGCACACAACAGATCCACTCCCGGTGAGTCAATGTCAATTAACTAAAACACGATGGCGTCAAATTAAAAAAAAAAAACACTTGATCGCAATGTTATATGTAATTATAATTCAAAAATTACGTAAAAAAGCTGTACGTGATATAATAGTATATAAGAGTTTCTTAGAATTGATGTTTTGAGTCCTCCCATGAGGACACGTACAAATTAGCAAATTTATCAAATAATAGTCCATTGCGATATCTTCATCGTAACCTCACTAAGCGCATTGACAGTTTCTACTAATTTGGTGGGATCTATGTGTTAGGTGCATGTCATTATCATCGTCCATTATCGTGATTTTTTTCCAAGTTAGTTCTTTCAAATATGGCTGAGTCAATTAACTGCCAGTTTGAAATGAACTCACAAAATGACATAATTAATAATCTATATTGTCCCAAATCAAGTGATATATGATGGCTTGCCCATTTATATATCCTGAAAAAGGTTCAATATAATGTCTTTAATTCCACAAAAGATATATCTCTTACATCATATAGAAGTTATCAAGAAAATTACCATCATTGGAGGGAAATAGCTCATTGCGCTCTCTCTCTCTTTGATGTAGCCCGTTTTCATGACTAACTTGTTCAACCTAGAAGATTAGCATGCATTCAATATCAACGACCTATTTTGTCATAAAGATTTTGTCATTTCCCAAACATTAAAACTTGAATCAAGGCACTTTGGGATGAGCAAAAGCATTGGTAAATATTGTTTCAATTTTAATAGCTTCTAGTTTCTACATACATTAATGACTATTAGTTTCTATGCTTGAGTCTAGCCTCTTAGGGTCTGTTTGTTAAAAAAAATTATGTTCCCTAGAAAAAAATTTCTATTCTTTTGTTCCAAGAAATGGAAAAAGAATAGAAACGTGTTTGGTAAAACTTTTGTTCTTGGGAATAGATTTGGAACAAAAACAATAAGTAAAAAAAAGTAACTTCTTGTTTCCAAGAACAATTTCTAGAATCAATTCTTTTCATTCTTCTTTTTACTTCACTTTTCTTCTTCTTTCTTTTCTTCTTCTTCTTCTTCTCCCTTTAGTCAGTTGTTGACCTTGGCCATGGCTGATGTCGGTGATCAGCGACCTTGCCAAAGCGTTGCCAACCCCAGAGATGCCAAGCCATGGTGAGGCTCGGCCTCGCCTGTGCTAGGCGAGGTCAACCTCACCTAGTCAGCCTCACATGGCTATAATGAGGCTTGGCCTCCCCAATCGACGCAATGCTCGGCCATGCGAGGCTAGGGCGAGGCTAACCTCATGCCAGCTAGGCGAGGTCAAGACTTGCCGGGGCCAGGCTAGCCTCCAGCGAGCTCGTTGGATGTCGCCCAACCGGTCGCCAGCCACGACAGTGACCAACAACCTGCTAAAGAGAAAAAGAAAAAGGAAAAAAGGAAAAAATAATAAAAGAATTATAAAATTAAAAGAAATAAAAAAAATCTAAGAATCTTACCAAATGTATTTCTTTCTAGGAATAGAAATTTTGGGAAGTTATCAAACGCATTCTTTTGCTCAGAAATTGTTCTCGAGAATAGAAACAAAAAAAAAAAAAATCATTTCTCATCAAAATTGTTCATTGGAACATAATGGTTACCAAATGCGCCCTTACTCTTCTTTTGTTTTGATATAAAAGGTCAACGAGTCTGTATAAATTATAGACCAAATTTGATTAATAAAATTTGCTTAGTGTAACTCTCTTGAACCTTAAAGAGTTCAAACCCCTTGAAAATCTAGAATAGTTTCCACTCTATGCTTGAATAGTCGGGGCTTTTAAAGCCTGCATCTTCGAAGAGTTACAGCCATCAATTTTGAACAATTGATGCTATTTCAACTTCCCCGGGGGCCTAGAAGAGCAACCATTGAAATTCCTATACTTTTTCATTTTGTCCATTGCTGTTTAGCCCACTTTCATAAAAAATTAACAAGCCTACAATGCCTTAGTTGAAGAAACTAAAAACACAAAATTTGTGATTCTTCAAGTCTCCATTTTTTTGCTTTGAAATCCAGTCATTCTAATTTGAATTGACAAATTTATGCTCATTTTCTTGAACTAGCATGGAAAAGAAAATTTATTCAATTTTATGACTAAGTTTCCATACGTGTAAGTCACTCTCCCGATTTTATCGTCTAAGTAGCCAACCTAGGGCTTCATCTCTCTCTCTCTCTCTCTCTCTCTCTCTCTCTCTCTCTCTCTCATGCGACTTTGTTCCCTAATATCTCTCTACATAGGTACTTATGATTATGATGCTATGAGATTGGTCGAAGTCTAGTGAGTTAGAATGATCTTTGATTATTGAGAGTATAGCACCACAACACAAACCCTTAACCTACGTTCCTGATACCCTGTGATTCTTAAACTATTCAGAAACATGTCAATAATCTACTTATAGGATGTTTCTTAAGCTTTGGAAGTTATGTATTTGATTTGAGTGTTTTTGGTTTTGGTTGGAAAGGGCTATTTATAAATATATATATAGTCAAATCAAACTTCAATCTTGACTACAATATAAATATGCAAGTCTCTATTCATGAGCTATTTGTATTCATACACAGGCCTCATCGATGGTCGGCAGAGGGAAAAAGGGAAAAATGAAAAGAGAAGAGAGAAAAGAAAAGGAAAAATAAAAAACAATCAGAAAATCAAAAGAATTACAAAAATTGCTTTTACAAAAAAGAGAAGAGATTAAAGTGTTTTTTTAGCTGAGGGATTCCCCCCGTATCTCTTTTTCTTTTCCCGGCTTCTAAAATCTTGGATCTTTCTCCTTTGTAGTTCTATCATACATAGGAGCAAGTAGTTCTTCACTATGCTTTTAATCCCAAATGCGAGTAATTTATTTGTTTTTACGTTGCAATCTATTCTCTAGCTAAGTGTCCATACCCTATTGAATCTCCACAAGGCATAAGGGTTTTGAGCAGTTTTTGAAGTGCTAGTTGGTTGGTATAATCCCACTGAATCGGATTTGAAATTTCAAGCAGGTGTCACGTTATTGGAAGGGTATGAATAGAGCGACAAAACTGCAGCAAGAAAGAAATTCATTGAGTTTGGGACATGGATTGCCCTAATTAAAGGAACAATATGATAGGATAACTCCTACTTGTCCAATGCCGATAGCAGGGAATGCAAATGGTATCATATGGAATAGCTCTCATACATCGACTTTGCAGGCCATGGAGTATGCAGATATGTACAGTGTCAACCCATATATGCCCCAAGAAGCACAAGCATTGTGTGCGCGCGAGACCAAGAGCCATAGTCACTTCATCAAATTTGCCGAAACCCAAATCTTCAATCATGAAGAACTCGAGGCCATGGAGCATACAGATTTATACAGTAGCATCATATGCCCTAAGAAGCATGAGCAATGCGAGAGCATGAACGCAAGAGTGAGACAATTGGCACAACAAATTTCATGTTCATTTGAAAATACAATGAGGAATCCATGCACAACACAAATCATATCAGGAATATCAAATGATATTCTCCTTGCATATTATGTTGTCTGTCTTTAGTCAGTAAATGATCATCTTCAACCTAATAAATAAGTCTTTGATCAATTGCCGAAACCATTCCTCTAAAGTGCATGAGACAGCCACTTGCAATGAAAAATGATTGAAGAAAACTTAGGGACACAGAAGGAAGCCCTAGTATGGACAAAGTGCCCAACTGCCTCGCACTTCTCTTTTCTTTCACCTCCTTTCGCTTTGTTGTCGGCAAATTTAGTTAAGGGATGTCACAATTGGCGGAGAGGAAAGCAACATAAGACTACATAGTGACGAGATCAGGTGTTTTTGCTGCAACGGATAGCAAAGCAGTGTGTACTTTATCCAGTTAACCATCCAACCGATCTCGCAAGGATTTAACTTGCTGAATGCCCAGAACTCTTGGTTGGACCCAGGAAACATGCATTGTTCCCTCTACTTGGACTTCAAGATAAACAAGCATTGAAGAGAAATAGGAAGAACAAAAGATGTTCATTGCCCATGTGTCTATGGGATCAAACCAAGGAGATGAAGAGTAGTTCTTTTATGCTTTCTTAATTAGGTATAAAGCTTCCACCTATCCATATGATTATCAATTATTTATTTTTTGAAACATCTAAATCACCAATCTATCCAAATGGAGTTCATCCTATCTTCAAGCTTCATGTTGTTGGGAAAAAGAATGAATTTGTGGAGAAGGCCCTGATATTTTTTCCCACTACTAGTTCTGTGAAAATTAAATAAGATAAAATATTGAATAAAAGCGGTAAAGATGAATAGTAAATAACACTAGAATTTTAATTTGGAAAACCATCCAAGGTGAAGGGAAAAATCTAGTACCGTAGTCCACTTCAAACATCCACTATGATAAATAATGGGATACAACTTCACACTAAGGCAAATCTCTCACTGTCTTTAATTTGTGGATTTAAATCTCTCACAAACTAGATAACTTTCTCAACATAACTTTCTCTTGGAAGAAAAAAATTGTTTCCTCCGCTACGCTGCTATGATATTCTTGCTTTTGTATATACTTCTCCATTGAGAATGACTCCTATTTATAGGAGCAAATGCAATTGGAATTGAATGATATGAAAATCACTTAGATTTATCTCTTAATCTCTTGTGATTTTATAGATTTGAGAAGATCACTTTAATTTGTTTCCTAATCTCCCTTGATTTTTTGGATGTGGAAGATCATGTTGATTTATCTTCAATCCCTCTTGATTTTTTTTTCTTTTTACTTTTACACACTCACTACTATACATATTCTACTACAAATATACATAATTGCATTGGCCTTTCCAATCGGGAGTGACCTACTTAAGAAATCCTTCCCCTCACTAGCAATTTGGAGAAGGTGTCAAATTTGCAAAAGTTCGATAGGCTTGCATCTTCATTATAGATAGAGATTTTGTCATCATATCTAAGCCATTGTTGTCAATGTGTATTTTCTTTAGCTGTAGGGCTTTTTCTTCCAACACATCACATATCCAATGATATATGATGTCAATGTGTTTGGATATGGAGTGGAAAGTTGTATTTTTGCTAAGGTGTATTGTGCTTTGATTATCTAAATACAAGATATACTCCTCTTGGTTGTGGCCCACTTCTTGTAAGAACCTTCATCCACAAGAGTTCTTTACATGCTTCCGTTATTGCAATATACAATGCTTCAAGCAGTAGATAGGGCAACACATTTTTGTCATCAAGATTGCCATGAAACTGCTCCCCCTACAAAAGTGATTATATATCCCAATGTAGACTTTCTCAAGTCCACGTCCCTTACCATGTCTGAATCTGAAAAACCTTCTAACACAATTTTACCATCACCAAAGCATATACAGTTATTAGAAGTACCTTGAAGATACCTAAATATCCATTTGACTGCTGCCCAATGTTCCTTACCAGGATTGGATAGAAATCTGCTTACCACACCAACTGCATAGGCAATATCAAGTCTTGTGCATACCATCACATAGATTAGACTGCTAACCGCCAATGCATAAGGAACTTTTTCCATTTCCTTCTTTTTTGTGTCACTTTTTGGGCACTACTCTTTAAGTTGGGTTTGAAATGATTTGTAAGTGGAGAACAAACTACTTTGGACTTATTTATATTAATTTTTCAAGAACTTTATTAACATACCGTTTTTTAGATAACTAGAGTTTATGGTTCTACCGTCTCGCAAGATTTCCATCTCAAGAATTTGTTTTGCGGGTCCCAAAATCCTTAATTGCAAAGGACTTGCTTAATTCCTTTTTTAAATTGTTGATCTTGCTTTTTATCCTAGCCAATAATTAGCATGTCCTCCTCCTCCTCTTTTGCCGCCGAGTACTACTAGTACTAGTCAAAGGTCATTTCACTAACCCTCCAATTATATATATGTGTGTGTGTGTAGGTATGTTAAATATATTTTAATTTTGTTTTTTCGGATATATTGAAGTGTGATTTGGTTCAATTCGGTTTGTTCTTCACACTAAATTACTTTTATTTGAAAAAGAATTTTACTGGAACTTAAAATCGATAAAGATTGCTAGATCTACGTTAGGTAAGAGTGGAAAGTTTTTTTTTTTTTTAAAGAGATGTTATTTAAGCGTGTGAGTCTTAGCAATTTAATTTGGATCTATGAGAAGCGACAACAATGGTAATAGTAATTCCTCAAATGGGATTTAATTCAGAGGTAGGTTAGTTGTCTTGTGATTCACTTGCGATTTAAAGCTTTACTAAGTTTCCATGTGCATGCCAAGCATCTCCGGAATTATTTTAATGACCTTAATTGAGCGGAGAGATAGAAAAACCTTTCATATTACTCTTTTAAAAACTAAGTATTTTTCTCTTGATAAAAAAATTTAGGATGAAGCGTTTTGCTATTTTTATAAATAATTGTAACAACCCTCTTTTTTTTTTTTTTTTAACTGGTAAACAACCGACTATTTATTTCTAAATTTATTTCCAAACAACTATTTGTTCCAAATTTAGAAATAAATAGATGGGAGAAGGATTTTTATGAGGTGGGTTTATGCATAAAAGGAAAGTGGGTGGCTAAATTTTTTTTTTTTTTTTGAACGAGTGGGTGGCTAATTGATAAGTGGGCATTATACGCTTTAATAGTAATTCTGAAAAACAGGGCCACCCTAGCCCATTGAATGCTTCTTGACCCGGGCAACGTAGGCATTCTTGTTGGAATATAAATGACACTTTTGGTTTGATAATCTAGATCCAAAAAAATTAGCGAAAATTAAGATAAAATTAATGGTTAAATTTTACTAAATTGGATGATTCCACTCATATATAATATATCGACTACATAATGAAGAAGGGTGGCAATTGGGCCAGGCCTAGTCGAGCTGGCACAATCAACTTATTTGGGCCCTAAGGCCCAAACTCCGAGTCTCGGAGGGATTCTCGTGGGAATATAAAATGACACTTTGAGGTTAATAATATTGATCTGATGACTTCAGCAATAATAATAATAATAATAATAATAAAATAATAATAATAATAATAATAAAGTTAATAGTTGAATTTTCACTAAATTGAGTGATTCTGTGCTTACCTAATATATCGACTCACATAATGAGGAGGGGGTGGCCAATGGGCCAAGCCGGGTAGGCCCAGCACAATCAACTTATTTGGGCCCTAAAGCCCAAACTCCTCGCCTCGGAGGGATTCTCGTAGGAATATATATGACACTTTGGGTTTAATAATATAGATCCAATAACTTCAGCCCAAAAAATAATAATAATAAAGTTAGTGGTTGAATTTTCACTGGAGGAGGGGTGGCAATTGGGCTGGGGCCAATCGGGCTGTGTTGATCAGGCCCATCTTCTCTCGAGATGACCTGGTAAAAGGCTCAGCCCAAATCAAATTATATGGGCCTGAAGGCCCAAACTCTGGGCCCATCCACTTGACTGGTGGCCTTTGGGCTGGGGGGCTTTGCCAGTGGGCCCCCAAAAGCAAAAAAAGGAAAGTTCCTCCTCCAATTAATCTCCCTTACCTTCTCAAAATTCTCTCGATCCGTTGCTAATGACCAATTACAACGGTAACCATCAATTTGTCTCAAATGAACCTGGAAAACTACTTAATTGCACCTAAATATATTGTATAGAAGTCAAATCATCCCTAATTTTTTTTAAAAAATTTTTTGTTAATTTAATCGTAAGTCTTTATATAAAATTTTAATGTAATCTTCTGATTAATTTTTATCGGAGATTGCTGCCGTGATACAAGCCACATGCCACCACGCAAGACAACTCTATCATTAGGTCATGGAAAAAAGAGCTTTGTATTTCAAAACCCTGCAATTTTGCTCTCGTGGCTCGATCGGATTTAGTCTTCTCCCGCTAGGATGCGACAGATGATCGAATGTTTTCTCGCGATGATGTGTAGATCCCATTAGATTTCGATTCGACGCGTACATCAAGCGGTACTCTAGCCATGCGATGCCGGACAAGGCTGCTCCACGCAAGGATTTCGTCGTGTCATGCTGCTGCAACTTGGGAATAGGTGAAGAAGTCGATACTGGCCAAATCCTCGTGACGATGAGAGCATTATCACACGGTATGGACGACGCGTTAAGGCGGATGAGGCGAAGACACGCCATCGTCGAAGCGTTCATTTTGGTTTTGTTCACAAAGACGAAGTCGCCGACGCGGCGAAGACTCGCCGTCATCCGAGTATGCATTTTAGGGGCGAACGCAAAGGCACCAAAATCCGACACGCGACTTCAAGAGGAGTGCACTAGGCCATATGTGCCCCTGATAAAACCATAGAAGACACAAAAACATGGAATTTTAATGTCAAAACGCGTTTGATTTGTTTAGAAAAGTCTTCATGTCACCATACGTCACCTCAAATCTTTGCAAAGTTTTTATAAGATGTTGGAAGGTTCTTTTATTTCCGTGAAAAAGAAATTTAAATATGACTAATTTGGTGAACGTCAAATTAAACAGCCTCTCGGTTCTGCATAATTCACACAGGCATCCATGTATATGTTTTAATTGATCAGCTTTTTTTTTTTTTCCCTTCAAAGCCTAGCAAAAGAGCCGTTGGCCAACCCTTGCCAGCCATGAAGCCCTCAATCATCGCGGCCTTCACCCAGTCGCTAACAAGGGTCGCCCAGCCCTTGCCTTTTGGCTAGCAAGAGTTAGTTAGCGATTCTTGTCGGACTTGGTAGGAAAAAAAGAAGAAAATAAATAAACAAAGAGGACAAATTATTAAAAAAAAAAATTGTCACATTAACCCCAACTGTCCTATGTAGCATTATTGGTGTCCACATCAGTGATTTCCAATTAAAATTAGCCGGGTAAACTCAATTGGTAACACATGAAAATATTTAGGATTCAATTGATTCAATTGAAATGATTAGAATTGAATTGGTCAAAATGCGATAGGTTTATGACTTTTTAGATATTTTTTCCTCATAATGCGATTGTACTTTGTAAAATTGATTTGAATCAAGAGCTTGAAATCATTATATTTCAGTACGTAAAGATAATAGTAGTTTTCATGCCCATAAATTCATGCAACCAGCCTGCGACATGGCTGTCCCACCAGCTCGACCATGCGTGCCGATAGCCTGCTCGTGCCCGGCCATACCACCGGCGTGGCCTGCATCGTACTATACCGAAACTTAACAATATCCCAGATTTCTTCCTCTTAGTACTTCAGGCATAATTTCCTTCAAAGGACTTCCAAATTGCAGGGAAACTTGATTCATCGAAGCTAGACATGTCGGGCTTTCAACCATGCAACATACGACCATATTGGAGCATCTCGAGACACCGGCAATTCGGTGCCGGCGATAACGGGACTAGTCGCTTTGGGGCGTTTCGAGGTCGAGATCTTCCTCAATGAAGAAGCTGCCCAAGCTGCTGAGGCGAGCCATAGCCAATTGCCTTTCCTCCACGGCTGCCTTCGAAGCTTCCGGAGATCTTCGGGTTGCACTTGAATTTCGGTTCTTTCTTGGTTTTTTTGTTGGTCTTGCCAACCTGGTTAGAACATGCCCAGCCTTGATTTTGGTCGTAGAGAATGGAGTTTGGAATCCTATAGAAACAATGGAAAGTCAAAGAAGAGAATGTTCTTCAAATCATAACTGATACGATTGTTTTCCAAAGTATATATGGGTGGAGACATGCATTCAAAGTACAAGAGAACCAAGGCCAAAAAAGGCATCATCTCAAACGAGCTTTGATATTTACCACTGGAAATAAAGATGTACAGCCTGCTTTCAAATCATAGGCAAAGAGTGTTAGTACTTGGATGCTTTAAAAAAAATGTGCAATGTGCCATGTAGTCCTTGGATTTTTAATTTTACTTATTTATTGATTTATATATGTTTTATTGATGTCCACCTTCTAATCAACACCCGATAGTATCTAGCCCATTGATTTTATATGTATATAGGCGCGTCAGCAATTCTAAAATGAAGGGGTTCCACTAAATTAAATAACTAAAATAAAGTAAATGGCGCCGGCATCTAATAATCTCAAGAAGAAAGGGCATAAAATTGTTCACATTTGAGGGAGCTACTACCCATCCCCGAGGTCTTATATGGCATAGACAGATATTTGAGCTGATTTAAATTTGTTTGTCAAGTAGAATCAGAACGAGACTATCCATCATGCCTCAAGATCATGTAATGACCATTTTTTTTTTTTACTATTCCACGTGTTTGTATAAATAGACAAGGTTTCAGCAAATGCATTGAGGAAGCATATATGCACTAGTTCTACTATCTAATTAAATTCGGATTTCGTCCCCTGAAAATTAATAGGGATATAATGCCATGCCTCTTATAAACAATCTAAGAGTATAGCAGGAAAAGCAAAAAAAAAAAAAAAAAAAAAACGGAAGTATAGTGATGGAAAAATTAACATATTCTCTTATTCTTAAAGTATCTAAAAAAAGACGATCACTTTTGGAAAAACAAGTCGGTATGAAACCACGGGACGACCCATAGAGCACATTCATGCATATGCGATTCCTTAATCCATAAGTTAACCACCCACTTCCACCAGAAAGTCTCACCTTAGACTTTGGACCCCTACAATTACATTATTAAACAAATCTTGCAATTCAAGCTTAAGACTAGAATAAATTATCATCAGACAAATCAAAGAGAAACGATGAAAACATCATTGTCAAGTATATGGTATAGAGCAGTGTTCTCTATTAAATTTGCCCTCCCAAAAATCCCTCAACTAGAAAACTCCCCCCCCCCCCCCCCCCCCCCCCAAAGAAGAAGAAGAAGAAGAAGAAGAAGAAGAAGAAGAAGAAGAAGAAGAAGAAGAAGAAGAAGAAGAAGAAGAAGAAGAAGAAGATCATCCCCTAATTTATTTATTTTTTTGACATACAAACAAGTGCTTTATGGAAAGAAGATAAAAATGCATCGAGCAGAACCAGACCAACCAATCCTGACCGTCCATCACGCGTTTAAGGCCTCCCGCGTTGGCCCGATTGGATGCGAGACTTTTCATGTGCCAACTTTCCCTATAAATACGTCTCTCCCTCTCGAACGGTCTCACAACTCATACCATACACTTCAGCCATAGTCCTTTCCCTGATCCTTCGTCAATTCTAGTATTCCTCAAAAGAACAACCACCCACCATGGCCGAAGGACACCACCATCACCACCACCACCACCACCGCAGCCACCACAAGAAGGATGATGCCTTCACGGAGCCTGGCGTCGTCTTCACGGAGCCTGGCGTCGTCTTCACGGAGCCTGGTGTCGTCTTCACAGAGCCTACGGTCGATTACAGGAAGGAGGAGAAGCACCACAAGCACCTCCAGCAGCTCGGCGAGCTTGGTGCCGTCACTGCCGGTGCTTATGCCTTGGTAATAATTAACATCTTCTTCTCAATTCTTGAAATTTTTTCCCATTTTATAATTTAGATAAATTTTGCGTCTTCACCTTATTGACCTGAATCATTAGGTTAATCGCGAGCATTGGATGCAAAAGATCTCGATTAAAATCACATATTTCAATTTGACATGATAATGGCATCCCATGCAATAATGGATCATCCTTATAAATGAATAATAGTTTGAATTTAATTGATTTCCTTCACCCATCAGCTAGAGGAATAAGATTTCCCTACAATTGGCTTAAACAAAAAACATAGTTGTAATCCATAGCACTATTTACATGATCAAATACTTCTTTTCAAAGTGAATAAATTAATTTTTTTTCTCGAGCTTATCCCATGCTTAGAGGTTGTATAAAAAGTATACATAATAGAGAACTTTTTTTTCCTTTCCTCTTCACCTTAAGTCATTTTGTTTCGTGCACGCAATTCCTGATTAATGATGTGCAAAATGCAGCATGAGAAGCATAAGGCCAAGAAGGACCCGGAGCACGCTCACCGGCACAAGATAGAGGAGGAAATAGCTGCCGCCGCTGCCGTCGGGGCTGTCGGGTTCGCCTTCCACGAGCACCACGAGAAAAAAGAGGCCAAGAAAAATTATGAAGAGTCTCATCATGGCTAGAAGCACCACCATCACTTCTAAACCATGGAGGATCTCCGTCTGTTTTTGCTGCTATCTGTCTTGTTTATGTAATTTTATTTCCTTAGAGACTGCCTTCAATAGTCGCTGTACATTTGCGGGGGGTGGTTCTTGAATCTTGAATTCTGCCGCTTGTGAATGCTTCCCTGAGAGGATGAGCATGGGTGTGTTTGGGCTTTGTCTTGTACGGGTTGTATCTTGGGTGTTCTGATGATCTGATTTCTTGCGTTTACATTGCCACATATTGTTTTAGGTACAATGATTATATTGAATATTATTTTCCAAAACCCATTAGCACACAGTCTCCGCATACGATGGATCCACACCCGGTTAGTCAATGTCAATTAACTAAACGCGATGGCGTCAAATAAAAAAAAGAAAAATCACTTGATCGCAATGTTATATATAATTATAATTCAAAAAATACGTAAAAGGGCTGTACATGACATAAAAGTATATAAGAGTTTCTTAGAATTGATGTTTTGAGTCCTCCCATGAGGACACGTACAAATTAGCAAATTTATCTAATAATAGTCCATTGCGATATCTTCATCGTGACCTCACTGAGCACATTGACATTTTCTACTAATTTGGTGGGGTCTATGTGCTAGGTGCATGTCATTATCATTGTCCATTATCTTGATTTTTTCCAGGTTAGTTCTTTCAAATATGGCTGACTCAATTAACTGCGATTCAGTTTGAAATGAACTCACAAAATGATGTAACTAATATTCTATATTGTCCCAAATCAAGCGATATATGATGGCTCGCCCATTTATATATCCTGAAAGAGGTTCAATAAAGTGTCTTTAATTCTGCAAAAGTTATATCCCTTACATCATATAGAAGTTGTCATTAAAATTATCATCCTTGGAGGGAAATAACTCCTCTCTCTCTCTCTCTCTCTCTCTCTCTCTCTCTCTCTCTCTTTGTTGTAGCCCGTATTCAAGACCAACTTGTTCAACCAAGAACATTAGCATGCATTCAATATCAAGGACAGTCTGTTTTGTCATAAAGATTTTTTCATTTCTCAAACATTGAAACTTGCATCAAGGCACTTTGGGACGAGCAAAAGCATTGGTAAATATTGTTTCAATTTTAATAGCTTCTGGTTTCTACGTACATTAATGACTAGTAGTTTCTATGCTTGAGTCTAGCCTCTTACTCTTCTTTTGTTTTTATATAAAAGGTCAATGAGTCTCTATAAATTATAGATAGAATTTGATTAATGAAATTTGCTTAGTGTAACTCTCTTGAACTTTAAAGAGTTCAAACCTCTTGAAAACCTAGAAGAGTTTCCACTCCGTCCTTGAAGAGTCAAGGCTTTTAAAGCCTGCATCTTTGAAGAGTTACAGCCATCAATCTTGAAGAATTGATGCTATTTCAACTTCCTAGGGGCCTAGAAGAGCAACCATTGAAGTTCCTATACTTTTTTTCATTTTGTCCACCACCGTTTAGCCCACTTTCATTAAAAAGAAGAAGAAGAAGAAGAAGAAGACAAGCCTACAGGGCTTAGTTGAGGAATCTGAAAACACAAAATTTGTGATTCTTGAAGTTTACATTCTTTTGCTTTGGAATCAGGTTATTCTTATCTGAATCGACAAGTTTATGCTCATTTTCCGAAACTAGCATCGACAAAAAATTTTCTTCGATTTTATGACTAAATTTCCATATGTGTAAGTCACTCTCCCAATTCTATTGTCTAAGTATCCAATCTAGGGCTTCATCTCTCTCTCTCTCTCTCTCTCTCTCTCTCTCTCTCTCTCTCTCTCTCATGTGACTTTGTTCCTTAATATCTCTCTACATAGGTACTTATGAGTATGATGCTATGAGATTGGTCAGAGTCTAGCGAGTTAGAATGATCTTTGATTATTGAAAGTATAGCACCACAACACAAACCCTTAACCTATGTTCCTAATACCGTGTGATTCTTAAACTATTCGAAAACATGTCAATAATCTACTAATAGGATATTTCTTAGAGCTTTGGAAGTTACATATTTGATTTGAGTGTTTTTGGTTTTGGTTGGAAAGGGCCATCTATAAATATATATAGTCAAATCAAACTTCAATCTTGACTACAATATAAATATGCAAGTCTCTATTCACGGGCTACTTGTATTCATACACAGGCCTCGTCGATGGTCGGCAGAGGGAAAAAGGAAAAATGAAAAGAGAATAGAGAAAAGAGGAGGAAAAATAGAAAAAAAAATCAGAAAATCAAGAGAATTACAAAATTTGCTTTTACTAAAAAGAGAAGAGATTAAGGTGTATTTTTAGCTGAGGGAATTCCCCCGTATTTCCTTTTCTTTTCCTGACTTCTAAAATCTTGGATCTTTCTCCTCTGTAGTTCTAACATACATAGTAGCCTGTCGTTCTTCACTGTCCTTTTAATTCCAAATGCGAGTAATTTCTTTGCTTTTACATTGCGATCTATTCTCTAGCTAAGAGTCCATACCCTATTGAATCTCCACAAGGCAAAAGGGTGTTGAGTAGTTTTTGAAGTGCTAGTTGGCTGGTATAATACCACCGAATCGGATCTGAAATTTCAAGTAGGTGTCGCCTTACTGGAAGGGTATGAATAGCTTTAAAAAAAAATGCTAAATAGGATAGCTACAAAACTGCAGCAAGAAAGAAATTTATCGAGTGTGGGACACGGATTGCCCTAATTAAGGGAACAATATGATAGGACAACTCCCACTTGTCCAGTGCCAATGGCAGGGAATGCAAATGGTATCATATGGCATAGCTCTCATACGTCGACTTTGCAAGCCATTGAGTATGTAGATATGTACAGTGTCAATCCATATATGCCCTAAGAAGCACAACCATTGTGCGTGCGTGAGAGCGAGAGCCGTAGTCACTTCATCGAATTTGCGGAAACCCAAATCTTCAATCATGAAAAACTCAAGGCCATGTGCAGATATATATATATAGTGGCATCATATGCCCTAAGAAGCACGAGCAATGCAAATGCATGCATGAGCCATTGAGTATGTAGATATGTACAATGAATTTCATGTTCATTTGAAAATATAATAAGCAATTCATACACGACACAAATCATATCAGGAATATTGAATGAGATTCTCCTCACATATTCTGCTATCTGTCTTTTGTCAGTAAATGATCATCTTCCACCTAATAAATAAGTCTCTGATCGACTGCTGAAAACATTCCCCTAAAGCGCATGAGATAGCCACTTGCAACGAAAAATGATTGAAGAAAACTTAGGGACATAGAAGGAAGCCCCGGTATGGACAGAGTGCCCAATTGCCTCGCACTTCTCTTTTCTTTCGCCTCCCTTCTCTTTGTTGTCGGCAAATTTAGTTAAGGGATGTCACAATTGGTAGAGAGGAAAGCAACATAAGACTACATAGTGACTAGATAAGGTGTTTCTGCTTCCACGGATAGCAAAGTAGTGTGTACTTTATCCAGCCAACCATCCAACCGATCTCGCAAGAATTTAACTTGTAGAATACCCAGAACCCTTGGTTGGACCCAGAAAACATGCACCGTTCCCTCTACTTGGACTTTGAGATTAACCAGCATTGAAGAGAAATAGGGAAGAACAGAAGATCTTCACTGCCCACGTGTCTGTGGGATTAGACCAAGGAGAAAACGAGTAGTTCTTTTATGCTCTCTTAATTAGGTATAAAGCTTCCACCTATCCAGATGATTATCAATTATTCATTTTTTGAAACATCTAAACCATCAATCTATCTAGATGAAGTTCATTCTATCTTCAAGCTTCATGTATACAGCTGCACCATAAGGCTGAGTCAAACTATAGCCAAATGAACTCTAAGCTAGAGAAGGAGTAGATACACATAGCCAGAATAATGATGACGTCTAATCTTCTCATCCAATTTCATAGAACACAACACGACACAACCATCAAGGGAGATACAAAAGAATCAGGAAGACTTACAAAAAGGTCTTCGTGAGAAGGTGCTCAACATCAGCTACACAAAGACTTTGGGCGTTCAACAATAACACTCAGTGGAATTGTCCTATCTTTTGATGCACGGCTGCAGGATAAGATTGTTTATTTTATATGCGGAGTAATACATACTTATAATGCAAAATGTGCAATATTAGGTATGAAAAGAATGGAGATAAGAAAAGAATAGAAGGCGAGACTTGAATATGATTTCCATTAGGCAGAGAATGTTGATTTTCTCCAATAGTTTTTTTTTTCATTTTCGACCAAACCAGGTTGTGCATTGAGAGCAGCCTTGTGCACATGACATAGTTCTCGATAGCATTGCAAATCACCAGCATTGAATGCCTTGAGAATATAGTACATCCACTTAACCTTTGTTCCCAAGAGGCTCTTTACCTCTCAAATTTGTTAGAAAAAATCAAGATATCAACAGGATGGTTAACAAAAAATTGAAACAAATGAGGGCAAATTGGAAAGGACCATGTAACCGAAAAACAAGTTATGCTTGAAGTTGCTTTGTGGAAAATGTCATCAACATAACATTAATAGCTATGCAATGAACATTGGTTACGAAGATGCCTCAAGAGAATCTAGGAAGAACGTTAATGGGACCTACCACTAAGATTTTGATGCAAAAATACTATAGATAGAAAACATTTGTTGCATTTGGCAGCTATGATAAAATTCAGGATATGACAAAATTTATTTTATCCTATGTTTGGTGCATCCTCAAGATGGGATGCAGTTGGATATAAAGGGAATATAAAATGGATAAAATTATTTTATGGGGGAGGTAGGATAAATATGGATAAGATTTCTTACATTCATATTAAGAGAAATATTTTTGTTGAATACTAAATTTCTTAAATTAACAAAATTAACAAAATCAAAATTATTCAACCAACAAAAATTAAAATATATTTCAACATATAAATAATATTTGAATTCCAATATAAGAAATTCAAAATAAAAATGAAAAATTAGTTATTTTAATTTAATATTATTTTTATTTATATAGTCGAATTTAATCATATTTTAGAATATAGAGTCAATATATTTATTACATATTTTAGGTATTTTAGTATTTTTGGTATATTAATATTTTTTACTATTTAATAAAATTTTATTAGAGAGTAATGGAAGGGGAAGAAAGAAATGACAAAGAATTAGTTTAAAAAGAGAGGAAAATCAAATAAAATAAACAAATAAAAATAAAGTAGACAAAAGTATCGTGAGAGACTTTTATCATCTCCATTTGTAAAAATAATTGTTCATTTATATTAATATGTCATTTATATCAAATAATGTACATAACATAATGTAAATATATCTTGCTACAATCACTAAAATAGTGGATAGGATATAATAAAATCTCTGGATTTCATATACTATCTTATCATGTCCTATCTTGATTAGAAATGATGCCATTTGTGATATCTCCTGTCCAACAATTCATCTTTAATTGGTAGAACTTGACCTTCATTAATTTTATCTAACAATTAGTCAACAATATATCAAAATTTTCATTTGTCCTATTATCATCAAAAAATAATATGTAGATTCTTTCACTTTAGCCATAATGTTCGACTTTTCCTTCATTCTTCCTGGCTTCAATACCTGGCAAGTATATAATTTGTCTATTACCATCTTAGCAATGGCTACTTTAGCAAATTCTGTTTGCCCCATTTTCTCGTTGAACTCAGAAGTTTCAATGAAACCGACCTCATTTCTTCATCCATGCCTCTTGAATTTCTCTTTAAGCAAACTTTTGTGTTTAGTTGCCATGGTGGATAACTGAAAGAAGTCTAAATAAGGTTGTCCCACCATTCTCTCCCTTATTTCGAACTTCAAACCATAAAAAGGCCAACTCCACGAAGGTCTTTTCAGGTAAAGGGACGAGACATTTGTTTCTAGTTCTTTGAATCTAGATATATGCCGGTCGACCAATTCATTTCCCATCTGCTTCATAGTTAATAGATCGGCAACCGATGAGTAAGGGACTGCTCTTTGAAATTGGCTATGGAAAAATCTTTGCTTCTACTCCCACGAGATGATTGAATTTGCCGGTAACACTGTATACCATGTAACAGCAATTTTGACAATGACAGTAGTGACAATCATAATTTCCAGTGGTCACCATATGTAGCATCACCACATAATGCAATGAATCGGTTGACATATTCAAAAGTAGACTGATCATCTTCACCAGTAAACAACATAAATTTTGGCATTTTAAAGCCCCGTGGGTATGTGATTACATCCATCCAATTTGGATATGATTTCCTGTAGACATTTCCCACACATCCCATATCTTAACCGTACTACCTCATTGATGGGTCAATTGCTGGCTGGTTCTGAGTGCAACCATGGAACCCCTGTAGCATGTTGAGCGCAAAAATTGGATTGCCACATCTGATTCGCATATTGGGGCATGAATTAGGGTAATTGCTGCTGTGGACTGTAAGGTTGTTGCTGAACTTGGAATTGCAAAGGCTGTGGATTATTCAGTGGGATTGGTGGAATGTTTGGCTCTTCTGGCAATTGTTGAGGAACATGTAAAGGAGCAGGTTGAGGGGGCAGTTGCGAAGGCTACAATGGGACGGTCAAAGGGATTAGTTGAAATCCATGATGGGTAATTGTTGCAGTTAAAAAAGTTACTCCTACCCCCTAGGTGGAGTCAACAATGTCCCCTGGTTATCGTCAGTAGTATTGGGCACAAGGATGGGATTAGGTTGAGACATGGTACCACAAGCCTAAGCACTCTCATTAGCCACAAACAATGTATTATGGCGAGATCCTTGACCAATTATCCCACTATTGTTGGTAAGAAATTTTGTTTGAACTAAGCCAGGCATATAATTCCCATTAGGTAACGCTGCTCCACAAGTCTAAGTTATCCTTGGGGTATCATTTCTTTGCAATGATGTTGAAGGGCATTGGTGCCAACAGGTCCACAGGTCTGGACCGCTATAATAGCCTTCCTCTTTACAAGATCCTGAGTGGCGCTGGGGTCAATGTGCCCTGTCCTACAATACCAAAAGTTATCTAAGTACCAATTAATGGAGGAACATACTTGGAGTATGAAGTAGAGCATGGTAGTTAAGCTGAAGAATATGTTAATCACAGTAAAACTTAATGTAATGTGCAACTTGAAACAAGTAACCATAGTAAGAAATACTTATCAACACACGAACAATTGAAATGCGGCAAAGCATGCGTTTTGAGGAGGATAACCTTACAAACTTATTTTGTTCTGATCTAAGGACGAGATGGGTTATGGTCTTTCACTAACACATACAAACTGCAAGACCAAAGTCACAGAGACGCGAACCCTCCTCGAATCGCACATCGCATCCTAGGCCATTGTATACTTCTGCGTCCAGCTTATTCTGGTGGCTGCGTACTCGGTCGTTGGTCCTGTTGGTCTTGCACACGTACGCCATTTCTGGTACCAGAGGATCATTGGGATTCGGGTCCGTCAAGTTCGAACAGATCGAGAGCAGCACCCAAGACTCAGAAATATGAACCTTTCTCCATCCAGCTGTAGCCACAGTAACAGAAAGCGATCACAACAAAGCAACATTTACACTTCTAACGTATAGAACCGAACAATTTATAACATTCTAGGATGCAAAGCAAGATTTGGGATAAAAAAAATTAGGAACAAGTTTTCTCCGACCGACTTTCTTGAAAAGAATCATCTACCAATTGCTTGAGACTGGTTTTAAAGTCTTTGACAAAACATTTCAGATCTTTAGGGAAAGCCTTGAACAAAGTAGCGTGAAATTGGTGCTCCGCCATCAACAAACGACGCGGTCTCCAAGAATTAAGAACATGCATAATAATCATTTTATTTTTGTTTAAAAACTATTTTTTTTATTTTAGAAATAAGTTTGGAACAGAAATTCGTTTGTTGACATAATTTCATTTTTCTATTTCTGGAACAAATTTTTTGTCCGAAAATAGATTTTGAACAGAAATAAGATGTAAAAATTTATATTTTTCTATTTCTAGAATAAAAAATGAGAAATAAAACTATTTCATTGCTCGTCTTCTACTAATCAATTGCCCACTTGCCACAGCCCACCATCCACCGCTGGTCACTAGCGGCCCCTTGCTGGTTGTTGGTAGCCGCCACTCACCTCCTGTTGTCCACTGCTACTCGGGAGGGAGAAATTTTGTGTCATTATTTAACGAATTGTTATTTCTAGAAATTAAAACTTTGTGTCAATATCAAATGCATATTTTTACTCAGAAACTCATCTAGGAATAAAAATTGATTTTCTATTTTTATTTCAAAAATCAATTTCTGGTCAAAATAGTTATCATTCATGCCCTAAGTTGCAATTTGATAAAGTTGTTTTTCAAGGTACATATGTTGTAAGACATACGTTCAAAGTACAAGAGAACAAAACGTGAAAGCCATCATCTCAAACGAGCTGTGATATTTACCACAGGAAATAAAAAATGTACACATTGTTTTCAAGCCATAGTCTAATAACATTAGTACTTAGATGCCTTCAATAATTCTCTAATATCATTCATTTATTTATGTTTTATTGATGTTCACCTTCTGAGCACCACCAAATAATTTCAACCCCATTGATTTTATATGTATATAGATGTTGTCGGATCTAAAATGAAGGGGTTCGACAATATTAAATAATTAAATAAATCAATGGGGTCGGCATCTAGTAATCTCAACAAAGAAATGGCATAAAACTGTTCACATGCGAGGAAGCTACTATCCAGAGGAGTTTAAATGGCACAGACGGATATTCAAGCTGATTTAGTTTTGTCTGTCAAGTAAAATGGGAACAAGACAAATCGATCATGCCTCAAAATCATGAATTGTATCATGTGCGCTAGGAACATTTTTCTACTATTCCGCATGTTAGTAGAAGTAGACAAGATGTTAGCAAATGCATTGATGGAGCATATGCAAACTCGTTCTGCTATCTAATTAAATTAGGGGTCCGTCCCTTGAAAATTATTAGGGATACAAAGCCATGCATCTTATAGACAAATTAAGAGTATAATAGGAAAAGAAAAGACAAAAAAGACAAAAAAAAAAAAATGGAAGTGTATGATTGAAAATTTAACATATTCTCTTATTATTAAAGCATGTGAAGAGAGAGAATCACTTTTACGAAAACAACCGAGAAAGCTCATTTTTTTTTCTCTTTATTCAAAACCCTATCGATAGATCTTCAATTAAAAGCACACGTAGACCACATTCGCGCGACGGGATTATAAGTCAAAACCACCCGCCTACACCGGAAAGCCTCATCTTATACTTTAGACTCCTGCAATTACATTGGTAAACAAATCTTGCAGTTCGAGCTAAGGACAGGATGAAAATATTATCAGAGAAATCAGCAGGGAAACAATGAGAACATCATAGATATATGTGGTTCCATTAGAGCGTTGGTCTCTTTTAGAGAAGTTACTTAAATTAGGAAGCTACTCAAAATTGAAAAGAAACCACACAAATTAGAAAACCTATTTGGATTGGGTCCTTTATAGATTCAAACTCAAAAAGATATCGTCGATAGATTACATTAAATTTTCACAAGATTGCTAGTGGCTAGTGAGGGCAAGCCTTGCCATTGGCTAGTGGTGATCAACTAGAGGAGGAAAGAAGAAGGATGTAAAAAAGAAATAGAGAGAGAAAGAGAGAGAAAAAAAGGAAAAATTCAAAAATTCAAAAAATATATTATTAAAAAATTATCCATATTAGCATCGGCCGGTCAAATTTAGCTAAATGAAGTGAATTGGTATAAATGAGAAAAGTTTAAGACTAAATTGACAAAAAAATTATGATTAAAATTAGAATACTTATAATAAATTTAGAATCTTTTTTGATAATTTTCTTGGAATGTACTCAAGGTTTTCACTATTTCCTGTGGCAACTCATAAAAATCATCTGGCAAATAAATTTGTCCCCACAGAATGTCCTTTTCTTTGGCTTGACACATAAACAACTGCTTTATTGAAAGAAGATAAAGATGGATCAAGTGAAACCACATCAACCTATCCTGACCGCCCACAATGCATTTAAGGCCTCCCACGTAGGCCCGATTGGATGTGACTTTGCATGTGCCAACTCTCCCTATAAGTACACCCCTCCCTCTCAAACAATCTCACAGCACATACCATACAATACATTTCAGCTGTATTCCTTTCCCTGATTCATTGTCAATTCTAGTATTTCCCAGAAGAACAACCACCGACCATGGCCGAAGAACACCACCACCACCTCTTCCACCACAAGAAGGATGACGCCATCGCGGAGCCTGCGGTTGTCGATTACGAGAAAGAGAAGAAGCACCACAAGCATCTCGAGCAGCTCGGTGAGCTCGGTACTGTTGCTGCCGGCACTTATGCCTTGGTAATTATTATCATCTTCTTCTCAATTCTTGTAATTTTTTCCCATATTATATTTAGATCAAATTCTCATCTTCACCCTATTGACTGAACCATCTTGTTGATCACAAATTATGGATGCAAAGAATCTCGATTAAACTTACATATTTCAACTAGCCATGATGATGGCATACCATACAAGAATGGATTATCTTTATAAACAAATAGTTTGAATTCAATCAGTTTCCTTCGTCGATCAACTAGAGGAATGATATTTCTCCACAATTGGCTTAAACAAAAAACATAGTTGTTATCCATAACATTATTTACATGATCAAATACTTCTGCTCAAAGTAAATAAACTCATTTTTTGAATAAATTCATTTTTTTTTTTGAACTTATACCATGCTTAGAGCCTCTATCAAAAAAAAAAAAAGGTATACAGAGTAGAAAACGTTTTTCCCCCTCTTTACCTTTACTCATTTTGTTTCATCCACTCAGTTCCTAATTAATGATGTGCAAATTGCAGCATGAGAAGCATAAGGCCAAGAAGGACCCAGAGCACGCCCATAAGCACAAGATAGAGGAGGAAATAGCCGCTGCCGCCGCTGTTGGGGCCGGTGGGTTCGCCTTCCATGAGCACCACGAGAAGAAGGAGGCCAAGAAAGAATATGAAGAGGCTCATGGCAAGAAGCACCACCATCTCTTTTAAACCATGGGAGGATATCCGTCTCTATCTCTCTTCTTGCTATCTGTGTTGTTTATGTAATCTTATTTCAAGAAAGAAGATGAAAAGACTGCCCTCAATAGTCGCTGTACTTTTGCGGAGGGTGGTTCTTGAATCTTGAATCTTGAATCTGCTGCTTGTGAATGCTTCCCTGAGAAGATGAGCATGTGTGTGTTTGGGCTTTGTCTTGTACCGGTTGTATCTTGGGTGTTTAATAATATTATCCTCTGATGATCTGATTTCTTCCGTTTACATTTCAACATATTATTTTAGGTACAAAAACTATATTGAATATTAGTTCTCGAAAACCAATCAGCCCAGAGTCTCCGCGTAGAATGGATCCACACCTGGTTAGTCAATGTCAATTCACTAAAACGCGGTAGCGTCAAATTTAGAAAATTACTTGATTGCAATGTTGTATACAATTATAATTCAAAAATCATATAAAAAAGCTGTACATGATATAAAGATAAGTATGAAATATAACGTACAAGGGAACCCTTCATTTTCCTCCGATTAAATAACTAAAATAAAGTCAATGGTGCCTTCATCTAATAATCTCAAGAAGAAAGGGCATAAAATTGTTCACATTCGAGGGAGCTACTAACCATTGCTGAGGTGTTAAATGGCACAGACGGATATTTAAATTTGGGTTTCGTCCCTTGAAAATTAATAGGGATATAACGCCATGCCTCTTACAAAAAATCTAAGAGTATAGCAGGAAAAGAAAAGAAAAAAAGGGAAGTATAGTGATGGAAAAATTAACGCATTCTCTTATTTTTTAAAGCATCTAAAAAGAGACGATTACTTTTGCAAAAACAAGTCGGTATGAAATCACGGGACGACCCATAGAGCACATTCATGCGATGCGATTACTTAATCAATAAGTTAAAACCACCCACCTCCACCAGAAAGTCTCATCTTAGACTTTGGACCCCTACAATTACATTATTAAACAGATCTTGCAATTCAAGCTCAAGACTAAGAAATTATCATCAGACAAATCAAAGGGAAACGATAAAAACATCATTGTCGAGTATATGGTAATGTTAGAGCATTGTTCTCTAATAAATTTGTCCTCACAAAAATCCCTCAACTAGAACCCCCCCCCCCCCCCCCAAAAAAAAAAAAAAAGATCATCCCCTAATTTTTTTTTTTTTTTTGACATATTAACTGCTTTATCGAAAGAAGACAAAAATTCATCGAGCAGAACCAGACTAAGCAATCCCGGCCATCCATCACGCGTTTAAGGCCTCCCGCGTTGGCCCGATTGGATGCGAGACTTTGCATGTGCCAACTTCCCCCATAAATACGCCCCTCCCTCTCGAACGGTCTCACAACGCATACCATACAATTCAGCTATAGTCCTTTCCCTGATCCTTCGTCAATTCTAATATTCCTAAAAAAAAAAAAACAACCACCAACCATGGCCGAAGGACACCACCATCACCACCACCACCACCGCAGCCACCACAAGAAGGATGATGCCTTCATGGAGCCTGGGGTCATCTTCACGGAGCCTACAGTCGATTACAGGAAGGAGGAGAAGCACCACAAGCACCTCCAGCAGCTCGGCGAGCTTGGTGCCGTCACTGCCGGTGCTTATGCCTTAGTAATAATTATCATCTTCTTTTCAATTCTTGAAATTCTTTTCCCATTTTATAATTTAGTTAAAATTTGCGTCTTCACCTTATTAACCTGAATCATCAGGTTATTCACGAGCATTGGATGCAAAAGATCTTGATTAAACTCACATATTTCAACTCGACATGATAATGGCATGCCATGCGAGAATGGATCATCCTTATAAATGAACAATAGTTTGAATTTGATTGATTTCCTTCACCCATCAGCTAGAGGAATAAGATTTCCCTACAATTGGCTTAAACAAAAAACATAGTTGTAATCCATAGCACTATTTACATGATCAAATACTTCTTTTCAAAGTGAATAAATTATTTTTTTTTCTTGAAATTATCCCATGCTCCGAGCTTTAAAAAAAAAAAATAGACATAATAGAGAACTCTTTTTTTTTTTTTTTCCTTTCCTCTTTACCTTAACTCATTTTGTTTCGTGCACGCAATTCCTGATTAATGATGTGCAAATTGCAGCATGAGAAGCATAAGGCCAAGAAGGACCCGGAGCACGCTCACCGGCACAAGATAGAGGAGGAAATAGCTGCCGCCGCTGCTGTCGGGGCTGTGGGGTTCGCCTTCCACGAGCACCACGAGAGGAAGGAGGCCAAGAAAAAATACGAAGAGTCTCATCATGGAAAGAAACACCACCATCACTTCTAAACCATGGAGGATCTCCGTCTCTTTTTGCTGCTATCTGTCTTGTTTATGTAATTTTATTTCCTTAGATACTGCCTTCAATGGTCGCTGTACATTTGCGGGGGGTGGTTCTTGAATCTTGAATTCTGCTGCTTGTGAATGCTTCCCTGAGAGGATGAGCATGGGTGTGTTTGGGCTTTGTCTTGTACAGGTTGTATCTTGGGTGTTCTGATGATCTGATTCCTTGCTTTTACATTTCCACATATTGTTTTAGGTACAATGATTATATTGAATATTATTTTCCAAAACCAATTAGCACACAGTCTCCGCATACGATGGATCCATGCCCGGTTAGTCAATGTCAATTAACTAAAACGCGATGGCGTCAAATTCAAAAAAATCACTTGATCGCAATGTTATATATAATTATAATTCAAAAAGTACGTAAAAAAGCTGTACATGACATAAAAGTATATAAGAGTTTCTTAGAATTGATGTTTTGAGTCCTCCCATGAGGACACGTACAACTTAGCAAATTTATCTAATAATAGTCCATTGCGATACCTTCATCGTGACCTCACTAAGCACATTGGGATTTTCTACTAATTTGGTGGGATCTATGTGCTAGGTGCATGTCATTATCATCGTCCATTATCGTGATTTTTTCCAAGTTAGTTCTTTCAAATATGGCTGAGTCAATTAACTGCGATTCAGTTTGAAATGAACTAACAAAATGACACAATTAATAATCTATATTGTCCCAGATCAAGCGATGTATGATGGCTCGCCCATTTATATATCCTGAAAAAGGTTCAATAAAGTGTCTTTAATTCCACAAAAGTTACATCTCTTACATCAAACAGAAGTTGTCAATAAAATTATCATCGTTGGAGGGAAATAGCTCCTTTCTTGCTCTCTTTGATGTAGTTCGTATTCAAGACCAATTTGTTCAACCAAGAAGATTAGCGTGCATTCAATATCAATGATACTCTGTTTTTTCATAAAGATTTTGTCATTTCCCAAACATTAAAACTTGCATCAAGGCACTTTGGGACGAGCAAAAGCATTGGTAAATATTGTTTCAATTTTAATGGCTTCTAGTTTCTAAGTACATTAATGACTATTAGTTTCTATGCTTGAGTCTAGCCTCTTACCCTTCTTTTGTTTTGATATAGAAGGTCAATGAGTCTCTTTAAATTATAAACTGAATTTGATTAATGAAATTTGCTTTAGTGTAACTCTCTTGAACCTTAAAGAGTTCAAACCCCGTGAAAACCTAGAAGAGTTTCCACTCTGTCCTTGAAGCGTCGAGGCTTTTAAAGTCCGCATCTTTGAAGAGTTACAGCCATCAATCTCGAAGAATTGATGCTATTTCAACTTCCCCAGGGGCCTAGAAGAGCAACCATTGAAGTTCCTATACCTTTTTTTCATTTTGCCCACCATCGTTTAGCCCACTTTCATAAAAAAATCGACAAGCCTACGGTGCTTAGTTTTCCTGAACTAGCATGGAAAAAGAATTATTCGATTTTATGACTAAGTTTCCATACTTGTAAGTCACTCTCCCGACTCTATCGTCTAAGTAGCCGATTCTCTCTCTCTCTCTCTCTCTCTCTCTCTCTCTCTCTCTCTAAAACTCTAAAATACCGTGTGATTCTTAAACTATTCGAAAACATGTCAATAATCTACTTATAGGATATTTCTTAGAGCTTTGGAAGTTACGTATTTGATTTGAGTGTTTTTGGTTTTGGTTGGAAGGAGCTATCTATAAATATATATAGTCAAATCAAACTTCAATCTTGACTACAATATAAATATGGAAGTCTCTATTCATGAGCTATTTGTATTCATACATCAGCGTTGTCGATGGCCGTGGAGGGAAAAAGGGAAAAATGAAAAGAGAATAGAAAAAAGAGAAGGAAAAATAGAAAAAAAAAATCAAAAAATCAAAAAAATTACAAAAATTGCTTTTACAAAAAAAGAGAAGAGATTAAAGTGTATTTTTAGCTAAGGGAATTCCCTGCGTATTTCCTTTTCTTTTCCTGGCTTCTAAAATCTTGGATCTTTCTCCTCTAGCATTCTATCATACATAGAAGCATGTAGTTCTTCACTATGCTTTTAATTCCAAATGTGAGTAATTTATTTGTTTTTACGTTGCTATCAATTCTCTAGCTAAGAGTCCATACCCTATTGAATCTCCACAAGGCAAAAGGGTTTTGAGCAGTTTTTGAAGTGCTAGTTGGCTGGTATAATACCACCGAATCGGATATGAAATTTCAAGTAGGTGTCGCCTTATTGGAAGGGTATGAATAGCTTAAAAAAATGCTAAGGGTTAATATCCTAAAAACCCAAAACTGGTACACATATGACAAATTTATCCGAAACTATTTTTTTGACCATGAAAAACCCAAAACCGGTACACCTGTGATAAATTTATCCCAACTGACCATTAAAAACCCTAAATTGGTACATTTATGACAAATTTACCCCAAACTAATTTATTCGACCGCAAAAACCTCAAACTGTAAATTTGTAACAAATATACCTTCCGCTAAATTGAATTAATACCACAACAAAATCACAAAAATTGTAAATTGTGACAAACGGAGCTTAAGATCCTAAATTAGTATACCAATCAACTGTTATGTGTCATTTAATTTAATAATTTGACAGTAAAATTTAACCAAAACTAACAAAGAGTAAATTTGTCACAAGTGTACTAGTTTTTGGTAAATTTGTCAAAGGTATACTAGTTTGGGGTTTTTGGTGATCAAAAAATTAATTTGGGATAAATTTGTCACAAGTGTACCAGTTTGGGGTTTTTTAGTGTATTAACCCAAATGCTAAATAAGATAGCTACAAACCTGTAGCAAGAAAGAAATTCATCAAGTTTGGGACACAGATTGCCCTAATTAAGGGAACAGTATGATAGGACAACTCCCACTTGTCCAGTGCCGATAGCAAGCATGCAAATGGTATCATATGGCATAGCTCTCATACATCGACTTTGCAGGCCATGGAGTATGCAAATATGGACAGTGTCAACCCATATATGCCCCAAGAAGCACGAGCATTGTGCCACGCGAGAAAGAGAGCCGTAGTCACTTCGTTGAATTTGCGAAAACCCAAATCTTCAATCATGAAGAACTCAAGGCCATGGAGCATGTAGATCTATATAGTGGCATCATATGCCCTAAGAAGCACGAGCAATGTGAGTGCATGCACGCAAGAGTGAGAAAATTAGCACAACGAATTTCATGCTCATTTGAAAATATAATGAGCAATTCAAACACGATACAAATCATATCAGGAATATCGAATGAGATTCTCCTTGCATATTCTGTTGTTTGTCTTTAGTTAGTAAATGATCATCTTCAACCTAAAAATTAAGTCTTTGATCGACTGTTGAAAACCTTCCCCTAAAGCGCATGAGACAGCCACTTGCAATGAAAAATGATTGAAGAAAACTTAGGGACACAGAAGGAAGCCCCAGTATGGACAAAGTGCCTAACTGCCTTGCACTTCTCTTTTCTTTCACCTCCTTTCGCTTTGTTGTTGGCAAATTTAGTTAAAGGAAGTCACAATTGGCGGAGAGGAAAGCAACATAAGACTACACGGTGACAAGATCAAGTGTTTCTACTTCAACGAATAGCCAAACAGTGTGTACCTTATCCAGCCAACCATCTAACTGATCTTGCAATGATTTAACTTGCAGAATGCCCAGTACTCTTGGTTGGACCCAGGAAACGTGCACTGTTCCCTTTACTTGGACTTTGAGATTAACCAACATTTAAGAGAAATAGGGAAGAACAGAAGATCTTCACTGCCCATGTGTCTATGGGATCAGACCAAGGAAAAAAAGAGTAGTTCTTTTATGCTCTCTTAATTAGGTATAAAGCTTCCACCTATCCATATGATTATCAATTATTCATTTTTTGAAACATCTAAACAACCAATCTATCCAGATGGAGTTCATTCTATCTTCAAGCTTCATGTATACAGCTGCACCATAAGGCTGAGTCAAACTATAGCCAAATGAACTCTAAGCTAGAGGAGGATGATATACACATAGCCAAAATAATGATGACGTCCAATGTTCTCATCCAATTTCATTGAACATAGCATGACACAACCATCAAGGGAGATACAAAAGAATTAGGAAGACTTACAAAAAGGCTCTTCATGAGAAGGTGCTCAACATGAGCTACACAAAGACTTTGGGCGTTCAGCAATAATGCTAGGTGGAATTGTCCTATCTTCTGATGCACGGCTGTAGGATAAAATTCTATATTTTATATGTGGATGAATACATAGTTATAACGCAAAATGTGCAATATTTGGTATGCCAAAAATGGAGATAAGAAAAGAATAGAAAGAGAGACCTGAATATGATTTCCATCGGGCAGAGGATGTTGATTTTCTCCAATAGTTTTTTGTCATTTTCAACCAAACCAGGTTGTGCATTGAGAGCAGCCTTGTGCACGACATAGTTCTCGATAGCATTGCAAATCACCAACATACATCCACTTAACCTTTGTTCCCGAGAGGCTCTTTATCTGTCAAATTTGTTAAAACAAATCAAGATATTAACATGATAATTAACAAAAAAAAAATGAAACAAATAAGGGCAAATTGGAAAGGACCATGTAACCATAAAGCAAGTTATGCTTGAAGTTGCTTCGTGGAAAATGTCATCAACATAACATTAATATGCAATGAAAATTGGTTACGAATGTGCCTCAAGTAAATCTAGGAAGAGCATTCATGAGGCCTACCTTTAAGATTTTGATGCAAAAATACTATAGATAGAAAACCTTGGTTGCATTTGGTAGCCATGATAAAATTTAGAAAATGATAAAATTTATTTTATCTTGCATTTGGTGCGTCCTCAAGATAGGATACAGTCGGATATAAAATGGGATATAGACCAAATAAAATTATTCTATGGGGGAGGTAGGATAAAGGTGGATAAGATTTTCATATTCATATTAATAAAAGTATTTTTTGTCGAATACTAAACTTCTTAAATTAACAAAATTAACAAAATTAAAATTATTTGACCAAAAACTTAACAAAATTAAAATTATTCAACAAAAAAATTAACAAAATTAAAATATATTTCAACATATAAATAATATTTGAACTCCAATATAAGAAATTCAAAAAAAAAATAAAAAATAGTTATTTTAATTTAATCTTATTTTTATTTATGTATTCGAATTTAATCTTATTTTTGAATATAGAGTCAATATATTTATTACATATTTTAGGTATTTTAGTATTTTTGGTATATTAATATAGTTTACTATTTGATAAAATTTTATTAGAAAGTAATGGAAGGGAACAAAGAAATGACAAAGAATTAATTTAAAAAGAGAGGAAAATAAAATAAAATAGGCAAATAAAAATAAAGTAGACAAAAGTGTCACGAGAGACTTTTATCATTTTCGTTTGTAAATTTTTTTGTTCATTTATACTAATATGTCGTTTATATTAAATAATGTACATGATATAATGTAAATATATCCGGCTACAATTATCAAAAGGTGGATATGATATAATAAAATCTCTAAATTTCATATACTATCTTATCATGTCCTATCCTAATTAGAAATTTGGACAACTAAACGTAGCCAAAGAGATTTATAATATTTTTGGCAAAGTACTTAAAATAGGATGGGATAGCAGCTTGCCAAAGTTGTATGTCTTCTCCCAGTAGTGCAGATAGAGATGAATCAAATACCAAATCCTAATAAAGAAGGATGTATTGGAAACTAATTCTCATAAACCGCTATTACAAAATACTAAATGAAATAAAAGCATCGGTGATTCACCATGCGGAAACAAAAGAAGAATCTGCAATCCTTCTTCACTGAGGTCACTTCCAACTTGATGACAACCTCAACACAAAACATTCCTGACCTCTCACTGCTACGGAAGTATTTTACAAATAGCTACTTCCACTAAGACGTTTAATTCAGGATTTGTCCACTTTCAATTGAAGTTAAGGAGAAAGACAGATGGAGAGTCATTTTATTGGAAGTCCACTCAACATAGTTTATGATAGTAAGCATTATGCAGCAAAGTCCAAGCTAAAAGTTTAAAAGGAGAGCAACAACTATACAGAAACACACAAATTGAACTATTTGAACGGAAAGTGAGGTTGGTAGCAAGGCAATATACAGACTACATGAATTAAATGCCAATACGTAGAGTAATCATCCTATTCCACCATTTACAATTTGTCCAACCAAGGAAACATTACAAGAACCAAGAGTAAAAGAATGCAGTTTCATGAAAAAACTAAGCCATCATTGAAAATTGACAAGCCATAAAAAGCAATTTAAATCTAAGCTTGATGTACAATTGGGAACAACTTCCTCTCTAGAAAGTGGCTTTATAGATTATGATGCAATTGCAAACCAAATACTTGTTTAAATGCATCCACAGAAGATTCTACTGAGGTATATGCCAAATAGAGGAGAGCACTTTATAGAATTCTGGTGCAGCGTTGACAGTACACATTGATTCATATGACTCCAATCTCTTCCTAATAACAAATTATATGACCCATCAGCATCTACAGCATAGAAAGGTGTCCTTGAGGTCTTAGAGCCAACTGTTAGGTTCGCAACAAATATTCCTTTGGCCTTAGTCACTTCTCCAGTGAAATCTGTTAACTAGTTATATGATGGGATTATTTCTTCATTCTTTTTGCCTAGCTTTTTAAAGAAAGTACTGGACGAGATTTAGAGTGGATCCTCCATTGACTAATTCCTTTGACACTGGGTGACCATTTATATTAGCATTTATATAAAAAGCCCTCAAGTGATTAGAACTGCGTGCAAACAGTTTCTCAAACTCCATCACTTTTTCATTATCAAAGTGAAATCCAAACCCTTCCTTTCCATTAGTCAACGCTTCTTCGATCACCTTAGTATCGGTTGGAGTGTCTTGAAATTCGTTGGGTAACCTAGCCTAAACCATTTACAAGCTCAAAGGCAAGACTGAACTTGTTAATGCCTTTAGCCTACGTTCATGTGTCTGAGTCATTGTCGAGGTGGGTTGATCTTTCTTCTAGTAAGATGTTATGGATTCTTTCTTCGTTTTTCTTTTCCACACCAAATTCTTTGCCTTATATGGCTTAGGCTTTTTTGCCGCTACTAGCGCTGGCTTGACTTGTATGATACGAATCTGATTAATTTGTTGCTGTAAATGACACATTCATCTCTTCCTTTACATCCTTATCTTGAATTCGTGTTATGTTACCCCCTGGACCTTGAATTTCCCCAGCTTCAAACCATTGGTCTTCCGGTGGGTCTTCGGATATCTTCAGTGTTCATTTGGGATTTAGTGAATTAGGCAAACTGAATTCCCCGACAGTGAATCAAACTCCTCTCCCCATCCAAAAGGATTATAGACATGAGGGTAGGAGGAGGTGGTTTATAACTGACATAATAATCAAACTTACAAATGGGTTCTCCTGATGTATTTATAGTGGGTCTCCCTCTTCATATCTTTTTTAAACTATATGGATGTTCCTCGATTGGGAAATTGCCTTCTTGGATAAATTATCCTATTAAAAACACAGGACTTCCGGTACAAATTCGATGGCTTCATATTATAAGGACTTTCAACGATAAAACTCCTCGCTTGTTCATTTTGTTCCTTAGGATAACAATGATATTCCCTGTTGGAGAAAACTTCATTATTTGTTTTGAAATTGACAAAATGTTTCAATCAGTCTAGTCTGAAGACTTGTAGACTCTTTCGTCAAAGTCTGAAAATCGCCAGACCACTAGACTCAAGATTTAAAGTTTGTCCTCATTGACAATTTCTAGACCGTTGAAGAAGACGTATTCAGAATTGAGTATTTCTTTAAGGATTTGAGTTGAGCGGCTAAAGAAGTTCTCACGGCTGGAGATAGCATCTCAAGATCTATTATTCATTTTGAAATTAATTGGAGTAATTTGGATTTGTTGATTGGCGAAGTATACTTGGAAGGTTCTAATTATGGAAACCTAGATCTTGATTGTATGGACGAGCAGGATTGGTGGACTATCATCACATTCCTTAAGTAACTCGAGATTTCACTAATTGATTCTATCCAACGGGTAGATTGGAAGAACTTCTTTGGAAGGTGCAAACGGTTATGAAGGCATGGAGGAGTATATAAGGAAGACGCTCTAGTTATTCGAGAGTGTGCGCGATAGAAAAATTCTAAAGTCTGAAATTCCTTGTTCTTTGTTGATTCAATTGTGGAGCGTAAATTTGTACTCAAAAGAGAGTTTTGATACTTGTGAGACCTTGAGGAAGTGTAGCAGAGTCTCTACACTGTGGAATCAATGACGTGATACTATACCGACTCTTTTGATTCATAGTGAAATCCAGACGGTGGGCTGTCAGTACGGGAGAGTGGACGTAGGCTTGGATTAAGCTAAATTACTATAAACCTTGTGTTCTTGTTATCTTCCCCGAACTCTTTTACTTTGTTCATAACTTTATTTAATTGTTAGAGTCTGATTTTCTCTGCAAAGTCCATTGTCAACCAAACTAAGGTTAAAAGTAAAAGTTTTACCCCATATTTTGCAAAATCTATTTTCGTACCTATTCACCCCACACTAGGTGCTCGTACTAATTATTTCAATTGGTATAAGAGCATGTGTACTCATTTAAATTGAAGTATATTTACTTCTAAGTTAAAGATCCATGGTTAGTATATTGGCTCCAAGTTTGGTTAAAGGGCAAAGTAACACCAGACCGCCTTATTTTGATGGAAAGGAACACAGTATATGGAAAAACAAGATGAAGGCATTCCTAATATCAAAAGATCATCTGGAATGAGATGTGGTAGATAAATGAATCATTCATAAAGCTACAACAGTCTCAGAAAGGGGAAAAGAAGCTGTTGAGGCTAGCAAGATAACTCAAAAAGAGATACTCAAGAAATAAGCTCTTGATGCAAAAGTAATTTATTCATTATATTGTGCATTATTTCCTTTTGAATATAATAGAATATCTTCTTGTAAAACAGCTAAAGAAGTCTAGGATAGGCTGCACATCACTTATGAAGAAACCGATCGAGTAAAAAAAAAAAAAACCAGAATCAATATTATGCTTAGTCAATATGAAGCCTTCAAGATAAAGCTAGGAGAATCTATCACTGACATGTTTAGTCGCTTTACAGAAATCGTGAATGATCTTGAGTATCAAGGTCAACCAATCTCAAGACCCATGAAGGTTAACAAATTGCTGTGGACTTTCCAAAGATTGGAATCACGTAAAGACCTCAATAAGAGAAACACAAAGGATAATGCCACTCTCCGTTGACGAATTGGTTGGCACTCTTCAATCTTACAAAGTGGAGCAAATCAATGAAGATGAAGATCCCAAAGGTAAAAAAATCTATTGTTTTAAAATCTAATGATGATTCTGATGTTACAGATTCTGAAGATGATATGGACGATGAAGAGCTTGCTCTCATGATAAGAAGGTTCATAAAACTGAATAAAAAATGGAAGAAGATTCAATTGGAAGAAACAAAGTTCTCAAAAGTTTCAAAATAAATCAGCTGAGGACGATGAATCCAATAAATATATGATTTTTTTAATGCAAGAAAAAAGGGACACATCAGACTCAACTGTTCTTTGCTGAAGAAAAAGAAAGGAAAAACTAAGAAATACATAAAGGTACTCAAAGCAGAAACTTGGAGTGATACCGAATGCGAAGAGAGTGATGATTATGCTAATATTTGTTTAATGGCAAAATCGGGAATCGATTCGACTCGAGACGTATACAAGATTGACTGCACTGGACAATGAATTCGAGGTAAGTAATTTAAAAATTTCTACTATAGTCTCTCAAGAGGATTTCCGATCTAAAAATGGAAAATTTTACATTAAAGCAACAGGAGATTGTTTGGAAAGAAAAGTTCGAAAATTTAGATAAAAATTTTATTACTTTGAAGGAAAATGCAAACTCTCTTTCAAAAGAAAATACACTTTTTAAAAATGATATTTCAAGTATTTCAAAAAAGTTTTCTATAGGATCTGAGAAATTGGAAAAGATTTTTTCGTATAAAGACCTTACTTTAACAAATCAGGCTTGGGAATGACTTCTAAAACCATTCCTTTAATTGATTTTCGAAAAATAAAAGAAAGAATCAAACAACAACCTACAAAAGCATTCTATATAAATCATTTTCAAAAAGTCTTTATAAAACCTGTTAGCCGTAGTGCTCTTAAATGTTCTAAGTGTAACAACTCAGAACATTTTGAGAAAGAATGTCATATGATTTGGAGACCTATTAAGAAAGATTAGGTAAAGATCGTATATTGCACTCAAGAAAGTGTGGGTACCAAAGAAAGTTTGAGTTTCTTTTTTAAATGCAGATCACTATCAAGAAAAGAGTCAAATGGTACTTGAATAGTGGATGCTCAAGACATATGATAGGGGATTCAAGTTGTTTCATAAAGCTTATGCAAGTTAATAGTGGAAAAGTTTCTTTTGGTGGAAACAGCAAAGGAAAAATTGTCAAAAGCAGAATAGTAAAGATTGGAAGTCTCACAATCAACAACATCTCCTTAGTAGAAAGACTCAATTACAACTTGCCAAGTATCAACCAACTGTGTGACACGGGAACTTCTATTTTTGGATATCAAACTAGAAAAATCTCAATGTCTAATTTCAATTCAAGAGGAAATTAATCTTTGGCATCAAAAACTTGATCATACCAATATGAAGCAAATAGCCAAGATCTTTACAAAGAAGCTTGTTCGTGGATTACCCAATTTGAAATTCCAAAAATCTGAATTACTCACACCATGTGTGTTGGAAAAACAGGTTAGAAGTTCCTTTAAACTAATAAATCAAGTTTTCACTAATCGTGTGCTGTAACTCCTACATATGGATCTCTTTGGAAAAACTAGGACTCAGAGCATTGGTGGAAAGAAATATTACCTAGTAATAGTGGATGATTATTCACGATTTATTTGGGTATACTTTTTGGCAAGTAAGTCTGAAACCTTATCTTATTTTTTAAAGTTTGCTAAGAAAGTACAGAATGAGAAAGGATATGTTATTTCAAACATACAAACAGACCATGAAGGTGAGTTTGAAAATCAAAATTTTGCTAAATTTTGTGATGAATCTAGTTTTCAGCATATGTTCTCCTCTCCATACACTCCTGAACATAATAGAGTTGTGGAAATGAAGAATAGATCATTGCAAGAAATGATTAGAACACTTTTAATTGAAAGCAATATTTCTTCTCATTTTTGGGTTAAAGCAGTTTCTACAACATATTATATTATTAATAGAGTCTTCTTAAGACTTATTCTGGAGAAAACTCCATATGAATTGTTCAAAGGAAAGAAGCTAATTGTTTCATATTTTCATGTATTTTGTTGCAAATGTTTTATATTGAAAAATGCAAATGATTGAATTGGTAAGATTGAAGAAAAATCAGACGAATGAATCTTCCTTGAATATCCAACCATAGCAAAGCTTACAGAGTATACAACAAAAAGACTTAATCTATGGAAGAATTGATGAATGTCAAATTTCAAGACCTTATACAAAATCAATCGATCCATACTCAACCTGAAGAATATGAACCTACTCCAGACTTTATAAGGTCTAAATCCCCAAAAGCAACTTAAACTTCAGAAGGTCAACAACGAATGAACGTTGAAGAATCAAATGAAGAAAAAGATCAACAGTCTGTTAAACCAACCAGCAACTGGAAGCACAAGTCCAGTCATCCCAAAGAACTTGTTATTGGTAACATTGATGAAGGGATTCGTACAAGATTCAAATGGTATGAAGAGTCTAGCGTTGTGGCTCTTATTTCTAAAATAAAACCTAAGAGCATAGAAGAAGCTTTAACTAATGAAAGCTGGATTTAAGCTATGCAAGAAGAACTCGGGCAGTTTAGTATTAATGATGTTTGGGAATTGACTCTTAAACCAAAAGATAAATCTGTTATTGGAGTTAAATGGGTTTTTAGAAACAAGATGGACGAGAAATGAAAAGTTATAAGGAACAAAGTAAGACTCGTAACCAAAGGATATATGCAAGAAGAAGGAATAGACTATGATGAGACTTACATACTAGTAGCAAGGTTAGAAGTAATTAGATTATTACTTGCTTTTGATTGTTATAAGAATTTTAGATTATTCCAAATGGACATCAAAAGTGCATTCCTGAATGGATTTATCCAAGAGAAAGTCTATGTGGAACAACCTCTCGGTTTCGAAGACACAAGGAAACCAGACTCCGTATTCAGACTGAAAAAGGCGCTATATGGTTTAAAGCAAGTACCTTGAGTTTGGTATGACATGTTAAGTAAGTTTTTAATTCAAAATGGCTTTATTAAAGGTAAAGTAGACACAACTTTGTTTATTAAAAGAGAAAGTAAAAACTTTCTACTTGTTCAAATCTATGTTGATGATATTATTTTTGGATCACCTAATGAAAATATGTGCAAGAAATTCTCTAAGTCTATATAGGATAAATTCGAGATGAGCATGATGGGTGAATTATCATTCTTTCTCAACTACAAGTAAAACAATTGAAGGAATGAACTTTCATTCATCAAGAAAAATATGCTAAAGAACTTGTTAAAAAGTTCGGTTTGGAGGATTGCAAAAAGACTGATAAACCAATGTTAAGTTCTTTGAAGCTGGACAAAAATGAAGGAGGAAAGAAAGTTGACCTAAAGCTGTGCATGAGTATTATTGGTTTACTTCTTTATCTTACTGCCTCTAGACCTAACATTTTGTTTTGTGTTTGCATTTGTGATAGATTTCAATCTGATCTTGAAGAATCTCATCTAAGTGCTGCAAAACGCATCATCAAATACTTTGCAACAACCTCTAAGTTAGGTCTATGGTATCCTAAAGAATGAAAGTTTACTCTCCTTGGATACTTAGACACAAATTTAGCAGGATGCAGAGTTGATAGAAATAGCACCTCGGGCACTTGTCAATTGCTTGGTAATAGGACAGTATCTTGGTTTTCAATGAAGTGAAGTACTGTAACTATTTCAATAGTAGAAACAAAGTATGTGGCTCTTAGAAGTTGTTGTTCTCAAATCTTATGGATAAAACAACAACTAAGAGACTTTGGAATCAAAAATTCATGCACTGAGATCAAATGTGACAACACCAGCGTGATTAATCCCACCAAGAATCCAATTCTTCATTCAAGAAAAAAGCATATAGAGATTCGACATCATTTTATTAGGAACCATGTTCAAAATAGAGAAATATTGATTCAATTCATTGACTCAAAGAATTAACTGGCGAACATATTTACAAAACCTTTGGAGAAAAGTCAATTTGAGTCTATTCGATCCAGACTTAATATCTTAAAGTCTAAAGAAGCTCAGACTTAGGGATAAAAGTCTAAATATGCTCAATCTCAGAAGATCAAGAATTACGACCATAAGTTATTTCAACTTTATCGTTTGGATAAAAACTCGAAAATGTACGATTGTTTATTAATCTGCAATTGATTGATGTTATCTTTCCAAGTTTTTGTAATTATAGCAATCATTCCTTTCCGAAAAAGAAATTATCTTTTTGAAATGACAGTTATCTATTTTCAAAAAGGCAGTTTTTTTTAAAAGGTATTTTCTATTTTTCCTTTTACGACGATCCGTATACCCCATTTCGATTGCCTTATATAATGATCGTCTTTTTCACGAACCCTAGAAGCAAAGAACTTCACTTTCTTACTTTTTCTCTCTAGTTTAATCCTTGAAGTTTTCATCTTTCTCACAAATCGAGTATGGAAACTCTCTCAAAGACTGTGATAATGTATTCTCAAAGAAAGTTCTCAAGGATTGCAAGCAGGGGATCACAGCATATGCGTGAGGGTTCTACACACTTTGACCTGATCGAGGAAGAAGAATCTCCAAGGCAACAGTAGAGTCCACAACATTCTCAACCGCATCATTTTCCTCAGGCTAGACCACAGAATGTTCAGTAACAACAAGTGGAGGAAGAAATTATTGAGGATGTTGAACCTGTAAGAACTCTAAAGCCTGCTTTTACCTTTAAAATATACTCTGCCTTTAAGGATGGAGGTTCTCCATTAAACTTTATTGATGAATTTTTGAAAGAAAAGGGTTATCAAAATGAAACCCATTTCTTACGAACGATGGAACGTTTGAGAACTGCTCCTGCGAGCTCGGTAAAAAGAGCTTTTGCGAATATCTCAAGTGATCCGCGTGTTGGAGGACTTAGTTAACCTAATAGAAATGATGATGAAAAGATGTTCACTCATTTTAAGCCTAGAATGGGTGTTACCGCAAATATTCGAGGAAAAAGAGCATATATGTTTCATTCTGAGGAACATAAGCGACTTTACTCTAAGTTGCTGAAGCAAGGAGTGATGAACCTAAGAAGTGTAGGTTTTGATTTTCTTGACTCTATGAACGTGAAGTTGCGAGAGAAATTTACTTTACTTCAACTTGAACGATTTTGCTCTGAGACAACAATGGCTCATCCAGAATTTATTGCATATTTCTATTCCAATCTAAGCTTTTTAGATGCGAATAGATTTTCTTTTATTGTCAAAGACCAAGATTATGTAGTTGATATGGACACTCTAGCTGATGTGATTAGAGTAGAGAGAGAGATGTTCCAATCAATTAGTGTGTCTATTGGTCGTGTGATTGTGGAGGTTGTTCAAGATGGAATGACACAAGGCCGGATATTGTACTTGAGGATGAATGCCTCAAATGTCTTGCTTCACAAGATTGTGATTAACTGTCTTAGACCCAAATCCACATCAAAGACTAACGTCTCCAATTCAGAAGCAAAGCTGATGTATGCTATCAATGTTGGTAAAAAGTTCTCTCTGCCACACACTATAATGTTTCACATGTATAGATCAATGGTAAAGGACAAATGTCAACTTCCTTATTCAGCACTTGTTACTAAGCTATTTAGACATTTTAAAATTTAGCCAAGGAAGGGGAGAGGTCCTCTTTGGTCCCACATCATTTAGGGAGGAGTCCTGAGGCTAGTTTATAAGGCTTGGGGTCCCTTTTAACCCATGTAACGTGTTTCACATACACTTCCACTGCATTGAAAACAAAGCCGTAAGGGAGGACGGGCCGGTGGGTTGTACCTTCAAAGCGGACAATATTATGGCTTGAGAGAGGGAAGGCCTGCGCGAGATGGCCCTCGCCCGCGTAATGCGTTTTAAAACCCTAAGAATTCAATGTCCAAAGCGGACAATATTACACAATGGGGCCCGGGCTGTTACAAATGATATCAGAGCCGACTTCCAACTGCATGTGGGGCCACAACGAGGATGCTGTACCCTTAAGGGGTGGAGAGTGTGACAGCCCAAGGAATGGGGAGGTCCTCTCTAGTCCCACATCACTTAGGAGGAGTCTTGGGGCTAGTTTATAAAGCTTGGGGTCCCTTTAACCTATGTAACGCGTTTCATGTACGCTTCCGCTGCGTTGAAAACAAAGCCGTGAGGGAGGACGGGCTAGTGGGTTGTGCCTCAAAGCGGACAATATTATGGCTTGGGAGAGGGATGGCCCTCTGCTCCTGCGTAACACATTTTAAAGCCATGAGGACTCAGTGTCCAAAGCGGACAATATTACACAGTGGGGCATAGGCTGTTACATTATGTAGTTGATATGGACACTTTGACTGATGTGATTGGAGTAGAGAAAGGGATGTTCCAATCAATTAGTGTGTCTATTGGTCGTACGACTGTGGAGCTTGTTCGAGATGGAATGACAGAAGGCCGGATTTCGTACTTGAGGATGAATGCCTCAAATGTCTTGCTTCACAAGATTGTGATTAACTGTCTTAGACCCAAATCCATATCAAAGATTGACGTCTCCAATTCAGAAGCAAAGCTAATGTATTCTATCAATGCTGGTAAAAAGTTCTCTTTGCCACACACTATAATATTTCACATGTATAGATCAATGGTGAAAGATAAGGCCAACTTCCTTATTCAGCACTTATTACTCAACTATTCAGACATTTTAAAATTCAGCCTCCCAAAATTCTGTGTGTTCGAACATGTGATCAAATGATGGTGGGACTGAAATGGTTTCAAAAATGCGTATGAATGAGCTAAACAAGGCTTTAAAGCGCTTTAAGGAGAAGACCTCTGTCAAGACTCATTAAGACTCTAGGCTGCAAAATGGAAAGGCAAGGAGCCCATGACAACTCCATCCAAGAAAAGAAGAACACTCATCTTGCAGGATGAAGAAGATGAAGAAGATATCACAATTTCCGCTCTTGTCTTAAGGAACTTACAGCTTTTTGTTCCAGAGACAGAGGATAAAGAGGATCAAGACAGAGAAGAAACAGAGCAAAGGAGTGAAGAGAGGGAAATGATGAGGAAAGCAATAAAGGAAGAAAGAACTGCAGAAGAAGAGGAAATAGGAGAACAAGGTCATCATGTCACTGAAGAAGAGATAGAGCATGAAAAGTACTTCTCTCCACCTGAAGGCACTGAAACATGGGAAGCTATTGAAAAAAGAGATACTTCTTTACTTGCTTTTACTAGTGATGATGTTAGTTGTTCTCCTGTCGATCTAGAAGATGTATATGCCTCTCAATTTCTTGAAGAAGGTAATGAGGTTTCATCTCCGAGTTTGGGTACTCATGTTGAAATGCCATCATCTGACAATACTCCACAAACTGATCATGTTGAAGCAAGCACTCAAACTGACATCTCAACAGACTTTAGAAGATTGCTTGATGTTCTTTTGGAGATGCAAGGTCAAATTTATGCCTTGGGATGCGAATTTCAAAATATGTAGAATGCCAGTCAAGCCTCTTCAGTTTCTTTGCACAATCAAATTCAAGCCTTTAATCTTCAAATTCAAGCAACTACCAAGGGTGAGGAAATAACACAACTGAAGGAGGGTCTGAGAAAGCTAGAGGAGATGAATGGACCTAGACTTAGAACCAGGGAAGGAGAGTAAATTTCCTGCAGATATGCATCCCACATTAGGCGAACAACTCCCGTTCAAGCCCTTCAAGCACAGCCTTTTAGCAGAAAACCACTCGGCCCTTTAGTTCAGAGCCTAAAGACACTCAAAGATGCTAGGATGGAAGTGTTTCTAATCTACCCAAGCTGCATTTCTTGAAGGATCATACCAGGCTAGAGAAGAGAAGGAATTTAGAAAGCCATGGAGAGTTTTTCACAAAGCACACACTTTACTTCAGGGGACTCTGCCCAGAACATTACACAAACCTTGCCTTATATAGATAAGAGGAGGCAGGAAAACAAACAAGGACCAAGCTAATGGGTCCGGATACAAACAGAGGCAGCCGAAACTTTCGGAAGGGAATTATTTGCACACTATGAACAGTAACTGTACTGTAAACAATACATTCCATAGCCTAGTGCTACAGTGAAACTGTACGAACTTAACAGTCTCTTCTGTCGCGGGCGTTGTAGCTACATACTGAGTCATTATCTGAGCTGTCTTCTAGGAGATGTGCCTCGTATTTTTCTTGAAGGGCTTCAAGATCTTCAAGTGAGAGGATTTGATTCAGCCTTCTTAATGAGAATGCTTGTTCACAAGCCCAATGGGATGCTTCTTCTGCTGCCCAGTCTATATTTTCGCTGGTAGTATTGGCAGGAAAGCTCGGCTGAGGCCAGTTGTATGGCTGTGCATGGTAAGATGTGTCCATGTCTTGAAATGAGGACGAAGGAGAGTAAATTTCCATGTCCATGAATGAACCTAGACTTAGAACCAAGGAAGGAGAGTAAATTTCCTGCAGATATGCATCCCATATTGGGTGAACAACTCCCGTTCAAGCCCTTTAGGGACAGCCTTTTAGCAGAAAACCACTCAGCCCTTTAGTTCAGAGCTTAGAGACACTCAAAGATGCCAGGATGGAAGCGTTTCTAATCTACCCAAGCTGCATTTCTTGAAGGATCATACCAAGCTAGAGAAGAAGAGAAATTTAGAAAGCCATGGTTTCGTTTTTGATATTATCCATTCCATGCGCTTGATAGGTGAATCTAGAGCTGAGAAGATCTTTTCACATCATGACCACACAACCAAAGTCTACACAGCCAGAAATCCTTGAAGCACCTGTTTCTCTTGTTCCTTCCTCTTCATCTTCAACCTCTCCAGAATTTCGTGTTTCCAATGCTTCTAAGATAGATTATCTTTATGAAGTCTCTCTTAGCGATGAAATCAAGATTTATGAAACCCAACTTCCTCTTATGAATCCTTACTCAGCTTTTGCTAAACCCAACTCGTCATTCTCACCTATTCGCTCCATCCGCCAGCTTATTCACCAAACCCCAAAGCAAGTAAAAGAGTACGTTCAATCCTCTAAAATCGACCAGCATCCCATTCCTGCTACTGAAAAAGAGTACTTTGTTACTCTTCAGATCCCTCCAGAATTTCCCAGACAATGGGTTCAACAGGGATATACTCATGTCCATTATGGAGTTGTTTGTCTTGCTCTCACCTTCCATGGTCGTAAAGGTTTGCCAGTTGTGGCAAAAATTGCTTTGTTGGATACCAAGTTTTTACAATACCAGCATGCTTGCATCGGTACTGTTCAAACTACTTTAAATGCTAGAACAGTCTTTGTGACTTTGTATCCAAATTTCAATATCGCTCTATCAGACCCCCAGCTACTCTCTTTTCTTAAAGTTCAAGTCCAGCTCACTAGAGCCCCTCAAACTGCTGACTCTGTAGCTACAACACTACATTACCAGATGGTTTATCGAGTGCAGAACCATGCCCTTGACCTCAACTTCAACAATGGTAATGAAGATGCGTTGTTCATCTCTATGCAGAATGACCAAGCGTCTTGCATCCATGTCCCTAGATAGATTCCCAAGGATACGTTAGCCAAGCTCCTTCTAGAGACTTGGATCACCAACTATGAAAAGCTACACCAGCATAACAAGCCTTTCCAGTCTACGGACTCAGAATTTGTATGGAAAAAAGATGGAACTGTTTCAATCAAACTTGGCAAAGAAAAGGAAGAAAGTCCTTCTATCTTCCAGACCCTCTTCATGATTGAACCATGTGTTCCTGAATCTATTTCCGAACAATATCCAAAAAAACATGTTCGACACTTCAATGGTGATGAACATCCTGTTCATTACTGTAAAGACAACTATGGTCATTATTTTTGGGATCCTTTTTGCCAATGTTCCTATTGTACAAACTCCCCTGACGAGGTAGACCCTCTTGCAAGACCTCCACCTCGATGGAAAAGGCCAAAGGATAAGGTGTACCAAAGGTACTTAGACGGAGACTCCTCTGTAGATACTCTTGGTGAGTGTGATAAATACCAATTCATGGTCTCTTATGCACCACTTCCACCTCCAGAGTCTAGTACTACATCCCAAACCTTACCAGATCCACCAAAATCACCCCCACCATCTCCTCCTCAGAAAAAGCAAGCTCTTTCTCCGTTCTATAAGCTAATCCTCAAATGGGCTAAGAAGCACTCTTACCCCCTTGAAGTTCCAGCAGAAGCACCTCCCACTTCTTCTATTGCCATGTTCCAAGATACTGACTTTCCTCCTCTTGTCAAGGAAAGTTCTAAACTCTCATTCCCTACCACAGAAGAGTTTATTGATCCACATGGCAGATACCGCCATGTTCCCAAAATTCCTACCCCCACTGATGTGGATGAACATGGGAGACAGAAAAAAAACCCCTGCTACTGAAGCTATTCTAAACTAGCAATCAGAGACTCTGTTGGCACAGAATAATGCCTTCAAGGCTATTGATTCTAAGATTGGAAATGTGCAACAAGATCTCCGAAGATATGATGAAAGCAACAAAAAGATACTTTCCGAATTCCAAAAAAGGCTTCACGCCTTAGAATCAGGACAACATCTTGGGTATCATTATCTTGAAAGTCCAAAGCTAGAAATAGACAAGCTTAAGAAGCAAATCCAACTTCTTGAAGAAGGAAGGTTTAGACCTTTCGATCCATTGGCACCTCCTGTTAGAACTGGGTATCTACCCCCACATCCAAAGACGTCTATTTTTGCCACTATGCCAGAAGATCCCTATAGAAGAGAACCAGATATGGCAGAAATACGAAATCGCCTCAAGGCCTTGCAGAAGAAAAAAGGAAAAGAAAAAAACTCACCTACAGAATCGAGTTCAATTGTTATAAGAGATAGGCCAGAACAGATGATGCTATCAAATCCATTAGAATCCTTTCTAAAGGACTTGGGTATTCAGGAACCTGATCCTGTTATCCAACAGCCTGAGCCTGATCCTACCATCCCAGAAAAACAGATTATGTTTCCAGCTGAACAAACTTCTCCTATTACATCGGATTCGGCATCTCTTTCTTCTTCTTCATCCTTCTCAACTCCTACAGTTGATTCCCCCCTCACAGCGCCATTAACTTCACAAATATTCATGGCCGATTCTCCTCCAGATTATGAAATGAAATCAAACTATTCAGATCCAGAAATTGGATAGACAAGCAATCCTACGAGGAGCAATCCTACTAGGCATGCGTCCATGGCATCAAAACAATTATTCACCATTGACGATATTCCTTATCCAAAATGGCCAGAAAGACTTGAAGAAATTCATACTTGGTTGAATACACGGTCCATCACCAACCATGGTATGAATGATATCATTTACAACTTTGTTACAAGGTTCACAGGGAGCCTTAAATTTTGGTGGCAATCACTCTCAGAACAAGACCAGATTTTGTTTCTGATGTCACCCAATTTCAGCCATGCCCTTACTTACTTATATCATGTTTTTGTGAGAACACCTGGAGATCTCATAGAGATAAAAAGAAGAGAATTTTTCAAGAGAAGATGTTGCTCCCTTCAAGAAAAACATCTTGATAAGCATTATCGATTAATGCTTCAGCTCTTTTACCAAATTGGCATAGATCCAAATCTAAAGCATGTCTTCCTCACTTTTATTCCTAAAGAGCTATCTCAGATGGTTGAAAGATCTTTCTTTAGAAAACAAAGAAGAGTACAAGATATTCCCTTGAGAGAAATACAGCAAGAAATCCATCTATGCCTTGAAGAATTATGCTTAAAGCGCCAGATGGTCCGTACATACATCACAGATGACAAGCGTCTTGAATTAGCTTGTTCTCGCCAAAAGTTAAAAATCAAATGCTCCAAGCGAGATTGTGATGGTATTTATGGCCAGTATTCCCGAAAGAAAAAACACTACAAGAAGTATTCGATAAAGAAATCCAAACATGGCTCTAAGCATTTCCGGAAAAAGAAGAAATGGCGATACCTACACAAAAGGAAGGATCGCACAGGCCATAAGAAATCAAGCCGTTGCTACATTTGCAACAAGAAATGACATTTTGCCAAAAATTGTCCTCAAGCGAAAAAAGGTCAGAATCATCTAATAGAGAATGAAACAAGTATTTCCCTTGAAAATGATGATATTGAATCCTTATTCTCTGCTGATGAAGAACCAACTGAACAAACTCTTTGTGTCATTCCCTTTTACCAAACTTCCAGTGAAACTAAGTTTGACTCAGAATCTAAAGACATTTTTTACATATCTCCCACATCTTCAAAATCAAATCTTGACATATTTTCAAGTCAAACTCATTGTTGTCATTTCCCTGTAAAAATCCTCACCTCGAAGTTTGCCAGACTTATCAATGTCATTGCTCTCATTGATATCGGAGCAAGTTATTTCATTCTAGATACTAAAGTTCTGCTTGAAGAATATTGGACTCTCCATGTCCGATATTTCAACTCAGTCTCAGGAGATACTTTCTCCACCAATGTCAAAACCACTCCCATAACTATCCAGTTCTTTCCTCAGTGTTCCATAACCACAAAATTTTTTGGATTAAGCATTCCCAATAAAAATCTGATAATTGGGTGGGATATCATGACTCAAATCTCTCAACTTCGAATCATTCCTGGAAAAGGTCTTAGATATAAAGACCAATTCTCTGAGTTCGTCAATATTCAAAGACTCTTTTTCATTCAGATGAGTTTATTAGATCCAATCATGCAAATTTGCTAGAATCTTGTTTAGAATCCCATTCAGAATTCGCTCAGAAGTGTTCTCATCATTTATGGGAAAATCCAGAGTTCTTTGTTCGCCTTCCTTTCAAAAAGAACGAAGATATTAATCCAACCAAGGCAAGTCACATGGGAATGAAGCCAGAACATCTGGTTTTAGCTCAAAGGGAATGATCAGAACTATTATAGCAAGGTCTTATTCAAATCTCCAATTCTCAATGGGCTTGTGAAGCTTTTTATGTCAATAAACGTGCTGAGCAAAACAAAGGAAAAATGAGATTGGTAATCAATTATCAACCTCTCAACCTTTTGCTCCAAGATGATAAGTTCCCTTTACCATCCAGAGATTCTCTCTTTACTGGTTTAACTAAGGCTCATATTTATTCCAAATTCAACCTCAAAGCCGAATTTTGGCAATTGGGCATCCATCCTAAAGACAGATCCAAAACGGGATTCTGTATCCCAAACCAGCACTTCCAGTGGAAAGTACTTCCTTTTGGTCTAAAAGTAGCACCATCCCTTTTCCAAAAGGCCATGTGTCGTATTTTCCAACCAATTTTGTCAAGTGCAGCAGTGTATATCGACAATATTCTGCTATACAATCCTGATGAACAATCACACTGTCAACTTCTTGAGCAATTTGCAGAAATCGTGAAAAAACATGGCATTATGCTTTCCCAAAGGAAAATGAATATTGCCCAGACAGAGATTGAATTTCTTGGTATGCACCTCAACAAAGGTACATATTATCCAGGGCCACATATTGCTCAAGAACTACTAAAGTTTTCTGAAGATAACTTCACGACAAAACAAGTTCAACAATTTCTCGGGATAATCAATTATCTCAGGGATTTTGTCCCAAATATTGCAAAGCTCTTGATTCCTTTGCAATCTATGCTGAAAAAGAATTCCCCCACCTTGGGGAAAAATTTAGACTAAAGCAGTCGCTGAGCTTAAGGAGATTATGCAGAATCTCCACCATTGTAGATACCATCAACAGGAAAAAGAATTCTTCAAATTGACGCCAGTGACGAATACTGGGCAACCGTCCTCTTTGAGGAAATTGATGGTAAGACACACCTCTGTGCTCACAAAAGTGGAAAGTTTTCTCAAGCTGAAATGCATTACCATTCAACTTTCAAAGAAATTCTAGCAGTAAAAAATGGAATAAAAAAGTTTGAGTTTCATCTCATCGGCCATCATTTCCTGGTAGAATTAGACATGGCATCTTTCTCTCAGATGACCAAGTTTAAACATAAGCAAATTCCAAACTCTCAACTGCTTCGATGGGGTAAATGGTTCTCAAAATACTCTTTTGAAACTAAACATATTCCGGAAAAAAAGAATGTGCTTGCTGATTTTGTGTCAAGACCCAAAGTACCTTGAGTCGGCCACTCAGCGAGAATTTGATCGAAATCAACATGTATATCAAGAGACATGTGATCTTTGCATATGCTCAATCATGGCGTGAAATACAAGATTGAGAAGATCAAAGACTTGCTTGAGATGATCTGGTCAAAATTTCCTCGCAGAGAAGAAGAAGGAGCAGCCATGGCCGGCCACCCGCTCGCACGCCGTCGTCGCCGCGCCGCCGTGCGTCCGTCCTGCGCCGCCCGCTCGCGCCGCTGCTCTTCCCTCGTTCGCCGTCGCCCTCGTCCGCACCAGCCCGCATTCCAGCAGCTCGGGCCTTCGCCGGAGCTCCTCCGCCGCCGTCAACCTCCGCCTTTAGCTCCGCCGGAGCTTCGCCTTGCCTCCGCCGCCCTTGGCCGCCTCAACCGGCGCCGGATCCGCCCATTCTCGGCCTCAAACCGCCATGGGCAGCAACCTAGAAAAATGGGTATGCAGCGGCTTCGTGGCCCGTTTTGTCGCCTTCCCGAGCCCGGATGCTCGGCCCGCTTTGAGGAAAGTCGATCCTCACGTCGTCCCCGTCGTTTTGGTTCGCTCGGCTCGTTAATCCGGTGAGTTTAACTCACTAAATCTTGATTAGAGGGTTAATGATGCCCTAAGTGTGCTTAGTCTAAGTTAAGTAAGTTTAGGCGGTTAGATTAGTTTATTTGATTGATGATTAGATTATGGTGTTTAATTAAGTTAAAGTGTGTTTAGTTTAAAGTTAAGTATGTTTATTTTTAATATAAAGCCTTGACGTGACATAATAGGGTTTTATTTTTGAATTATTTAAATTGTTTTGAAATTCTGGAATTTATAATATTATATTATATTCCGAAATTATTAAAATATTATTATATGAAAAAAAAAACGGAAAAATTATTTTTGACCCGGTTGCTCAGAATTTTGGTGTCGCTGTGTAGATAGATTTTGAAATTGATGATTGGATATTATAAATCGAGTGTGGATTGTGAAAGTTAGGGACTTTATTAATTAATTAATTTTCGAAATAAATTTAATTATTAAATAAATTCCGAAAATTAAGTTGGGACCCTAAATTCTCAGAATTTTGTGCTGATCGCTGCTGTGTATTCAGATTATGAATTTGATGATTAGATATTACAAATTGAGTGATGATTTGTGCAATTAATTATTGAATTGTTGTGTGCTGGTCGAAAGACTCGGGTCGCAGTAGTGGCTAGGCCGACTGGATCCTTATTCGTTTAGAAATGCCGTGAGAGTGACGTGGCTCGGGTCGCAGAGTGGCTAGGCCGACCGGATCCTTATTCTCGCTAGAAATGCAGGAGAGTGACGTGGCTCGGGTCGCAGTGATGGTAGGCCGACTAGACCTTTGTTCTTCTAGAAATGCCATCAAGAGAGTGACGTGGTGCCGATCGCAGAGAGGCCGGGCCGATCGGATCGATGCTCCTTCGGGAATGCCGTCGACGTCCGACGGCCGCGCTCCATGGGGGAGGCGATGCTCGGCTATATGCCGAGATAGCCGAACCGCGAGTAGGCTATGCCCTTGTGTAATAGCGTTGAATAACAATTGGAATGCATGTTGGGTGTTATTGATGTGTCGGATTATGGGACGGAATTGTGTGGCATGGAATGGGACGTGTCATAACGATTTAGTCTTATAATCGTGGACCCCGCAGCTTGTTGGTTATATGAATGAGAATGCGTTCGGTTGTTAAGTTCATATTACTATCTCGTGATTGAGTGATTTGAAATTGTGCTAACCTCGCAGGAAGGAACCGAGGCGAGGTAAGTCTTCTATGTGATGTGGCTAGGCCACCCGGGGTGTATTTTCTTTCTAATAGGGGTTTAGGGGGTTGAACTTGCTGAGACATCGTCTCATCCCGGTTGTGGGATTAAAATTTCAGGTTCCTAGATGGCGGTCGTGGAAGACCCGAAGCCCTAAGTCCGGGAAAGGTGGAGATCGAAGTATCGGTGAACGTGTCCCGCTAGTTGGCTTTAGGATAGTTCCCCATTCGTTGAGCTGGTCTATTTTGTAGACAAACCCGCAGTTGTATTTAAACCTATGTGTTTGTGAATGAGTGTTTGGTATTGTGATTGATTGCCTCGCTTTTTCTATCCCAAGTTAAATGTTGTCGGGATTTGTTTCGCTTCCGCATGCGTAATAAAATGAATGGGTGGCGACGTATCCCGGGATGTCGCATATTTGATCGACCGCAGTGGGATGTGCGCAACCTCGGGGTTCGGGGCGTGACAGATTTTGTGTCAAGACCCAAAGTACCATCTGAAATCAACATGTATATCAAGAGACCTGCTTTACATATGCTCAATCATGGCGTGAAATACAAGATTGAGAAGATCAAAGACTTGCCAAGCTGGAAATTTCCTCAGGAGATTATTCAGCAAATCCATAACGACAGTCTTACTAAGAACCTGGAGAACCTCATATGGCAATGCCACACAGACCTATTCAGATTCAATGGAAGTTTGATTCTTTATCCTTTCGGGTTAAATTTGAATTATCCTTTCATTTATCCTCTTATCTGGAAAGAAGATGATTTCCCTGACTAGATCAAAACGCTGTTATGGTACTTAACCAATAAGTACTTAATAGACATTGAAATTCCCACTAGAAAATTCATTGCCAACCTCACAAGGATATTCATGCTCGGGAGAAACATCGAAAAAGAAAGTGATAAGAATCTCTTAGACTTTCTTAATTGGTTCTATCATCCTACATGTTGGAAACAAGACTTAGAAAAAGAACTAAGAACCATGACACCAAATCCTGAAGTTCACACCATCCTGTTTTTTCGACATCCATGGAATTTTTGCAGAAATAATGGTAGTATTCTTGATGCACCACTCGAAATAGGAACCACATCCTATAAACCTCACTTGAATAGCCGAGAAGCCCGGATTCACAAATCTTATCCAAGATCTGTTAGATCTTGTGAAAATGAGTACCGAGAACTCCAGAGAATCTTATGCCAAGAAAACAAAACCATTCTTGAAGATATTTGGAATAATGTACCCACTACGTGGGATCATTATGACCTAGCAATTTCCAACTTGTTCGCGTTCCAAAACAATCTTAATTTTATCCAAATCTCTATTTCGTCTCTACCTTTTTAATGCTGACAAAAATGGGGAGAAGTTGGTGCAGATTTGACTTTTGTTTGACTTTATTTGACTTTACATTTGTTTGGTTGTGATTGGTTTGGATTGTTTTTTGATGGTTTGGATTGTGTTTTGATCATTTGCAGCATCTTAAGCATTGTTTTTATAAGACTAACTCATTTCATGTGGATGCAGATTTGATACTATCTTTATTCTAATCTAATTATCTTTTATGAGGTATCCTTGTTTGCTTGAGTATTGTCTTGCAAGTCAAAAAGTATCCACATCTACAAGAAAATTTTGTCACCATCAAAAGGAGGGAGGTTGTTGGAGAAAACCTCCTTATTTGTTTTGAAGCTGATAAAACGTTTCCATCAGTCTAGTTTAAAGACTTGTAAACTCTTTCATCAAAGTCTAAAGACCGCCAGACCGCCCGATTCAAGATTTAAAGTCTTCCCTTATTGACAGTTTCTAAACTGTCGAAAAAGACTTATCCATAATTGAGTATTTCTTTAAGGATTTGATTTGAGCAGCTAAAGAAGTTCTCCCGGCTGGAGATAGCATCTCAAGATCTATTATTCGTTTTGAAATTAATTCGAGTAATTTGGATCCGTTGATTGGTGAAGTATACTTGGAAGGTTTTACTTATAGAAACCTAAATCCTGATTATATGAGCGAGAAGAATTGATGGGCTATCATCACATTCCTTAAGTAACTCGAGATCTCCCTAATTGATTCTGTCCAATTGGTAGATTGGAAAACTCTTTTGGAAAGTGTCAACGGTTATGAAGGCATGGAGGTGTATATAAGGAAGACGCTCTAATTATTCGAGAGTGTGTGTGATAGAAAAATTCTAAAGTCTGAAGTTCCTTGTTTTTTGTTGATTCAATTGTTGAGCATAAATTTGTACTCAAAAGAGAGTTTTGATACTTGTGAGACCTTGAGGAAGTGTAGCAGAGTCTCTATACTGTGAAATTAAGGATGTGATACTGTACCAACTCTTTTGATTTATAGTGAAATACAGCCGATGGGCTGTCAGTACGGGAGAGTGGACGTAGGCTTGGATTAAGCCGAACTACTATAAACCTTATGTTCTTATTTTCTTCTTTGAACTCTTTTACTTTGTTCGTGACTCTATTTAATTGTTAGAATCTGATTTTCTCTGCAAAGTCCATTGTCAACCAGACTCAGGTTAAAAGTAAAAGTTTTACCCTATATTTTGCAAAATATGTTTTCGCACCTATTCACCCCCTCTAGGTGCTCGTATTAGCTCTTCCATTCCCAACTGATTTCCTGCCTATATCAAATACACAAGTCTGGCAGCTGGTGTGTTTGCCTTTGGACCTCAATGACACCATCCCTGTCATTATAGGGAAAGGGTCGACATCAACCTCCATTAGAGCTTTATTCTTATAATCGGCGAATTTTATCTTGCCCTTGTGAAGTGCTTCTTGAATGTTATTCTCGAAAACTATGCAATCGACAGTGTTATGACTTTGTGAATGATGCCATTTGCGATATCTCTTGTCCGACAATTCATCTTTAATTGGTATTAACTTGACCTTCCATCAATTTTATCTAACCATTAGTCAACAATATGTCGAAATTTTCATTTGCCCTATTATCATCAAAATAATAATATGTAGATTCTTTCACTTTGGCCATAATGTTCGACTTTTCCTTCATTTTTGCTGGCTTCAATGCTTGGCAAGTATATGGTTTGTCTATTACCATCTTAGCAACAGCTACTTCAGCAAATTCTGTTTGCCCCATTTCCTCGTTGAACTTAGAAGTTTCAACGAAACTGACCTCATTTCTTCATCCGTGCCTCTTGTATTTCTCTTTAAGCAAACTTTTGTGTTTAGTTGCCATGGTGGATAACTGAAACAAGTCTAAATAAGGTTGTCCCTTCATTCTCCCTTATTTCGAACTTCAAACCATTAAAAGTCAAATCCACGAAAGTCTTTTCAGGTAAAGGGACAAGACATTTGTTTCTGGCTCTTTTGAATCTAAATATATGCTGGTCGACCAATTCATTTCCCATTTGCTTCATAGTTAATAGATCGGCAACTGATGAGTAAGGGACTGCTCTTTGAAATTGGCTATGGAAAAATCTTTGCTTCTACTCCCACGAGATGATTGAATTTGCCGGTAACACTGTATACCATGTAACAGCAATTTTGACAGTGATAGTAGTGACAATCGTAATTTCCAATGGTCACCATATGTAGCATCACCACATAATGCAATGAATCGGTTGACATATTCAAAAGTAGACTGATCATCTTCACCAGTAAACAACATAAATTTTGGCATTTTAAAGCCTCGGTGGGTATGTGATTGCATCCATCCAATTTGGATATGATTTCCTATAGACATTTCCCACACATCCCATATCTTAACCGTACTAACTCATTGATGGGTCAATTACTAGATGGTTTTGAGTGCAACCATGGGCACCCCTGTAGCATGTTGAGCGCGAAAATTGGATTGCCACATCTGATTCGCATATTGGGGCATGAATTAGGGTAATTGTTGCTGTGGACTGTAAGGTTGTTGCTAAACTTGGAATTGCAAAGGCTGTGGGTTATTCGGTGGGATTGGTGGAATGTTTGGCTGTTCTGGCAGTTGTTGAGGAACATGTAAAGGAGCAGGTTGAGGGGCCAGTTGCGAAGGCTACAATGGGACGGTCAAAAGGATTAGTTGAAACCCATGTTGGGGTAATTGTTGCAATTAAAAAAGTTACTCCTACCCCCTAGGTGGAGTCAACAATGTCCCCTGGTTATCGTCAGTAGTATTGGGCACAAGGATGGGATTAGGTTGAGACATGGTACCACAAGCCTAAGCACTCTCATTAGCCACAAACAATGTATTCTAGCGAGATCCTTGACCAATTATCCCACTATTGTTAGTAAGAAATTTTGTTTGAACTAAGCCAGGCATATAATTCCCATTAGGTAACGCTGCTCCACAAGTCTAAGTTATCCTTGGGGTATCATTTCTTTGCAATGATGTTGAAGGGCTATTGGCATTGGTGCCAACAATTTCACAGGTCTGGACCGCGATAATAGCCTCTCCTCTTTACAAGAACCTGAGTGGCGCTGGGGTCAATGTGCCCTGTCCTACAATACCAAAAGTTATCTAAGTACCAATTAATGGAGGAACATACTTGGAGTATGAAGTAGAGCGTGGTAGTTAAGCTAAAGAATATGTTAATCACAGTAAAACTTAATGTAATGTGCAACTTGAAACAAGTAACCACAGTAAGAAATACTTATCAACACACGAACAATTGAAATGTGGCAAAGCATGCGTTTTGAGGAGGATGACCTTACAAACTTATTTTGTTTTGATCTAAGGACGAGATGGGTTATGGTCTTTCACTAACACATACAAACTGCAAGACCAAAGTCACAGAGACGCGAACCCTCCTCGAATCGCACATCGCATCCTAGGCCATTGTATACTTCTGCGTCCAGCTTATTCTGGTGGCCGCGTACTTGGTGCTGTTGGTCTTGCACACGTACGCCATTTCTGGTACCAGAGGATCATTGGGATTCGGGTCCGTCAAGTTCGAACAGATCGAGAGTAGCACCCAAGACTCAAGAAATATGAACCTTTCTCCGTCCAGCTGTAGCCACTGTAACAAAAAGCGATGACAGCAAAGCAACATTTACACTTGGGATAATACCCTAAAAAACCCCAAACTGGTACACTTGTGATAAATTTACCCCAAACTATTTTTTTGACCACCAAAAATCCCAAGCTGGTATACTTTTGACAAATTTATCCCAAACTGGTACACTTGTGACAAATTTACCCTATGTTAGTTTTCGTTAAATTTTATTCTCAAATTATTAAGTTAAATGACACGTGATAATTAACCAGTATATTAATTTAGGATTTTACGTTCCGTTTGTCACAGTTTACAATTTTTATGATTTTTTTGTGCTATTAATCCAATTTAGCATAGGGTATATTTGTCACAAATTTATCAGTTTAGGGTTTTTTTGCAGTTGAATAAATTAGTTTGGGGTAAATTTGTCATAAATGTACCAATTTAGGGTTTTTTATAATCAGTCGGGGTAAATTTGTCACAAGTTTACCAGTTTGGGGTTTTTCATGGTCAAAAAAATAGTTTGAGGTAAATTTGTCACAAGTGTACCAGTTTGGGGTTTTTTAAGGTATTATCCCTTTACACTTCTAACGTATAGAACCGAACAATTTATAAGATTCTAGGATGCAAAGCAAGATTTGGGATAAAAAAAATTAGGAACAAGTTTTCTCCGACCGACTTTCTTGAAAAGAATCATCTACCAATTGCTTGAGACTGGTTTTAAAGTCTTTGACAAAACATTTCAGATCTTTAGAGAAAGCCTTGAACAAAGTAGCATGAAATTGGTGTTCTGCCATCAACTAACGATGCAATCTTCAAGAATTAAGAACACGCATAATAATCATTCTATTTCTGTTCAAAAACTTTTTTTTTAAATTTTAGAAACAAGTTTGGAACAGAAATTCGTTTGTTATGTAATTTCATTTTTCTATTTCCGGAACAAATTTTTAGTCCAAAAATAGATTTTGAACAAAAATAAAATGTAAAAATTTATATTTCTCTATTTCTAGAATAAAAAATGAGAAATAAAACTATTCTCAATTGCCCACTTGCCATAGCTCACCATCCACCACTGGTCACTAGCGGCCCCTTGCTAGTTGTCGATAGCCACCACTCGCCTCCTGCTATCCATTGTCGCTCGGGAGAGAGAAATTTTGTGTCATTATTTAACGAATTGTTATTTCTAGAAATAGAAACTTTGTGTCATTATCAAACGCATATTTTTACTCAGAAACTTATCTAGGAATAGAAATTGATTTTCTATTTTTATTTCATAAATCAATTTCTGATCAAGTTATCATTCATGCCCTAAGTTGCAATTTGATAAAGTTGTTTTTCAAGGTACATATGGTGTAAGACATACGTTCAAAGTACAAGAGAACAAAACGTGAAAGCCATCATCTCAAACGAGCTGTGATATTTACCACAGGAAATAAAAAATGTACACATTGTTTTCAAGCCATAGTCTAATAACATTAGTACTTAGATGCCTTCAATAATTCTCTAATATCATTCATTTATTTATGTTTTATTGATGTTCACCTTCTGAGCACCACCAAATAATTTCAACCCCATTGATTTTATATGTATATAGATGTTGTCGGATCTAAAATGAAGGGGTTCGACTATATTAAATAATTAAATCAATCAATGGTGTCGGCATCTAGTAATCTCAACAAAGAAAGGGCATAAAACTGTTCACTTGCGAGGAAGCTACTATCCAGAGGAGTTAAATGGCACAGACAGATATTCAAGCTGATTTAGTTTTGTCTGTCAAGTAAAATGGGAACAAGACAATCGATCATGCCTCAAAATCATGAATTGTATTACGTGCACTAGGAACATTTTTCTACTATTCTGCATGTTAGTAGAAGTAGACAAGATGTTAGCAAATACATTGATGGAGCATATACAAACTCGTTCTGCTATCTAATTAAATTAGGGTTCCGTCCCTTGAAAATTATTAGGGATACAAAGCCATGCATCTTATAGACAAATTAAGAGTATAATAGGAAAAGAAAAGACAAAAAAGACAAAACAAAAACGGAAGTGCATGATTGAAAATTTAACATATTCTCTTATTATTAAAGCATGTGAAGAGAGAGAATCACTTTTACGAAAACAACCGAGAAAGCTCATTTTTTTCTCTTTATTCAAAACCCTATCGATGGATCTTCAATTAAAAGCATCCGTAGACCACATTCCTGCGACGGGATTATAAGTCAAAACCACCCGCCTTCACCGGAAAGCCTCATCTTAAACTTTAGACTCCTGCATTTACATTAGTAAACAAATCTTGCAGTTCGAGCTAAAGACAGGATGAAAATATTATCAGAAAAATTAATAGGGAAACGATGAGAACATCATAGATATATGTGGTTCAATTAGAGCATTGGTCTCTTTTAGAGAAGTTACTTAAATTTGGAAGCTACTCAAAATTGAAAAGAAACCACACAAATTAGAAAACCTATTTGGATCGGGTCCTTTATAGATTCAAACTCAGAAATATATCGTCAACAGATTACATTAAATTTTCACAAGATCCCTAGTGACTAGCGAGGCAACCCTTGCCATTGGCTAGTGGTGATCAACTAGAGGAGGAAAAAAGAATGATGAAAAAAAAAAGAGAAAAAGGAAAAATTCAAAAATTCAAAAAAATATTATTAAAAATTTATTCCTGTTAGCGTCTGTCGCGACCTAAATTTCGGATGCACGACCTAAGTTTAGGCTAATACACTACCAAGTCTTTAAATTTAGCTCGGATTCTTCCAAGCTCATACCAATTCGCGACTTAAGGTTTAAATATTTAACATGCAAATGATTATTATCTAGGAGTCGCCACTAATCGGTTTAGTGTAGGTCGATTAGATACCTAAATAAAATAATGGGATGATTATTTTACTCCTATGGGTACGAGGATTTGGTTACACTAGATTCTCTAATGTCCTATCGATACCATTTCTTTTTAATTTTCAAAAAAATGTTTTTGTAGGCAGCTTGGATTTATTTTAACTTAAATTACTATCATGCAATGGAGTGATCACACAGATACTCAATCATTCAAATAAAATAAAATAAATAAATTCATCACACAAAGCAAGCAATCAATTTTTTTTAGTTTTCTTGAAATTAGAAATTTTTTATAAAACATGCATTTTAACTACATATTTAAAATAAAAGAAAGACCAGAAGAATAAACTTAACCAAAAAAAAAAAACTACATGACTTAATCTTATTAATATGCAAATTCTAATTAAATGGGCCTATTATGCAAACTAGTTATTATGCACCTCATGACCTAACTTCACTAATGAACAAATTCTGATTAAATAATCCTATTATGCAAATTAATTAATATGCACCTAGTATTTTTGTATTTTTTTATTGAAATTCATAATTAATAAAAACCATAATTGAACTATCTAAAAAGGGATAATTTTCTAATTTATTCTAGGGATTAATTTGACTTAAACCCTATCCTATCTTAGAAAACTATTTTTTTTGGAAAAATGAGATAATTAAAATGTGCGAACATTATCTAAAACCCTAAAAAAATTATTTAGGTCCAATCCTAACTTAATTCTAAAAATGTAATCCTAAAAAATTTCTAACTTACTAAACATACATGTCTAATTTACTAAACCTATATGCTCATGCAGAATTTTGATTTTTTGACTTTTTTTTAAGATAAGTAATTATTAAATAAATATTAAATCTAAACTATCAACAAAATAAAGGATAAAATAATCGAAAAATAACATGTTGTTTCACAAGTCAAATTAACGATTATTCTAACCCTAATTATTATGACAAAAGACATCAAAATAATTAAAAATCTAATCCGAAATCTTACAGATCAAATTAATAATTATAATGATTTAACAATTAAAATTCTACCAAAAAGCCCAAAAATTAATATAATTAAAAAAATAATCCGATGTCTCTTGGATCAAATTAATAATTATAATAATTCTAGATAAAATTCTTGTGGATAATGCCTACAAAATGCACAAGTATTAACATCAACATACATGCTCTAATAATAACAAAACTTAAAATAAGTAAAATAAAATAAAAAATAAAAATAAACCTAAGGACTCAACGCTTCTCGCTGCTGGTGGAACGGCTTTGACGTGGGCGCTCGAGCTGTGACGCGGGCGCTCGGGCGGAGGGGCGGCTTGCTGAACGGCGAGGGCGCGGCATCGCGGCGACGCGGAGCCGGTGTAGGCACGGGTGAGGAGCGGACGCGCGGTGGTAAGCGGCGCGGAGACAGCGCGGGCGGCTGTCGCGGGCGTCGGGGGTGACGAGCGGATCGGCAACAGCAGGAGCGAGCAGAGGTCTAGGTGCAGGGGTGACGCGGGGGAGCTCGAGCAACGGTGGCCGGCGTGGGGGTTGATCGGCAGCAGCGGCGGAGCGGCGGTGGCGCGGCGAGCAAATTTTGCGGGTGTCGCTTGTGGCCTCGATTTGCAGGACGGTGGGCTGCTGTGGGTGTCGGGCGCTGGTTGTCGCAGGGCAGCGGCGTTCGAACGGAGCGGAGGTGGCGCGGGTGTCGGCGTCGGCAGCGAGCTCGTGGGTGAGAGGGATCTCCGGCGGCTGGTGGGACGACGTGACCGGCGCGGGGAGCGGCTTCGGCACGGTGGTGGCTGGCGCGATGGGAACGAGCAGTAGCGGCGGGTTTCGGAGCTCCGACGTCGGGCTGGGCAGCAGCAGGTCGCAGGTGCAGAGGTGCGGCGATGGGCGTCGACTCGGGCACCAGGGGTCACCGGCGGGGGGAGGCCTGCGAAGAAGAATAAAGACTGTTCTTCTTTTTCCTTTTTTTTTTTGTTTTTCTTTTTCTCTCACTTCGGTTGCCCTGTCTCCTCACACGTCCCTCTCTCTGCTGTTTTTTTTTTTTTTCAGAATTTCAAAAGCAAAAAGCAAGACTCCTTTTTGCTGACTTTGAAGAATGAATAAAAGGAAAACGAAAATTCACAAAAGACGAAATACCCCCCCTTCTCACGAATTCTTTTATCGCACGAATTTTTCTCTCTGAATTTTTTCGAAAATCGCTCCCCAATGCACGAAAATTATGTCTCTCTTTTATAGTGATTTCTAGACAGCCACTTTCCATGACAACTTTCGAATTTCCATCTTTTGTTGCATTAAATCAAATCTGTAAATCGGAGTATGATTTCGCAATTAGTTCGATTTTACTTGATTCCTTTCATTTTATCGAAATATTTACCCTTTATTTACCTGATTTTTCAATTTTTTCTACATTTATCAAAATCTGAATACTAATCAAAATTTCAAATTTCCATGCATAATCAATCAAATCAATTTTTCATTTTTTTCATTTTTTTTTGTTCTAATGCATTTTTTTAGGGATTAAAATTAATACATAATTTTTATGTAAAAAATCAATGATGGGTTTGCCAAAATTTAGATCAACAAATAGTCGATCAAACCTAAATTTAGCTTAATGAACTAAATTAATATAAATGTAAAAAGTTTAAGACTAAATTAATAAAAAAATTATGATTAAATTAGAACATTTACAATAAATTTAAAAGTTTTTTGATAATTCTCCCGGAACGTACTCAAGGTTTTTCGCTATTTCCTGTGGCAACTCATAAAAATATCTGGCAAATAAATTTGTCCCCACAAAATGTCCTCCAACAAGAAAAAAAAAAAAAAAAAAAAAGAAGAAAGAAGTTCATCCCCCTTTTTTTCTTTGGCTTGACATATAAACAACTGCTTTATCGAAAGAAGATAAAGATGCATTTAGTGGAACCACATCAACCTATCCTGACCGCCCACGACGCATTTAAGGCCTCCCACGTAGGCCCAATTGGATGTGACTTTCCATGTGCCAACTCTCCCTATTAGTACACCCCTCCCTCTCAAACAATCTCACACCACATACCATACAACACAATTCCCAGAAAAACAACCACCGACCATGGCCGAAGAACAACACCACCACCACCTCTTCCACCACAAGAAGGATGACGCCACCGCAGAGCCTGCGGTCGTCGATTACGAGAAAGAGGAGAAGCACCACAAGCATCTCGAGCAGCTCGGTGAGCTTGGTACTGTTGCTGCCGGCGCTTATGCCTTGGTAATTATTATCATCTTCTTTTCAATTCTTGCAATTTTTCCCCATTTTATATTTAGATAAAATTCTCGTTTTCACCTTATTGATCGAACCATCTTGTTGATCACAAATTATGGATGTGAAGAATCTCGATTAAACTTACATATTTTAACTAGCCAAGATGATGACATGCCATACAAGAATGGATCATCTTTATAAACGAACAATAGTTTGAGTTCAATCAGTTTCCTTTGTTGATCAACTAGAGGAATGATATTTCCTCATAATTGGCTTAAACAAAAAACATAGTTGTTATCCATAACATCAAATACTTTTGCTCAAAGTGAATAAATTCTTTTTTTTTTTTGAATATTTTTTTTTTTGAACTTATACCATTCTTAGAGCCTCTATAAAAAAAAAAAGGTTTACAAAGTAGAGAACTTTTTTTCCCCTCTTTACCTTTACTCATTTTGTTTTATCCGCTCAGTTCCTAATTAATGATGTGCAAATTGCAGCATGAGAAGCATAAGGAAAAGAAGGACCCAGAGCACGCCCATAAGCACAAGATAGAGGAGGAACTAGCCGCTGCCGCTGCCGTTGGGGCCGGCGGATTCGCCTTCCATGAGCACCACGAGAAGAAGGAGGCCAAGAAAGAAGATGAAGAGGCTCATGGCAAGAAGCACCACCATCTCTTCTAAACCATGAGAGGATCTCCGTCTCTCTCTCTTCTTGCTATCTGTGTTGTTTATGTAGTCTTATTTCAAGAAAGAAGATGGATAGACTGCCCTCAATAGTCGCTGTATATTTGCGGAGGGTGGTTCTTGAATCTTAAATCTGCTGCTTGTGAATGCTTCCCTGAGAAGATGAGCATGTGTGTGTTTGGGCTTTGTCTTGTACCGGTTGTATCTTGGGTGTTTAATAATACTATCCTCTGATGATCTGATTTCTTCCGTTTACATTTCAAAATATTATTCTAGGTACAAAAACTATATTTAATATTAGTTCTCGAAAACCAATCAGCCCAGAGTTTCCGCGTAGAATGGATCCACACCTGGTTAGTCAATGTCAATTCACTAAAACGCGGTAGCGTCAGATTTAGAAAATTACCTGATTGCAATGTTGTATACAATTATAATTCAAAAATCATGAAAAAAAAAAAAAAAGAGCTGTACATGGTATAAAGATACGTAAGAAATAAAACGTACAAGGGAACCCTTCATTTACCTGGAATTGATGTTTTGAGTCTCTAACATGAGGACATGTACAAATTAGCAATTTTGCCTAATAATAGTCCTTCACGATATCTTCATTGTGGCCCCACCATGCATAATGACATTTTCCACTAATTTGGTGGGATCATGTGTTAGGTGACATGTCATTATCATCATCCATTATTGTGATTTTTGCCAGGTTAGTTTTTTAAAATATGGCTGAGTCAATCACCTGCGATTCAGTCGGATATGAACTCGCAAAATGACATAATTAATAGTCTATATTGTCCCAAATCAAGTGATATCCGATGGCTTGCCCATTTTATATATCCTAGAAAAGGTTCAATAAAACGTCTTTAATTCGACAAAGCGTTTGGCTCGCTCGGTTCATCTGTTCATTGAAGGAAAACGTTATGGAGCTTAACGGGTTAGCCCTATAGAAGTTGTCAATAATGTTATCATCATCTGAGGGACTTAGCTCCTTTCCCTTTTTGTTTTTTATATGTAACTTTGTTCCCTAGGTTTTTACGTTTGTACTTCTGAGTATGTCGCATATGGGATTGGCCGAGATCCAACGAGTTAGAATGATCTTTGATTATTGAGAGTAGAGAACCACAATACAAACCCTTGAACTATGTTCCCGGATACCAAGTGACTCTTAAACTGTTTGAAAATGTGTCCATGATCTACTCATAGGATGTTTCTTAATGCTTTGGCTATTACGTATTTGATTTTGTTTTTAGCCGGGAAGGGCTATCTATAAGTGAGTAATAAGTATATATATAGTAAAATCACACCTCCATCTTTGACTACACTATAAATATGCAAGTATCTATTCACAGGCTATTTGTATTCATACGCAGGCCTTGTCAATGGCCAGCAAAGGGAAAAAGGCAAAAATGAAAAAAAAAAAAAAAAAAAAAAAAATAATAAATAAAAAAAATTACAAAAATTGTCCACGTCAACATCACTCACATCACACAGGATGGTCGGCATTGATTAAACTATCATTTCAGCAATTTTTGTCCAAAATTGACCCTAAATACTAAATTCAGCAAATCGTTAAAATGTTTAAAACTGAATTTGCAAATTATCAAAGGGGAATAGACTAAATTAACACATTTGAAAATTCTAAGACTAAATTGGTAATTGACAAAAGATTTATGACAAAATTGTCACAATTAAGAGGTTTATAACTAAATTAGTCATCGCATAATAGGTTTATGACTTTTTGAATAATTTTTCAGATTAACTGGAATGGGGATCAAACAGAGGAACACAGACCAAGAGGGACGTCGGTTTGGCCCTTTTTATTTTGACCAAATTGTTTGACCACCGCTGCCGACACGTCCATCACCATGTCATACCATTCTTATAGTTTTCCCCGGGCCCATCCCTACTCTGCGCCCCTGCCGGAGCCAATCCTACTTGATGACGAAGCTAGTTCATAGATTGATAGTCTTATGATCTATTTTGTCTTTTGATGTACTCAATTTATGTAGTTTCCTCACTATCTTTTAATTGTTGTTGTGTTGTAGCTCTTTCTTAAAGACGATTGAAAATCGGAAAGAGAAAATGTTGTAATTTGAAAAAAAATACATGTAGAGAGTTTATAATTGAAGGATATAAAGAGAAGTCGGAGTGGAGGAGCAAATTAAACTGATTTAACTAAAATCTTATATGGGGAACGGATAATTTAACCCCAACGTCAAATTGTCCCATTAGAAAAAAAAAAATGTGAAGAAATTGATTCAAAAGAAGACAAAGGAAAAACAATAAAAAAAAAAAAAGATAAAAATTTTCACTAGGAAAATTATTCAAAAAGTCTTAAACCTATTTCACTTTTGTCAATTCAATCATAAACTTTTCAATTTTGTTAATTGAGTCCTAAACCTTTTTATTTTTTATCAATTGAGTCCATCTCGATAAATTTAAATCAGAAATCACTGACGTGGAAGTCAACAGTGCCACATAAGGCTACCAAATAGTGAAGTTGACAAATTTTAATAATAATTTAATTTTTTGAAATTTTTATTATTTTTTCTCTTTTTTTCTTTCTTTTCTTTTTTGCTTCTTCTTCTTCCTTTTGCCAGTGATCGGCCACTCCCCATGTTGGGCCGACTAGCCTCACCTGCAATAGGCAAGGTGTGGCCGGGCAAGCCCCAGTGAGGGGAGCCCTCGCCTAGGCAAGGTGAGGTCGGCCCTCGCCTAGGCCAAGGTGGCCTTACCGAGAGGGGTGGCCTTACTAATTGTTGGTTGGGCATAGGCAATGCGCAATGAGGCTGCCTTGGCCTAGGCGAGGGCTGACCTCATCGAGACTTGCCCGCCTAGGTGAGGCCCAATGAGGGTCGGCTTGGCCCGGGCTAGATTGGGCGAGGCGCCCTTGCCTAGGCTAGGTTGACCTCACTCGGCATTGCCTTCACCTGGCCAACACCTGGTGAGGGCTAGCCTCGCTTGAGGCCGACCTTCATTGGGTCTTGCCCGGGCGAGGGGGAGCCTCACCGGAGTTTGCCCTCGCTTGGCCATGCCTCACCTATTGTAGCCAAGGCCAAGTAGCTCGACATGGCCAATGGCCAGCCACTGGCAAAAGGAATAAGAAGAAGCAAAAAAGAAAAGAAAGAAAAGAAAAAGAGAAAAATATAAAAAAATAAAAATTCAATAATATTAAAATATTATTAAAAATTGCCAATGTTAGCACCAACGGTCCTATATGGCATCGTTAGCATTCACGTCAGCTATTTCCAATCAAAATTAGTCGGATGGATTTAATTGGCAAAATGTAAAAATGTTTAGGATTTAATTGACAACTTTAAAGGGTTTTGAACTAAATTGGTAAAAATGCAATAAACTTAGAACTTACTAACAATTTTCCAGCATAATGCAAGTTTTACAATATGCCATGCCAATGTCATTTTTTTTTCTTTTTTTCCCTTATTGGTTAAATGCGAAATTTCCGGAAATCCACTAATTGTCCTTAAAATATGATTTATGATGCCTTGAGTAGGTTTCAAGTCTCACGAGTCACGACTAGGAAGGAATCACGTGGATTGGGCTCCCCCCTCATAATATAAATTAAAATAAAGTAATGAAATCGGTATTCAAATTGCAATCTTAATTAAGTTTTGCTGTTTCCTAGTATTACGGCATTATTTGGGGGAGAGGGGGGGGATCTTAGGTAAATTTCCACCGTGCGAGGACCTTTGACGCTAATTTAGAAATTCATTTTATTTTTTGGGACTTATGGCAGGACATGGCCTGCACGCAGTGCTGAACATGGGCAAGAGGATGTCCCAGGGGATCTACGAGGGCAGAATATTCAACGCTCTAATTTCCAGTCTGTGAATTTCTGTGATATTAATCCAAATTAACGAAAACTAACAAAAAGTAAACTTATGACTAATATACTAATTTTTCTTATAGAAATTCATTTTATTTTTTGGGACTTATGGCAAGAACATGATCAGCATGCAGCGCTGAACATGGGCAAGGACATGTCCCAAGGGATCTACGAGGGCAGAATATTCAGCACTCTCCCAATTTCTAGTTTGTGAATTTTCATGGTATTAATCTAAATTAATAAAAACTAATTGAAAGCAAATTTTGACTAATATATTAGTTTTGCTTTTTGGTTGTCAAAAATTTAGTTTGAAATAAATTTGTTACAAATATATCACTATGGAGTTTGTGGATGAAAAAATTAATTCAAAGTAAATTTGTACAAGTGCACCACTTTGAAATTTTCCATGGTATTAATCCAAAGATAAAAGAGAGATTCTAAATCCATAGCTGTCTAATTCAGTGTGATGTAACCTAATCCAAGGGTTTTCTTGGGCACAAAGGAACACTCATTAGTGAAGCTCTTCACCTAAAAAGAGATTTTAGGGTACTTCCTCGGGAGCCCAGCCCAACCATACCCGAAAACCTGCCCTCCCAAAAAAATTGTGTCAGTTTAGTAAATATGTTTGCCTACTGTTGAAAACTAAATGGAAAAAAAAAAAAAACTTTGTCCTACCTTGTATTTAACATTTGAAAATTTCAAATTAGAAAATGTGTTAGTTTTACAAGATTATGAGTTACTATAAGAAAAAACTCAAAACCGATATACCAAAAATAAATTTATCAAAATTATTTTTGGGTTGCAAATAACCCTAACTCATACACATGTGACATATTTGCCTAAACTAATTTTTGGATCATTGAAAATCACAAACTAGTATACTTATAATAAATTTATCCCAAACTAATATGGACTTTCACGTGAACTTACCAAGTTAATTGAGTTATTGCCATACGTCTTTCAACTCAATGATTTCAATTTAACAAAAGCTAATAGAAGGTAAATATGTCATTAGTGTACCAATACGGAGTTTTTGGTAATCTAAAAAATAATTTTGTATGTGTGCCATTTTAAGGTTTTTGGTAACCTAAAACTTAGTTTAGTATAAATTTGTCATAGGTGTATAAGTTTAAGGTTTTTCATAGTATTAATCCTAAGATTATTAATGAGTTTACATGTTAATGGTTAGATGTTTTGTAATGTTTGAGTTCTCTCAAGCTAAATAAAAGTCAAATTGTGTGATTATTGAAAGATTGGGAAAAAGTAAAATTCACTTCAAAGAGACAAGGATGCATTTATAATTTGACCAAAACAATGTATGCCATTTGTTATGTTATTTTGATTATTTTTTTTCACTTTTTTTCCAAAGTTTTAAACATAAAAACAGAATTGTTTTGACATGAAATGATGAAGAACCAATCTGTATGACTACATGTTAGTAGCTGTACATTGAATGAGAACTCAAATTTCAAAATCTCTAAGAAAAATGGGACAGAAAAAAAAAATAAAAAGCATAAAAGTATAACTCAAAATTAGGAATGATCAGTTTTGGGATAAGTCAATTTTCAACTTAAAACTAGGATCCAGCCCCGTGACTCCTGGTCTGTTTTGGAATCAAAAGTCCGAGTTTTATTATTTGCAAAAAATCATATCCTAAAGTTGGCACCATTTACATATGGCAGTTAGTGGTTATATTGATGTTTTTAATAGTGTGATATCATGGTTTGATTCTTGTGGGTGCAAAAGATTTTTCTGAAAAAGCTTCAAAGCTGGTTTCGACCTTGAAATCGAGAACCAACCGGTTCTCCCAAGATTCGGCCCAGATTGATTGAACCGGCGCTCCACATGGACACGGAATACATTTGAACTTTCTTCCGGTCAACTACAGAGCATATCAACTTTGGTCAAGTTGCAAAAGTCATAAAATCGGTGTTGAGTGATGGGAAACTCTGGTGGATCAAACTCATTGATGCCGCTCTGACATCATACTGCAGCCCCTGAGATGTATAGTCTTGCTTTGGATCCCCACGCAGATTATCTGCCACACGTTGCTGCATCTCACGCAAATTAGAAATCCGAGACTACGAGATGCGATCCTCAGCTGTTAGGATAGACCTCTTTTCGTACTTGTTTCTGGGAAGATCTTTGTGCCCCCCTAGAGTCATCTTCCCTGCTTGTTTTGTTCAGGAGAAGCTTTCAGAGCTCGTTCTCGGCACTTTCAGGATGCTTCAGTGTTCGGAGGGGGAATCCAGTGGCTCATCTTACCAGTCACCTAGAACAAAAATTGTTGCTTCTGCTCCAATTAGTACTGATCACTATCAAGGTATCGTTGACCATACTTCGCCTACAAACCTGCGAACCCACCAGGTGTTGGATGGAAATTACTCTGATGATGGAGCTGGGTCTTAGTTGTTTCTCTGGTGTTGCTTAGTGATCGGAAGAAATGGAACAATTCAATGTTCCAGTTCGATTACCGTTTGTGTCGTCTCTCAACACTCATTCTTCTTGGACCTATCGAATTGCTTGTGTCTGTACTGTTTCTTTGCCTAGTTCCTTTTTGCACATATAATCAGTGAACTTGGATCGATATCTTCTTTTCTTAATTACTCTTACTGCACTACAGAGTTGCTTGGAAATGGTACTAATCGGTCGTTTGCTTGGGCAGGACACTTTTCCTCGGAGGGACCCATCTTGGGATTCTTTTGTACCTTGAAGATCTCGTGTCCATACTCGGTGAAAGTAAAGGCAAGTCTAAGAGTGTCAAGTGAATGTAGCTGCTAGCTCAAACTGCTCTCTTTTACTTCTTTCTCGATCTGTCTTTGTAGGGTGGGGTTCCCCTGCATTAAGATGCTTCTTACAATAATGCATTTACAGGCTTCTCTTGGGTCCGTATGCGTTTACAGATCTTTGAGAGAAATATTGACTTTCCTGTTTTATGCGTATCTGAACACAATAGACATGCTACACGCGAGTTGTTTCATGCCGAAGGATCACGTGACAATGAGGGGATAAGGGCAAGATTGACGACGGAACTGTTGGCAAACGGGAGACATGCAAAGAAAAAAGGGAGCCGTGAAGAAACGAAAAGGGAGAAGAGAGAGAAGATACTTGAAGTTGGGTTTAGATTTAGGGATTTGAAGAAGGAAGAAGGAAACAAAGTGAGAGCTGACATAGAGAGTAACGAGAGCTGTGAGGAAAAAAAAGGAGTCTGATGAAGTTAGAGTGGCACCCAATTTGTACACGTGGCAACTGATGAATGGATTACTGTAATCCTATGTGGCACTACTCAAGCACCCAATCATCAATTTTGAGACAACTATGAAATTGCCTCAGGAGGAGGAAGATTTCCCATTCCACTGTCAGCATGGGTCGGAGCTTCTTCTGATACTACAGAAGACATAGCGAGAAACCTCCAGACCATCTGCCATATCTCCTGATGAAACCTCTAGCATTCCCTTTGGCTCCCTAAATGATTATGTAACCTCCATCTGGATAGAGCAAAGGCACCTGCATGCGTCACCGAAGTCCTTGTTTGCAGTCTAGGAATTGTAACGATGGAGGTAGTCTCTAGCAATGGTTGTTGACAACTACTTACAAATACAATGTCTGTCTATGCATGCATGTGAATACTGTTTTGTCTATCAAGACCTACATTCTGATTGCATCTGAGTGTATGGAATTCTTTCCTTAATTGTGACTGTACTTAGTCCACAGGGATAGATGTAGAACATTTGCGGTTGTAGGACTAATCTGTCTTCTTGCAGCTTCTGCCTTCGTTGAAGCATGTTGGAAAAGAAGAAGAGCATCAACAATCTTTGATCTTATACAGGAAACGTTCTCCTATCAATGGAATGAATTATCCTCCATTCAATATTGCCATGCTATGCCTGGTGGACATTGCCATGGTCTCCATTGTCGACTGAAACAAAATTCCTAAATTTGCTTCTGGTGTTGAGGGGAATAATTAGTTATTGATGTATTTATTATATGATAAGTGACTGCCAGTTGATGAAACTAAGATAAGATAAGAAATGTGATTAGCTACATATTATATGAGCCATGTGGTCTGAATACAAAACATATCTGCCCGCAGAAAAACATTAGGAAGGTGAGATTGACTCTGATTCACTTTCACTGGATTCAGACACTGGAATTGCGTCCTGAAAAACGAACTTCTTATAAACAAAAAAGATGGTCGTTAGCAATCTGCTGGATTTAGACACCAAAGCAAGGATTTGCTTCCCCAACTCCGCCAATAGAACCAATTGTAAAAATCCAAAGGCACCAAATTTAGCGGATGCTTCTTGGTCCAAACTTCAGGGGCACAGCAGAGACTCCGGACAACCTTCTCAGAAGTTCAAAGCCGTAGGGGAGAACAGTACTCCCCTTCAACCCAGATCACTAAACATGTACCCTGATCTTAGCTCCCCTCTCTCCATGAGCTAACAATAATTGCAAGAAAACTATACGATGGAGCCAAACCTCAACAGAGCCGACATCAGTGTTGTTAGACCAACGCAATCAATGAACCTTTCTGTTCTGGGCAGAGTGAGTGAGTGATGATTTGCGGGTTAAAGTTGTATGTTCTATGAAAAATTGTCCTCTCTGGACTACAGTCACAAGGAATCCTGTACTTGGAAAATACTTGAATTTCAATGATATCATTATGAGTAACCCCCAGAACCACTCTTGGAAAAAATCCAAATTATTGAGAAATCACGACCCCTTTTGATCTCTCCTTCTCCTTTTTTTATCATCGAAGCTATTACATTGCACATTTGTTCTGGAAAAATGCTCAAAAAAAGAGAAGGGATTTCCTAAAACTAGTAAGTTAATGTTGCAGAGAACTAAACAAACTGCCTCTGCTTGGAAGTGAGATGCTTGAAATCCATATTGATCGCTCACCTTTCGAAACAATACAAAGTCTACCGCAATTTTTTGGGTCTTAGGACTAAGCGACTTCTTCATGATGATAAAACATGGACATGCCAATGTGCAGGCAGGGATTTGGAAGTTTTTCAAAAAAGTGTCCAAGGCCAAAGCTGGAGAAAGCTACAAGAAGTTGACTTTGGTTCCTTTGGATATCCTATGCTATTGCAAAACATCAGAGAGCTGTTGATCAGGACAGTTCAGTAGAAACATCTTGATGAAACAGTGACTAAAAACCAGCTTATGCATTTACTGTTGAGGCGAAAGCACAAAATATGTGGGCGTGTATTGAACTGTCAACAGCATTGCAATCTGCACACTCATCTATAGGCATGTGGTGTAAACCAAGCCAACTTATACATAGACTTGCCCGGTGATGCGGCCGCTATTACAAAACTGAACTCTCTTAGCAGAAAGCCTATTTATATAATAGGAAATTAGAGCCACATTGATCATTACGAAATAAGAAGTCCGTCATAAAAAAGGATCGCTTAAAATTTGTGCTTAGGCAGAATTAAGCAAGTCAGATGTTGTCAATCTACAATAATCAATTTCAACCACTCAAAGATATTACCACAGTGAAAACTCTCACAAGAATATTGAAGACAGAACCAGGCTTCAAAAGAAGCATTCGCCAAGAATTAAATTTCCTGAGAGATAGTGTCATTGCATACAATAGAATTCTATCACTAATATCCTTTTGCAGAGATCAAAATTTTCCTGTTGGTTAACAACCAAAAAAAAAAAAAAAAAAACTAGATCAAGTTCAAGCCTGATTCGCTCTGTGGAGGAGGCTAAAGTGGAATTCGCTAGCACTAGGCTCCCAATATATCCCGACCTCATCGCCAGCTGCCAAGCCCTCCGTTTCACGAACTCCTTGATCCAACCCCCTTGAGGACGTACGACCCAGACGACGCCCAAAACACAAATACCAGTCGATGCTCAGAGCACGTGTCCAAGTCCCTCACGATGACGTCGGCCCCCTTGCCGCTCTCGACTTGCCTCACTGTCTCCTCGTTCATCCACCGGAGAAAGTGGCTCTTCACAAAGTCCCGCCCGATCAAGAGCCTCGACAGGTGGCCGAGATCGCTTTGCGTAAGCCTCTTCTTGATCTTATAAGGGTCGAAGAGCAGCGTCAACTCTGTGGAAACTTCCTCGGCATCACATCCTGAGGCCTCTTTCTTTCCCTTCTGCGTTCTTTGGCACTTCGCTTTCTTCTCCACAATTAAGGTTTCGGCATCGGTAAGTGAGGCCATGGATTTTCGCTTCAGTTGGGCAGGAACGATTTCTTGAGAAGGGTCGCCAACTTGCTTCGTGTTCCGATCAGGCGCGACGGGGACTCCTGCAGACGAAGTACCTCTGGCTCCTTCGTCACGATCCTTCTCCTGATCGTGCAGAGAAGAAAGGCACGAGGAAGAGTCCATCGACGGCGGCGGCGAGTGGACCTCGCTTCTCAGGTAGTCGCCAACTGGTTTCTGCTCGTGATCTTGCAGATGAGAAACGCGCGACGATGAAGAGCCCATCAATGGCGGCGAGCGGACATCACCTCTCAGGATGTTGCCCATGGCAGGTGATCTGGGGCCCAAGAAATCGATGAACTTCAAGGGTTTTTGGCGAAAGAAACAGGAAAGTGCTTCGAAAGAACAACAAAGGGCAACGCGGTTCAGAGGAATTTAGAGAGAGCGAAAGAGAGAAGGACAACGTTGGAGAGAATAGAGAGACAGAGGATGATGAGGACGCGGAGGCAGAGAGGAAAATATATAGTTTACCGTTGGAACTGGGATGGCTTTGGAGTCAAGTTTCGAGAGTGTGCGGAGGAGTGAGATGTTCTTTCCTAATCCGAGTCAGGTTAAGATTAGTAAATTAGGAAATAATTTCAAGATTCAAGATTGATCCTAATTTGTTACATTTTTTTCATCATGCAATAGGACGGAATTTTAAAAGGCTGGGAAAAAAATTGATATATTTTAAGAAGAGAAAGAATTTAAAATGTTTATGATAATGAGCTTATAAAAAACATGGGTAGTTACATTACAAAAAATTACACAAAATAAAGAAAGGAGACCGCATCGGAAAGGGGTACTATAAGCTTATTTTATATTTGCTTTTTTTTTTTATCAATTTGTTAACATTTTTTGAGAGGGACACTATCTTGTTCTAGTTAAATTATCTATGCCCTATAAGGTTTTAGTTGAATATGTTATAGGGATGATATCACAAAAAATCCTAAATTATGCATTTCGTAACATGAATAATCAAATTTTCCTTGTATTATCAATATTCTTGAATTACTTTTTCTTTTGGGAGGAGTTTGTAATCCTTGGAAAAAAAATTTATTGTTGCACATAGAATTTTATTTTCACGCGCAATTGGGCTATCATTATTTTCTTCAGAAATTCAATTCTTGATGAATGTTCATTTGAAAGTTAGTGTCTTTAATTTTTTTTTTTTAGCCTTTTTTTCCCTCTATGGTGAGTATAAAAAATTTAATGTTGTATATATGTCTACATTTTATAAAGTGACGTTCCAATAGACTAGATGCTCAAATTATATCTCGGAAATTGGGATAAAATTGAATTCTTCCTTGTCATGTTGAAAATTCTTTATAGTCCAAAATAATACATGTTGACGGCCAACAAGTAAGGACTACAAAAGCTTATTCTCTACTAAAGTTGCATTTCCTAGAAAAAAAGAGAAGGTTTTGTTTGTTTATTCTCTACTAAAATTATCACTTATATCGCTCAAAAACATAAATAAATTTTCATCATTTGTGAAAATATTTAAACATAACTTATTATTGATAATGAAAACATTTTTCATTGACTACATATTTCAAGAGATAGAAGCGACGATTTTTTTTTTTAAATAAATGGGGCTTTAATAAAAGTAGAAGAATAAATGTAGGTGAAACAAAATTCAATCCCACTAACACCTCCTCCTTCGCAGATAGCTCCACCCAAGAAGTACATGGTCCTATTATTTTCTAGGAAAAAAGCCTCCAAAAACTCTAAACTATACCCAATGTCAAACTTTTTTTTTTTGTGACACAAATAATTCCAAACTTTTATCCATGTAACACATTTACCTCAAGCTATACCAAATTTTTTGTGACACTAAAAATTTTAAATTTGTATACATACAACACATTCACCTCAAAATTTGGAGTAAATGTGCCATATAACTACAAGTTTGGGGTTTTTGATATTATAAAAAAATAATTTGAGGTAAATGTGTTGTTTATAGTTTTTTGTGCCATGTAGAAAATTTTGGATTAAGTGTGTTATATGAGTATAAGTTTGAAGTTTTATGTTACAAAAAAATGTTTGGAATAAAGGTATCACAGTAAACATTTAAGGGTTGTTGGTATTTTTTCCCTATTTTCTAAAATTAAGTAAGTAAGAAAGTTAATATATATGGAAATACTCCTAATGAAAAAGAATGTCAGTAAGGATAAACTAGCAAAAGAGGATAGAGTGAGAGATACGGGAAGAAATTGAAGCTCTATTTCTTTCATAAAATAAATGATTTGAAAATTATTTTTTTTAAAATAATCATTCATATTGCGACAAAAATAAATGAACGACTAATATTATTATAGCCATTGAAAATGTTTAGACATAATTATTATTGATAATAAATAAATTATTTGAAAATTATATAAAATAATATAAGTAATCATATTTATAAAAAAATCATTTTTTTAAAAAAAAAAATTGCGAAGGAAAGGAACTTGATCAAAAGAAAAACATTATAATTGGTAACACGTGAGCTGTTAGGCCCTTTACTTTGCCTCTTTACGTAATTGACCAATGCCAGATCAATAGTAGTCGATTCATCAGTCACGCGTACACGCTGGTCCACCCTGACTTCATCAGACTCTTTTTCATTTCTTCCCGGCTCACCAGCCGGCGGCCGCCGCCACCACCGACGGCGGAGCTCCGGCGAGGGGCCCCAAGAGTGTGCCGAATCAGCCCCAACAGTCCGCGCTCCGAGACGGTGGCAGAGCGATGGACATCAACCCCACCTTCGTCCCTCCCTCGAAGCAGGAGGCCTGGGCTTGGCTTCCCGCCTCTGCCGTCTCCGCATTCCGACTTGCCAAGGCCGACTCCATGTCCGTCGTCGTCCCGCGTTACATCTCGGTCCGTTGTCGATACCTCCTTCTGCGTTTTGGATTTGTCGCCTTGCCATGGAACGCTATACGCTATGCCCACCAGGTGTCCGATGGAAATTACTCTGGCGATGGAGCTGGCTTCTTGTTGTTCCTTTGGTGTTGCTAAGTGCTCCGAAGAAATTGAGCAATTCCGTGTCCTGGTTCAATTACTGCTTTTGTCGGCTATCGTCACTCATTCTTCCTGGAACCCACAGAATTGCTTGTGCCTGTACTGTTTCTTCGCCTAGTTCTTCTGTACCTATGATCCCGAAGTTGGATCCATCTCTTCTTGTTTTCCAATCACTATGTATAGACTTGCTTGGCAATGCTACTAATTGGTCGTTTGCTTGGGCAGGACACTTTTCTTCGGAGGAACCCATCTTGGAATATCAAGTCCCACAGGTGAAGTTTTTTCTATCAAAGTCTGATTGTCGTGTCATGCCTCGTGGACATTGTCTTATTCTCCATCATCAAGCAAAACAAAAATCCTAAATATGCTTTTGGCATTGAGGGGAATAATTAGTTATTGATTACTTATATGATAAGTGATTGCCAGTTGATGAAACTAAGATAAGAAGTGCGATTAGCAGCATATTATATGAGCCATGTGGTCTGAATAGAAAATATATTCCCGCACCGAAATATCAGTAAGGTGACATTGACTCTGATTCACTTTCTCTGAATTTAGACACTGGGATTGCCTCCTAAAAATTGAACTTCTTGTGAACAGAAAACATGGTTGTTAGCAATCTTGCAGATTCAGGCACCAAAGCAAGGATTTGCCTCCCCAATTCCGCCGATAGTGCTGATTGTAGAAATCTAAAGGCACCAAGTTTAGCTGATGCTCCTGGGTACAAACTTTAGGGGAACAGCAGAGACTTCCGACACCCTCCTCAAAAGTCCAACACCATAGGGAAGAACAATACTCCCCTTCAAACTCGTGTCTCATTGGCAATCATGTTCACTGATCTTAGATCAATCTCTCTCTCTCTCTCTCTCTCTCTCTCTCTCTCTCTCTCTCTCTCTCTCTCTCTAGGGAAGAACAATACTCCCCTGTAAACTCGTGTTTGATTGGTAATCATGTTCACTGATCTTAGATCAATCATCTCTCTCTCTCTCTCTCTCTCTCTCTCTCTCTCTCTCTCTCTCTCAGACAGCTTGCCACAATAGCAAGACAACTATACGACAGAGCCAAATCTCGACAGAGCCGACATTAGTGTTGTTAAACTGGCACAGTCAACAAACCTTTCTGTTCCAGGCAGAGTGAGTGAATGTGATGAATTGCAGGTTAGAACTTTTATGCTTTGTTATTACTTTTATATCTTATTTTTTGGCATTAGACAGATAACTGAATTTCCATGTTAGTAACAGAGAATTCATGAAAGAATGCTCTCTGGGGACTGTAGTCACAAGGAAAATTCTTTACTTGGAAAATACTTGAATCTCAATGCTATTTTATTGCACATTTGGTCCCAAAAAACACTCAAACAAAGAGAAGGGAATTCCTAAGACCAATAAAGTAATGTTACAGACAAATAAACGGACAAACTGCCTGCTTGAAAGTGAGAAGCTGAAATCCATATTGATCGCTCACCTTTTGAAACAATATGAAGTGTAAGACAATCTTTTGGATCTTTAGGACAAGGTGACTTTTTCATGATTATCAAACACGGACATGCCGGATACTTGAAATTTAGCAGACAATTAAGCTGTGTAGGCAGGGATTCAGAAGTTTTTCAAAAAGTATCCAAGAACAAAGCTGGAGAAAGCCGCAAGTAGTTAACTTTGACACCGTTGGATATCCTATGCTATGGCAAAATAGATGAGCTATTGATTTGTAGCGTTTAACTAAAAGCCAGCTTATTCATTCATTGTTGAGGTTAAAGCATGGAATACGTACGCATGTATTGAACTGCCAAAAGCATTGCAATCTGCACATTCATCTATAGGCACGTGCTGGAAACTAAGCCAACTTATACATAGACTTGCCCAGTAATGTGGCCGCCACTACAAAATTCAACTCTAAAATCAGAAGTAAATATGAACTATGTATTTGTAGAAGACCGATCAGTACCAAATAAGTTGTCTGCGTTAAAAAAGGATCATTTAAAATCTGTGCTTGGACAAGATTAAGAAAGTGAGATGTTGCCAATTTACCATAATCTACTCTCCCCATTTAAAGATATCACCACAGTGAAAACTTCATAGAAGAAAGATAAAGACATAGAACCGGCTTCAAAAGAATTCCATCACTATATCCTTTTCTACGGATCAAAAATTTTCTGTTGGTCACTGAACAACAACAATGCTAGTTCAAGATTATGTCTAATTTGCCTTGCGAAGAACGCTAAAGTGGAACTTGCTAGCAATAGCATCCCAATATATCCCGACCTCATCGCCAGCCACCAACCCCCTCCGTTTCACGAACTCCTTGATCCAACCCCCCTTGAGGACGTAGGACCCAGACGACGCCCAAAACATGAACACCAATCGATGCTCAGAGTATGTGTCCATGTCCCTCACGATGACGTCGGCCCCCTTGCCGCTCTCGACTTGCCTCACTGTCTCCTCGCTCATCCATCGGAGAAAGTGGCTCTTCACAAAGTCCCGCCTGATCAAGAGCCTCGACAGGTGGCCGAGATCGCTTTGCGTAAGCCTCTTCTTGACCTTATAAGGGTCGAAGAGCAGCGTCAACTCTGTGGAAACTTCCTCGGCGTCACATCCTGAGGCCTCTTTCTTTCCCTTCTGCGTTCTTTTGCACTTCGCCTTCTTCTCCGCAATTAAGGATTCGGCATTGGTAAGTGAGGCCATGGATTTTCGCTTCGGTTGGGCAGGAACGACTTCTTGACGAGGGCCGCCGACTTCCTTCGTGTTCTGATCTGGCGCGAGGGGGAAGAACTCGCGATCGACCACCACTCTTGCAGAAGAAATACCTCTGACCCCTTCGTCGCCATTTTTCTCCTGATTGTGCAGATAATAAAGGCACGAGCATGACGAAGAGTCCATCGATGCCGGCAAGTGGACCTCGCTTCTCAGGTGGTTGCCAATGGGTTTCTTCTCGCGATCCTGCAGACAAGAAAGGCGGGACAACAAAGAGTCCGTCAATGGTGGCGAGTGGACCTCGCCTCTCAGGATGTCGCCGATGGGAGGCGAATTGGGGCCCAAGAAATCGATGAGCTTCATGGGTTTTTGGTTGAAGAAACAGAAAAACACTCCGCGAGAACAACAGAGGGCAACGGGGTGCGGAGAAATTCAGAGAGAGCGAAAGACAGAAGAAAGACAACGTTGGAGAGAGGATAGAAACAAAGAGGAAATATATAGTTTACCGTTGGAAATGGCATGGCCTCGAGGGCGCGCTGAGGAGCGAGAGTTTCTTTCCTAATTCGAGTCAGGTTAAGATTAGTAAAATGGGAAATAATTTCAAGATTCAAGATTAAAGATGGATTTCCTGTGTAAACTATAATATCGCAAACTCTGTAATTATTCTAAATAATGAGTTGAAGATAACTTCCTGTTAGATATATGCTATGAACGAGCTTCTTATTTTTGTTACATTTTTATCATCATGTAATAGGACGGAATTTCAAAAGGCTGGAAATTTTGTTTGATTTATTTTAACAAAAGAAAGATTTTCAAATGTATATAATAATGAGTTTATTAAAAAAAAGAAACGGGTGTAAGTTTTTTTTTTAATTTTTTTATCTTTGTCTTATTTTTTTATATCAATTTGTTCTCATTGCTCAAGTGAGACACTTTCCTATACTAGTTAAATTATTTGTTTCCTATATGAGGTTTTATTTGAATACGCTGTAGGGATAATACCACAAAAACTTTAAATTATACCTATCATAACATCAATAATCGAAACTTTTCTTTTGTGACAACATCAATAATCTTGAATTAGTATTTCCTTTAGTCAATGACGAACAGGAAACTTTTAATTTTCAGAAAAAGGGTAATGGTATGGAACTTTATTATTGCATGCGATTGGGCTATCTCTATCTTCCTTAGAAATTCAATTTTTGAGTAGTGTTCTCATGAAGACAAATCATCTTTGGTTCTATTGAGTCTCTTTTTCCTACTGTGGTGAATATAAAAAAAAATATAATGTCATATATACAAAATGACGTTCTAATAGACTAGATGCTCGAATTATTTCCAAGAAATTGAATTCATCCTTGTTATGTGGAAAATCCTAAATAGTCCAAAATAATACATGTTGACGGTCAGCAAGTAAGGACTACAAAAGTTCAATCTCTACCAAAGTTTCATTTCATAAAAAAAAAAAAAAAAAAAAAAAAAAAACTACAAAGAATGTGCCATAGCTTGATTAGGTTTATTAGTTTTGTGAAAAATATTCATTTAAAAATATTTGAAAATAGTCTTTTATATCATAAAAAGAATAAACATTAAATATTTTCATCATTTTCAACCAGAAAAATATATTTTGCCATATGGGAAAATATTTAGATATAACTTATTGTCGATAATGAATTTTATTATCTAATTTTTCAAATAATACAAAATATATAAAAAATAATTTTAAAATATTTATTTTTCTAAAATAAATAGAGCTCCATCGATATGAAAGAGTGACTGTATTCGATCCCACTGACATATCTCCTCCTATAAATAGCTCCACCCATGGAGTACATTGTCCTAATATCTTTTATGGTTATGTAAGTGAGAAAAAAAAGTGAAAAAAAAAAAAATATATAGAAATACTTCATAAGAAAAAGAAAATAAGCAAATATCAATTAGGAAATGAGGATATAGTAATAGATAGGAAGAAATCATAAGTCAGTCTATTTAACGATGAATAAATAATTTGAAAAATATATTTCTTAAATTGATTGATTATATTATTTAGAAAAATAAATAAAAGAAAAAATATTTTTATCATTGGTGAAAATGTTTTGATATAATTATTATGAATAATAAAAATATTATTTGCTAATTATTTAGAGTAATTCCGTTGATTACGACAAGAGTAGGAGATGTGATAGCCATTACGTAACACTTGCAGCTGTTAGGCCCAGTAAACGTGCTAGATCAGTGCCACGTAAGATCAAAATTAGCCAAATTTATCACTTACGTGTGCACGCTGGCCCACGCTGACTTCATTGCACTCTCGTTTCCGTTTCTTCGCGGCTCGCCAGACGGCCGCCGCCGCTACCGCCGCCGCCAATGGCGGAGCCTCTGGCGGGGGCCCGAAGAGCGTCCGGAACCTGCCCCGACAGAGGTTCGAGACGGGGGGACAAGGACAAGGAGGCTTGCCTCGAGTAGGCGCTCCGAGACGGCGGCAGAGCGATCCCACCCCGAAGCGTGGGCTGGGCTTGACTTTCCGCCTCTGCGTCTCCACATGCCGATGCGGCAAGACCAACTCCAGTGTCCTTGGTGGGGACTTACATCTCGGTCCGTTCTCGATGCCCTTTGTCCTCGTTCTCGGGAGTTCGATGAAATAACTCTGACAATGGTTGTTGACAACTACTTACAAATATAATATGTTTGTCTATGCATGCATGTGAATATTGTATTGTCTATCAAGACCTACATTCTGATTGCATCTGAGTGTATAGATTTCTTTCCTTAATTGTGACTGTACTTAGTCCACAGGGATAGATGTAGAACATTTGCGGTCGTACAACTAATCTGTCTTGTTGCAGCTTCTGCCTTCGTTGAAGCATGTTGGAAAAGAAGAAAGCATCGGCAATCTTTGATCTTATGCGGGAAACGTTTTACTATCAATGGAATGAATTATCCTCCATTGGACATTGTCATGTCATGCCTGGTGGACATTGCCTTGGTCTCCATCGTCGACTGAAACAAAATTCCTAAATCTACTTCTGGTTTGGAGGGGAATAATTAGTTATTGGTGTATTTATTATAGGATAAGTGACTACTCGTTGATGAAACTAAGATACGATAAGAAGTGTGATTAGCTGCATATTATATGAGCCATGTGGTATGAATACAAAACATATTTGTGTGCAGAAAAACATTAGGAATGTGAGATTGACTCTGATTCACTTTCACTGGATTCAGACACTGGGACTACGTCCTGAAAATCGAACTTCTTATAAATAGAAATGATGGTCGTTAGCAATCCGCCAGATTTAGACACCAAAGCAAGGATTTGCTTCCCCAACTCTGCCGATAGCACCGACTGTAAAAATCCAAAGGCACCAAATTTAGCGGATGCTTATTGGTACAAACTTCAGGGGCACAACAGAGACTCCAGACAACCTCCTCAAAAGTTCAAAGGCATAGGGAAGAACGGTACTCCCCTTCAAGCCAGATCACTCATCATGTACCCTGATCTTAGCTCACCTCTCTCCATGAGCTAACCATAATTGCAAGAAAACTATACGATGGAGCCAAATCTCAACAGAGCCGACATTAGTGTTGTTAGACCAATGTAGTCAACGAACCTTTCCATTATGGGCAGAGTGAGTGAGTGTGATGATCTACGGGTTAAAGTTGTCTGTTTTATTTTCATTTTTTGGCATTAGACAGATTAAGATAACTAGATTTCCATGTTGGTGACAGAGAGTTCATGAAAAACTGCCCTCTCTGGACTGCAGTCACAAGGAATCCTGTACTTGGAAAATACTTGAATCTCAATAATATCATTATGAGTAACCCCCGAACTACTCTTGGAAAATTTTCAAATTATTGATAAATCACGACCCCTTTTGATCTCTCCTCTTTTGATCATCGAAGCTATTACATTGCACATTTGTTCTGGAAAAACGCTCAAACAAAGAGAAGGCATTTCCTAAAACTAATAAGTTAATGTTGCAGAGAAATAAACAAACTGCCTCTGCTTGGAAGTGAGAAGTTTGAAATCCATATTGATCGCTCACCTTTCGAAACGATACAAAGTCTACAGCAATCTTTTGGATCTTTAGGACCAGGTGACTTTTTCATGATGATCAAACACCAACATGCCACATACTTAAAATTTAGCAGACAATTAAGCTGTGCAAGCAGGGATTTGGAAGTTTTTCAAAGTTTCCAAGCCCAAAGCTGGAGAAAGCTACAAGAAGTTGACTTTGGCACCTTTGGATATCCTATGCTATGGCAAAACATCAGAGAGCTGTTGATCTGGACAGTTCAGTAGAAACATCTTGATGAAACAGTGACTAAAAACCAGCTTATGCATTCACTGTTGAGGCGAAAGCACAAAATATGTGGGCGTGTATTGAACTGTCAACAGCATTGCAATCAGCACACTCATCTATAGGCATGTGGTGTAAACCAAGCCAACTTATACATAGACTTGCCCGGTAATGCGGCCACTATTACAAAACTGAACTCTATTAGCAGAAAGCCTATTTATATAATAGGAAATTACAGTCACATCGATCATTACGAAATAAAGAAGTCCGTCATAAAAAAGGATCGCTTAAAATTTGTGCTTAGGCAGAATTAAGAAAGTCAGATGTTGCCAATCTACAATAATCAATTTCATCCACTCAAAGATATTACCACAGTGAAAACTCTCACAAGAATATTGAAGACAGAACCAGGCTTCAAAAGAAGCATTCGCCAAGAATTAAATTTCCTGAGAGGTAGTGTCATTGCATACAATAGAATTCTATCGCTAATATCCTTCTGCAGAGATCAAAATTTTCCTGTTGGTCAACCAAAAAAGAAAAAAAACTAGATCAAGATCAAGCCTGATTCGCTCTGTGGAGGAGGCTAAAGTGGAATTCGCTAGCACTAGGTTCCCAATATATCCCGACCTCATCGCCAGCTGCCAAGCCCCTCCGTTTCACGAACTCCTTGATCCAACCCCCCTTGAGGACGTACGACCCAGACGACGCCCAAAACACAAATACCAGTCGATGCTCAGAGCACGTGTCCAAGTCCCTCACGATGACGTCGGCCCCCTCGCCGCTCTCGACTTGCCTCACTGTCTCCTCGCTCATCCACCGGAGAAAGTGGCTCTTCACCAAGTCCCGCCCGATCAAGAGCCTCGACAGGTGGCCGAGATCGCTTTGCGTAAGCCTCTTCTTGATCTTGTAAGGGTCGAAGAGCAGCGTCAACTCTGTGGAAACTTCCTCGGCGTCACATCCTGAGGCCTCTTTCTTTCCCTTCTGCGTTCTTTTGCACTTCGCTTTCTTCTCCACAATTAAGGTTTCGGCATCGGTAAGTGAGGCCATGGATTTTCGCTTCAGTTGGGCAGGAACGATTTCTTGAGAAGGGCCGCCAACTTCCTTCGTGTTCCGATCAGGAGCGACGGGGAAGACCTCGCGAGACACCACCACTCCTGCAGACGAAGTACCTCTGGCTCCTTCGTCACGATCCTTCTCCTGATCGTGCAGAGAAGAAAGGCACGAGGAAGAGTCCATCGACGGCGGCGGCGAGTGGACCTCGCTTCTCAGGTGGTCGCCAACGGGTTTCTGCTCGTGATCTTGCAGATGAGAAACGCGCAACAATGAAGAGCCCATCAATGGCGGCGAGCGGAAATCGCCTCTCAGGATGTTGCCGATGGGAGGTGATCTGGGGCCCAAGAAATCGATGAACTTCAAGGGTTTTTTTTTGAAAGAAACAGGAAAGTGCTTCGCGAGAACAACAAAGGGCAACGCGGTTCAGAGGAATTTAGAGAGAGCGAAAGAGAGAGAGAGAGAGACAACGATGGAGAGAACAGAGAGACAGAGGACGATGAGGACTCGGAAGCAGAGAGGAAAATATATAGTTTACCGTTGGAATTGGGATGGCTTTGGAGTCAAGTTTCGAGAGTGTGCGGAGGAGTGAGATGTTCTTTCCTAATCCGAGTCAGGTTAAGATTAGTAAATTAGGAAATAATTTCAAGATTCAAGATTGATTTCCTAATTTGTTACATTATTTTCATCATGCAATAGGACGGAACTTTAAAAGGCTGGAAAAAAAATTGATATATATTTTAACAGGAGAAAGAATTTAAAATGTTTATAATAATGAGCTTATAAAAAACAATGGTAGTTACATTACAAAAAATTACACAAAATAAAGAAAAGAGACCACATCGGAAATGGATACTATATGTTTATTTTATATTTGCCTTCTTTTTTTTAATCAATTTTGTTCACATTTTTTGAGAGGCACACGATCTTGTTCTAGTTAAATTATCTTGCCCTATAAGGTTTTAGTTGAACATGTTATAGGGATGATACCAAAAAAAATCCTAAATTATGCATTTCGTAACATCAATAATCAAATTTTCTGTGTATCATCAATATTCTTAAATTACTATTTCTTTTGGGAGGAGTTTGTAATCCTTAGAAAAAATTTATTGTTACGCATAGAATTTTATTGTTATGTGCAATTGGGCTATCATTATTTTCTTCAAAAATTCAATTCTTGATAGATGTTCTTTTGAAAGTTAGGGTGTCTTTAATTTTTTTTTTGAGTCTTTTTTTTCCCCTGTGGTGAGTATAAAAAAAAATTAATGTTATATATATGTTTACCTTTTATAAAGTGACGTTCCAATAAATTAGATGCTCAAATTATTTTTTGGAAATTGAGATAAAATTGAATTCTTCATTGTCATGTTCAAAATTCTTTATAGTCCAAAATAATATATGTTGACCGCCAGCAAGTAAGGACTGCAAATGTTTATTCTCTACTAAAGTTGCATTTCTTAAAAAGAAAAAAGAGAGTGGGTTTTGTTTGTCTAACAAAAAATGAATAATTTGGAGAATATTGTAAAATTATCACTTATATCACTCAAAAACATAAATGAATTTTCATCACTTGCGATAATATTTCAACATAACTTATTGTTGATAATGAAAATCTTTTTCATTGACTAAACATTTTAAGCAATAGGAGCAACAATATATATATATATATAAAATATATATGTATATATATTAAATTATTTATTTTTTGCTAAATAAAGGGGCTTAATAAAAGTAAAAGAATAAATGTAGTAGAAATAAAATTCAATCCCTCTGACACCTCCTCCTTTGCAGATAGCTCCACCCAAGAAGTACATGGTCCTATTATTTTCTAGGAAAAAAGCCTCCAAAAACTCTAAACTATACCCAATGTCAAACTTTTTTTTGTGACACAAATAATTCCAAACTTATATCCACGTAACACATTTACCACAAGCTATACCAATATTTTTTGTGACACTAAAATTTTTTAACTTGTATCCGTACGACACATTCACCTCAAAATTTGGAGTAAATGTATCATATAACTACAAGTTTGGGGTTTTTGATATTATAAAAAATTAATTTGAGGTAAATGTGTTGTTTAGAGTATTTTGTGTCATGTAGAAAATTTTGTATTAAATGTGTCATATGAGTATAAGATTGAAGTTTTATGTTACAATTTTTTTTTTTTTTAAATAAAGGTGTCACAGTAAACATTTTAGGGTTGTTGGTATTTTTTTCCCTATTTTCTAAAATTAAGTAAGTAAGAAAGTAAAAATATATATAGAAATACTCGTAATGAAAAAGAATGTCAAGTAAGGATAAACTAGCAAAAGAGGATAGAGTGAGAGATATGGGAAGAAATTGAAGCTCTATTTCTTTCATAAAATAAATGATTTAAAATTATTATTTTTAAATAATCATTCATATCGCGACAAAAATAAATGAATGATCAATATTATAATAGCCATTGAAAATGTTTAGACATAATTATTATTGATAATGAACAAATTATTTAAAAATTATTTAAAAAAATATAAGTAATCATATTTATAAAAAAAATCATTTTTTTAAAAAATTTTTGCGAAGGAAAGGAACTTGATCAAAAGAAAAACATTTTAATCGGCAACACGTGAGCTGTTTTGGTCCCTTTACATTGTCTCTTTACTCTTGACGTACTTGATCAATGCCACGTAAGATCAATAGTAGTCGATTCATCAGTCACGTGTACACGCTGCCCACTCTGACTGACTTCATCAGACTCTTTTTCATTTCTTCCCGGCTCACCAGCCGGCGGCCGCCGCCGCCACCACCGACGGCGGAGCTCCGGCGAGGGGCCCCAAGAGCGTGCCGAACCAGCCCCAACAGTCCGCGCTCCGAGACGGCGGCAGAGTAATGGACATCAACCCCACCTTCGTCCCTCCCTCGAAGCGGGAGGCCTGGGCTTGGCTTCCCTGCCTCTGCCGTCTCCGCTTCCCGACCTGCCAAGGCCGACTACATGTCCGTCGTCGTCCCGCCGTTACATCTTGGTCCGTTGTCGATACCCGTTGTGCTCCTTCGGCGTTTTGGATTTGTCGCCTTGTCATGGAACGCTATGCCCACCAGGTGTCCGATAATTACTCTCACGGTGGAGCTGGGTTTTTGTTGTTCCGTTGGTGTTGCTAAGTGCTCCGAAGAAATTGAGCAATGCCATGTTCTGGTTCAATTACTGTTTTTGTCGGCTATTGTCAATCATTCTTCCTGGAACCCACAGAATTGCTTGTGCCTGTACTGTTTCTTCGCCTAATTCCTTTGTGTACCTATGATCCCGAACTCGGATCCATCTCTTCTTGTATTTATTACTCTTAATGCACTCGGTTTTCTAATCACTAGTGATATCATCTTGTGTTGGTTACTCTCACTGCACTTGGTTTTTTAGTAACCATGTACAGAGTTGCTTGGAAATGCTGCTAATTGGTTGTTTGCTTGGGCAGGACACTTTTCATCCAATGAGCAGCCCATCTTATTCTTTTGTACTCTGAAGATCTCGAGTCCCATATCCTTTACTACTTCTATCTATCTGTCTCAGTGGGGCGTGGTTCCCCTGCATAAAGATGCTTCTTTCAGTAATGCATTTACAGGTTCTTTTTGGGTCCATATGCGTTGGCACATCTTTGAGAGAAATATTGGCTTTTCTGTTTTATGAGTCTCTGAACACAATAGATATGTCACAACTGCAATGAACCCATATAGAACACATCCGAGCCTGAGTGAGCAGCACGACCTGTTTGATGCCAAAGGATTGCACGATGGCAAGGGTATCGGAGCAAGATTGACACCAGAACCGCTGGTGAACCAGAGACGTGCAGGGGGAAAAAAAAAAAAAACAAGCCAGTTTTGAAGAAATGAAAAAGGAGAAGGGATCGAAGGTATTTGAAGTTGGGTTAGATTAAGGGAGTTGGACAAGGAAGAAGAAGAAAAGAAAGTGAGAGATGAGAGAGAGTAACGGGAGCTATGAAATTGCCTCGGGAAGAAGATCTCCCGTTCCACTGTCAGCAGTGATTGGACCTTTTTCTGATGCTGCGGAAGACACAGCGAGAGACCTCCAGACCGTTTTCCACATCTTCTAATGGAACCTCTAGTGTTCCCTTTGGCTCCCTAACTGATGATGTACCTCCATTTGGACAAAGCGTAGTTGACTGCATGCATCACCGAAGTCCTTGCTTTTTAGTTTGGTAATTGTAACAAGGGAAGTGATCTGTTGATAACTATTTACAAATTTAATATGTTAGTCTATGTACCCATCTGAATATTGTATTGTCTATCGAGACATACATTCTGATTTCATCTGAGTGTATGAGATTCTTACTTAATTGTGACTGTACTAGTCCACAGCATGACGTAAAGCATGCTGCAGTTTTCTTTAATGAGAAGCTCTTGTCGCAGCTTCTAACTTCGTTGAAGCATGTTGTGAAAAGACAAAAAAAAGCATCAGCAGTCTTTGCCAAGTTTAATCTTAGACAGACATGTTATGCCTTGTGAACAGTGTCTTATTTTCCATCATCGAAAAAAAAATCCTAAATATGCTTTTGGCATTGAGGGGAATAATTAGTTGTTGATGTATTATATGATAAGGGAATGGCAGTTGATGAAGCTATGATAAAATAAAATTGGAATTAGAAGTATATTGTATTGACATGTTGTTTAAGTACAAGACATTTCTACACACAGAAAGGCATCAGGAATATAAGATTGACTCTGATTCACTTCCTCTATGTTCAAACTCTGGGATTGCTACTGGAAAATTGAACTTCTTGTCAGTAGAAAAGATACTTTTGTCAAAAGGCGCTCTGTATACTTGCCAGAAAACTACGGTCTCTTGAACAGTTAAGCTTGATAATCACAACTGTAAATTGAATTTAAAGGAAACAGTTATTGCCGATAAATCATTGCAAGATTGGCATTCAATGTACAAGACAAAGAAAAATGATGTAATGTGTGGGAGGAGATTAGATAGCTTTCATCGTCGAGTCAAAGCTGCTCTTTTCTTGAGCAACAGGCTTAAAAGCCTCATTGCGCTTATTGATATGCCAAAAATATTTAGTAGTTTTTAAGGTTTCGATGAATCATAATAACTAGAAAGAGAGATATATGCAGAGGATGCGAAGTGTAAGACAATCTTTTGGATCTTTAAGGCCAGGTGACTTCTTCATGATGATCAAACATGGACATGCCAGATACTTGAAATTTAGCAGACAATTTAGATGTGCAGGCAGGGATTCAAAAGTTTTGCGAACAAGTTTCCAAGGCCAAAGCTGGAGAAAGCTACAAGAAGTTAACTTTGGTATCTTTGGATATCCTATTCTACGACAAAACGTACGAGCTATTGATAAGGAGAGCTAAGTAGAAACATATTGATGAAACTGTCACTAAAAACCAGCTGATGCATTCACTATTGAGGTGAAAGCACAATCTACGTAGGCGTTCATTGCAGTGCCAACAGCATTGCAATTTGCAAATTCATCCATAGGCATGTGCTGGAAACCAAGCCAACTTGGACTTACCCAGTAATGCAGCCGCCATTACAAAATTCAACTCTAAATTAAAAAGCCAACAGACACCGATCGCTACCAAATAAGAAGTCCGTCTTAGAAAAAGATCATTTAAAATTTTTGCTCAAACAGGACTAAGAAAGTCAGATGTTGCCAATCTACAATAATCAACTTTACCCATTCAAAGATATTACCACAGTGAAAACTCACACAACAAAATTAAAGACACAAGCGGGCTTCAAAAGAAGCACTCACCAAGAATTGAATTTCTGAGAGATAGTTTGATTGCATACAATAGAATTCCATCACTAATATCCTTTTCAAGAGATCAAAATTTTCCCGTTGGTCACCAAACTAAAAAAAACAATACTAATTCAAGATCAAGCCTAATCCACCATGTGAAGAAGGCTAAAGTGGAACTTGCGCTCACTAGGATCCCAATATATCCCGACCTCATCGCCAACCTCCAACGCCCTCCGTTTCACGAACTCCTTGATCCAGCCCCCCTTGAGGGCATAGGACCCAGACGATGCCCAGAACACAAACACCAGTCGATGCTCAGAGCACGTGTCCATGTCCCTCACGATGACGTCGGCCCCCTTGCCGCTCTCGACTTGCCTCACTGTCTCCTTGTCCATCCATCGGAGAAAGTGGCTCTTCACAAAGTCCCGGCCGATCAAGAGCCTCGACAGGTGGCCGAGATCGCTTTGCGTAAGCCTCTTCTTGACCTTATAAGGGTCGAAGACCAGCGTCAACTCTGTGGAAACTTCCTCGGCGTCACATCCTGAGGCCTCTTTCTTTCCCTTCTGCGTTCTTTTGCACTTCGCCTTCTTCTCCGCAATTAAGGATTCGGCATCGGTAAGTGAGGCCATTAATTTTCGCTTCGGTTGGGCAGGAACGACTTCTCGACGAGGGCCGCTGACTTCCTTCGTGTTCTGATCAAGCGCGAGGGGAAAGAACTCGCGAGCCGGCACCACTCCTGCAGAGGAAACACCTCTGGCCCCTTGGTCGCCATTCTTCTCCCGATCGTGCATAGAAGAAAGGCACGACGAACACTCCATCGACGGCGGCGAGTGGACCTCGCTTCTCAGGTTGTCGCCAATGGGTTTCTTCTCGTCATCATGTAGATAAGAAACGCGCGACAACGAAGAGTCCATCAATGGCGGTGAGTGGACCTCACCTCTCACGACGTCGCCGATGGGAGGCGATCTGGGGTCTGAGAATTCGATGAGCTTCATGGGTTTTTGGTTGAAGAAACAAAAAAAAACACTCCGCGATAACAACGGAGGGCAACAGGACGGAGTGCAGAGAAATTCAGAGAGAGCGAAAGAGAGAAAGATAACGTTGGAGAGGGAATAGGAAGACAGAGGACGATGAGGACTCGGAGGCTACAGAGAGGGAAATATATGGGTTAGTTTTCCGTTGGAATTGGGATGGCATATAGTCTAGTTTACTCGTGCGCTGAGGAGTGAGAGTTTCTTTCCTAATTCGAGTCAGGTTAAGAGAATAATAAAATAGGAAATAATTTCAAGATTCAAGATTGAAGAGCGATTTCCTATGGAAACTATACTATCTCAATACCATCTCAAACTCTTCAATTGTTATAATAATGAGTTGGAGATAATTTCTTGGAGCTTCTTCTTTTTATTACATCAATTACACAATGTAATTATAGGATGGAATTTTAAAAGGCTGGAAATTTTTTTGATTTATTTTTCCCAAAGAAATTTTTTTAAACGTATATAATAATGAGTTTATAGAAACAAACACAGATAAACATGAGTTTATAGGAAGTTTGCAAAAAAGGATACAAAATAAAGAAAAGAGATGGCGTTGGTATGGGATACAGTAAGCTTATTTATCTTTGTCTTCTTCCTTTTCTTTTTTCTTTTTTATCAATTTGTTCACATTTTTTAGGGAAATTTGTAATATTTAGAACAAGAGTGATAGCATGGAGTTTTATTGTTACAACTCCTTATTTTCCTTGGAAATTCAATTCTTGATGAGTATTCGTCTGAAAGTGAGAGTGTTTTAGAATTTTTTTTGAGTTTTTTTTCCCACTGTTGTGATATTAAAAATTTAATGTTATATATATTTACATTTTATAAAGTGATGTTCCACTAGACTAGAAGCTTGAATTATTTCTCAGAAATTGGGATGAAATTGAATTCTTCCCTGTAATGCTGAAAATCCTTTGTAGTCCAGGACAATTCATGTTGACGACTAGCAAGTAAGGACTACAAAAGTTTAACCTCTAATAAAGTTGCATTTGCTAAAAAAGAGAGAGAGAGAGAGAGAGAGAGAGAGAGAGAGAGAGAGAGAGAGAGAGAGAGAGAGAGAGAGAGAGAATATGCCATTAATTTAAATAGATTCTGTTTGTTGTATGAAAAATGAACAATTTAAAAATATTTATAAATGAACGTTTATATCTCTCAAAAAATAAATAAATATTAAATATTTTTACCATTAACGAAAACATTTAGATATAATTATTTACTTAGGTAAGAAGAAAAAGTGAAAAATATAATAAGCGAGGATAAACAAAAAAGAGGATAGGAAAATCAAAATACATAGAAATTAATGCTCCATTTATTTCTTAAATAATATATGATTTAAAAATTATTTTTTTATAATTAATTGCTTATATAGAGAAAAAACGAAAGGAATGAAAAATATTTTTATTACTATCAAACTTGTTTGACATAATTGGTGTTGATAATAAAAAGAATTAAATAAATACATATTTTAAAACAATATAAGTAATTATATTATAAAAATACTTTCATAGTTTTATTTCTTCCAAAAATAAACCAAACTGAATCAAAGGAAAAAATGATAATTGGTAACACCTCAAGTGTTAGGTCCTTTAAGTGCTTCGTCAATGCCATGTAAGATCTATAATAGTCCATTCATCAGTTATGTGTACACACTGGCCCACTCTGACTTCATTTGACTCTGTTTTTCCCGCCTCTGCATCTCCGCATGCCGACGCACCAAGACCAACTGCACGTCCTTGGTCGTCCCGGCTTGCTCTTACATCTCGGTCTGTTCTCGATACCCTTTGTCCGCTTCCTCTGTTTTGGGTTTGCTTCTTCGTCATGGAGTACTATGCCCACCGGGAGTTCGATGAAATTACTCTGACGATGGAACTGGGGTTTTGTGGTTTCTGGGGTGTTTGCTTGGTGATTGGAAGAGATGGAGCGATTCAATGTTCTGGTTCAGTTACTGTTTTAGTCGTCTACTATCATTCATTCTTCCTGGACCCACAGAATTGCTCGTTTCTGTACTGTTTCTTTGCCTAGTTCCTTTCTGTACTTGCAATCAGTGAACTCGGATCCATGTCTTCTCTTGTTGGTTACTCTTACTGAAATCGGTTTTTCAATTTCTACTGACTACTAATTGGTTGTTTGCTTGGGCAGGACACTTTCTTCCAAGGAACCATCTTGGAATTCTTTAGTGCTTCAAAGATCTCAAGTCCTATATGTAAATTTTCTTCTCATGCTTGGTGAAAATAAAAGCAAGTCTGCGAGTGTCAAGGGTATCTAGCTGCTAGCTTGAGCTGCTCCTTTTTATTTTTGCCTTTGTGGTAGCTGTCTCGGTAGGTATCTGTTTCCCCTGCATTAAGATGCTTCTTTCAGTAATGCATTTACAGGTTCTTCTTGGGTCCGTAAGCAGTTTCACATCTTCGAAAGAAACATTGACTTTCCTGGTTTATGCGTCTCTAAACAAAATAGACATGTTGCAACTGTGACGCACTAATATAAAACATATGCAGAACCTGAGTGAGCAGTCCAAGCTGTCCAATGCTGAAGGATCGCGTGGCGGCAAGGTTATCAAGGGCAAGATTGACGATGGAATCGTCAGCAAATGAGAGACGTAAGAAGAAAAAAGGAAGCTGTGAAGAAACGAAAAAGGAGAAGAGAGAGAAAAGATTTGAAGTCGCTCAAAAACATAAATAAATTTTCATCATTTGTGAAAATATTTAAACATAACTTTTTATTGATAATGAAAACATTTTTCATTGACTAAATATTTCAAGTGATAGAAGCGAAGATTTTTTTTTTAAAAAATAAATTATTTATTTTTGAAAAATAAATGGGGCTTAATAAAAGTAGAAGAATAAATGTAGGAGAAACAAAATTCAATCCCACTAACACCTCCTTCGCAGATAGCTCCACCCAAGAAGTACATTGTCCTATTATCTTCTAGGGAAAAAGCCTCCAAAAACTCTAAACTATACCCAATGTGACATTTTATTCAAACTTTTTTTTGTGATAGAAAAAACTCCAAAATTATATTCATGTAACACATTTACCCCAAGTTATACCAAATTTTTTGTATCCCTACAACACATTCACCTCAAAATTTAGAGTAAACGTGTCATATAACCACAAGTGTGGGGTTTTTGGTATTATAAAAAAATAATTTTGAGTAAATGTGTCATACGAATATAAATTTATAGTTTTTTGTGTCTTGTAAAAAGTTATGAATTAAGTGTGTCATATGGGTATAAGTTTGGAGTTTTTATGTTAAAAAAATTGGAATAAATGTATCATAGTGAGCATACTTTCTGGTTTTTAGTTTTTTTTTCCTATTTTCTAAATTACATAAATAAGAAAGTGAAAAAAATATAGAAATACTCCTAATGAAAAAGAAGGTAAGTAAGGATAAACTAGCAAAAGAGGATAGAGTGAGAGAAATGGGAAGAAATTGAAGCTCTATTTATTTCACAAAAAAATAAATGATTTGAAAATTATTATTTTTAAATAATTGTTTATGCCACAACAAAAATAAATGCACGATCAATATTATTATAGCCATCGAAAATGTTTAGATAGACATAATTATTATTGATAATGAAAAAATTATTTAAAAATTATTTTAAATAATATGAGTAATCATATTTATAAAAAAAATTATATTTTTTATTTTTGCGAAAGAAATGAACTTGATCAAAAGAAAAAAAAATTAATTGGCAACACGTGAGCTGCTAGGTCCCTTTACATTGTCTCTTTACGTACTTGATCAATGCCACGTAAGATCAATAGTAGTCGAATCCATTCCACCAGTCACGTGTACACGCTGGTCCACCCTGACTTCATCAGACTCTTTTTCATTTCTTCCCTGCTCACCAGCCAGCGGCCGCCGCCGCCGCCACCGACGGCGGAGCCTCCGGCGAAGGGTCCCAAGAGCGTGCCGAACCAGCCCCAACAGTCCGCGCTCCGACACGGCGGCAGAGCGATGGACATCAACCCCACCTTCGTCCCTCCCTCGAAGCAGGAGGCTTGGGCTTGGCTTCCCTCCTCTGCCGTCTCTTCATTCCGACTTGCCAAGGCCGACTCCATGTCCGTCGTCGATACCCTTTGTGCTCCTTCTGCGTTTTGTATTTGTCGTCTTGCCATGGAGCGCTATACGCTATGCCCACCGGGTGTCCGATGAAAATACTCCGACGATGGAGCTGGGTTTTTGTTGTTCCTTTGGTGTTGCTAAGTGCTCCGAAGAAATTGAGCAATTCCATGTTCTGGTTCAATTACTGCTTTTGTCCGCTATCGTCACTCATTCTTCCTGGAACCCACAGAATTGCTTGTGCCTATACTGTTTCTTCGCCAAGTTCCTTTATATACCTATGATCCCGAACTCGGATCCATCTCTTCTTGTATTTATTACTCTTACCACACTCGGTTTTCTAATCACTACGTATAGAGTTGCCTGGCAATGCTACTAATTGGTTGTTTGCTTGGACAGGACACTTTTCTTCCGAAGAACCCATCTTGAAATTTTTACTGTACTCTGAAGTTATCAAGTCCCATAGGTGAAGTTTTTTCTATCAAACTGGGTGAAAATAATAGCAAGTCTGAGAGTATCAAGGGATGTCTACTAGCTTGACCTGCTCTCTTTTACTTCTTTCTTGGTAACTGTCTCAATTGGGCGTGGTTCTCCCGCATTAAAGATGCTTCTTTCAGTAATGAATTTACAGGTTCTTCTTGGCTCCTTAATTACAGGTTCTTCTTGGCTTCTTATGTGTTTACACATCTTCAGGAGAAATATTTACTTTCCTGTTTTATGCATCTCTGTACACAATAGACATGTTGCAACTGCGGTGCCATCCATATAAAATATATCCAAAAGCTGAGCCAGCAGTTCGAGCTGTTTGACGCCGAAAGGATCCCGCGGCAAGGGTATCAAACTATCAAGGGCGAGATTGAAACACCGGTAAACCAAATAGGAGAAAAAAAAATAGCTGTGAAAGAAACGAAAAAGTAGAAGAGATCTGAAGTTGCGATTCCATTTAGGAAGAACAAGAGAAGAAAGTGAGAGAGGTGAGAAAGAAACAGGAGAGGTGAGGACACAAAAAAGGAGTCTGATGAAGTTAGAGTGGGAGCCGTGTTTACACATGGCAACTGCTGGATGGACTGCTGCGAATCCTATGTGGCACTACTCAAGCACCCAATATTTTCTCTCAAGGATAATTATCAATTTGGAGACAACTATGAAATTGCCCCAGGATGAGGAAGATCTCCTATTTCACTGTCTAGCAGGGGTGGGAGCTTTTTCTGATGCTACAGAAGACATAGCGATAAACCTCCATGTCGTTTTCCACATCTTATGATGGAGCCTCTAGTGTTCCCTTTGGCTCCCTAACTGATGATGTACCTCCATCTGGACAAAGCAAAGGTGACTGCATACATCACTGAAGTCCTTGCTTTGCAGTTTGGTAATCGTAACAAAAGAGGTAATCCCTGGCAATGATTGTTGACAACTATTTACAAGTTTTATTTGTCTGTCTCTGTACCCATGTGAATATTGTCTATCGAGACATACATTCTGATTTGATCCTTGTGTATGAGCTCTTTCCCTAATTGTGACTGTACTAGTCAACTCGGCATGATGTAAAGCATACTGCAGTTTTCTTTAATGAGAAGCTCTTAATTGCTTCTAACTTTGTTGAAGCATGTTGTGAAAGAAAAAAAGCATCAGCAATCTTTGCCAAGTTTAATTTTATACAGGAAACAATCTAGTAATAATGGAATGAATCATTGTCCAATGGACATTGTCATGTCATGCCTCGTGGACATTGTCTTATTCTCCATCATCGAGCAAAACAAAAATCCTAAATATGCTTTTGGCATTGTGGGGAATAATTAGTTAATTAGTTATTGATTTATTATATGATAAGTGATTGCCAGTTGATGAAACTAAGATAAGAAGTGTGATTAGCAGCATGGTATATGAGCCATGCGGTCTGAATACAAATTATATTCCCGCACAAAAATATCAGGAAGGTGACATTGACTCTAATTTACTCTCTCTAAATTTAGACACTGGGATTGCGTCCTGAAAATTGAACTTCTTATAAACAGAAAAGATGGTTGTTAGCAATCTTGCGGATTCAGGCACCAAAGCAAGGATTTGCCTCCCCAAATCCACCAATAGTGCTGACTGTAAAAACCTAAAGGCATCAAATTTAGCGGATGCTCTTGGGTACAAACTTTAGGGACACAACTTTACCAAAAAAAAAAAAACTTTAGGGACACAGCAGAGACTTCCGATACCCTCCTCAAAAGTCGAACACCATAGGGAAGAACAGTACTCCCCTTCAAACCCGTGTCTGATTGGTAATCATGTTCACTGATCTTAGATCACTCTCTCTCTCTCTCTCTCTCTCTCTCTCACTCTCTCAGCTAGCCACAATAGCAAGACAACTATACGACAGAGCCAAATCTCAACAGAGCCGGCATCACTGTTGCTAAACTGGCGCAATCAACGAACCTTTCTGTTCTGGACAGAGTGAGTGAGTGTGATGAATTGCGGGTTAGAGCTTTTGATGTTTTGTTATTACTTTTATTTCTTATTTTTTTGGCATTAGACAGATAGCTAAATTTCTATGTTAGTAACAGAGAGTTCATGAAAAACTGCTCTTTGGGGACTGTAGTCACAAGGAAAATTCTATACTTGGAAAATACTTGAATCTCAATGCTATTTTATTGCACATTTGGTCCCAAAAAACACTCAAACAAAGAGAAGGGAATTCTTAAGACCAATAAAGTAATGTTACAGATCAATAAACAGACAAACTACCTTTCGAAATGATATGAAGTGTAAGACAATCTTCTGGATCTTTAGGACAAGGTGACTTTTCATGATTATCAAAGACGGACATGCTGGATACTTGAAATTTAGCAGACAATTGAACTGTGTAGGCAGGGATTCAGAAGTTTTTCAAAAAGTATCCAAAAACAAAGCTGGAGAAAGCCGCAAGTAGTTAACTTTGACACCTTTGGATATCCTATGCTATGGCAAAATAGATGAGCTATTGATTTGTAGCGTTTAACTAAAAGCCAGCTTATTCATTCATTGTTGAGGTTAAAGCACGGAATACGTACGCATGTATTGAACTGCCAAAAGTATTGCAATCTGCACATTCATCTATAGGCACGTGCTGGAAACTAAGCCAACTTATACATAGACTTGCCCAGTAATGTGGCCGCCACTACAAAATTCAACTCTAAAATCAGAAGCAAATATGAACTACGTATTTGTAGAAGACCGACCAGTACCAAATCAGTTGTCTGCGTTAAAAAAGGATCATTTAAAATCTGTGCTTGGACAAGATTAAGAAAGTGAGATGTTGCCAATTTACCATAATCTAATCTCCCCATTTAAAGATATCACCACAGTGAAAACTTCATAGAAGAAAAATAAAGACATAGAACCGGGCTTCAAAAGAATTCCATCACTATATCCTTTTCTATGGATCAAAAATTTTCTGTCGGTCACTGAACAACAACATTGCTAGTTCAAGATCATGTCTAATTTGCCTTGCGAAGAACGCTAAAGTGGAACTTGCTAGCAATAGCATCCCAATATATCCCGACCTCATCGCCAGCCGCCAACCCCCTCCGTTTCACGAACTCCTTGATCCAACCCCCCTTGAGGACGTAGGACCCAGACGACGCCCAAAACACGAACACCAATCGATGCTCAGAGTATGTGTCCATGTCCCTCACGATGACGTCGGCCCCCTTGCCGCTCTCGACTTGCCTCAGTCTCCTCGCTCATCCATCGGAGAAAGTGGCTCTTCACCAAGTCCCGCCCGATCAAGAGCCTCGACAGGTGGCCGAGATCGCTTTGCATAAGCCTCTTCTTGATATTATAAGGGTCGAAGAGCAGCGTCAACTCTGTGGAAACTTCCTCGGCATCAGATCCTGAGGCCTCTTTCTTTCCCCTCTGCGTTCTTTTGTACTTCGCCGTCTTCTCCACAATAAAGGTTTCAGGATCGGTAAGTGAGGCCATGGATTTTCGCTTCAGTTGAGCAGGAACGATTTCTTGACGAGGGCCGCCGATTTCCTTCGTGTTCTGATCAGGCGCGAGGGGGAAGAACTCGCGAGCGACCACCACCCCTTTAGACGAAATACCTCTGACCCCTTCGTCGCCATTCTTCTCCTGATTGTGCAGATAAGAAAGGCACGAGCATGACGAAGAGTCCATTGATGCTGGCAAGTGGACCTCGCTTCTCAGGTGGTTGCCAATGGGTTTCTTCTCGCGATCCTGCAGACAACAAAGGCGGGACAACAAAGAGTCCGTCAATGGTGGCGAGTGGACCTCCCCTCTCAGGATGTCGCCGATGGGAGGCGATTTGGGGCCCAAGAAATCGGTGAGCTTCATGGGTTTTTGGTTGAAGAAACAGAAAAACACTCCGCGAGAACAACAGAGGGCAACAGGGTGAGGAGAAATTTAGAGAGAGCGAAAGACAGAAGAAAGACAACGTTGGAGAGACTAGAGAGGATAGACACAAAGAGGAAATATATAGTTTACCGTTAGAAAGGCATGGCTTCAAGAGCGCGCTGAGAACGGTGAGAAGTGAGAGTTTCTTTCCTAATTCGAGTCAGGTTAAGATTAGTAAAATAGGAAATAATTTCAAGATTCAAGATCGAAGATTGTTTCCCTACGGAACTCTAACATCACAAACTCTTTAATTATTCTAAATAATGAGTTGAAGATAATTCCCTGTTAGATCTATGCTATGAATGAGCTTCTTCTTTTTATTAGATTATTATCATCATGTAATAGGACGGAATTTTAAAAGGCTGGAAATTTTGTTTGAATTACTTTAACAAAAGAAAGTTTTTTAAATGTATATAATAATGAGTTTATAGCAAAAACACGGATGTAAGTTTGTTTTATCTTTGTCTTATCTTTTATATCAATTTGTTCACATTGTTCAAGTAAGACACTTTCCAGTTCTAGTTAAATTATTTGTTTCCTATAAAGGTTTTATTTGAATACATTGTAGGGGTAATGCCACAAAAAACTTTAAACTATACCCATCGTAAAATCAATAATCAAAACTTTTCTTTTATAACATCAATAATCTTGAATTAGTATTTCCTTTAATCAGTGACCAAGGGGAAATTTGAAACCTTTAGAAAAAAGGGTAATAGTATGGAGCTTTATTATTACATGCACATGCGCTATCTCTATCTTCTTTAGAAATTCAATTCTCAGAGTGGGCCAGCGTGTACACGTAACTGAGGAGTTTGACTACGATTGATCTTACGTGGCACTGATTAAGCACATAAAGGGCCCTAACAGCTTACACGTTACGTGATGGCTGCTTAGCATCGCATTTCGTATTCTCATAATCAATGATATTACTCAAAATAATTAGCAAATAATATTTTTATTATCGATAATAATTATATAAAAAATCATTTATTTATTTTTTTAAGTGATATAATCAATCATTTTTATTTTTTTTAAAATTATTTATTTGTCGTTAAATAAACTGAGTCATAATTTTTCTCATCTCTGTTGCTCTAACTTATATCATTAAAAAGATAAATATTAAATATTTCTGTCATTTCGAAAAATATTTAGATATAACTTATTATCGATAATAAAGTTTATTATCGATTTTTTTTCAAGTGATACAAATGATCTTTAGAAAAATATTTTTTTAAATTATTTATTTTTTGTAAAATAAATGGAGCTTTAATGAAATAAAAGAATAACCGTATTCAATCCCATTGACATATCTTCTGCTCTACAAATACTCAAATAGGCTCCACCCAAGGAGCATATCGTCCTAATATATTTTATGATTACGTAAGTAAGAAGAAAAAGTGAAAGAAAAAAATATACACGTACTCCATAAGAAAAAGAAAGTAAGCAAAGATAAATTATGAAACGAAGATAGAGCAACAGAGATGGGAAGAAATTATGACTCATTTTATTTAACAACAAATAAATAATTTAAAAATAAATATCTTAAAAATGATTGATTATATCACTTAAAAAATAAAAAATAAAAAATATTTTTATCATCGTTGAAAATATTTTGATATAATTATTATCGATAATAAAAATATTATTTGCTAATTATTTTGAGTAATATCATTGATTATGAGAATGCGAAATGCGATGCTAAGCAGCCATCACGTAACGTGTAAGCTGTTAGGGCTCTTTTCGTGCTTAATTAGTGCCACGTAAGATCAATCGTAGTCAAAGTCCTCAGTTACGTTACGTGTACACGCTGGCCCACTCTGACTTCATCGGACTCTCTTTTTCATTTCTTCGCGGCTCGCCAGACTGCGGCTGCCGCCGCCGCCGCCGCCGCCGCCACCGACGGCGGAGCCTCTGGGGAGGGCCCGAAGAGCGTCCGGAACCAGCCCCGACAGAGGTTCGAGACGGGGAACAAGGAGGCTTGCCTCCAGTACACGCTCCGAGACGGGGGACAAGTGAGGGCTGGACTTGGCTTTCTGCCTCTGCCTCTCCGCACGCCGACGTGGCAAGACCAACTCCAATGTCCTTGGTCGTCCCCACTTGATCTTACATCTCGGTCCGTTCTCGATGCCCTTTGCCGTCGTTCTCAGGAGTTTGATGAAACAACTCTGATGATGGAACTGGAATTTTTGTTGTTTCTCTGGCGTTGCTTGGTGATTAGAAGAAATGGAGCAATTCAATGTTCTGGTTCAGTTACTGTTTTAGTCCTCTATTATCATTCATTCTTCCTGTACCCCGCCGAATTGCTTGTGTCTGTACCATTTCATTGCTCGGCTCCTTTCGCTACTTATAATCAGTGAGCTCAGATCGATATCATCTTGTGCTGGTTACTCTTACTGCACTTGGTTTTTTAGTCACCATGTACAGAGTTGCTTGGAAATGCTGCTAATTGGTTGTTTGCTTGGGCAAGACACTATTCATCCGAGGAGCAGCCCATCTTATTCTTTTGTACTCTGAAGATCTCAAGTCCCGTATCCTTTACTACTTCTGTCTGGGTATCTGTCTCAGGGCGTGGTTCCCATGCATAAAAATACTTCTTTCAGTAATGCATTTACAGGTTCTTTTTGGGTCCGTATGCGTTTGCACATCTTTGAGAGAAATATTGGCTTTCCTGTTTTATGAGTCTCTGAACATAATAGATATGTCACTACTGCAATGAACCCATATGGAACACATCCGAGCCTGAGTGAGCAGCACGACCTGTTTGATGCCAAAGGATTGCATGATGGCAAGGGTATTGGAGCGAGATTGACACCAGAACCTCCGGTGAACCAGAGATGTGCAGGAAAAAAAAGAAAAAAACAAGGCAGTTTCGAAGAAACAAACAAGGAGAAGAGATCGAAGGTATTTGAAGTTGGGTTAGATTAAGGGATATGGACAAGGAAGAAGAAGAAAAGAAAGTGAGAGATGAGAGAGAGTAACGGGAGCTGTGAAATTGCCTCAGGAAGAAGATCTCCCGTTTCACTGCCAGCAGGGATTAAACCTTTTTCTGATGCTACTGAAGACACAGCGAGAGACCTCCAGACCGTTTTCCACATCTTCTAATGGAACCTCTAGTGTTCCCTTTGGCTCCCTAACTGATGATGTACCTCCATTTGGACAAAGCGAAGGTGACTGCATGCATCACCAAAGTCCTTGCTTTTCAGTTTGGTAATTGTAACAAGGGAAGTAATCCCTGGCAATGATTGTTGATGACTATTTACAAATTTAATATGTTTGTCTATGTGCCCATCTGAATATCGTATTGTCTATCGAGACATGCATTCTGATTTCATCTGAGTGTATGAGATCTTTCCTTAATTGTGACTGTACTAGTCCACACAGCATGACGTAAAGCATGTTGCATTCTTTGATGAGAAGCTCTTGTCTCAGCTTCTAACTTCGTTGAAGCATGTTGTGAAAAGACAAAAAAAAAAAGCATCAGCAGTCTTTGCCAAGTTTAATCTTAGACAGGAATTAATCTACTAATAATGGAATGAATTATTGTCCACTGAACATTGTCATGTCATGCCTTGTGGACAGTGTCTTATTTTTCATCATCGAGCAAAACAAAAATCCTAAATATGCTTTTGGCTTAGAGGGGAATAATTAGTTATTGATGTATTATATGATAAGGGAATGACAGTTGATGAAGCTATGATAAAATAGAATTGGAATTAGAAGTATATTGTATTGCCATGTTGTTTAAGTACAAGACATTTCTACACATAGAAAGGCATCAGGAATATAAGATTGACTCTGATTCACTTTCTCTATGTTCGAACTCTGGGATTGCTACTGGAAAATTGAACTTCTTGTTAGTAGAAAAGATACTTTCGTCAAAAGGCGCTCTGTACACTTGCCAGAAAACTACGGTCTCTTGAACAGTTAAGCTTGATGATCACAACTGTAAACTGAATTTAAAGGGAACAGTTATTGCCGATAAATCATTGCAAGATTGGCATTCAATGCACAGGACAAAGAAAAATGATGTAATGTGTGGGAGGAGATTAGATATAGCTTTCATCGTCAAGTGAAAGCTGCTCTTTTCTTGAGCAACAGGCTTAAAAGCCTCATTGCGCTTATCGATATGCCAAAATATTTAGTAGTTTTTAAGGTTTTGATGAATCATAATAAATAGAAAGAGAGATATATGCAGAGGATCCGAAGTGTAAGACAATCTTTTGGATCTTTAAGACCAGGTGACTTCTTCTTGATGATCAAACAAGGACATGCCAGATACCTGAAATTTAGCAACAATTTAGATGTGCAGGCAGGGATTCAGAAGTTTTGCGAACAAGTATCCAAGGCCAGAGCTGGAGAAAGCTACAAGAAGTTAACTTTGGCATCTTTGGATATCCTATTCTATGACAAAACATATGTGCTATTGATAAGGAGAGCTAAGTAGAAACATATTGATGAAACAAATAACTAAAAACCAGCTTATGCATTCTCTGTTGAGGTAAAAGCACAATCTACGTAGGCGCTCATTGCAGTGCCAACAGCATTGCAATCTATACATTCATCCATAGACGTGCTGGAAACCAAGCCAACTTAGACTTACCCAGTAATGCAGCCGCCATTACAAAATTCAACTCTAAATTGAATAGCCAACAGAGACACCGATCACTACCAAATAAGAAGTCCGTCTTAGAAAAAGATCATTTAAAATTTTTGCTCAAACAGGATTTAAGAAAGTCAGATGTTGCCAATCTACAATAATCAACTTTACCCATTCAAAGATATTACCACAGTCAAAACTCACACAACAAAATTAGAGACAGAAGTGGGCTTCAAAAGAAGCACTCACCAAGAATTGAATTTCTGAGAGAGAGTTTGATTGCATACAATAGAATTCCATCACTAATATCCTTTTCAAGAGATCAAATTTTTCCCGTTGGTCACCAAATTAGAAAAAACAATACTAATTCAAGATCAAGCCTAATCCACCATGTGAAGAAGGCTGAAGTGGAACTTGCGCTCACTAGGATCCCAATATATCCCGACCTCATCGCCAACCTCCAACGCCCTCCGTTTCACGAACTCCTTGATCCAACCCCCCTTGAGGGCATAGGACCCAGACGATGCCCAGAACACAAACACCAGTCGATGCTCAGAGCACGTATCCATGTCCCTCACGATGACGTCGGCCCCCTTGCCGCTCTCGACTTGCCTCACTGTCTCCTCGTCCATCCATCGGAGAAAGTGGCTCTTCACAAAGTCCCGCCCGATCAAGAGCCTCGACAGGTGGCCGAGATCGCTTTGCGTAAGCCTCTTCTTGACCTTATAAGGGTCGAAGACCAGCGTCAGCTCTGTGGAAATTTCCTCGGCGTCACATCCTGAGGCCTCTTTCTTTCCCTTCTGCGTTCTTTTGCACTTCGCTTTCTTCTCCGCAATTAAGGATTCGGCATTGGTAAGTGAGGCCATGGATTTTCGCTTCGGTTGGGCAGGAACGACTTCTCGACGAGGGCCGCTGACTTCCTTCGTGTTCTGATCAAGCGCGAGGGGAAAGAACTCGCGAGCCGGCACCACTCCTGCAGAGGAAACACCTCTGGCCCCTTGGTCGCCATTCTTCTCCCGATCGTGCAGATAAGAAAGGCACGACGAACACTCTATCGACGGCGGCGAGTGGACCTCGCTTCTCAGGTGGTCGCCAATGGGTTTCTTCTCGTCATCATGTAGATAAGAAACGCGCGACGACGAAGAGTGCATCAATGGCGGCGAGTGGACCTCGCCTCTCAGGACGTCGCCGATGGGAGGCGATCTGGGGCCTGACAATTCGATGAGCTTCATGGGTTTTTGGTTGAAGAAACAGAAAAACACTCCGCCAGAACAACAAGGGCAACAGGACGGGTTGCAGAGAAATTCAGAGAGAGCGAAAGAGAGAAAGACAACGTTGGAGAGAGAATAGGAAGACAGAGGACGATGAGGACTCGGAGGCTACAGAGAGGGAAATATATGGGTTAGTTTTCCGTTGGAATTGGGATGGCATAGAGTCTAGTTTACGAGTGCGCTGAGGAGTGAGAGTTTCTTTCCTAATTCGAGTCAGGTTAAGAGAATAATAAAATAGGAAATAATTTCAAGATTCAAGATTGAAGAGTGATTTCCAATGGAAACTGTACTATCTCAAACACTTTAATTGTTATAATAATGAGTTGGAGATAATTTCCTGGAGCTTCTTCTTTTTGTTACATCAATTACACAATGTAATTATAGGATGGAATTTTAAAAGGCTGGAAATTTTTTTGATTTATTTTTCCCAAAGATTTTTTTTAAACGGATATAATAATGAGTTTATAGAAAAAACACAGCTAAGCACGAGTTTATAGAAAATTTGCAAAAAAATGATACAAAATAAAGAAAAGAGATGGCGTTGGTATGGGACACAGTAAGCTTGTTTTATCTTTGTCTTCTTCTTTTTCCTTTTTCTTTTTTATCAATTTGTTCACATTATTAGGGAAATTTGTAATCTTTAGAAAAAGAGTAATAGCATGAAGTTTTATTGTTACAACTCCCTATTTTCCTTGGAAATTCAATTCTTGATGAGTGTTCGTTTGAAAGTGAGAGTGTTTTAGAATATATATTTTTCTGAGTTTTTTTCCCACTGTTGTGAATATTAAAAATTTAATCTTATACATATTTACATTTTATAAAGTGATGTTCCACTAGACTAGATGCTTGAATTATTTCTCAGAAATTGGGATGAAATTGAATTCTTCCCTGAATGCTGAAAATCCTTGGCAGTCCAGAACAATACATGTTGACGACTAGCAAGTAAGGACTACAAAAGTTTAACCTCTAATAAAGTTGCATTTGCTAAAAAAACAAAAAGAGAGAGAATGTGCCATTATTTAGATAGGCTCTGTTTATTGTATGAAAAATGAACAATTTAAAAATATTTATAAATTCTTTTATATCTCTAAAAAATAAATAATAAATATTTTTACATTAGCGAAAATATTTAGATATAATTATTTACTTAAGTAAGAAGAAAAAATGAAAAACATAATAAACAAGGATAAACAAAAAAGAGGATAGGAAAATCAAAATACATATAAATTAAGGGTCCATTTATTTCTTAAATAATAGATGATTTAAAAATTATTTTTAAAAAAATTAATTGCTTATATAGAGAAAAAACTAAGGGAACAAAAAATATTTTTATTACTATCAAACTTGTTTGACATAATTGGTGTTGATAATGAAAAAAATTATTTAATACATATTTTAAAAAAATATAAGTAATTATATTTATAAAAATACTTTCATATTTTACTTTTTGCAAAAATAAACCAAACTGAATCAATGGAAAATAATGATAATTGGTAACACCTCAACTGTTAGGCCCTTTACGTGCTTGGTCAACGCCATGTAAGATCTATAATAGTCTATTCATCAGTTACGTGTACACGCTGGCCCACTCTGTCTTCATTTGACTCTGTTTTTCGTGCCAGCCGGCGCCGCCGCCGCCGCCACCGCCAGCGGTGGCAAACCCTTTGGCCAGGGCCCGAAGAGTGTGGCCAACCAGCCCCAGCAGAGGTTCGAGACGGAGGACAAGGAGGCTTGCCTCCAGGACGTGCTCCGAGACTGCGGCAGAGCGATGGACATCGTCCCCACCTTCGCCCCTCCTCGAAGCGCGGCCTGGGCTTGGCTTCCCGCCTCTGCGTCTCCGCATGCCGACCCACCAAGACCAACTCCATGTCCTTGGTCGTCCCCACTTGCTCTTACATCTCGGTCCGTTCTCGATACCCTTTGTCCGCTTCCTCTGTTTTGGATTTGTTTCTTCGTCATGGAACACTATGCCCACCGGGAGTCCGATGAAATTACTCTGACGATGGAACTGGGGTTTTGTGGTTTCTGTGGTGTTGCTTGGTGATTGGAAAAGTGGAGCAATTCAATTCAATGGTCTGGTTCAGTTACTGTTTTAGTCGTCTACTATCACTCATTCTTCCTGGACCCCGCAGAATTGCTCGTTTCTGTACTGTTTCTTTGCCTAGTTCCTTTCTGTACTTATAATCACTGAACTCGGATCCATATCTTCTCATGCTGGTACTCTTACTGAAATCGGTTTTTCAATTTCTAATGTATAGAGTTGCTTGGAAATGCTATTAATCGTTTGCTTAGGCAGGACACTTTCTTCCAAGGAACCCATCTTGGAATTCTTTTGTGCTGCAAAGAGCTCAATTCCTATATATAAATTTTCTTCTCATGCTTGGTGAAAATAAAAGTGAGTCTGTGAGTGTAGCTTGAGCTGCTCTTTTTTATTTTTGCTTTCGTGGTAGTTGTCTCAGTAGGTATCTGTTTCCCCTGCATTAAGATGCTTCTTTCACTAATGTATTTACAGGTTCTTCTTGGGTCCGTAAGCAGTTTCACATCTTTGAAAGAAACATTGACTTTCCTGGTTTATGCGTCTCTAAGCAAAATAGACATGTTGCAACTGTGACGCACTAATATAAAACATATGCAGAACCTGAGGGAGCAGTCCAAGTTGTCCAATGCCGAAGGATCGCGTGGTGGCAAGGTTATCAAGGGCAAGATTGACGATGGAATCGTCAGCAAATGAGAGACGTACGAAGAAAAAAGGAAGCTGTGAAGAAACGAAAAAAGAGGAGAGAGAAGAGATTTGAAGTTGGGTCGAGATTTAGGGATTTGAATCCGGAAGAAGAAGAAACAAAGTGAGAGATGACTGAGGGAGCAACGGGAGCTATGAGGAAACAAGAAGGAGTCTGATGAAGTCAGGTGGGGCCTAGTATGTACATGTGGCAACTGATGAATGGATTACTGTGAATCCAATGCGGCACCACTCAAGCACCCAATCATCAATTCTGAGACAGCTAATAAATTACCTCATGAAGGGAAAGATCTTTCATTTCATTGTCACCATGGGTTGGAGCTTCTTCTAATGCTACAGAAGACATAGCAAGAAGCATCCAGATCGTTGCCATATCTTCTGATGAAACCTCTAATGTTCCCTTTGGCTCCATAAGTGATGATGTACGTTCATCTAGACAAAGCAAAGGCAATTTCATGAATTGCCAAAGTCCTTGTTTCGCAGTTTGGTAGTTGTAATGATGGAGGTAATATCTGGCAATGTTTGTTGACAACTATTTACAAATGTAATATGTTTATCTATGTATGCATGTGAATCTTGGATTGTCTGTCAAGACCTACATTTGGGTTGCATCTGAGTGTATGGAATTCTTTCTTAATTGTGACGGTACTAATCCATAGGGATAGATGTAGAACATTCGCAGTTGTAGAACTAATCCATCTTGTTGCAGCTTCTGCCTTCGTTGAAGCATGTTGAGAAAAGGAAGGGGAAAAAAAGGAAAAAAAAACATCAGCAGACTTTAGTTTTATACCGGAAACATTCTACTATCATGGAATGAATTATCCTCCATCGGACAGTGTCGTGTCATGCCCTGTGGACATTGTGTTAGTCTCCATCATGCACGGAAACAAAAATCCTAAATTTACTTTCGGCATTGAGGGGAATAATTAGTTGTCTATGTAGTATGATATGTGATTGCTAGTTGATGAGACGAAGATAAGATAAAAAGTGCTAGTTGATGAGACGAAGATAAGATAAAAAGTGCGATTAGCAGCATATTATATGAGCCATGTGGTCTGAATACAAAACATATTTGTGTGCAGAAAAACATTAGGAGAGTGAGATTGACTGTGATTCACTTTCATTGGATTCAGAAACTGGGATTGCTTCCTGAAGAACGGTACTCCCCTTGAGGCCAGTGTCAGATCTTAGATCACCTCTCCTTCCTCCCCCTGAGTTAATCACAATTGCAAGAAAACTATACGACGGAGCCAAATCTCAACGGAGCTCGCATCAGTGTTGTTAAATTGGTGCAATCAACGAACCTTTCTGTTCCGGGTAGAGTTAATGAGTGTGATGAATTGTGGGTTAGAGCTTTTTATTTTTTTGCTATTACTTTTATTTTTTTATTTTGGCATTAGACAGATAACTAAATTTACATGTTAGTGACAGAGAGTTCATGAAAAACTGTCCTCTCTGGATTGTGGTCACAACGGAAATCCTCTACTTGGAAAGTACTTGAATCTCAATGATATCCTTTTGAGTAACTCCGAACTACTCTTGAAAATTTTTTAAATTAGTGATACATCAACGATTTTCTTTTGATCTCTCCTCTTCCATTTCATCAAAGATATTTTATGGCACATTTGATCCCGAAAAAACAAATAAATAAAGAGAAGGGATTTCCTAAAACCAATAAATTCATGTTAAAGACAAACAAACAGACAAACTGCCTTTGCTTGGAAGTGAGAAGCTAAAATCCATATTGATTGCTCACCTTTCGAAATGATACAAAGTCAATGGCGATCTTTTGGATCTTTAGGACCGGGTGACTTTTTCGTGATGATCAAACATGGACAGGCCAGATACTTGAAATGCAACAAACTATTAAGCTTTGCAGGCAGGAATGTAGAAGTTCAAGGCCAAAGCTGGAGAAAGCTACAAGAAGTTAACTTTGGTGCCTTTTGATATCCTACACTATGGCAAAACAGCTGAGCTGTTGATTTGGACAGTTCAGAAGGAACATCTTGATGAAACAGCGACTTACCCAGTAATGCGACCGTCATTACAAAATTCAACTCTAAAATCATAAGCAAATATGAATTTGTCTTAAGCTGGAGAAAGCTACAAGAAGGTCAGTTGTTGCCAATCTACATTAATCAACTTTACTCATTCGAAGATATTACCACAGTGAAAACTCACACAACAAAATTAAAGATAGAACTGGGCTTAAAAAGAAGCACTGACCAAGAATAGAATTTCCGAGAGATAGTTTGATTGCATACAAAAGATTTCCATCACTAATATCCTTTTCTAGAGATCAAAATTTTTCCTATTGGTAAAAAAAGAAAAAAGAACAAAGAAAGCAATACTGATTCAAGATCAAGCCTAATTCGCCTTGTGAAGAAGGCTAAAGTGGAACTTGCTAGCACTAGGCTCCCAATATATGCCGACCTCATCGCCAACAGCCAACCCCCTCCGTTTCACGAACTCCTTGATCCAACCCCCCTTGAGGACGTACGACCCAGACGACGCCCAGAACACGAACACCATTCGATGCTCAGAGCACGTGTCCATGTCCCTCACGATGACGTCAGCCCGCTTGCTGCTCTCGACTTGCCTCACCGTCTCCTCGCTCATCCATCGGAGAAAGTGGCTCTTCACCAAGTCCCGCCCGATCAAGAGCCTCGACAGGTGGCCGAGATCGCTTTGCGTAAGCCTCTTCTTGATCTTATAAGGGTCGAAGAGCAGCGTCAACTCTGTGGAAACTTCCTCGGCATCACATCCTGAGGCCTCTTTCTTTCCCTTCTGCGTTCTTTTGTACTTCACCGTCTTCTCCACAATAAAGGTTTCAGGATCGGTAAGTGAGGCCATGGATTTTCGCTTCAGTTGGGCAGGAACGATTTCTTGACGAGGGTGGCCGACTTCCTTCGTGTTCTGATCAGGCGTGAGGAGGAAGAACTCGGGAGACGCCACCACTCCTGCAGATGAAATACCTGTGGCCCCTTCGTCGCCATTCTTCTCCTGATCTTGCAGATAAGAAAGGCATGACGAAGAGTCCATCGACTCCGGCGAGTGGACCTTGCTTCTCAGGTGGTCGCCAAAGGGTTTCTTCTTCTCGTGATCCTGCAGATAAGAAACGCGCGATGACGAAGAGTCCATCGACAATGACGAGTGGACATCGCCTCTCAGGACGTCGCCGATGGGAGACGTTTTGGGTGCCAACAAATCGACGAGCTCCATTGGTTTGTGGTGAAAGAAACAGGAAAGTGCTTCGTGAGAACAACAGGGGCAACAAGGTGCTGAGAAATTCACAGAGAGAGCGAAAGAGAGAGAGACAACGTTGGAGAGGGAGTAGAAAGACAGAGGACGACAGGGACTTGGAGAAATAGAAAGAGAGAGAGGGGGAAATATATGGTTAGTTTACCGTTGGAATTGGGATGGCTTTGTAGTCAAGTTTCGAGAGTGTGCTGAGGAGTGAGAGGTTCTTTCCTAATTTGAGTCAGGTTAAGATTAGGAAAATAGGAAATAATTTCAAGATTCAAGATTTATTTCCTAATTTGTTACATTGTTTTCATCATGTAATAGGACGGAACTTTAGAGAACTGGAACAAAACTAAATGTTTTTAATTCTTTTTTAAGAAAATAAAGATTTGTAAATGTATATGATAATGAGTTTATCACAAACTTGGAAAAAATATTGTCCACTCGTTTTTGAGAGTGCACTGAAAAGTGAGAAGTTCTTTCATAATTTGAGTCAGTTTAAGAGACTGATAGAATAGGAAATAATTTCAAGATTCAAAATTGAAGATTGATTTCCACAGAAACTCTAATATCACAAACTCGTTAATAATTATAATAACAAGCTGAAGATAATTCCCCGGAGCTTCTTCTTTTTGTTACATTATTTACATCATGTAATAGGATGTAAATTTAAAAGGATGGAAATTTTTCTTTTGATTTATTTACACAAAATAAAATTTTTGAAATGTATATAATAATTAGTTTATAGAAAAAAAAACACAGGTAATTACATTGCAAAAAAATGCACAAAATAAAGAAAAGAATCAGCGTCGGTACGGGATATTGTAAACTTGCTTCATCTTTGTCTTTTTTTTTTTATCAATTTGTTCACATTTTTCAAGCGGCGCACTTTTCTGTTTTTGTTAGATTACCTCCCTATAAGGTTTTAATTGAATATGTTACAAGGATGATATCACCAAAAACCTTAAAAATCATCAATAATCTTAAATTAGTATTTCTTTTGGTTGGTGACCAGCGGGAAATTTGTAATCCTTAGAAAAAAAAAGCAATAGCATGGAAATTTTTAGTTACACGCAATCATGCTATCTTTATTTTCTTAAGAATTTCAATTCTTAGAGAGAGTCCTTTTGAAAGCGAGAGTGTCTTTAATTTTCTTGAGCCTTTTATTTCCACTGTGATTTTTGAACATAAAATTTTTTTTTTTTTGGTAAAGGTAAGAAATATATTTTTTTAATGTTATATATACTTACATTTTATAAAGTGACATTCCAAAAAAACAGATGCTCCAATTATTTCCAGGAAATTAGGATGAAGTTGAATTCTTCCTCTGTTAAGTTGAAAATCCTCTACACTCCAGAACAATACATGTTGATGCCCAGCAAGTAAGGGCTACAAAAGTTTAATCTCTAATAAATTTGCATTTCCTAAAATAAAAAGCGAGAATGCATCAATATTCTATTTATTTTGCAGAAAATGAATACTTTGAAATATATTTTAAAATGATCACTCATATCTTAAAAAAATAATAATAATAATAAATATTTTTGATGTTTGTAAAAAAAATTATATATAATTTGTTATCAATAATAAAAGCATTATCATTAATTAATTATTTCATGAAATACAAGTATGATCTTGGAAAAATATTTTTTTAAATTATTATTTTTTACGAATAAATAAAATTTAATGAAAATTAAAGAATAAATGTAGTACAAACAAAATTCGATCCCACTGAGGCCTCGTCCTATGCAGATAGCTCCACCCGAGGAGTACATTGTCCCATTATTTTCCAAGATTACGTAAGTAAGATGAAAAAGTGAAAAGAAGAAGAAGAAATATTCCATATGAAAAGGAAAGTACGTGGGTATAAATTAAAAAAAAAAATAGGGTCAATACCCTAAAAAATCTCAAACTGGTACACCTGTGACAAATTTACCAAAAACTATTTTTTTTACCACAAAAAACCCTAAACTGGTATAGCTTTGACAAATTTACCCAAAACTAATACACTTGTGACAAATTTACCCTCGGTTAGTTTTTGTTAAATTTTACCGTTAAAATATTAAATTAAATGACATGTAACAGTTGATTGATATACTAATTTGGGATTTTTACACTCAATTTGTCATAGTTTACAATTTTTGTGATTTTTTTGTGATATTGATCCAATTTAGCGGATGATATATTTGTCACAAATTTATTAGTTTAGGGTTTTTTGCGGTCGAATAAATTAGTTTGGGGTAAATTTATCATAAATGTAACAGTTTAGGGTTTTTTTTATGGTCAGTTGGGGTAAATTTGTCACAGGTGTACTAGTTTGGAGTTTTTTATGATCAAAAAGATAATTTAGGGTAAATTTGTTACATGTGTACCAGTTTGGGATTTTACATGGTATTTACCCAAAAATATATTAGAGAAAGACGAATGGAAGAAATTAAGCCTCCATTTATTTGTTGAAAAATGAATAATTTTAAAAAAATATTTTAAAAAAATTATCGTTTGTATCACATACAAGAATAAATAAACAATATTAAAACCATCGAAAGTATTTAGATACAAAGATTATTGATAGTAAAAAAAATTATTTACTAATTACTTTAATAATATAAGTAATTATATTTATAAATGATAACAGGGAACATGTCAGATGTGAGGCCCCCCTTACGTGCTTGATTAATGCCACGTGAGAGATCTATAGTAGAGTAGGCCCATTCATCAGTTACGTGTACACGCTGGCCCCCTCTGACTTCATCAGACCCTCTTTTCCGTTTCTTCGCGGCTCACCAGACGGTGACCGCCGCCACCGCCGATGGTGGAGCCTCCGGCGAGGGCCCGAAGAATGTCTGGAACGGGCCCCGACAGAGGTTCGAGACGGAAGACAAGGAGACTTGCCTACGGTACGCGCTCCGAGACTCTGTGGCAGAGCGATGGACATCGTCCCAACGTTCGCTCCTCCTTCGAAGCGAGGCCTGAGCTTGTCATGGAACGCTATGCACACCAGGCGTCCGATGAAATTACTCTGACGATGGAGGTGGGTTTCCGTTGTTCCTTTGGTGTTGCTAAGTGCTCCGAAGAAATTGAGCAATTCCAATGTTCTGGTTCAATTACTGTTTTAGTCGTCTATCATCACTCATTCTTTCTGGAACTCACAGAATTGTTTGTGCCTGTACTGTTTCTTCGCCTAGTTCGTTTCTGTAATTATAATCAGTGAATTCGGATCCATATCTTCTTGTGTTGTTAATCTTACTGCCCTCAGCTTTTCAATCACTATGTATTGAGAGTTCTTGGAAATGCTACTAATTAGTTTGTTTGGGCAGGGCATTTTTTTTCCGTGTAACTCATTTTGGAATTCTTCTGTACTCTAAAGATCTCAAGTCCCATAAGTAAAAGGTTTTTTCTAAACTGGGTGAAAATAATTGCAAGTTCGAGATTGTCAAGTCGATGTAGCTGCTAGCTTGACCTTTTCTCTTTTACTTCTTTCTCAGTATCTCTCTATAGGGCGTGGTTCCCTTGCATATACATACTTCTTTCGGTCATGCATTTGCAGGTTCTTATTGAGTCTGTGACTCCGTATGTGTTTACATATCTTCGAGAGAAGTATTGACTTTCCTGTTTTACGTGTCTCTGAACACAATAGACACGTTACTACTGCGAAGTCATCCATGTAAAATATATCTAAAAGCTGAGTGAGCTGTTCGATGTCAAAGGATCCCGCAGCAGCGAGGGTATCAAACTATCAAGGGCGAGATTGAACCACCAGTAAACCAGAGGAGGAAAAAGCAAAAAGAAATAACTGAAAGAAACAAAAAAGTAGAAGACATTTGAAGTCGCAATTCTATTTAAGGATTTGAAGTAAGGAAGAACAAAAGGAGAAAATGAGAGAGATAAGAGAGAGTAATGGGAGCAGTGAGGACACAAAAAAGGAGCGTTGAAGTTAGAGTGGGAGCTGTGGGTACACATGGCGACTGATGAATGAACTGCTGTAAATCCTATGTGGCACTAATCAATCGCCCAATATTTTCTCTCAAGGATAATTATCAATTCCGAGACAACTATGACGAAGATCTCCCATTTCACTGTCTCGAAGGGATGGGAGTTTTTTCTGATGCTACAGAAGACACAGCGATAAATCTCCACACCGTTTTCCATATCTTCTGATGGAGCCTCTAGTGTTCCCTTAGGCTCCCTAAGTGATGATGTAGCTCCATCTGGACAGAGCATGGGCGACTGCATGCATCACCAAAGTCCTTGTTTGCAGTTTGGTAGTCGTAACAATGGAGGTAATCTCTGGCAATGGTTGTTGACAACTACTACAAGTGTAATATGTTTGTCTATGTATGCATGTGAATACTGTATTGTCTATCAAGGCCTACATTCTGATTGCACCTGAGTGTATGGAATTCTTTCCTTAATTGTGACCGTACTAATCCACAGGAACAGATGTAGAATATTTACGGTTGTAGAACTAATCCATCTTGTTGCAGCTTCTGTTTTTGTTGAAAAAGAGTCGTGAAAAGAAAACAAAGCATCGGCAATCTTTAATCTTGTGCAGGAAACGTTCTACTATCAATGGAATGAATTATCCTCCGTTGGACATTGTCATGACATGCCTTGTGGACATTGTCTTAATTTACATCAGTGAGCGAAGCAAAATTCCTAAATTTGCTTTTGGTGTTAAACCAGGCAAGTGGAGTTTTCACTGACTTTGTACAAGTCTAGAGCTGCTGTTAGGGTCTTGAGTTAATGGATTAGCTCTGCCTAGCTGTGCATGTCGATTTCGGGCTTGGTATTGCGATGAGGGTGCAGAGGACGGGCGATGAAGCTCTGTCCAGAGTTGGCTCAGTAATGTGTGAGGTCTTCCGCTGTCCAGATGTGACTGTGGAGTCGCTCTTGGGGTCTAAAACACACGGATAAGCTCTAGATAGCTTTGCATGTGCGATCCATGGGCAGTTTTGTTGGCCAATGTCGGAGAGTTGTGGGTGTCGAGTTTTGCCCGATCGACAGCCCATGGACCCAGGTTCTGTGATTGGATTCCTTTAGGCTAAATCTCGGTTATGGGTCTTGAAGATCTGGGTGATTTGAGAAGCTCGGGAAACACTGAAACTCTATCCAGACCTCCCTGAGCTAGTTACTTGGTCCAAAATGTTTAGTAGGCGAGCTCGAGCGATGAACAGTGAAGTTCAGAAGCGGTGCATGTGTGTGACCGTGGGGCTTGGAGTGAGAGAAAGTAGTGTCATAAGGCCGGATAATGCTTAGTGATCGCGGGGTGGTGCTGCAAGCCATGTGGGCTGTGTCCGTGAGACCTGAGTGACAGAGAGGACAGTGCGCCAAGCGTTGGGTTGGTAGTTCATGAGGTTCGAAGTGAGAGCGGGTGTGGTTTGAGAGCCCGGTGAGGTCGGGTGAAGTCCAGCGCGTTTTGTGAGCAAGCCATGAGTCTTGAGTGAGGAGGAGAGTGGTGCCGTGAGCTGAGTGGTGTTCGGTGAGCTTGACACACAAAGAGAGAGAGACCATGGGCTGCGACGTTCCATAATATCCGAGTGAGGAAAAGCGTGCCACGAGTTGTGAAGGAGAGTCGTGTGGACATTCGGAATTTGAACTAGCTGAGGGAAGTGCTCATGAGGGCTTAGAGTGTTTTTGACATAGACGAGACATGCTATATTTCCGTGATGATCAAATAAGTTCCCTTGCTTAGAAGATTTTTGCATATGATAGGGACCCAAAATAACACCATCACTAAAATAATGTACACAGAAAAAAGTGATAAAATAAGGGAACCGAGTCTTGCCTCGAAATTTTTGCTGGTGGCAACGAGATACAAGATAGTGTCACCTTTGTGGTCCTTCCAATTGATCAATTGCTCCTTCTTGTGCTGCTTTCGATGCTCCACCAACCGAACCAGTACTTTAAATTGGTTGTTCTGCACGGTGAGGTGAAGCGCGGTCTTCTCTCGGGTGGTTGTCAACGATCAAACGGGTTGGAGTCAATTGAGTTGGGTCGGGTCGGATCAAACGGACCAAATCGGCACGTGCCGCACGCGTGCTCAACTGATGTCATGATGACGTCATCTGGCAAGTGCCATGCACATGTGTTGATGATGTCAGCTGGTGCGTGTCGCGCACGTGCGTCGCACACACCTGGCATGGAAACGGCACGTGCGTCGCACGCGCCTAGGGGAGACCGTATCAACCACATCTCAAAATCTCAACCGCCATCCATGAAGTTACAAAACGTGATATAAACTCATGACACAATTTATTAAGGAGATCCGATACAGTGGATCACTTGTAGACATCACACAATCAACTGCAGAGAATCAAGGACATCAATCTAACATCTGACCTTGTCGAAAGCTCCAATACTATATTGCTAAAGGCTTGCATGTCTTAGAAAAAGCTCAAGAAATGAGAGATACCATCATCATTTACAACTGCGACTTTTGTCCTTCTTCTCTAACTCCTTATCCTCTGAGTCCTCTTTCTCTGAGTCCTTCTCTAGCCTGTACATATCACCTAGGAGGTGCAACCGAAAAAGGCGTACTAAGAAAAAATTCATAACTACCACCAACGGTCTCTATATCAATAGAAGAACAACTGATACAAGTAGTGTCATGGGCCCCGCAGACAAGTTTGAAGTTAATAACAGGGATGTTGTGAAGGTAAAGTAAGTTACAACCATTGCGATGAGGGATAGCATAAAGCGGTAGCCTGGCGGGGAGATAATTGGTGAGGCAAATGATCATCTGGACTGATAGAAAGAACCCGAATGTGTTGCCGCATAGGAAGAGGCCGTACATCACGAGCTCGACATTACTTAGAGGAGTGGCATAACTTAAGAGTAATTCTAGTCACATTATAGTATAGTTGTTCTGCTCAACTTCCTTGGAATTTTTGTCATTGCAACTTCTACAATTTTTGGAGGCTGAAGCACGAATTGGTACGTTGCGCTCACAATTAGCGCAACGAAGACCAGTAGGGCGTTGCGTATTTCGCCCAAGGACTCTCCCCCTTACTTTAATTTTCTAGATGTTGAACTTGACATCTAGAGGTGTCAAGCCGCTCTCGTTCAAGGCGTTCACCTCAACGACCTCAGACTCCAAAGCATGTCCACGAAGCATGAAGTCGACCACCTACAACTCTTTCCCATCTTTGCTTTAGTCTCATTGATTTTCAAGCATATAGATACTGCATAAATGTTTTTGACATAGACGAGACATCCTATATTTCTGTGATAATTGAATAAGTTCCTGCTTAGAAGATTTTTGTATATGATAGGGACCCAAAATAGCACCCTCATTGAAATAGTGCACAAAGAAAAGTGCGATAACATAAGGGAACTGCGAGTCTTGTCTCGAAAGTTTTGCTAGCGGCAACGAGATGCAAGGAAGTGTTGCCGTTGTAATCCTTCCAAGTGATCAATTGTTCTTTCTTGTGCTGCTTCAAATGCTCCACCAACCAAACCAACACTTTACACCAGTTGTTCTGCACGGTGAGGTGAAGCGCAGTCTCCTCTTGGGTGGTCGTCAAGGATCAAACAGGTCGGAGTCAATTGGGTTAGGTCGGGTCAGACGGACTAACCCGGCACATGCCGTGCGTGTGCTCGGCCGATGTCACAATGACATCATCTGGCACGTGCCATGCGCATGCGTTGATGATGTTAGTTGGCGCGTGCCGCGCACGTGGGTCGCACGCGCTTGGCACGAAAATGGCACGTGCGTTGAACGTGCCTGGCACCAAAACAGCACGTGCGTCATAGACGCCCGGGGGAGATTGTCTCAAGAACATCTCAAAATCTCAACTGCCATCCATGAAGTTACAAAACGTGATATAAACTCACAACACAATTTATTAAGGGGATCCAATGCAGCAGATCGCTTGTAGACATCACACAATTAACTGTAGAGAATCAAGGAGATCAATCTAACATCTAACCTTGTCTAAAGCTCCATTACTATATTGCTAAAGGATTGCATGTCTTAGAAAAAGCTCAAGAAATGAGAGATACCATCATCATTTACGACCGCAACTTTTGTCCTTCTTCTCTAAGTCCTTATCTTCTGAGTCCTCATTCTCTGAGTCCTTCTTTTCTAGCTTGTACATATCACATAGGAGGTGCAATCGAAAAAGGCGTACCAAGAAAAAATTCATAACTACCGCCAGCGGGCTCTGTACCAGCAGAAGAACATCTGATACAAGCAGCGTTAGGGGCCCCACAGGCGAGTTTGAAGTTAATAGCAGGGATGTCGTGAAGGTAAAGTAAGTTACAACCATTGCGATGAGGGATAGCATAAGCGGTAGCTTGATGGGGAGATCTTTGGTGAGGCAAATGATCATCTGGATTGACAAAACTCAAATGTGTTGCCGCATAGGAACAGGCCATACACCACGAGCTCGACATTACTTGGAGGAGTGCCATAACTTACAATAATTATAGTCACGTTATAGTTATTGTTATTATGCTCAACTTGCTTGGAATTTTTGTCATCGACAACTTCTACGATTTTTGGAGGCTGAAGCATGGATTGGTACATTGCGCTCACAATCAGTGCAGCGACGAGCAGAAGAGCGTTGCGTATTTCCCCTAACTCTCCCCCTTGGTTTAATTTTCTAGATGTTGAACTTGATGATAATTGAGGAGCATTTGTGACTGGTTCCCCATCTGATTGGTGACCGTTACCTCCCTCCATATCGTCATCGTCCGTTGAGACTGGTGTTGAAGCAGGTGAGTTTGATCATCCTCCTCTGCACATAGCTCCCGCCCGTGTGAGAATTTATCTGATCTCTCTATCTCGTGCTCCCCTTGACGAGGGAGTTGAGACATCTAGAGGTGTCAAGCTGCTCTCGTTCAAGGCATTCACCTCAACGACCTCAGACTCCAAAGCATGTCCACGAAGCATGAAGTGGACCACCTACAACTCTTTCCCATCTTTGTTTTAGTCTCATTGATTTTCAAGCATTTAGATACTGCATAAATGTTTTTGACATAGACGAGACATCCTATATTTCCGTGATGATCGAATAAGTTCCTGCTTAGAAGATTTTTGCATATGATAGGGACCTAAAATAGCACCCTCATTGAAATAATGCACAAAGAAAAGTGCGATAAAAGAAGGGAACTGCGAGTCTTGTCTTGAAAGTTTTGCTAGCGGCAACGAGATGCAAGGAAGTGTTGCCGTTGTAATCCTTCCAAGTGATCAATTGTTCTTTCTTGTGCTGCTTCAAATGCTCCACCAACCAAACCAACACTTTAAACCAGTTGTTCTGCACGGCGAGGTGAAGCGCAGTCTCCTCTTGGGTGGTCGTCAAGGATCAAACAGGTCGGAGTCAATTGGGTCAGGTCGGGTCAGACGGACCGACCCGGCACATGCCGTGCGTGTGCTCGGCCGATGTCACAATGACATTATCTGGAACGGCCCACGCGCAAGCGTTGATGATGTTTGCTGGTGCGTGCTGCGCACGTGGGTCGCACGCGCTTGGCACGAAAATGGCACGTGCGTTGAACGTGCCTGGCACCAAAACAGCACGTGCGTCGCAGACGCCCGGGGGAGATCATCTCAAGAACATCTCAAAATCTCAACTGCCATCCATGAAGTTACAAAACGTGATATAAACTCACAACACAATTTATTAAGGGGATCTAATGCAGCAGATCGCTTGTAGACATCACACAATCAACTGTAGAGAATCAAGGAGATCAATCTAACATCTAACCTTGTCTAAAGCTCCATTACTATATTGCTAAAGGATTGCATGTCTTAGAAAAAGCTCAAGAAATGAGAGATACCATCATCATTTACGACCGCAACTTTTGTCTTTCTTCTCTAAGTCCTTATCTTTCGAGTCCTCATTCTCTCGAGTCCTTCTTTTCTAGCTTGTACATATCACCTAGGAGGTGCAATCGAAAAAGGCGTACCAAGAAAAAATTCATAACTACCGCCAGCGGCCTTTGTACCAGCAGAAGAACACCTGATATAAGCAGCGTTAGGGGCCCCGCAGGCGAGTTTGAAGTTAATAGCAGGGATGTCGTGAAGGTAAAGTAAGTTACAACCATTGCGATGAGGGATAGCATAAGCGGTAGCTTGACAGGGAGATCTTTGGTGAGGCAAATGATCATCTGGACTGACAAAACTCAAATGTGTTGCCGCATAGGAAGAGGCCATACACCACGAGCTCGACATTACTTGGAGGAGTGCCATAACTTATAGTAATTCTAGTCACGTTATAGTTATTGTTATTATGCTCAACTTGCTTGGAATGCTTGTCATCGACAACTTCTACGATTTTTGGAGGCTGAAGCATGGATTGGTATGTCGCGCTCACAATCAGTGCAGCGACGACCAGAAGAGCGTTGCATATTTCCCCTAACTCTCCCCCTTGGTTTAATTTTCTAGATGTTGAACTTGATGATGATTGAGGAGCATTTGTGACTGGTTCCCCATCTGATTGGTGACCGTTACCTCTCTCCATATCGTCATTGTCCGTTGAGACTGATGTTGAAGTAGGTGAGTTTGATCATCCTCCTTTGCGCACAGCTCCGGCCCGTGAGAGAATTTCTATGATCTATCTATCTCGTGCTCCCCTTGACGAGGGAGTTGAGACATCTAGAGGTGTCAAGCCGCTCTCGTTCAAGGCGTTCACCTCAACGACCTCAGACTCCAAAGCATGTCCACGAAGCATGAAGTGGACCACCTACAACTCTTTCCCATCTTTGTTTTAGTCTCATTGATTTTCAAGCATTTAGATACTGCATAAATGTTTTTGACATAGACGAGACATCCTATATTTCCGTGATGATCGAATAAGTTCCTGCTTAGAATATTTTTGCATATGATAAGGACCCAAAAAAGCAACCTCACTGAAATAATGCACGAAGAAAAGTGCGTTAAAATAAGGGAACTGCGAGTCTTGTCTCGAAAGTTTTGCTCGCGGCAACGAGATGCAAGGAAGTGTTGCCATTGTAATCCTTCCAAGTGATCAATTGTTCTTTCTTGTGCTGCTTCAAATGCTCCAACAACCAAACCAACACATTAGACCAGTTGTTCTGCACGGCGAGGTGAAGCGCAGTCTCCTCTTGGGTGGTCGTCAAGGATGAAATAGGTCAGAGTCAATCGGGTAAGGCGGGGTCAGACGAACCGACCCGGCACATGTCGTGCGTGTGCTCGGCCGATATCACAATGACATCATCTGGCACATGCCACGTGCATGCGTTGATGATGTTAGCTGGCGCGTGCCGCGCACGTGGGTCGCACGCGCTTGGCACGAAAATGGCACGTGGCTGGCACCAAAACGGCACGTGCGTCGCACACGCCCGGGGGAGATCGTCTCAAGAACATCTCAAAATCTCAACTGCCATCCATGAAGTTACAAAACGTGATATAAACTCACAACACAATTTATTAATGGGATCCAATACAGCAGATCGCTTGTAGACATCACAAAATCAACTGTAGCGAATCAAGGACATCAATCTAACATCTAACCTTATCTAAAGCTCCATTACTATATTGCTAAAGGATTGCATGTCTTAGAAAAAGCTCAAGAAATGAGAGATACCAACGTCATTTACAACCGCAACTTTTGTCCTTCTTCTCTAAGTCCTTATCTTCTGAGTCCTCATTCTCTGAGTACTTCTTTTCCAGCTTGTACATATCACCTGGGAGGTGCAATCAAAAAAGGCGTACCAAGAAAAAATTCATAACTACCGCCAGCGACCTCTGTACCAGCAGAAGAACAGCTGATACAAGCAGCGTTAGGGGCCCCGCAGGCGAGTTTGAAGTTAATAGCAGGGATGTCGTGAAGGTAAAGTAAGTTACAACCATTGCGATGAGGGATAACGTAAAGCGGTAGCCTGGCGGGGAGATAATTGGTAAGGCAAATGATCATCTAGACTGATAAAAAGAACACGAATGTGTTGCCGCATAGGAAGAGGCCGTACATCACGAGTTCGACATTACTTAGAGGAGTGGCATAACGTAAGAGTAATTCTAGTCACATTATAGTATAGTTGTTCTGCTCAACTTCCTTGGAATTTTTGTCATTGCAACTTCTACAATTTTTGGAGGCTGAAGCACGAATTGGTATGTTGCGCTCACAATCAGGGCAACAAAGACCAACAGGGCGTTGCGTATTTCACCCAAGGACACTCCCCCTTACTTTAATTTTCTAGATGTTGAACTTGATGATGATTGGGGAGCATTTGTGACTGGTTCCCCATCTGATTGGTGACCGTTATCTCCCTCCATATCATCATCGTCCGTTGAGACTGGTGTTGAAGCGGGTGAGTTTGATCATCCTCCTCTGCGCATAGCTCCCGCCCGTGTGAGAATTTATCTGATCTCTCTATCTCGTGCTCCCCTTGACGAGGGAGTTGAGACATCTAGAGGTGTCAAGCCGCTCTCGTTCAAGGCGTTCACCTCAACGACCTCAGACTCCAAAGCATGTCCACGAAGCATGACGTTGACCACCTACAACTCTTTCCCATCTTTGTTTTAGTCTCATTGATTTTCAAGCATTTAGATACTGCATAAATGTTTTTGACATAGATGAGGCATCCTATATTTCCGTGATGATCGAATAAGTTCCTGCTTAGAAGATTTTTGCATATGATAGGGACCTAAAATAGCACCCTCATTGAAATAATGCACAAAGAAAAGTGCGATAAAATAAGGGAACTGCGAGTCTTGTCTCGAAAGTTTTGCTAGCGGGAATGAGATGCAAGGAAGTGTTGCCGTTGTAATCCTTCCAAGTGATCAATTGTTCTTTCTTGTGCTGCTTCAGATGCTTGACCAACCAAACCAACACTTTAAACTAGTTGTTCTACACGGTGAGGTGAAAGGCAGTCTCCTCTTGGGTGGTCGTCAAGGATCAAACAGGTCGGAGTCAATCGGGTCAGGTCGGGTCAGACGGACTGACCTGGCACATGCCGTGCGTGTGCTCGGCCGATGTCACAATGACATTATTTGGAACGGGCCACGCGCAAGTGTTGATGATGTTTGCTGGTGCGTGCCGTGCACGTGGGTCGCACGCGCTTGGCACGAAAATGGCACGTGCGTTGAACGTGCCTGGCACCAAAACGGCACGTGCATGGCACATGCCCGAGGGAGATCGTCTCAAGAACATCTCAAAATCTCAACTGCCATCCATGAAGTTACAAAACGTGATATAAACTCACAACACAATTTATTAAGGAGATCCGATATAGCAGATCGCTTGTATACATCACACAATCAACTACAGAGAATCAAGGACATCAATCTAACATCTGACCTTGTCTAAAGCTCTATTACTATATTGCTAAAGGATTGCATGTCTTAGAAAAATCTCAAGAAATGAGAGATACCATCATCATTTACAACCGCAACTTTTGTCCTTCTTCTCTAAGTCCTTATCTTATGAGTCCTCACTCTCTGAGTCCTTCTTTTCTAGCTTGTACATATCACCTAGGAGGTGCAATCGAAAAAGGCGTACCAAGAAAAAAATTCATAACTACCACCAGCGGCCTTTGTACCAGCAGAAGAACAGCTGATACAAGTAGCGATAGGGGCCCCGCAGGCAAGTTTGAAATTAAGAGCAGGGACGTCGTGAAGGTAAAGTAAGTTACAACCATTGCGATGAGGGATAGCATAAGCGGTAGCTTGACAGGGAGATCTTTGGTGAGGCAAATGATCATCTGGACTGACAACACTCAACTGTGTTGCCGCATAGGAAGAGGCCATACACCACGAGTTCGACATTACTTGGAGGAGTGCCATAACTTACAGTAATTCTAGTCACGTTATAGTTATTGTTATTATGCTCAACTTGCTTGGAATTTTTGTCATCGACAACTTCTATGATTTTTGGAGGCTGAAGCATGGATTGGTACGTCGCGCTCACAATCAGTGTAGCGACGACCAGAAGAGCGTTGCATATTTCCCCTAACTCTCCCCCTTGGTTTAATTTTCTAGATGTTGAACTTGATGATGATTGAGGGGCATTTGTGACTGGTTCCCCATATGATTGGTGACCGTTACCTCCCTCCATATCGTCATCGTTCGTTGAGACTGGTGTTGAAGCGGGTGAGTTTGATCATCCTCCTCTGCGCATAGCTCCCGCCTGGTGAGAATTTATCTGATCTCTCTATCTCGTGCTCCCCTTGACAAGGGAGTTGAGACATCTAGAGGTGTCAAGCCGCTCTCGTTCAAGGCATTCACCTCAACGACCTCAGACTCCAAAGCATGTCCACGAAGCATGAAGTGGACCACCTACAACTCTTTCCCATCTTTGTTTTAGTCTCATTGATTTTCAAGCATTTAGGTACTACATAAATAATTTTGACATAGACGAGACATCCTATATTTCTCTGATGATCGAATAAGTTCCTGCTTAGAAGATTTTTGCATATGATAGGGACCCAAAATAGCACCCTCACTGAAATAATGCACAAAGAAAAGTGCGATAAAATAGGGGAACTGCGAGTCTTGTCTTGAAATTTTTGCTAGCGGCAACGAGATGCAAGGAAGTGTTGCCGTTGTAATCCTTCCAAGTGATCAATTGTTCTTTCTTGTGCTGCTTCAAATGCTCCACCAACCAAACTAGCACTTTAAACCAGTTGTTCTACACGGCGAGGTGAAGCGCAGTCTCCTCTTGGGTGGTCGTTAAGGATCAAACAGGTCGGAGTCAATCGGGTCAGGTCGGGTCAGACGGACCGACTCGGCACATGCTGTGCGTGTGCTCGGCTGATGTCACAATGATATCATCTGGCACGTGCCACGCGCATGCGTTGATGATGTTAGCTGGCGCGTGCCGCGCACGTGGGTCGCACGCGTTTGGCACGAAAATGGCACGTGTGTTGCATGTGCCTGGCACCAAAACGGCACGTGCGTCGCACACGCCCGGGGGAGATCGTCTCAAGAACATCTCAAAATCTCAACTGCCATCCATGAAGTTACAAAACATGATATAAACTCACAACACAATTTATTAAGGGGATCCAATACAGCAGATTGCTTGTAGACATCACACAATCAACTGTAGAGAATCAAGGACATCAATCTAACATCTAACCTTGTCTAAAGCTCCATTACTATATTGCTAAAGGATTGCATGTCTTAGAAAAAGCTCAAGAAATGAGAGATACCATCATCATTTACGACCGCAACTTTTGTCCTTCTTCTCTAAGTCCTTATGTTCTGAGTCCTCATTCTCTGAGTCCTTCTTCTCTAGCTTGTACATATCACCTAGGAGGTGCAATCGAAAAAGGCGTACCAAGAAAAAATTCATAACTACCGCCAGCGGCCTCTGTACCAACAGAAGAACAGCTGATACAAGCAGCGTTAGGGGCCCCGCAGGCGAGTTTGAAGTTAATAGCAGGGATGTCGTGAAGGTAAAGTAAGTTACAACCATTGCGATGAGGGATAGCATAAGCGGTAGCTTGACGGGGAGATCTTTGGTGAGGCAAATGATCATTTGGACTGACAAAACTCAAATGTGTTGCCGCATAGGAAGAGGCCATACACCACGAGCTCGACATTACTTGGAGGAGTGCCATAACTTACAGTAATTCTTGTCACGTTATAGTTATTGTTATTATGCTCAACTTGCTTGGAATTTTTGTCATCGACAACTTCTACGATTTTTGGAGGCTGAAGCATGGATTGATACGTCGCGCTCATAATCAGTGCAGCGACGACCAGAAGAGCGTTGCATATTTCCCCTAACTCTCCCCTTGGTTTAATTTTCTAGATGTTGAACTTGATGATGATTGAGGAGCAGTTGTGACTGGTTCCCCATCTGATTGGTGACCGTTACCTCCCTCCATATCGTCATCGTCCGTTGAGACTAGTGTTGAAGCGGGTGAGTTTGATCATCCTCCTCTGCGCATAGCTCCCGCCCGTGTGAGAATTTATCTGATCTCTCTATCTCGTGCTCCCCTTGACGAGGGAGTTGAGACATCTAGAGGTGTCAAGCCGCTCTCGTTCAAGGCGTTCACCTCAACGACCTCAGACTCCAAAGCATGTCCACGAAGCATGAAGTCGACCACCTGCAACTCTTTCCCATCTTTGTTTTACTCTCATTGATTTTCAAGCAATTAGATACTGCATAAATGTTTTTGACATAGATGTGACATCCTATATTTCCGCGATGATCAAATAAGTTCCTTTGCTTAGAAGATTTTTGCATATGATAGGGATCCAAAATAACACCTTCACTGAAATAATGCACAAAGAAAATTGCAGTAAAATAAGGGAACCACAAGTCTTGCATCGAAATTTTTGCTGGTGGCAGCAAGATGCAAGGAAGTGTCGCCTTGTGGTCCTTCCAATTGATCAATTATTTCTTCTTGTGCCGCTTTAGATGCTCCACCAACCGAACCAACACTTTAAACTGACTGTTCTGGATGACAAGGTGAAGCGCGGTCTCCTCTCGGGTTGTTGTCAACAATCAAATGGGTTGGAGTCAATCGGGTCGAGTCGGGTTGGACGGATGGACCTGGCACGTGCCGCGCACGTGCTCGGCCGACGACATGATGATGTCATCTGGCACGTGCCACGTGCATGCGTTGATGATGTTAGTTGGCGCATGCCACACACATGGGTCGCACGTGCCTGGCACGGAAATGGCACATGCGTCGTACGTGTCTGACAGCAAAACGGCAAGTGTGTCACACGTGCCTGGGGGAGACCATATCAACCACATCTCAAAATCTCAACCACCATGAAGTTACAAAACGTGATATAAACTCACAACACAATTTATTAAGGAGATTCGATACAGCAGATCGCTTGTAGACATCACACAAACAAGTGCAAAGAGTTAAGGACATCAATCTAACATCTGACTTTGTCAAAAGCTCCAATACTATATTGCTAAAGGCTTGCATGTCTTAGAAAAAGCTCAAGAAAAGAGAGATACCATCATCATTTACAACCGTGACTTTTGTCCTTCTTCTCTAAGTCCCTATCCTCTGAGTCCTCATTCTCTAGGTCCTTCTCTAGCATGTACATATCACCTAGGAGGTGCAATCGAAAAAGGCATACCAAGAAAAAATTCATAACTACTGCCAATGTCGCGACCCGATCTCGCCGCCCCCTCGAAAAGTGTATCCAAGGTGAGGAAAGGTCGGGTTTAGGAGTACTTTGATGACGAGAGTTTCCTCACGAGATCACGAGCTCTCCCAAGCTCGTACCCCACGCGACAACGGATTTATTTATATGATCTAGGTATTTAACAACCTAAAAATAGACAGGAGTCGCCACTAGCCTCATTTTCGGGGGTCGGCTAGAAACCCAATCGAGGGTCGGGAGTGTTCCCTCGATTTCTCTGCAACCAGATATCTAGGTTCGGGGACTTGGGTTATGCTAATATTGCTATTAGCGCCATTTCGATACCTAAACAGTAGTGTTTTTCCTAATATGTCCATGCGTTTCTTTTTACATTTTCGGGATCATCAATTCCTAGACTAAGTGATCATGCGTGATTGATCATTTTCATGCTATTCTATTTCTAGAAAAAATATAAAGGAAAACAACCAATGAAATTGAAATTGCAAAACATTAAGTAAACAATCAAGAAAAGCAGTTAAACCTATCAGGCAGTCCTAAAAAAAATAAAAGAGAAAACAATTAAAAAGGAAAGAAAGAAAACCCACAACTCGTTGGGTTTTATACAATGCATAGAACCCGAGACATATGTCGGGAAAATGGGTATTACATGAAAATGGTCGGAATGGACATCAACCTCCACCATCTTCACGCCTTCTTCATCTTCAAGGTCCTAATCTAAACCTAATCTAAGAAATTTATGACTAGGTGCATACAAGTGAAAGAAACAATCACAACTAAGATCAAAGCAATTGGGGTAGAACCCATGTAAGATTGGCTCTAAGAAAAAGGCACAGAAATCAAGCACTTTATAAACAGCAACTTTCATGAATGGAATTTATTGAGGCGTATCAAGTTCAAGTAAAGTCAAATTCATGACCGAAAAGCAACAATCGCTAAAGCATGCAAATCAATCATAAGCAAATCAAAGAATGATGCATGATAACCAATTTGTTAAGTCACCTAATCAATGCATGAAAAATCATGAAATTTGAACATGACGTAGGGTTAACTGTGAAGAAAAAGTTTGATTTAGACATTTAACCCTAAATCCACGTGCAAAAGACCACACAAATCCATTAACATTGATATGTGACTTGTCATTAGGAGCAAAATGCATGACAATTTCAGTTGTGGTATATCGACTTGATGCCTGGTTTTTACATGGTCAATGATCTTCAAATGAGGCATGCCATACATCATTGAGAAGCTTATGATATGCTCTAAGTATGTCTAGAAAGCATCAAGCATCAAATATGCTCTTAAGGAACTTGATTGAAGACATTTTCATAGAAACGCAATCAATTAAAATCACAGCACGGATTGCACAAAACATGGATGATATTCATTGAAATGAAGACATAAAGAAAATCTATGAAAGTCCAAGTATATAGAAGGAAATGTCCCGATCATCTATCATGAGACATCGAAGTCCTACTTTGTTCACAAAAATCTATATGAAAAAAAAAAAAAAAAGAAAAGAAACAGGGCAAAATCCAACATTACAGACTGCAGCAACTCAAACGTGACTTTATGGAAGTCATTGACCTTGCTAACAATGATCACTTCATTCAAGCTATACCTTGTTAGAGATTTTATGAAATTTCCAATGACTTTCATGAAAAATTCGACTCCAAACAAGCATGTTCACTAACTCAAATTTGAGCATACGCATCAGGTCTCAAACATGACAGATTCTGGATCGAAATTTGGACATGTGAAAACCATATCAAATGAGATTCAATCAAGGAATTTTACAGCTCGTTGAAAAGATATTCGAACCATCTTCGACTTTCATGAAGACTTCGAACACAGAAAAACACAATAATCAGCTCATATCAAGTTATTTCCACAGAAGGTCAGATCAGCAAAAGAAACAGAACACATCAGCAGATTAGTGCTCTTTGCAAGAAGCATCAGGCAAGGCAAATGATGGCCAAATTGCACATATAATATGTCTATGGAAAGCTTGAGAAGTCTATTACAAATCGCTAGAAGATATTAAGTCCTAATAACATCAGCTACCAGCTCGTTCCAAGGACCGAAACATATTAGTCAAAACAGGCATACGAATTTCCACATCAGAATAGAACATAACAATTTTCCAGAATTACTTCCTGACTTTTAAAGAAGATTTCGTGTGGCTAATGATATCGGATCAGGGTGTATTATAGCTTGCTGGAAAGCTAGTCGAAGCATCTTAAACTCTCATGAAGGCATCAAACACAGAAAACCACAGCAACCAACTCGTATCAGGTCATTTGTACAAAAGGTCATCCAAAACAAAGAACCAACCAGAACAACAAAATCTCAAACAAAGTCAGGGATATTCTAGACATATTCGACCTAGGTAAATGATCTTCAGTTATCATGAAATTTTTATTTGATATAGATTGGAACCTAATGAACAACTTTCATTTAGGCATCAACTTTAGAATCTAATCATAAAAAATCACGTGAAAATGGCAAACATCGCAGGTCATTAAAGGCATGAAAACAGAACACTCAATCACTTACAAATTGTAGCTCCGAATTTCTAAAGAATGCAAATGATCACAATCAACATATTGATCATCTATTATCCATTGCAACATCTATAATCCATGATTTCAGCATGCAATTAGAATTGTGACAGAGCATGCAAGACTGCAAATTGTGATTGTTTGATGACAAATTGCCATGAAATTGAAGCCATATATTCTCACAAACACGTATGAGTTTACTTGATCAAAATGACATCAATCCATAATCAAACTAACCTCAAGTTGAAATCAAATGCACACCCAATCATGGGATATCAAGACAACCGGTTTTCTATGCTACTTGAATTCTCACCATACGAAAGCACAATCCAAGAGAAGGACAAGCAAGGGAATCTTAACACAATACTTCAGCAGAAAACCAAAAAGGACTACAAAATCTGAAGCTTGTAAACCCTGTGAACCCCTATGCCTCTTTTATATTCACTTGGTCCATCAGAAAGTATACAACATATGTCACAATCAATTTCAAAGAAAACAACATTAACATATTCAGCATGCATATTTTTCTAAAAAATTCAAGAGCAGAGATATATCAATCGACCAAAACAATCTATACAAGAATAGAGCATCTAATGTCTAATGTCTGTTTAATAGAAGCATGACCTATGATCTATTCAACTCCAACAAAAATCAATTCCTCATCAAGCATGATTAAATCGCTGTTTGCACTAGTAACATCATATCAAGACCATCATTTTTTTTCCAAAGATAATAGAGTGCTAGATCCAACCGGACATTACACTTTTCAGCTCTAGCAACATAGATCTCAAGTTGCAAACCAAAATTTTCACGTTTGACAGCTGAGTGAACACTTGAGAATTAAGATAGTAGACGGTCTAGAGAAACTTGTTTAAAAGTGATGTGACAAATGGTAAATAAGCATTTACTCTACTGGGTCATGTTCAGCAATCAAATTGATTCTGTCGCTCAAACATATTTGGCGAGCAAGCCTTTATATGCATAGTAATTGTTCATCACAGAAAGCAACTTAGTGCAACAAATACCATGTCACGCAAGTTGAGTAAGTGAACACAACACTTCCAATAGAGGAAACTGAGGAAACAGTGACTACAGAGGTCAAGCCTCAGTTCGAAGAAGCTACCGAAGTTGTCATATGAGAGCTAAGACCAAGCCAAAGTCGATCGTGGAGGAAACTGCAAAGGTGGCGCCGTTGTCGTCGCCGCTGTCGTCATCTCTACTGTCGATGTGAATCTGAGCCCTGTATTTCGAGCTCCTTGACCGGCCATCTCAGCGAGTCAGATCCGGTGCGCGAGAGAGTGATCAAGAGGGAGAGACGTCGATCCGGCCAGACAGATCCAGCGAGAGAATCCCCGATCGAGAGAATCACCGATCGAGCTCCAGAGAGAGAGAGAGAGAGAGCCAGAATCGAAAGAAAACCCCCTTCGATTGAGCGAACCAACCTCCGATCGAGTCTTTAGAGAGCAAGTGTCTGATCTCCAAGAAAGAACCAAAATCCTGAGAGCCAAAGAGAGAGTGATTGAGAGAAAGAGAGGGATCCGCTGAGTGAGAATCACTACAGCAAGAGCAAAATGGAACTCCCCTCGCAATCCCCAACCATCGGCCTTCAATTTCCGATCCCCGCTAATGAGAGAAAACCCTAGCCTTCGACTTGAGCTCGACGGAGAAGTACTGGAGACGGATGCGGAAACTCCCTCCAGTGGACGGCGAGCGAAGTGGAGATTTTCCCCTGAGGAATGACGGATGTCTACCGAGATCGTTCGAGGCTAGGGATCCGAGATCTGCCATGGAAGCTCCATCGAGCAGTTACTGAGAGAGAATTCACTTGCGGACGTCCGAGAGGAGAGAGAGTGCGAGCGTCGCAAGCTCGAGAGAGAGCCTCCGAGAGTAGAGAGAGAGCGAGCGGGAACCGAGAGAAAAAGAGAGCCCCCTCGTGAGAACCCCCGATCCCCTTTTTCTATTTTTTTCTTTCTTTTATTTTTCTTTTTCTCTCCTTTTTTCTTTTTTCGTTTTCCTTATTTCTTTTTTTCTCTTTTCATTTCATTTCATTTTTTTGTTTTTTTTTGTTTTGTTTTCTCTTTTTTTTCTTTCTTTTTTCATTTCTTTGTTTTCTTTTTGGCTCTTTATTTTTTTATATTTTTGCCGAAAAAAAGAATGATTAAAATGTCGACGAAAATTTCGGGTGTCAACAGCCAACGGCCTCTGTATTAGCAAAAGAATAGCTTATACAAGCAGCGTCAGGAGCCCCACAAGCGAGTTGGAAGTTAATAGCAAGGATGCCGTGAAGGTAAAGTAAGTTACAAGCATTGCGGTGAGGGATGGCATAAAGCGGTAGCTTGACGTGGAGATATTTGGTGAGGCAAATGATCATATGAACTTACAGAAAGAACCCGAACGTGTTGCCACACAGGAAGAGGCCGTACACCATAAGCTTGACATTACTTGGAGGAGTGCCATAACTTAGAGTAATTCCAGTCCCGTGATAGTTATAGTTGTTCCGCTCAACTTGAAATTTTTGTCATTGACAACTTCTACGATTTTTGGAGGCTGAAGCATGGATTGGTATGTCGTACTCACAATCACCGCAGTGACGACCAGCAGGGCGTTGCATATTTCACCCAAGGACTTGATAATGATTGAGGAGCATTTGTGACTGGTTCCCCATCTGATTGGTTGATGTTACCTCCCTCCATATCGTCATCGTCCATTGAGACTAGTGTTGAAGTGGGTGAGTTTGATCGTCCTCCTTTGCACACAGCTCTGGCTCGTGTGAGAATATCTCTGATCTCTCTATCTCGTGCTTCCTTTGGCGAGGGAGTTGAGACATCTAGAGGTGTGAAGCCGCTCTCGTTCAAGGTGTTCACCTCCACGACCTCAGACTCCAAAGTATATCCACGAAGCATGAAGCCAACCACCTGCAACTCTTTCCCATCTTTGTTTTACTCTCATTGATTTTCAGGCATTTAGATACTGCAGAAATGTTTTTGAAATAGACGAGACATCCTATATTTCTGTGATGATAAAATGAGTTTTTTTGCTTATAAGATTTTTGCATATGATAGGGATCCAAAATATCACCCTCATTGAAATAATGCACAAAAAAAAGTGCGATAAAATAAGGGAATCGCGAGTCTTGTCTTGAAAGTTTTGATGGCGGCAGCGAGATGCAAGGAAGTGTCGCCTTTGTGGTCCTTCCAAGTGATCAATTGTTCCTTCTTGTGCCGCTTCAAATGCTCCACCAACCGAACTAGCACTTTAAACTAGCTGTTATGCACGACGAGGTGAAGTGCGGTCTCCTCTTGGGTGGTCGTCAAGGATCAAACAGGTCGGAGTCAATCGGGTCGGGTCGGGTTAGGTCAAACGGATCGACCCGGCACATGTCGTGCGTGTGCTCGGCCGACGTCATGATGACGTCATCTGGCATGTGCCACGCACATGTGTTGATGATGTCAGCTGGCGCGTGCCGAGCACGTGGGTTACACGCGCCTGGCATAGAAACGACACGTGCGTCAGGCGCGAAAATGGCACGTGCGTCGCACGCGCCTAGCACCAAAACGGCACGTGCGTCACACGCGCCAGGGGGAGATCGGCTCAAGCACATCTCAAAATCTCAACTGCCATCCATGAAGTTACAAAACATGATATAAATTCACAACACAATTTATTAAGGAGATCCGATATAGTAGATCGCTTGTATACATCACACAATCAACTACAGAGAATCAAGGACATCAATCTAACATCTGACCTTGTCTAAAGCTCTATTACTAAATTGCTAAAGGATTGCATGTCTTAGAAAAAGCTCAAGAAATAAGAGATACCATCATCATTTACAATTGCGACTTTTGTCCTTCTTCTCTAAGTCCTTATCTTCTGAGTCCTCATTCTCTGAGTCCTTCTTCTCTAGCTTGTACATATCACCTAGGAGGTGCAATCGAAAAAGGCGTACCAAGAAAAAATTCATAACTACTGCCAGCGGCCTCTGTACCAATAGAACAGCTAATACAAGTAGCGTCAGGGGCCCCGCAGGCGAGTTTGAAGTTAATGGCAGGGATGTCGTGAAGGTAAAGTAAGTTACAACCATTGCGATGGGGGATAGCATAAGCGGTAGCCTGACGGGGAGATCTTTGGTGAGGCAAATGATAATCTGGATTGACAAAACCCAAATGTGTTGCCGCACAGGAAGAGGCCGTACACCACGAGCTCGACATTACTTGGAGGAGTGATATAACTTAGAGTAATTCTAGTCATGTTATAGTTATAGTTATTCTGCTCAACTTGCTTGGAATTTTTGTTATCGACAACTTCTACAATTTTTGGAGGCTGAAGCATGGATTGGTACGTCGCGCTCACAATCAGTGCAACGACGACCAACAGAGCATTGCGTATTTCCCCTAAGTACTCTCCCCCTTGGTTTAATTTTCCAGATGTTGAATTTGATGATGATTGAGGAGCATTTGTGACTGGTTCCCCCATCTGATTGGTGACGTTACCTCCCTCAATATCGTCATCGTCACTGAGACTGGTGTTGAAGCGGGTGAGTTTGATCATCCTCCTTGGCGCACAGCTCCGACCCGTGTGAGAAATTCTCTGATCTCTCTATCTCGTGCTCCCCTTGACGAGAGAGTTGAGACATCTAGAGGTGTCAAGCCGCTCTCGTTCAAGGCGTTCACCTCCATGACCTCAGATTCCAAAGCATGTCCATGAAGCATGAAGTTGACCACCTGTAACTCTTTCCCATCTTTGTTTTACTCTCATTGATTTTCAAGCATTTAGATAATGCAAAAATGTTTTTGACATACATGAGACATCCTATATTTTAGCGATGAACAAATAAGTTCCTTTGCTTGGAAGATTTTTGCATATGATGGGACCCAAAATAACACCTTCATTGAAATAATGCACAAAGAAAAGTGCGAAAAAATAAGGGAACTGCGAGTCTTGCATCGAAATTTTTGCTGGCGGCAACGAGATGCAGGGAAGTGTCGCTTTTGTGGTCCTTCCAAATGATCAATTGTTCCTTCTTGTGCCGCTTTAGATGCTCTACCAACCGAACCAGCACTTTAAACTGACTATTCTGCACGTCGAGGTGAAGCGCAGTCTCCTCTCGGGTGGTTGTCAACGATCAAATGGGTCAAAGTCAATTCGGGTCTGGTCAGAAGGACGGACTCGGTACGTCCTGTGCGCATGCTAGGCTGACGTCACGATGACGTCATCTAGCACGTGCCACGTGCATGCGTTGATGACGTCAATTGGTGCGTGCTGCGCACGTGGGTCGCACGTGCCTGGCACGGAAATGGCACGTGTGTCGCACGTGCCTGGCACGGAAACGGCACGTGTGTTGCACGCGCCTGGTACCGAAATGGCACATGCATTGCACGCACCCGAGGGAGTCCGTATCTAGGGGTGAGCACGATTCTCTGGTAGAACCGAGAATCGAAAAACCGACCGGAGGGTCCGGTTCGGTTCTCGATTCTTAAGAAACTGGTTCCGGTTCCCGGTTCCCTTTTTCTAGCAACCGGCGTTCCCGGTTCTGGTTCCGATTCCGATTCTTACGGGAACCAGGACCGGAACCGGAACCGGAACCGGCCAAAATTCAAAAAAAAAAAAAAACTATTTCCCTACATTTCTTCCCCCCTTCCCCTTTCTTTCCCCCCTCTCTCTCTTTTCCCCCTTTTTTCCTGTTCCTGTCACTTCCTACCCCCAACCTTTTTCTTTTCTTCTCTCTCTTCTTTTTCTCCCTCTCTCGGCCGAAACCCCACCCCTTCTTCTTCTTGTTCTTTGCCACCCCTCGCCGCTTCACCCACCACCACATCGCCGACCCACGCCCTACTCACCACCATCTCTTGGCCACTGAACCACCACCACCCACCGCTCGTCCGACGAGCCGTCTCGCCGTTGAGCCCGACAAGCTATCGCACCGTCCGCGCTACCCCTCGCCGCCGGCGTCCCCAAGCCACAGTCACCACCTCTTACCGCCGCTCGCTCTGCCGTTCGGGCCGTCATTGCTCCGAACCGCCACTGCCAGAATCGTGCTCTTCCCCCTTGGCCATGGGTTGAGCCGCGATTGCCGTCGTCTTTGCCACGCCGTCCGTGCCGCTGTTGGTGTCGTGAGACTCATGTCTTCATCATCGTCGCCGGACCTCCCTCGACACCGCCGCTGGATCCGTCACCCCTCTCTCGCCTCGCCGCTCAGCCGCTTGCCGTTGACACCGCTCGTCCCTCAGGTGGAGGCTACTCGCTCGCTAGGCCCTTGACGTAGCTCGCTGCTCGCCCAGCCGCCCAATCAACCTTAACTCCACACCCCTTCACCTCTGCCCCAACGAAGATACTCTGCTACGGGCTGCGATCGGCGGCGAAGCCAAAGGAGAAGCAGAGGCAGCGGCGAGCTCTTCTTCATGTCGGAGATTAGTTTCACCTCGACCTCCTCTCCTTTGCCTATTTGAGCCTGTGACGGTTTTTCTGTTCCTCAACCGGTAGTTTAGGGTTTCCGTTTGTACGTGTGAGTGAGTGATTTTCGAGAATCGGACCGATTCGAGCACGCGTTCGTCACGTGCGAAGATCAAGCTATCGTTTGCTTTTGCTTATTTTGATTAGGATGTACAATTTGTGTCGGTTTGTGCAAGGGCACAGAGAATTTGATCTTTGTGTTACCTTGTTTGTGAATGGAGTGCTGTTTGTGAATGGAGTGTTGAATGTGTATGTCATAATGTGTTTTGGAATTGCTCCTATGCATGTTGCACCCCCACTATGAATTAGTTGTTTATGGCGTGTTCTAGAATTGCTCCTCTTTATTGGCAGGTATTGAAAATGGAGGGCCAACTATTGAATTATTTCCACTTCTGGATATTCGCGCCCAATATGAAAATGAAAAAAAAAAAAACCTGTGAAACCTGGAACCGACCTCGGAACCTGTGACAAGGTAGGTTCCAGGTTCCAAAAGTTGAGGAACCTATACCCAATGGTAGGTTCCAGGTTCCGGACAGAACCGAACCGGAACCGAGAACCGCTCACCCCTGACTGTATCAACCACATCTTAAAATCTCAACCGCCTTCCATGAAGTTACAAAACGTGATATAAACTCACAACACAATTTATTAAGGAGACCCGATACAGCGGATCGCTTGTAGACATCACAAAATCAATTGCAGAGAATCAAGGACATGAATCTTACATCTAACCTTGTCGAAAACTCCAATACTATATTGCTAAAGGCTTGCATGTCTTAGAAAAAGCTCAAGAAAAGAAAGATACCATCATTATTTACAACCACGACTTTTGTCCTTCTTCTCTAAGTCCTTATCCTCTGAGTCCTCATTCTCTGAGTCCTTCTCTAGCTTGTACATATCACCTAGGAGGTGCAATCGAAAAAGGCGTACCAAGAAAACATTCATAACTACTGCCAATGGCCTATGTATCAGCAGAAGAACGGTTGATACAAGCAGTGTCAGGGGCCCCGCAGGCGAGTTTGAAGTTAATAGCAGGGATGTCGTGAAGGTAAAGTAAATTACAACCATTGCGATGAGGGATAGCATAAAGTGGTAGCTTGACGGGGAGATATTTGGTGAGGCAAATGATCATCTGGATTGACAGAAAGAACCTGAATGTGTTGTTGCACAGGAAGAGGTCGTACACCACGAGCTTGACATTACTTGGAGAAGTGCCATAACCTAGAGTAATTCTAGTCACGTTATAGTTATAGTTGTTCTGCTCAACTTACTTGAAATTTTTTTCATTGACAACTTCTAGGATTTTTGAAGGCTGAAGCACAAATTGGTACGTCGTGCTCAGAATCAACGTAGTGACGACTAGCAGGGCATTGCATATTTCGCCCAAGGACTCTCCCCTTGGTTTAATTTTCTAGATGTTGAACTTGATGATGATTGAGGAGCATTTGTGACTGGTTCCCCATCTGATTAGTGACGGTTACCTCCCTCCATATCGTCATCGTCCGCTGAGGCTAGTGTTGAAGCAGGTGAGTTTGATTGTCCTCGTGTGCGCACAACTCCGGCCCGTGTGAGAATTTCTCTGATCTTTCTATCTCGTGCTTCCTTTGGCGAGGGAGTTGAGACATCTAGAGGTGTCAAGCTGCTCTCGTTCAAGGCGTTCACCTCCATGACCTTAGACTCCAAACCATGTCCACAAAGCATGAAGTCGACCACCTGCAACTCTTTCCCATCTTGTTTTACTATCATTGATTTTCAAGCGTTTACATACTGCAGAAATGTTTTTGACATAGACGAGACATCCTATATTTCCTTGATGATGAAATAATTCCTTTGCTTAGAAGATTTTTGCATATGATAGGGACCCAAAATAACACCCTCACTGAAATAATGCACAAAGAAAGTGTGATAAAATAAGGAAACCGCGAGTCTTGCCTTGAAATTTTTGCTGGTGGCAACGAGATGCAAGGAAGTGTTGCCTTTGTGGTCCTTTAGATAGATCAATTGTTCCTTCTTGTGCCACTTCGGATGCTCCACCGACTGAACTAGCACTTTAAATCGGCTGTTTTGCATGATGAGGTGAAGCGAGGTCTCCTCTCGGGTGGTTGTCAACGATAAAACGGGTTAGAGTCAATCGGGTCGGGCTGGGTCGGAGGGACGGACTCGGCACGTGCTGCGTGCGTGGTCGGCCGACGTCACAATGACGTCATCTGGCACGTGCCACACACATGCATTGATGACGTAAGGCGGCACATGCCGCACACGTGGGTCGCACTCTCCTGGCACGGAAACGGCACGTGCATCGCACACAACTGGCACCAAAATGGCATGTGCGTCGCATGCACCCGGGGGAGACCGTATCAACCACATCTCAAAATCTCAACCGCCATCCGTGAAGTTACAAAACGTGATATAAACTCAACACAATTTATTAAGGAGATTCAATATAGCGGATCACTTGTAGACATCACACAATCAAATGCAGAGAATCAAGGACATCAATCTAACATCTGACCTTGTTGAAAGCTCCAATACTATATTGCTAAAGGCTTGCATGTCTTAGAAAAAGCTCAAGAAAAGAGAGATACCATCATCATTTACAATCGCGAATTTTGTCCTTCTTCTCTAAGTCCTCATTCTCTAAGTCCTTCTCTAGCTTGTACATATCATCTAGGAGGTGCAATCGAAAAAGGCATATCAAGAAAAAATTCATAACTACCGCCAACGGCCTCTATACAGCAGAGGAACAGCTAATACAAGCAGCGTCAGAGGCCCTGCAGGCGAGTTTGGAGTTAATAGCAGGGATGTCATGAAGGTAAAGTAAGTTATAACCAATGCGATGAGAGATAGCATAAGCAGTAACCTGATGGGGAGATCTTTGGTGAGGCAAATGATCATCTAGATTGACAGAACCCAAATTTGTTGCCGCACAGGAAGAGGCCGTACACCATGAGCTCGACATTACTTGGAGGAGTGCCATAACTTAAAGTAATTCTAGTCACGTTATAGTTATAGTTTTTCTTCTCAACTTGCTTGGAATTTTTGTCCTTGACAACTTCTACAATTTTTGGAGGCTGAAGCACGGATTGGTACATCTTGCTGACAATCACCGCAGCGACGACCAGCAGAGCGTTGTGTATTTCCCCCAAGGACTGTCCCCCTTGGTTTAATTTTCTAGATGTTGAACTTGATGATGATTGAGAAGCATTTGTGACTGGTTCCCCATCCGACTGGTGACCGTTACCTCCCTCCATATCGTCATTGTTCGCTGAGACTGGTGTTGAAGCGAGTGATTTTGATCATCCTCCTCTACGCACAACTCCATCTCGTGTGAGAATTTCTCTGATCTCTCTATCTCGTGCTCCCCTTGGTGAGTGAGTTGAGACATCTAGAGGTGTCAAGCTGCTCTCGCTCAAGGCGTTCACCTCCACGACCTCAAACTCTAAAGCATGTCCACGAAGCATGAAGTCGACCACCTGCAACTCTTTCCCATCTTTGTTTTACTATCATTGATTTTCAAGCATTTAGATACTGCATAAATGTTTTTGACATAGACGAGACATCCTATATTTCCGTGATGATCAAATAAGTTCTTGTGCTTAGAAGATTTTTGCATATGATAGGGAGCCAAAATAACACCTTCACTGAAATAATGCACAAAGAAAAGTGCGATAAAATAAGGGAACCACGAGTCTTGCCTCGAAATTTTCGCTGGCGGCAGCAAGATGCAAGGAAGTGTCGCCTTTGTGGTCCTTCCAATTGATCAATTTTTCCTTCTTGTGCCACTTCAGATGCTCCACCAACTGAACCAGCACTTTAAACCAGCTATTTTGCACGGCGAGGTGAAGTGAGGTCTCCTCTCGGGTGGTTGTCAACGATGGTCGAAGTCAATCAGGTCAGGTCGGGTCGGACGGACGGAGCCAACACATGCCACGTGCATGGTTGGCCGACATCACAATGACGTCAGCTGGCGCGTGTCGCGCACGTGTGTTGCACGTGCTTGGCACAGAAATGGCACGTGTGTTGCACGTGCCTAGCATCGAAATGGCATGTGCGTCGCACACGCCTGGGGGAGACCATATCAACCACATCTCAAAATTTGAACTGCCATCCATGAAGTTGCAAAACATGATATAAACTCACATCACAATTTATTAAGGAGATCCGATACAGTGGATCGCTTGCAGACATCACACAATCAACTGTAGAGAATCAAGGACATCAATCTAACATCTGACCTTGTCGAAAGCTCCAATACGATATTGCTAAAGGCTTGCATGTCTTAGAAAAAGCTCAAGAAAAGAGAGATACCATCATCATTTACAACCGCGACTTTTGTCCTTCTTTTCTAAATCCTTATTCTTTGAGTCCTCATTCTCTGAGTCCTTCTCTAGCTTGTACATATCACCTAGGAGGTGCAATCGAAAAAGGTGTACCAAGAAGAAATTCATCACTACCACCAACGGCCTCTGTTAATAGCAGGGATGTTGTGAAGGTAAAGTAAGTTGCAACCATTGCGATGAGGGATAGCATAAGCGGTAGCTTGACGAGGAGATCCCAATATGATTTCATATGCATAATCTTGTCATTCATTAAATCTGATGGCCTCCTGCTTTGGTTTCTTCATCCATTTGTCTTCCCATTTCTTTGTCCTTCTCACAATTCTCGCAAGCCATTTGCGTCTTTCAATGTCACGCAAAATGTACGTTATGAAGATCCCAATATGATTTCATATGCATAACCTATCCTCATTGCCTTCACTTAAGCCAGCTTCCATGCTTTCTTGTAGCATCCTCTTGGATGAACAACAATGATAGTGGAGGGAGTTGAGCATCCCCAGGCATACTTTCGGTAGTGGAGTTTCACGCAAGCCCGAATACCTACTAAATGAGTGGCTAGAAAGAGTAAATTAAATCAAGGATGGAACTTTAAATGATCGGTTTCTAAAAGTCTGAAATAGCTAGTGCGAGTACCTAGAGGGGGGGTGAATAGGTGTACAAAAAAAAAAATTTTCTCGAAACTTGTACGATATTTAAGCAATTAGAGGATCTGCAACAATTAAAAATTTAATCGCAAGAGGCGAGTAAGGGAAAGAGAGAATTGAACGCTCGGTTTATAGTGGTTCGGCTTGATTCAAGCCTACGTCCACTCTTCGCACCGACGGCCGATTGGCTGGATTCCACTATGATCAAAGAGATGTTACAAAGTTGATCTTCCTTGATTTCTAGGTGTAGATGATCTACCACACTCACTCAAGGTGTCACCAAGTATAAACACTCTCTGTATACAATTTCGCTCGGTCTCAACTAACAATCAAGGGTCTTGAGACTCGGAATTTTTCTATCGATCACACACTTAAAACAGCTAGACGTCTTCCTTTTATACTCCTTCATGCCATCATAGCCGTTGGCACTTACCAAAGGAATTCCTCCAATCTACCCGTTGGACGGAATCAATCAAGAAGATCATCCGAGCTATTTAAGGAATCTGATGATAGCCCATCAATCCCGTTCGCCCATACAATCGGGATCTCGGTTTCCAAGAATAGAATATTCCAAGATTGTTTAAATGTCGACCATCGGATCTTCAATCGATCTTAGATAAGAATTAAAGAATCCAAATGATTATCCAACCAAAGAATCTATTCGAGAAGATAGGATCGAATCCTCAACCATAAACCTCGGTTTTGGATTTCCTTCGTTATTGGATCGAAAGAGGCGACGGTGAGAATAGACTTAAGTCTTAAGTCCTGAGTCTTAAGTCTTTGAGTCTTGAGACTTGGGTCTTGAGTCTTGAGTCTTGAGAGAACAAAGTCTTCGACTTTAAACCGACGGTCTCCGAACATCCGGTTTTTAGATCGAAAGAAACGTTTTGTCGCTTCAAAATATTCCGGGAAAGATTTCTCCAACAATCTCCCCTTTTTGATGGTGACAAAACTTTCTTGAAGATTTGAACAACTTTGACTGCAAAACATTTCTCAAGTAATATGGCTAACTCATAAAGATTAATAAAACAACCGGACTACGCATCCACAGAAAATTAGTTAGTCTTTCATGAGAAACACCACATAACAACATAACAACACTTGAATAAATGCAACCAGTCAAGTTCATAATCAAATCCATGATCAATTCAGTCAAATTCACACCCAAGTTCAAGTTCTCAAGTCATAAACATAACCACAAAGGTCAAAGATTAAAAAAATGAAAGTTCAAATTGATTCTCCCCCTTTTTGTCGCATTGAAAAGGGTGAGAAAGGAGTCATGTCCGCTTGGGAATGCGCACGATCCGGAAATCCCCAATGGGTGGACTACTCCTTCAAGCTTCTTCGGGTCTTCGCACGAGCTACCTCTTCTCCCTTGGCATTGGCTTGGAGTTCTTGAGCGAGGTCTTTGAATTTATCTTGGAGAGAGACTGAAGATTCTTGTCCAAGCATGCTTTAAAGCTTGGATTTCACGATCCGAACATATATCCGGTTACGCATTTCCGAAGAATATTCATGATACTGCGAAGATCTGCAGAATTATCCGTACGTGTACCGGCATTGACTTTCTCGGCGAGACGATGGCGCTTACGTACGATCTGGCAGATTTTGAATCGACGTACCACCTTCTTCGGGCAATGGAGAGACTGAACTTCTTCGGGTCTTCGGAGATTGTCGTAGATCTTCAGCAGCATGAGGTGTAGACCTCTCTTGCTCACTAACTCCCCGTCACTAGGACATCGAGAGGGGAAGAGTGATGATCATGCTTTTGAGTTCCCTTCTCTCCCATTTGTCGCCGAGACTGTTCTTTTTCTTCTTCTCCTTCTTCCTCAACTTCTTTCTCCTTCTCTTTCTGTTCTTCTTCTTCTCTCGCTTCCGCTGAAGTTACGTCGGATAAGACACGGAACGTCTTGTTCTTGTCGGTGCGGGAATAGTGGGATCTTCATCATCTTCATCTTCATCCTCATCCTCCAGGATAAGAGTTCTTTTTCTCCTTTTCGATGAGACACCAATGGCCTCCTTCCCTTTCCTTTTTGAAGCAGGGGATTTGGAGATTTCACCTTGAATTTCTCCATTGCCTTAGAGAGTTCTTTCAGACGCATCTTCATTAACATTTTCAACCCTACCACCATCTTGTCACACGGTCGAACACAAAAAGTATGTGGCAGTTCAATATTCAGATGTACGAAGATCTTGGTCACAGACCGGGATAAGGCAATTGTCCTTTGTCTTTTGACACCGCTTCCGTACATGTGGAAAAGGATAGTGTGCGGGAGAGAAAATTTCCGTCTGAGTTGATCGCATACATCAACTTTGCTTCAGAAAAAGACACGAAGTCTTTGACGTAGACTTGGTCGAGACAATTGATCACAATCTTGTGAAGCACAATGTTGATTGCATTCATCCCGGAATAGATAATTTTCTTATCTACATCCCTATCTTTGACAAGATCGAGTAGTGCGAGCAGGTGAGACTTTGATTGGGAGATAGCGTCCCTTTCAACTCCAATTATGTCCGCCAACATATTCACATCTACTACATAGACTTGGTCTCGGACACTAAATGAAATTCTATTCGCATCCAAAAAGCTAAGATTTGAATAGAAGTAAGCGGTCGATGATCATACCCGTCGTAGAGTCGAGCAAAAGTCTCAAGTTGAAGCAAATTCAACTTCTCCCTTAAGTTCAAGTTGATGGAATCCGGAAATCAAAGTCGACACTTCTAGGGTTGATTACCCCTCTTTTCAACACCTTAGATACACTTTTTCCTGATCCTTGGATTTAAACAAATCCATCCGATTTCCTTTCACCTTTGCAGCCACACCCATTCTAGGTTTAAATTCAAGGAACTTTTTGTCATCATCGTTCCCGTCAATCGAGTTCGTCCCGGCATACGAGGATCACTAGGAGTGTTCGCAAGAGCCTCCTCTGCTCTTCCTTTCGGAGCAATTCCCAACTCTTCCATTTTCATGAGAAAAAAGATACTCATTCCCATAATTTTTGTCCTTAAGAAAGTCATCTATATACTTTAATGAAGAACCGGTGCTTTTCAACGCACGATAAAGCTTATAGATAACGAGAGGGTTTTTGGACTCTTCTGGGTCGGCATCCTCGATTATGTCTTCTTCTAGATTTTGACTTGCACCTTGTGGGTCGGGAGATGCTGAATGATGTGGAGGAGAGCGAATCGGACTTTGTCGCTGACTTGGAAAGTCTTCTTCCTCGATAAGATCGAAGTGAGTCGGTCCCTTCTCCATTCTTTGTGGTCCCTGTTTGCGATTCTTGATGATTTCCTCGAAGACGACATCTTTCTTTGTCTATTGGAGGATTCCTTCACTTGCTTTTCCCAAGAAAAATGACAACTTTCTCGACGATGAGCAGAGAGTAGAAACAGATCGGGAAGAGAGTGTCTTTTTAGGGTTTTGAAAATTGGGGGAAGAATGGCGTGAATTTATATGTGCCTCGGATTTGAAAAGAAAGATTAAACGGCACAAGGAAAGTGTACGAACACTTCTTTTTCAAAATCAATAACTGCCAAAAATAACTTCCTCTAAAAAGACAAGTTTTCAAATTTCACACGAATTATAAAAAGAACGTACCTTTTTGAGATAGAATAAGCGAGAATTCGTACCTTTTAGATAGCAACTTACGGTCTTTAGCAATGAATGATTGAGTCTCGGGATTTAGAGTCTAAGAGATCGAGTCTTTAGAGTTGGTGAGTCTCTAGACTTTAACTTCTTCAAGCTTCAAAATGTTGAGTCTTGAGCGGATGAAGTCGAATTGATTCTTCTCCAAAGGCTTTGTGAATATGTCCGCTAGTTGACTTTTGAATCAACAAATTGAATTGAGATTTCTCCGTTTTGAATGTGATCTCTAATGAAGTGATGACGAATCTCAATATGCTTTGCTCTTGAATGAAGGATTGGATTTTTGGTGAGATTGATCGCTTATTTGGTGTTGTCACATCTGATTTCTGTGCATGAGTCTTCAATGCCAAAGTCTTGTAGTTGTTGTTTTATCCATAGAATTTGCGAACAGCTGACTTCCAAGAGCTACATACTGCATACATCGTTGAGAGAGCTACAGTGCTTTGCTTCCTTGAAAACCAAGACACCATCCTGTTTCCAAGTAGCTGACAAGTTCCGAAGTGCTCTTTCTATCGACTACGCAACCGGCCGAGATCGCATCGAGTATCCTAGAAGATTAAAGTCTCCCCTCTTTGGATACCAAAGACCGATGCTTGAAGATGAAGCAACGTATTTGATAATACGCTTCACGGCAATGAGATGTGATTCTCTAGGATCGATTGAAACCTAGCACAGATACAAACACTAAACAAAATATCAGGTCTAGAAGCAGTAAGATAAAGAAGTGAACCGATCATGCTCCTGTACAACTTTTGATCTACTTTCTTCCCTTCTTCATCCTTGTCTATCTTCTGAGAACATGACATTGGTATGTCGGTCTTTTTGCACTTTTCCAATCCAAACCTTTTAACAAGATCATTCGCATATTTTTCTTGATGAATGAAAATTCCTTCCTTCATTTGTTTCACTTGAAGTCCAAGGAAGAATGTTAACTCTCCCATCATACTCATTTCAAATTCATCCTGCATAGATTTAGAGAATTTCTTGCAGAGACTTTCATTAGAGGATCCAAAAATAATGTCATCAACATATATTTGAACAAGTAAGAAGTTTTTGTTTTCCTTTTTGATAAACAAAGTAGTATCTACTTTACCTTTGACAAAACCATTCTGTAATAAAAACTTACTTAGTACGTCGTACCAAGCCCGAGGTGCTTGCTTTAGACCATACAGAGCCTTTTTCGGTCGAAGGCGAGTCTGGCTTCTTTGGGTCTTCAAATCCAGGCGGTTGTTCCACATAAACTTCCTCATGGATAAATCCATTTAGGAAAGCACTTTTTACGTCCATTTGGAATAACCTGAAATTTTTGTAACAAGCAAATGCAAGTAATAGTCGAATAGCTTCTAACCTTGCAACTGGTGCATATGTCTCGTCATAGTCTATTCCTTCTTCTTGTGTATAGCCTTTGGCCACGAGTCTTGCTTTGTTTCGTACGACTTTTCCTTTTTCGTCCATCTTGTTCCTGAAAACCCATTTGGTTCCAACAACAGTTTTGCCTTTTGGTTTAGATGTCAATTCCCAGACATCATTGATGTTGAACTGTCTGAGCTCTTCTTGCATAGCTTCGATCCAGCTTTCATCGGATAAAGCTTCTTCTATGCTTTTTGGTTCAATTTCGAGATGAGAGCCACATCACTAGATTCTTCATGCCTTTTTGATCTGGTACGGATTCCTTCATCAAGTTCACCAATAATAAGATCTTTAGGATGACTGGATTTGTGCTTCCAGTTGCTAGTTGATTTTCCAGGTTGATGATCTCTTTCTTTATTTGATTCTCCATGAGCGTCTTGATGATGGACTTCCAAACTCTGAGATGATTCTTGAGATGTAGACATTTGAAGGTCTAGAGCGGGTTCGATCTCTTCGTGCGAGTCTTCTTTGGATTCATCTTGCACCGAGTCTTGGAATTTTACATTCATTGATTCTTCCACATACTGGCTTTTCTTGTTGTAGACTCTGTAGGTTTTGCTTGATGTAGAATATCCAAGGAAGACACCTTCATCTGATCTTTCTTCGAACTTACCAACTCGATCATTTGCATTTTTCAAAATAAAGCATTTGCAACCAAATACATGAAAGTATGAAACAATAGGCTTCTTACCTTTGAACAATTCATAGGGGTTTTCTCAAGAATAGGTCTTAGAAAGACTCTATTTATAATATAGCAAGCGGTTGAAACGACTTCAGCCCAAAATCGTGAAGAAATTTTACTTTCAATTAAAAGTGTTCTAGCCATTTCTTGAAGAGATCTATTCTTTCTTTCCACAACTCCATTTTGCTCGGAGTATATGGAGAGGAAAACATGTGATTAACACAGATTTATCACAGAATCTCGTAAAATCTTGATTTTCAAATTCACTTCCATGATCTGTTCTTATGCTAGAAATAGCACATCCTTTTTCATTTTGAACCTTTTTAGCAAACTTCTCAAAGTACGAAAAGGTTTCTGATTTATTTGCAAGAAAATATACCCAAGTAAAACGAGAGTAATCGTCTACAATTACTAGACAATATTTCTTACCTCCAATGCTCGGGTTCTTGTTGGTCCGAAAAGATCCATATGAAGCAATTTGCAGTGCATGATTAGTAGATACATGATTTATTTGCTTAAATGAATTTCTTACCTGCTTTCCCAGAATGCATGGAGTACATAAGTCGGACTTTTGGTAAGGCAATTTAGGTAGACCTCGAACAAGCTGCTTTGAAGAGATTTTGGCTAATTGCTTCTTGTTGATATGGCCAAGTTTTCGTGCCATAGAACTGCTTCATCTTGAATTGAGATTAAGCATTGATCTTCATTTGGCTTTACATCAAGGAGATAGATGTTTCCATGCCTTCGACCCATGAAAGACGAGTCGTATCTTTGCTAATTCCAGAACATATGCCTTCTTGAAAGGAGATCTTGTAACCAGTATCACACAATTGGCTAATGCTGAGTAGATTATAGTTGAGTCCTTCCACTAGAGAGACATTGCTTATTGTGAGATTTCCAATTTTCACAAGTTCCGAATCCCACAATGCTTCCTTTGCTATTTCCTCCGAATGAAACTTTTCCACCATTTACTTGAATAAGCTTTACGAAACAATTTGAGTCTCCTGTCATGTGTCTTGAGCATCCGCTGTCAAGATACCACTTTACCTTCTTTTGGAGAGACCCGCATTCAAAAGAGAGTCTCAAGCTTTCTTTGGTACCCAAATTTTCTTGGGTCCTTTGGTGTTAGTAGGATGAGCATTATTAGGCCATACTCTCTTAACAGGCTTCCAAACCATAGGACACTCTTTTTCAAAATGATCGACTATTACACTTAGAACACCTTAAGGCATTTCGACCTACGGGTTTTACAAAAACTCTTTTAAAATGATTTCTATAAGCCTCTCTCGATGGTCTTTTCTTAATTCTTTCTTTTACTTTCGGAAAATCAATCAAAGGAATTGTTTCAGCTGTCATACCTAGACCCGACTTATTGAAGTAAGGTCTTTGGATTGAAAGAACTTTTTCAAGTTTTTCAGACCCTATTGAAAATTTCTTTGAAATATTTGATAAATCAGTTTTTAAGAAAGCATTTTCTTTTGAAAGATTGTCTTCACTTTCTTTAAGAGTAGAAACTTCCAAATCTAAATTTTTTACCTTTTCTTCTAAAGTATTTTCCTTTTTGTTTTAAAACTGAGTTTTCCTTTTTAAGTTCGGAAATCTTTTTAAGAGAAGTCTTAAGACTGAAACATAACTCATCAATATATTTAGAGACTTTGACAGGGATTTTATAATCACTTACCTCAAATTCGTCTGAGTCGATCCGAGTCGATCCAGTGCGAGTCCGATTGTGCCATTAGACACAGGTTGGCATATTCCTCATCACTCTCTTCACACTCTGTATCGCTCCGGGTCTCGGCTTTGAGAGCTTTTCGAGACTTCTCAACTTTTCCTCTTTTCTTTTCGAGAAAGAGGACGGTTGGGTCCGATGTGTCCTTCTTTTTACACTCGAAAGCGAGACTACATCTTTGTTTGGTTCCACATCATCAACAGACTTGGTCTGCTGTCTCGTAAACTCGTTTCTTTGGAATGAACCTTCTGCCTTTTCTATTCAGTTTTCTGAATCTTCTTATCATGAGGGCGAGCTCCTCATCATCCATATCATCTTCAGAATCTGCATCATCAGAATCATCATTTGATTTTAGTGCAATTGATTTCTTACCTCTTGGATCTTCGTCTTCATTAATTCGTTCCACTTCGTAAGACTGAAGAGTTCCAATCAGTTCGATACGAGATAATGGCATGATTCTTTGCGTCTCTCTTATTGAAGTCTTTATATGATTCCAATCCTTGGAGAGTCCACGCAGAAGCTTGTTCACCTTCATGGGATCAGAAATTTTTGTCCTTGATTCTCAAGACCATTGACAATATCTGTAAAACGACTAAACATGTCGTTATAGATTCTCCCGATTTCATTTTGAAGGATTCATATTGACCAAGAAGAATGTTAATTCGGTCTCCTTCACTCGATCTGTCCCTTCATAAGTGATATGTAACCTGTCCCGAGACTTCTTTTGCTGTAACACAAGAAGATATTCTGTTATATTCAGTTGGTGATAAAGCACAATATAAAGAATAAATCGCTTTTGCATCGAGTGCTTGTCTCTTGTTTAATTCTTCTTGAGACATTCCGCTGGCTTCAACAGTTTCTTTCCCTCTTTCAGAGATTGATGCAGCAGCAGGAGTGATTCCTCTTTCCACAACGTCCCATTCCAGAGGATCCTTTGATCGTAGGAAAGCTTTCATCTTGTTCTTCCGGATGTTGTAATCCTTTCCATCGAAGTAGGGAGGTCTGGTATTGCTTTGCCCCTCCATCAGCCCCGGTGCTAGCATACTAGCCATGGATCTTTTACTCCGAAGTAAAACACTTCAAACAAAGTAAGAACACGAGCTCGATACCAATTGAAATAGCTAGTGCGAGTACCTAGAGGGGGTGAATAGGTGTACAAAAAAAAAATTTTCTCGAAACTTGTACGATATTTAAGTAATTAGAGGATCTGCAACAATTAAAAATTTAATCGCAAGACCGAGTAAGGGAAAGAGAGAATTGAACGCTCGGTTTATAGTGGTTCGGCTTGATTCAAGCCTACGTCCACTCTTCGCACCGACAGCCGATTGGCTGGATTCCACTATGATCAAAGAGATGTTACAAAGTTGATCTTCCTTGATTTCTAGGTGTAGATGATCTACCACACTCACTCAAGGTGTCACCAAGTATAAACACTCTCGTATACAATTTCGCTCGAGTCTCAACTAACAATCAAGGGTCTTCGACTACGGAATTTTTCTATCGATCACACACTTAAAACAGCTAGACGTCTTCCTTTTATACTCCTTCATGCCATCATAGCCGTTGGCACTTACCAAAGGAATTCCTCCAATCTACCCGTTGGACGGAATCAATCAAGAAGATCATCCGAGCTATTTAAGGAATCGATGATAGCCCATCAATCTGTTCGCCCATACAATCGGGATCTCGGTTTCCAAGAATAGAATATTCCAAGATTGTTTCGTCGACCATCGGATCTTCAATCGATCTTAGATAAGAATTAAAGAATCCGAAATGATTATCCAACCAAAGAATCTATTCCGAGAAGATAGGATCGAATCCTCAACCATAAACCTCGGTTTTGGATTTCCTTCCATCTTGGATCGAAAGATCGACAAAGTGAGAATAGACTTAAGTCTTAAGTCCCGAGTCTTAAGTCTTTGAGTCTTGAGACTTGGGTCTTGAGTCTTGAGTCTTGAGAGAACAAAGTCTTCAGACTTTAAACTGACGGTCTCCGAACATCCAGACTTTAGACTGAAAGAAACGTTTTGTCAGCTTCAAAATATTCTGGAAAGATTTCTCCAACAAAGTCACGGCACTAATTTTTCAGCAAGTTGAATACTCTGCTCATGCAAATCTCTAAATGCCATATTTTCAGGTTTCCATTAGAGTTTAAATTAGTGTGCCGACCAAAAGAAAAGGATTTAAACCAACATGAATGTATGGATGGAACTTGCACATGTCCATCAAGAAATCAAGGTCTTCGGGGTTTTGTGATGATTTTGCGACAATAGATAATAACTACACGATAGAATAGACACGTGACTACTCAACAAGTCATGGTCTTTTAGGGTTTCCCATGTGTTTGAGTTTTGGATCAATACGCGTTTGAATGGTTCTTGGGCAGCCATGGTCTTTGCGCACATTAAATGGTGATGTTAGGCCCGCACATTTATTGGTGGTGTTAGGCCTTTGAAATTTCTAATTCATCCTAAGGGAAAGGTCGTGGGGCAATTTTCCAGTCTTTTTCTTTTTTTGACTCACAAGGCTTTGACTTATAAAGCAAAAGACATTGTCATTCCAATGCACTATGTGTAAATATCAAATCGATTGTGCTGACCATGCACTCCAATCTTATTGGAAACACAAAAAGAGTAAACAACAACCGTCCTATTAACACTGCCTCTCATGACATAGTTTGGACAAAGTTTAATGCATGACTTGAAGTGTAGATGGCATATAAATCTTATAACCTTAAAAAATTTCACCAAATTGCAGCCTTATTTTATCAAACTAACGGTCAAGCTTGTTAAATTGGCCCATGAGCCTCATCTCAACCAAATTCTCAAGTCCAACAGGGATCCTTCCTAAGAAGTTGTTAAAGCTCAAATCACAAATCAAACCTAGATAAGTTAGACTTTTTAAAGGCTCCATTTGTTTCACCGAAAATTTGACAATTCTAGAAAATATTTTTCAAAAAGTCATTTTCTAGGAAAATGACAATATTTTTTATGTTTAGCTCAAATGTGTAAATGTACAAGAAATTATTTTCCATCAATTAAGAAGGGAAACTTGATTTTATTTTTCTAAAAAGACATGAAGTATTCATGTGATGTAAGGGATATCCAGCTGTTGAGGTCCTAGTCATAGGAGCTAGGATTTCTCAAGCGCAATCACTAGAAATTCGAGCATGAGTGCTAGGGACCCAAGCTCAGCCTTGATAGTCTCATACCTCGAGAGGGACTTGGGCACGAGAACCTAATATCCAAGTATGACCGTCAAGGAATTGGGCATGAGCATAGGGGTCTTGGACACGGTTGTTGGGGACAATAGCATTGGCATTAAGGTTTCGACTTGTGCATAAGCACCAAGGTCTTGAGCCAAACCTCTATGGACCTGGGCCCAAGTGTCAAATTAGGGTCCCGAGCTCGAACCTAGGCCCAAGGGGCCAATGACTTGGACATGGGAACTAGGTACAAAGGCATGGCCGCTCAGGAGGCACAAGCACCAAGGTGTTAGGCCTAAGCATTGGTGATTGGGGTGTATGGGTCGAGTACCCAGACACAAGACACCAAGGTCACAGCCTAACCACCGTGGACTTGGGTTCAGTCATTGAGGACCTAAGCACAAGTGTCAAGTGCCAAAGTTTCTATCCAAAGAATGTTCTCTAGTCATATTATGGAAACTATTTTCTGATTTTTTAAACAAAATATTTTTCTGAATTTAATTATGGGTTTTTTGTTGAATCATTTTCCTAAACTATGCAAATGTAAAAAATGAGGAAAATGTTTTCAATAAAAATTTCTTTTACAAAATAAACGAAGCCAAAATCTCATGTTTCGGATGGAATAGCTCCGTTAAATCCATTATTGTACAAATTTAGCACGGCCAACGTTCAATTGGCTCAAGATGGAGGTATAGGGCAAGTAAAAAGAGTTATGGCTGGGCCTCACCTCAATCAAGCTTTCCAATTATTTTTTAGATGAAATACTAAAAAAAAAAAAAAACTAAAAATAAGAAGGTATCCGGATGGGCAGGGTTGGGCAATTGCGCAAGGCCACAAGTTCGAGCTCGGGCACGACCTCTAAGAGGTCCAGGCTCAAGTAGGCCGAGCCCACCCACGCCCACTCAATGAGCATGTCCACTTAGAAGAATCTCTGCAAATAGAAGTGATCACAACATGAGAAGTCCATTGAGCCAAGCAAGCCATCATTCGGGCAAGCTCGCCAATGCATTCTGACTGGGGCTTTGCCCATATAACAGTCTTTGTGCTAATATTATTCTAACAGCATATTGTGAGCTATAAACTCTTTAAGAAGTAGATCCTACAACAATTTTTAATTATTATTTATTTATTTATTTATTTCAGTGCAAAATAGGCTATTATTCGCATGGTATATTGTCATGTAAGCATTTCTCTTTTGACTCGATGGATGGGGCCTGATTGGGCTCAATCAGCTCTTTCTTAGTTAGCGGGACTGGCAAGCTAAGCTGTTCTTGAGCCCAATTCTGCCTCTTGGTTCTTGCCTCGGCCCGATTGTCTTTCGATTTGTAGGTGGGCTTGGACAAGAGTTTTAGCCTACTCCCTGGCGCAGCCCGCCTGTTAATGTTAATCTTCACCTTTTGCCTAAGCCCATCGAAGCTCGCGGAGCGATCCAAGTCTACTTTGGAAATGCAAGTAAATGCCCGCCATTCCTTCAATGAGATGACGATGTAGTAGACCTAATCATGGCCGAACGCCTCGGTCGCTCAGGCCTGGAAGTGCTATTGTATTCCAATACTCTAGCCATCTAGAGATTCACCACCAGCAACTACTTTAGGCGGAAAAATTTGATCCATATTCTGTTTTTGTTTAATATGAAATGGATTAAAATGGATGACGAAATTATGCCAGACTTCGATTTTGAATGGATCAGCCCATGAGCAAGTTTAGAAGAGACATGAGGCAAATCCGCATGTGAAAATGTTAGTGCTTGAATATGATAAGGCAAGTCATGAAATGCTGAAAACTTTTCACTGCTAGTTCCAAAAGACGATACACTATCATTTAAGGATCATGATTTTGGACATGACTCGAAATCAACATTCTAACAAGCTACGTAGTTGGCTTGAGTTTTGTGCCTCCCACGAAAGATGCCAAATTCGAATCCCAACGGCGTTATTTGGTGACTTAACCGCTGGCTTGAGTGTGGTGGCCAGCTTGCGTCAGTCCCAGGTTCTTCCCACCGGCTGTCGGCTTTCAGAGTTTCCTGGGTCATAAAAAAAAAAAAAAATTCTAACAAGCTAGTTGGAATTTGTATTAATCGTGTTTCTGTCATAGTTTTCTCACCCCGTTTGACACGTTTGTACTTGAGTTCAATCCATGTAACCTGAATTTGGTCTGTTTAGTGAAATGGGCTGTGTTGACTTGATTAATGACTTGATTCACATTAACCTAAATAGCTAAGCCTAAACTTATTCGAAGGTGCTCACGCAGCAACAATTGAATTGTTGTAGGAGAATGCTATATTAATCAGTATGACCAATGACATGTTGCATGTTATGCTCATCATAGGTGACCTCTTTTTTTGCTTTCTCCAAGCTAGACACCTTTACGGACACGAGTCTTTAATCAACGTAACTTTCCAGACATAACCCCAGCGTTCGAAACGGGATATATATATCAGTGGACAAAATCAAGAATTGACTCATTTCGAACGGAATAATCTCCTTACACTTTAACTTTCTTTTAGCCGTTCGGAGGAAACCTGATTTGTCTAATTCCCAACATTACAAGAGCATCCCGGGATTAAACTTTCTATTGACTTGATCCTTCCGTTTTTTTTTTTTTAGTTACTTTCATTCATAAAAGACGAGAATTATAAGAAGACAATAGATAAGTTTCCGAACATAAAATTTCCAAAAGAGTTGAAGGAGGAAAGGACATCCAATTTTGAGGGAGCGATTTAGTCTTGTGTGCCTTCACAAGCCAATCTACAGCTTTATTGGCTTCCTGGGAGCAATGGGCCAGCTTCGTCGTAACTGAATGGGCTAATATTCCTTTGCACTGCTCGATTATGGTCTTCGCATTCCAAGGGATTTCAGCCCAGCCCATGATGCTTTGCTCTACGGTCAAGCTATCTATCTCGCACTTCACATTTTCCTTTTGTACTTTTTTAGTTCCATCTACTCCCACGTGCAATTCCTTTCTGAACTTCAGAAACTCCAACCCATGCAAGGCCGCTAGGGCTTCGGCTTGAACAGGGGATGAAGCTCGGACTTCTCGCATGAAGCCATCGATGACTTGTCCGGTTTGATCTTGCAGTTTTCCGGCTACCGATCCGACGTGTTCTCCTTGTACCCATGAGCAGTCGACATTTAATTTCATCGACCCTCTCTCCGGCGGTCTCCATCTTCTTGGTGAGTCCAGATCTGTGGGTTTCTTTGCCTCCTTTTTCTTCTGCCATCTACTGAAGTTTTGGAGATGTGCTTGCGCTAGATCAACTATGGCGTTCGGATCCAGTGGCTTAGCTCTGAAGATGAAGTTGTTTTGAGCTTTCCATACAAACTAGAGCACCGTCACAACAAGCTCATTCTTGGGTAATTCCTTGCTCCCTTCAAATCTCTCCGTCAGCCATTTATCAAATCTGGAGATGATGTTGGGTTTACAGTTTAGATTGATTCGTGGATCTGCCCATATATATTTTGTCCATTTGCAGAGCAAGAATAGGTGCTCGGTGGTCTCCAGATGGGTGTTGCAGAGCGGACAAATCGGGTTAGGTAATACCTCTCGTTTATATAGGTTCTCTCTTGTTGGTATAGCATTTTGACAAATGCTCCAAATAAATATTCGCATTTTCAGGGGGACTACGACTCTCTTCATCTTTCCTTCCTTTCTTTTGAAAACATGCAAACATACTAGTTTGTAGGGAAAAAAGAAAAAGAGAAAAAGATTGACATGACTTAAATTGCACAAGCCGTATACTTCATATCCTCAATCATGGTCACCAATTTGCAGCATCATTTTATCAATCAACTCATCACTTTTTGGAATCTATTGTTAAAATCGGGGAAAACACTTCATGGTCCTTGCTTTTGTTGTAGGCTCGACGAAGTTTCTCTTGATCCACCTTCCCCCATATTCTCTGATTATTTTCTTGGAGCTGCGCAAGCGAGATTGAAGGGAAGGGCATGGGCAATGCAAGTTTTTGAGCTAGAAAAGCTTCCGAAACTTGTTTCATTGTGGGTCTTGACTTTGGATCCCCACTTAAGCAAGCAAGCGCCAGAGAAACTACAAGAACAATACTTCTTATGACAGAATTCTGTCTTGGAATTGGCAAGCGTGGATCTAATATTTGATTTAGCATAATATCATCTTGGAAAAGTGTTGGCAACATTAAGATGATATCACTTGGATGCTTCCCCATTATCGTTTCTATCGCTACCACTCCAAAGCTATATACATCGCATTTCTCATTAGCAACCAAAGCATAAGCAAGCTCTGCAAAATAGAACAAAACATTGATGAATTATATGAGGCTCTAAACCAAGTTCTCAATGTTAGCTAGTGCACTATCAAATGATAAATTTTGTTAGCATGATAAATTGTCCACAGTTTTATTTACCACATGGCAGGTAAGGTATATTGATCTAGGTATGTACCTCTAGTTATAACATTCTAGAAAAGTATAAGGGATTGTTGCTCACCTGGTGCTATATATCCAGGAGTGCCTACAATATTTGAAGTCAGATTAGATGAGAAATTAGGTTCTAGGAGTCTTGCCAGGCCAAAATCTGATAGGAAAGCCTGGAATTTGTTGTCAAGCAAAATGTTGTTGCTAGATATGTCTCGATGAACAATTGACTTAGCACAATCGTGGTGTAGGTAAGATAAGGCATGTGCCATATCCCAAACAATATTGAGTCTTTTAGGCCAGTCTAGCTCCACCGCTTCAACGTCATCTCTCAAAGCACAAAATAGACTCCCCCTTTCCATGTATTCATAAACCAAGAACATGCATTGTCTGTGTAAGCAGAAACCATGGAGCTTAATTATGCTTCTATGTCGTACTTCCGTCAAGTGTTTCACTTCATTTCTGAAGCTCTGATCAAAAGATGGGTCTTCTGCTTCAAAACGATGAAGTTTCTTTAATGCCACGATTTTCTTATTAGGCAATTGAGCTTTATAGACACTACCGTAACCGCCAGTCCCAATGCAATATTTCATATCAAAGCCTTCCGTTGCATTGATTATGTCTTCATATGCAATTCTCCCATCATAATTCCATATTGACAAGAAATCTCCATTTTTTTCAACTATCTCCAATTGCTTGCTCATCGTTCTACGTCGAAGTATGTAGCAAGAGCAAAGAATTAAATAGAAAATGAATTCTATGGCCATTGGTGGTATAACTATAGCCATAAGCTCCCTAGACGTATTCGGTGTTAAAGCTACAGTCATAAGCTCCTAGACATTCTTTTGGAAAGTTCAATCTCTTTCAAACCTTCATTGCCTAGGAAAAATCCATAACGAACATGGACCAGATTATTTGGAATATTTCCAGTGAGATGATTGTAGGCCAAATTGATGTAATTTAATTTCAAAAGCATTTGAAATTTGGGAACTGTACCTTGTAGAGAATTGTTCTGAAGATTGAGATAGGTTAACATGACCAAACTCCCAAGTTCATGGGGGATTTCTCCACATAAATTGTTAAGGCTCAAATCAAGATGAGTGAGACTTTTCAACTCTCCTACTTCTGAAGGAATTGATCCATTGAAGAAGTTCCTTTGCAAATAGAGTTGTGCCAAGTTCTTCAATTTTGCTAAAGTCGTAGGGATCATGCCATTAAGCAAATTGAAACTGAGATCTAGGTATATCAACCTCTTCAAATTTCCCAATTCGGGAGGGATAGGACTAGTGATTTGATTATCATGAATGTCAATAACTTCTAGCATGGTGAGGTTTTGAAGACAAAGAGGTAACTCACCAGTTAGGTAATTGTGAGACAAGTTGAGGTGCCTGAGCTTCTGGAGTGCACATATCTGAAGGGGAATGATATCAGTGAGGTGATTATTAGGCAGCCGAAGAGAGGCAAGATTTGGGAGTAGAGAGAAATTCATGTTGTTCAAATTTCTTGTGACCATGTAGTCATGTGGGCCTTGTTCTGGTATGTTTATTTCGATAATGCTTCCGGAATCATCACATGAAACACCAAGCCACATGCAATGTGATACATTGAGGCTCGTATCGGAGTTGAGCCACCACCCACTGCGAAGAAGATCATCTACCTCTATTTTGGAGGCAAGGGTAAGGAAGTTGTGGGAGAGAGCCAACACAAGAAAGATCCAAGTAGTTGCGGTCATCAGTTGGCGGACACGCAAGCCGATGAGTTTGCCTTCAAAATTCATGCTTGAGAGAGAGAGAGAGAGAGAGAGAGAGAGAGAGAGAGAGAGAGAGAGAGAGGATCTCTCCGTTTGCTTGGGAAGTGGAGGACTTGAGTTTGCCGTGATACACAGAAGGGCAATCCAAAAGAAATTACTTGAGTGGAGACCAATTCAACAAAACGACTTTGAAGGATCTCTTCTTTTGCTTGGGAAGTGGAGGGCCTGAGTTTGCCATGATACATAGAAGGGCCATCCAAAAGAAATTACTTGAGTGGAGAGAAATTCAACAAAACGACTTTGAAGTCTCCCAAAGTCTCCCTGTATGAGACATCATTATCATGTGGTCACCAAGTGGTGGAGCCCCATGATGCATGATGTTAGTGCGGGTCCAATTCACACTTCGCATTCCATGAAGCATACACACAATAATAATTGCTCTCCTCGGTCGCGCACGTAATGCTTTTATGCCTTAGAATTTTGTTGTGTAACACATGTTACTTCAGTTTGGTCTCGAGAGAGGGGCCTAATGGACTTTACATCTTATATAAGAAATGACTATTCTAAAGAGGACTCTCTTATCAAAATAATTCGAACATAGCTTTCATCTTAATCAAAATCGTGTTGTTTTAAAACCTTGAATTAATGGCCAAGTGATTATACACATAATTTATATACAATGGATTCCTTCATAACATCTCATATTCATAATAATTTCACCAACCACCTTGTGGATGGAGCTTTACTAGATCCACATGAAGAGGCGAATTACATGTGTTCGTGACATTTGTTTGAGTTAAATGGTCCAAATACCTTGTATTGTCAAAAAAAAAAAAAAAAAAAAAAGCCAAAAAGGAAGAAGCTAACAACTTATTTTAGACTACATGTCAAGGTTTTTGAGGTTGTGATAGCAAGTCAATTACCCTTATTCCCATGAGCTAATACCTTGTTTGATTGTGCAATGTAAACAAAATTAGCTCTTATTTCCCATGAGCTGCTCTATCGAGGTGGATCACTTAAGTTACGCTAATGATTCTCGTGCTGGAAATTCCTATGTGACATTACTTTCCAATGAGCCACGTTGGATGATTTAATATTAATTTAATGCCACAATGGACTTTCAAGTAAGGAAAATCGTTGATGTAATTTTAGGTGTTTGGTTTTAAAATTTACAGAACTAATTTTCCGACAAGCAAGATACTCTACTCATGCAATCTCTAAATTTAGTATTCGATTATAAATTAAATTAGAATACCGGCCAAATAATAATAATAATTTAACCAGATGCATGCATAATTTGAACTTTTATGCATCCATCAAGAAGTCAAGGTGTTTTGGGGTTTCATATGTGTTGACTTTTGGATTAGTACATGTTCAATGGTTCATGAAAAGTCATGATCTTTACAACATTTCTATTGGTGATATCTAGTCCCAAAAATTTCTACCCATCGTATTAGAAAAGTCATAGACCAATTTTTCAGCCTTTTCTTCTTTTAAGAAATTGCAAGGAACTGAATGGTCAATGGAACAAAAAGACTGGAGTCAAAAAAAGCTTCCGGCATATTTTGCCTAAGTTCAATTTTGGTGGCCCCAAAACCTATTTACAAGTTTTCCACCCCGCCCATATTTTTGAATAGTCTTTTCTCATTTGATTTCTTTGACCCCCATGTAACACGTTGTGTTCGACCAATTTGAGAACTTGCATCAATTATTGAGTAAATAAAGACAGACGATAATAATGAAGTTTCTAATAGAAAAATCGGAAAAGATTCAATGAGGTCGATATATGACTGGTTTTTTTTTTTTATATATACAGGTGGCTTCTGATATTCCTCCTTAAATGGACGATCTAGGTCTGTTAAATCAATCCTGAATTGATTACACATGGGTCTCTACGAGACAGGAAGTATTTTCTATCAAAAAGTTCCCTGAACCGTGAAATTTATCCAAGATATTAATTTCTTCTTCTGTATCGAGATTGCGCTTGGTCAATTAGCTACTAACAAGACCGTGAAAATATTGATGCACCAATTAGATTTTGACAAAGCTGGGCCAATAAGAATACGTGGAATGGTTCGATCTTTGGCATTTTTCATCTAAAAAATTATCGTTCTAAAGAGGACTCTCTCATTAGAATAATTTGGTGACGACTTCCATCTAAATTCAAATAATAACATTGAATTATCAGCCAAGTATTAAACATTTCATATAGACATGATAGATTCGTTCACGATGTCTCACGTTCAGGTTAACCTCCCCAGCCACCCTGTGGAGGGAGCTTTACTTGATGCACATGAATAGGCAAATCGTGTGCATTTGTGACATTCATTTAAGTTGAACAATCTTGATACTTTGTTAATGTAAAAAAAAAAAAAAACAATTAATAACTTGTTTTGAACAAGATGTCAAGGTGTTCAGAGGTGTGATAACAAGTCAATTACCCTTATGAAGGTCAATCCACAAATTCACATTGTATCGATCGAACACCATACAAAATAAAATCAGCAATGGCTATTCATGCGAATAAAATCTCAAGTAGGGTGTCATGACATCGCTTGAATTTCGCAGTTTTGTATCTCAATAAAATTCAACTTTCAAAAGCAAATCATTAAATTACATTGGTGAGTTTTTCACCGAAAAATCCTACACCGCATTAATTTCCTATGACCCACGTTGGGTAATTTAATATTAAATTAATGCCACGATGGATTTTCAAGCAAGGATATGGCTGATTAACTTGATTGGTTGGTTTTCAAAAAATTATGCCACTCATTTTGGAGCAAGCAGAACATATTGCTCATGCGAATCTCTGATTTTTAGTTTATGATTTAATTAGAATCGAAACAAGCATTTTTATAAAAAAAAAAAAAGAATTTTAAACTGGTATGCTTGTGTAGATGGAAATTGTACGCATGCATGTATGGGCCCAAACCTAAGCACGGGGTCCAATGACTTAGACGTGTGAGCTGGGTACTAAGGCATGGCCGCTGGAGAGCAAGGCATGAGCATCGACATCTTGCATCCTGGCGCTAGTGACTAGAGCATAGGAGCCATGTACCTAGGCACAGCCACTAGGTCCCATCCCAACCTCTATGGACCTAGGCCACGCCTTCAAGGACCAGTCCATGGGTATCAGGCACTAAAGTTTCTAAACCAAATGTTGGAAGATTTAATATTACATTAATGCTACGATAGATTTTCAAGTAAGAAAAATCGCCAATGTAATTCGAGTGATTGATTTTTAAAAGTTATGGCACTAATTTCTTGCCAATGTAATTTGAGTGATTGGCTTTATGATTCAATGAGATTTTAAACAAGCTATATCAGCCAAATGAAAAGTTAAAAAATAAAAATAAAAAGAAAAAAAGAAAGAAAGAAAGAATGTAACAAGTGTGCATGTATGGAAGGAACTTGAACACATCCATCAAGGAGTCAAGGTCTTTTGGAGTTTTATATGTGTTGACTTTTGGGTCAGTACGTGTTCAATGGTTCATGGGAGTCATGGCCTTTATTGGTTATGTCTAAAAATTTCTAACCTATCGTAAGGGTAACATCATGGACCAATTTTCCAACCTTTTTTCTTTTTTTGACTAACAATCCTTCAACTTATTGAGAGAGAGAGAGAGAGAGAGAGAGAGTCAAAAAATTTCTAACCTACCGTAAGGGTAACGTCATGGACCAATTTTCCAACCTTTTTCTTTTTTTGACTAACAATCCTTCAACTTATTAAGAGAGAGAGAGAGTCAAAAAATTTCTAACCTATCGTAAGGGTAACGTCATGGACCAATTTTTCAACCTTTTTCTTTTTTTGACTAACAATCCTTCAACTTATTAAGAGAGAGAGAGAGAGAGAGAGAGAGAGAGAGAGAGAGATATCCTTGTAATATCGAACCAATTACACTAATCGTGCACTCTAATCTTACTGAAACTGTCTTGTGTAAAGTGCCTCTCATGACTCCTCTAACCTAGTATACACAAAGTTCAATACACGACTTAAATTGTAGATGCAATATCAAATTCCAAACAAATTATAGACCCCCATGTTCATTACTAGGAGCTGGATCATCAATATGGAGGAAACCCCCTTTCATGGTGCATAGTTCTTGCACCAATAAAATAAAATAAAATGGTGTATAGTTTTAATTGACATCCCCTCAACAATCTTGTAGCTCATGAAATCCAATGGCCTTTCGCTTTGGCTTTCTCATCCATTTGGCTTGCCTTTTCTCCGTCCTTCTCACAGTTCCTTTAAGCCATTTGGGTCTTTCAATTTCACACGAAATGTATGCTATGAAAATCCCAATATGATTTCATATGCATAACCTATCCTCATTGTCTTCCACTCAAGCTAGCTACCATGCTCTGTTGTAGCATCCTCTTGGATGAAGACAATGGTAATGGAGGAGGTTGAGCATCCTCAAGGCATACTTTTGATAGTGGTCTTTCACATAAGCCCGAACTCTCCTTAAACGTGTTGCTTGAAAAAGTGCTCAAGTGAGTTGGTTCTTGGAAAGGTCCAAGTATCCAAGAGATGCCAAATCACCAATACTCCAGAAATTCTCCATTAAGCTTGTTTGAAAATAGATCAAACCGCCTAGGTCCACTCACAAATGCCTGGGCTTGGCCCAAATCTGTACCTCATGTGTGGGCTCAATCAACTTGTTTGGGGCCAGAACTTTGGGCTTGGGTAAGACCCTCACGGCCCACCCGAGACCATCGAGTTCACCCATCCCAAAGACATGAATGAGGGCCATATTGTTTAGCTCTCTAGTTAATGCTCTGACCGATTTCGGACGAGTGAATTGTCAAGGACAAGACACAGTTGATAATTGTAGATCTCTCGGGACAGAGCTTTACCAATGTCACCCTGTCGTTCTGCACAAGAGAAATGGTTTCCACGTGGCTGATTGGGCCGCAAGAGCCCATCGAGAAAATAAGGCTTCGAAGCGATGGGTTCTCGTGCCGAATGATCTTTCTCAGATCGCAAAAGGGGACGGAAAATTTTGCAGTTTGGTACATGAGGAGAGAACAAAGTGCATGATCTCACATTGCTACCCCTCAGATTGGTTTGGTTCACATGAGCCGTCCTAGGATTCTAATTGTATACATAGAGACAAATCCAAGGGATTAGAAAAGACAGTAAGAAGGAATTATCAGCAGTGCTGGGGATGCGTTCCGACTCACGCCTCAAGAAGAAAACGCTACTCTTTTGCCATGATTTATGTTTGATAAGCCAATTTGATTACCAACTTATGTTCTTGATTTTTTCTTAATGAGATTACATTTTGCTCGTCTTGCATGCTACTTCATCGAGGGTGTTCGTTTGGAATGAAGTCGGAAAGAAGTTTCCTTGCTCTTTCACAGTCTACTAGAAGTTAGTTCTTGCTTGCCTGACCAAGTCTAACCCTCAAATTCAACCAAAATAAAAAAATGAAAATAGACCATGTGTCAAGAAATAATGAGGAAGAAAGAATTGTATAAGTTTTGTGTATTCCTCCGTATATTACTATATGGAATAATGAAAAATTTAAGGCAATATAACGATAGAATATGCAATTTAAGATATGTAAAATTTAATGAGTTATCTAAAATATCTCTAACATCCCTTCAAACTCAACGTGACATTAAAGAAGATGTTGGGGAAACACCTTGTGATATTGTGATGATTACAAAATTATCCTTGGCTTAGTATCTACTTGATTAATGTGGGTGTTCATTATGATGAAGTTGTAATCGTTTCAAAAAGACTGTGATAGTATTGTTGGTCTCTAACACCATGCTCATTGAGTTATAAAAGACTATTCATGATGAATTAGTCGTTTGTGATTCAACTACTAGTGATGGTATCGAGCAAGAATCAAAATCCAAGACCAATTGAAATTTCTCACAATTAGATGGAAATATCTCTCCTTGACAATCATACATACCCCCAAAGACATCTTGATTTTGGCTTTCTTTTTTGGGGGTGATACCAAAGATCAAACTTGTGAACAGCTGGTATTGAATGGACTTAGGACGGCAAACGACATTAATGGTTGAGCCCGTGGGATTGAATTTAGGCTAAGCTAAGTGTATAGTTCCATAATTGATGAAAACAAACTAGGTAGCTATCTTATCCCATTTCCTCATTTAGACTATGGTGTGCAAAGCAACGAATAAAATAATAAACCCACAATAGCTTTTTCTATGTGGACTTGTTCATGGCCACTTAATTCTCCCTCGATATCTTGGGATAAGATAATTCAACATAATTCGAGCCAAAAGTCTAATTGCCTTAGATCCAGACATTCCTTTTTCAAGTTTTATCAAATATCTAGATTTGATTGCCTCGAATTTTGCATCTTCCCCTCTTCTAAAGGCGAGTTTGAAGATAGAGTGGACCTTTGCTCGACTCATTCCTTCAAGAGGTGGCCCTTCTTTGGGCAATGAATGGTCTACTCTTACTAATTTTTTCATTAAATTAATGATGCATATGATACACACAGCAAATCTACTTCCTTTTTTTTTTTCTCGTCACTGAATTGCATTCCTTGACTTAAACTGAATTTCAAACAAATCAGACTGAACTTATCAAAAATAAGGTCGACTAAGCTCGTTCATGTGTAATTTCGTATATCCAATAGTCACGTGATAGATAAGGATCTTGGATAGAAGCACAAGCAAGTTCTCTTCTAACTAGCAAGATCATATAAAAAAATTATGATTTACTTATGATCGAAGCATGTGCATCATGATGGATCGATTCAAACACTACTAGATAAGAATAGACCGGCGGAAACGAAACTATCATCATCATCTTCACCTCCTTGATCTTGCATGGGCTTTTCAAGCTGACCGCAGAAGCCACGGTAACTAATCTCCTTTTGTCAGCTTCCCCATGTGCCAACGGACGCCGCCACGTCGCTGTCCCCCCCGTTGTGGCGTCAAGCTGGAAGGGATGGGGACAAGGACCCACGTGCCAACTTGGGATTTTAGGCGCAGGTAATTAGTCAAATTTAGGAAAACCCAATTAGATTATAAACGATGAGATTATGGGTGCTTCCGTAGTTGCCGACGGCCAATCACACGTCCCCAAGTTGTTCGAAGTTTGGTTGCTTCCCCGTCGGCGAATGGCGGCACTGTCTCTTTCCGTAGGGTTCTTGTAGGCATAATAATCCCTTCGACGTGGCGGATTAATTACGTTGACGAACCCTCGGATCTCGGCCGTCGGATCCACTAAGGTTGCCCAAATCATGTGAATTCCTTAAGGTGGACAATGCTGCCACGACTTGTAAAATGGTGGGTCGATTGAAATTTTCTGTCCTCTTCCTCTTCCTCCTCCCCCTTGAAAACGAAAGGTGCGGCACCACTTTTTCTGCATTATGCACCTTGATCTTATGCTAATAAAAGACCTTTGCATGATGCTCATACGAATGCACATCGTATCAGTAGGACACTATACAAAATAAAATCAGCAATGGCTGCTCATATGGATAAAATCCCAAGTAGGGTGTCATGTCATTGCTCAAATTCAGTGTCAGATCTTGATAATATGGACAAGATAAGGATACTAACGATGTCATAACTTTTACATGGCGCTAATTATGATGTCATACCTTTTTAAGCAATTGTTTAAGTATCACAGTTTTAAAAAGCAGATCATTTAAATTACTTTGGTGATTTTTGCACCGAAATTCTTATGCTGCATTAATTTCTTGGTAGCCATGTTGGGTGATTTAATATTAAATTAATGTCACGATGGAGTTTCAAGCAAGGATATCGCCAATGTAACTTAATTAATCGGTTTTCAAAAAGTAATGCCATGATTTTCGGGCAAGCTGAATATACTGCTCATGCAAATCTCTGAATTTTGCGATTTTATGATTCAATAAAAATTCAAACAAGCATTCCGGCCAAAAGAACAAAAAGAATTTAAACCAGCATGCATGTATAGATGGCAGTTGTGCACATGCATGTATGGGCCCGAACCTAAACCCGAGGTCCAGTGACTTGAATGCAAGAGACTGTTACTAAGGCACTGAGGTCCTACCCCGACCTCTATGGATCCGAGCCCGGTCGTCAATGACGTATGCATGGGTGTCATGCAGTTAATGTCTGAACACTGTTCTCTAGTAAAATTATGAAATATGTTTTCTGATTTTCAAAAGAGAAAATCATTTTTTTTTCAATTTAAATATTCTTTGAATAATTTTCCCAAGCAATGCAAACATCAAAATTAAGGAAAATTTTTTCTGACAAGAAAATTTTTATGAAATAAATGAAGCCAAATCTCTTGTTTTTGATGGAATGGCACTGTCGAATCCGTTCCCATACAAATTTAGCATGGCCGACGTCAAATTGGCTGAAGATGGAGGCGGGATAGGGAAAGCAAAAGGAGCTACGGCGGCCTCATCTCCATCAAGCTTTACAAACTTTTTAGCTGAAATTCTAAAAGAAAAAATTAAAAATGACAAGGTAGCCCGAAGGGCATGTTTGGGCACTTGCCCAAGCCTGCAACTTCGAGCCCGGGCAGGACCTCTAAAAGGTTCGGCCTCAAGTAGTATAACTAAGGACATGTTGCAGATTGTGATCATCATGGGTGACCTCTTCTTTTGCTAGACACCCATATCGACGCGTCAAAGGACACGACTCTTTAATCAACGTCACTTTCCACATATAACCACGGCGTTTTAAACAGGGAATGATCGACAGAAAAGATATGGGTGGAGAGAAACCAAGAAATTGACTCACGCAAGTAGTTCAGGGTCCTTGCTCTTCTTGTAGGCTTGACGAAGTTTCTCTTGATCCACCTTCCCACCATACTCCTTGATTTTTTTTTTTTTTTTTTTTTTTTTTTTGGGAGCTGCACAACCGAGATTGAATGGAAGGGCTTGGGCAATGCAAGTTTTGGAAGTTGAAAAGCCTTCAAAACTGGCTTCATCATGGGTCGTGACTTTGGATCACTAGGCAGGCAAGAGGAAGAGAAACTACCATAAAAATACTTTTTGCGATGGAATTCTCTCTGGGGATTAGCAATCGTGAATCTAATATTTGATGTAGCATAATATCTTCTCTAAATAGTGTTGTTGGCATTAAGATGATATCACCAAATGTTCACCCATTATTATTTCCATTGTTACCACTCCAAAGCTGTATATGTCGCACTTCTCATTGATGACTAAAGTGTAAACGGTTCCCAAAAAAAAGAACAAAAGGTTGATGAATTATATAAGGCTCAAAACCAAGTTCTCAATGTTAGCTTGTGCACTATCAAATGATAAATTTTGTAAGCATGGTAAAGTGTCGACAGTATTGTTTATCGCATGGCAAGTAAAGTATATTGATCTAACTATGTGCCTCTAGTTATAACACTCTAGATCAGTATGGAGGATTGTTGCTCACACGGTGTTATATATCCACGAGTGCTTGCGATAATTACAGTGAGATTAGAATTAAAATTAGGTTCCAAGAGTCTTGCTGTGCCAAAATCTTATAGGAAAGCCTGCGTTTGTTGTTGAGCAAAATATTGTTGCTAGATATGTCTCGATGAATAATTGGCCGAGCACAATCATGGTGCAAGACAAGGCATGTGCCATATCACAAATAATATTGAGTCTTTTAGACCAGTCTAGCCCCACCGCTTCAACGTCATCTATCAAAGCACAAAATAGACTTCCCCATTCCATGTATTCATAAACCAAAAACATGCATTGTCTATGTAAGTAGAAACCGTGAAGCTTATTATGCTTCTCTATTGCACTTCTGTCAAATATTTCACTTTATTTCAGAAGCTTTGGTCAAAATATGGATCCTCCACTTCAAGACCTGAAGTTTCTTCAATGCCATGAGTTTCCCATTAGGCAATTGAGCTCTATAAACACTACCGTAACCAATAGTCCCAATGCAATATTTGATATCGAAGTCCTCAGTTGCATTGATTATGTCTTCATATGTAATTCTCCCATCATAATTCCATATTGACAAGAAATTTTCACTTTTTTCCACAGTTTCCGATTGCATGATCATTATTCTATATCAAAATGTGACGTAATTCCAAAGAATCAAACCGGAAATAGCCATTGATATAAATACCGGTATCAATTCGGTAGAATTTCTTCTAGAACCATCAATCCCTCCCGAACCTTCATTGCCGTGGAAATTTTCTTTCGGGAACATTCAACAGATTATTTGGAATTTTTCCCGTAAGACGGTTGCACAACAAGTCGATGTGATACAAGTTGAAAAGTTTTTAAAAGTTGGGAATTGAACCATGTAGAAAATTGTTCTTAAGAGGAGATAGTTTAACTTGACCAAACTCCCAAGTTCACGAGGGCTTTTGCAAATCGAAACTGAAATCTAAGTGAATCAGCCTCTTTAGATTTCCCAATTGATGAGGGATAGAACTAGCGATTCAATTATGATGAATGTCAATAACTTCTAACACGGTGCGGTTTTGGAGACAGAGATAACTCACTGGTAAGTTCACTGTAGGACGAGTCGAGCTGCGTGAGTTTCGAGAGTGCACATATTTGAAGGGGAATGATACTAGTGAATTAATTACCAGGTAGCCAAATAGAAACAAGATGGAGGAGTAGAGAGTGATACGTGCTGCTCACATCACGTGAATAGGAAATTTGTTGTGGTAGGTTCATTTTGACCTCCCCATTGGGAACGTCCATGTCCATGGCATCCCATCTAATGTCTCCCCCGAATTCCCGGCACCCGATAGACTATTGAAACCGTGGATGGGACCGTGGCTCACATCCTCTACCTAGAGCGAAATGGTGAGCCACTAGATTTGGGAGTCCCTCGTCGACCTAGATGGTTATGACATAGCACATGTAACGAGCATTGGTCTCCCCTATTAGATACTCGGTCACCTTCTAGTTATGCTTTACGAGGAGTCTGAATCATATCTTAGCGCAAAGGCTCAGCCTTTCTTAGGGCCTATAAATATTTGACGAACAACAATGAAATAAACTCAATGAGTGAACTTCCCAGACCTCATGTAGGAAGCCACTCACCTCAAAAGTGCCTTAAACATGCCGGTCATCTATTGATGTCAAAACATAGCAAAACTTTTCTCACTTTACCCTAACTATTCACTTGAAAACGAATCCAGTTAAGGCCATCAACACAAACACATAAGCAATTCCCATAACACTTTTCATGCTCTTGAGCCAATCATACGGATGCGCAATATAGTATAGTCATGTGCCCATGCCATGCATTAATACGGACCTAATCACATACAAATCTTATGCACTTTCCACAAAAATATGTGGCACCCCACGACACGGCCCCCGATCCGCTAGGGTCGCCACAGCTCACTCACCTTTCACTTGTCCTAATAACATGTCACTCTGATACCATTTCAATTGTAGTGGGTCCACAAATCCTGGGGGTTTGTATCATCTCAATCGGTCCTAGCGTAGTTCATATAATGGAAGCATACTTGACATCTCCCTAACCCGTATTCAACCCAAAAAAAAAATACAATGCAATGCACACCAACTACCCTTTTCATATATGTAGAAGCTAACGTCGAACCACTTTTATTTACATAACTGTAATGGACATCACGAGTCAGTACAACAAAAGGCCAAAGCTTTAACTAAGCTCGGCTATAACCCAAAAGAACCAGACTCTACATCAGACATGTACATCAATCCATCATCCCAGTGTCGGCCATCCAAAAAACGTCATCCTCCACTAGTCACATGCTCTAATCACACCCAGCCCAGTGCATCGGCCGGTGGCGGCGGCAGCATTCCCCATCATCCTCCCGTCGCGACAAACATGGATGGATAGGAACTCCTAGACTACATGGCCATCAGGTAGGCCCACATCATATATAATCAAAACACGAACACGGATAAACACCAAACCATGAACACCAACGTAGGGGTGCTCCGAGCACTCGACCTCAACATTAGACGGTAAGCCATAAAATGTACCACGCTTGACAGGTGATAGAGGCATCTCTCAATCTGAAATGTTAGTCCCCAAAGGGGTGAGTACAACCACTTAGCAGTAAAGATCCATCAAACTATATAATGCAACAAGTAGGACAATCACAATTTCGTGTGAAATGCACATATCATCCATGCAATTATGCTTGTATTTCTATGAGATTCATTCCTCAAAGCAATTCATGTTCCATGCCATATACATATACATGCGCATAATTCATATCATCCATACCATCATGTATCTATCCCCATGAGATCCATTCAATACCTTCATGATCGCATTCTCAATGCCATATGGTATAAACTCAAATTTATAGGCAATTATAACCCATGCCATATGCGCACACACATGCGCATGATTCAATTCCCATTTTACTTTTCAAAAGGATCTCATTTTTTTTTCCTTCTAGGGACCAGTGTTTTGATCCCTCATATATCGCTTACACCTAACCTGGCATCACGAGGAACCTTCGGCACACACCTCTGGGCATCCAGGACACACCTCTGGGCATCCGGCACACACACTCCGGGCATCTCAAAACTCCTGAGGACAGCCGGCACACACCTCCGAGCATCCGGCATACACCTCCGGGCATCCAGCACACACACTCCAGGCATTCCGACACTCTCGGGGCATCTTCGGCTCACACCTCCGACGGTATCATCATCATCATCATAATACATACATACATACATACATACATACATACATACATACATATATATATATATATATATCATCTTTGGAAAATGCCATTTAATGCAAAGATGCCAAAAGTTTCATGGAATTTTTAAAAATCTCATCAATTTGATGTCATATGAAATGCACAATTATCACCACATATGCAGTAAAAATAACAACCCAATATATTATATCTCATAGAGCAATTCATTTGTTTTTGAAAGTAGAACAATTTTCGGATAAAACAGAATGCACTTCTTTAGTAAATATTCTTGAAAAATTAGTAAAAAGTCTCAATAAATTCTGAAAATTTAACATGTTATAAACAAGATCTAGCGAAAAAGGTTTCATGAAGAACACCATGTCAAAAGAGCTTCGTATGAGTCACTACGGTCCATGCATTACAGCCTCAAAATTTCAAACATCACCATTCCACAGTTTCATTCACAAATTTGGTATAAACCCTAAATCAACTCAGAAAATTCTGAAATTTTGATATGTTATAGCCAAGACCAAGAGGTAAAATTTTTGTGAAGAACTCGAAGTCATATTCATTATAGATCATGAGCGACGTTCACCAAAACCCCCCTAATCCTCGGTAACGATTTCTAGATCTAACACTTCAAAGAAAAATCATTTTGCCGACCAATACTTGTCCGTTTCTTCTCAAATTTAGTATGTTACTCCTCAAGATGTCATGTACAACTTTCATCAAGGACACAAGGTCAAATTCTAACTGGATAATTTTATAGAATTCGCGGAATCGCAAGGGGTCGGACTGTTCTTACATGCAACAGCTTACTTGTTCTACGAAACTACCACCATTCACACAAACTTCAGCATCCAACATCACAACTCAAGCATCTCCAACACCCATTACACTTCACACACAACTACAGCAAGCAAAATGTAGGCTAATGGACTCTACTTGCCTTAGATCCGACAAAATCAAGCAAGCAACGGCGACTTGGGGGCTTCGAACATAGCACGGTTGATGGTGAAGCTAGGCGCATGCACGGTGGGGCTTGGTCTTCCTCTTCCTCGCCAAAGCACCCACATGAACCCTCTCTCTCTCTCTCTCTCTCTCTCTCTCTCTCTCTCTCTCTCTCTCTCTCTCTCTCGGCTTTCTCTCTTCCTCTCTTCCTCGCGCAACAACTCCCCCTCGCTCACTCCGCCCCTCCTCTTTTCTTCCCCTTCATGATTAGAAATCATTAGCTTTGCATGGCATTAGACACTTGGAGCTCCCTTCATGCCACTTGTAGATTTCCATGCAAAGGGTTGGGCTTGATTTAGCTTGGCTTGGGCCAGCCTTTTGGTTGGCCAAATGGGGGGAAAACGGTGGGGGAAACGGTGGGGCTGTGGGCTGGTTTGGCCTTAAGAAAATCAGCCCACTCCTTCTCCAATTTTTTTCTATTTAATCCCCACTTATATAAATACCTAATTACAAATTAATATAGCCATAAAACTTTGTAACATAAATCAATAAAATCCAACTTATAAAGCGCACAGCCAAAAATAAAATTTTCCTTATCAATTTGTCCCTTAGTACAATCCTTGATCACTCATGGACATAAAATGTATTTCTAACAAAATAATTGTCCATTAAAATGCTTGGCCTTAATCTATTGAAATTCATCGGTCTAATGGCTATAATATAATCTGATGGCACTTCCATCACTTATTCACGGTTCATGATATATTTAGGGATTGTCATGAAATTTTTTATGATATCACAATTCTCCCCTCTTTAGAGAAATTCGTCCTCGAAATTAGTTATCACCTATGTCTCTTTAAACAAGTGAGGGTACCTTTCCCTCATTTCATTTTCACTTTCCCATGTGGCTTCCTCCACATCATGATGTTGCCATAATATCTTAACCAATGGTATTTTTTTGGTCCTGAGAATTTGTTCATTTCGATCCAGTACTTACACAGGCTCTTCAATGTACCTTACTTTCTCATCCACTTTGATGGCTTCACGATCAAGTATGTGACCAAGATTCAGCTGATACTTTCTCAACATCGATACATGGATTACGTCATGCAAATTTTCCAATTTAGGAGGCAACACCAAACGATAAGCTATGTCTCCTATTCTTTTGAGTATCTCAAAAGGTCTAACAAACCTAGGGCTTAACTTACCCTTCATTCCAAATCGATATATTTCTTTCATAGGGGATACTTTAAGGAACACATAATCTCCCACATTAAACTCTAACGGTCTTCTACGCTTATCTACGTAGTCTTTCTACCTACTCTGGGCTATTTTAAGTCTTTTCCTAATAATTTTGACAGCCTCAGTAGTAATTTGTACCAATTTAGGTCTTGTAAATTTCTTTTCACCTACTTCATTCCAACAAACAGGATGCCTGCACCTTCTTCTATATAATGCTTCATGCGGAGCCATGCTTATACTTTTTTGAAAACTATTGTTATAGGCGAACTCTATCAAGTGCAATTTTTCATCTCAACTTCCCTTAAAATCAATAATACAAGCCCTTAGCATATCTTCCAAAGTTTGGATCACTCTTTCAGTTTGTCCATGTATTTGAGGATGAAAAGCAGTACTAAATTGAAGCTTCGTCCCTAAAGCATTTTGGAGACTTCACCAAAATTTTAAAGTAAACCTTGAGTCTCGATCGGATGTAATCGTTACAGGAATACCATGTAAGCGTATCACTTGGCTTACATATATCTCAGCAAGTTTATTCATCAAATAGTCTATGCGGACCGCTAGGAAATGAGCAGATTGAGTCAAGCAATCTACTATTACCCAAATAGAGTCGTGACCACTTGATGTCCTTGGCAATCCTTGTACAAAGTCCATCGTCACATGCTCCTATTTCCATTCTAGCACGTCCAAGGGTCTCAATAGTCCTGCAGGTTTGTGGTGTTCGACTTTCACTTGTTGGCATGTTAAACATTGATAAACATGTTTAGCTACATCCTTCTTCATGCCATTCCACCAAAATTGTTGGAGTAAATTTCTATACATTTTTGTACTCCCCAGATGAAAGCTATAATTACTCTTATGAGCTTCTGATGGGATCTCCCTTCTTACTTCTTCATTGTCAGGAATACAGAGCCATCCTTGGCATCTTACTACTCCATCCTTAGAGATTTGAAACTCTGGTCTTTTCCTTAAAGACACAGCGTCTCGTATTTTCAAAATCTTTGAGTCAGATTTTTGTAGAATCTTAACTTTCTAAATAATTTCGAGCTCAATCCTTAATGCAATGAGCATACCAGTAAGGTGGTCTATTTCCAACTTGAAGTCTGAATCCACAATTGACTTTAATAAATCCCACTCTGTTATTACTAGACTAGCCATGTCCATAGCCGATTTTCGACTAAGGGCATCTACCACCTTATTTGCCTTCCCTAGATGGTATCGTATTTCACAGTCATAATATTTTAATAATTCTATCCACCTTCTTTGTCTCATGTTCAACTCTTTTTGCGAAAACAGATACTTCAAACTCTTATGATCTGTATAGATTTCAAACTTCTCTCCATACAGATAATGTCTCCATATTTTCAAAGCAAATACTATAGCTGCCAATTCCAAATCGTGGGTTGGGTAATCTAACTCATGAGGTTTCAATTGCCTCGATGCATAGGCTATGACCTTGCCATGCTGCATCAAAATACATCCCAATCTTTTATGAGATGCATCACTATACACCATGAATCCTTCAAATCCAGATGGTATAGTTAGAATTGGGGCTGTAGTCAACTTTCTTTTAAGTTCCTGAAAACTTCTTTCACAACTCCACTCCATTCAAACCTTATATATTTTTGAGTCAACTTCGTTAGAGGGCCTACCGGATGTGAAAATCCTTCGATAAATCTCCTATAATAGCCAGCCAACCCTAAGAAACTCCGTATCTCAGTCGGTGTTGTTGGTCTCGACCAATTCACTACCATCTCAACCTTTGCAGGGTCTATTGCAATTCCATTACCCGACACTGCGTGCCCTAAAAATATTATCTAGTCTAGCCAGAATTCACACTTACTGAATTTGGCGTAGAACTTATGATCTCTTAGCATTTGCAACACTATCTTTAAGTGTCGTTCATGCTCTTCAGGTCCTTTAGAATATATCAAGATATCATCAATGAAGACAATTACAAACTGATCCAGATAAGGCTCAAATATCCTATTCATTAAATCCATGAATGCGGCTAGTGCATTCGTTAATCCAAAAGGCATAACTAGGAACTCATAACATCCATAACAAGGCCTAAATGCAGTCTTAGGAATGTCTTCTTTCTTTATCCTTAACTGATGGTATCCTAATCTTAAGTCAATTTTAGAAAAGACTAAACTTCCTTGCAACTGATCAAATAAATCATCAATTCTAGGCAAGGGATACTTATTCTTTACAATCACTTGGTTCAGTTGTCTATAGTCAATACACAAATGCATCGACCAGTCCTTCTTTTTCACAAATAGAACTGGTGCACCCTAAGGTGAAGCACTTGGCCTAATAAATCCCTTATCAAGCAACTCTTGTAGTTGCACCTTCGACTCCTTCAACTCCACCAAAGCCATTCTATAGGGGCTTTCAATATTGGTCATGTTTCAGGCATTAGTTCAGTTTCAAACTCAATCTCTCGTTCCGGTGGTAATCTAGGCAACTCCTGAGGAAACACATCCTGAAATTCCCTGACTATTCGAATCTCATCGATTTTAGCCTCTTTCTTAGTAAGGTCTCTTACTATTGCTAGGTATCCTTGACATCCTTCGTCAAGTAGTTCATGAGCTTCTACCATTGAGATGATGGCTATAGAGGGGTTTGTTTGACCTCCAAAAGATTCAAAACTAGACTGGTCAGGTAACATGAATTGGATCGCTTTCCTATAGCAATCCACCTTAGCCCGATACTTACAAAGCCAGTCCATTCCTATGATAACATCAAAGTTATCTTACATTTCACACACTCCAGCGTAGATAATACCATATTCTTTAAAGGCGTGGAAACACAAAGAGGCGTCTTAAGAGGTATAGTTTCTATTTTACTCAATTGCCTATACATTTCAGATATAAATGAATGTGTAGCACCCGTGTCAAACAATGCATATGCCTTCTCGCCATTTATGAAAATCGTACCTAAGATAACATTTTTGGAAGCTTCCGCTTCTTCTTGGGTGACCGCATACACCCTTCCTTGTGCCGGTGGCCTCTGTGGATTCCTTGGTAAATTTGGTCTAATAGCACTTTGTTGTACCTGTCGCACCGAGCCGACACTCAGCTGCGACCTCTCTTGTGGACAGTCTTTCTTGAGGTGACCTACCCATCCACAACCATAGCATTTCAGCCGTCCATTGCAAGGTCCTAGGCCATGCTGCCCATCACATCTTCGACAAGCATCTTGCTGATAGGGTGCTTTCCCTATATTTAGGTCATCCTTGGCTTTTCCAAAGTTTCCAAAATTACTCTTTTTCTTAACATCCGAGGTCTAACCTTGACCAAGATAGGGTCTCTTACCTCGCCTGATATCACTAAAAGTCAATTGCCTCTTAGACTTTGATCGCACTCTCACTAGCTCTTGCTCTACTAACTGTGCCCTCTCATAAATCTCATTATACAGAGGTATCAGTTGTTTCCTAATATCAGTCCTCAACTCTTTCAGAAATCTCTGAGCTTTTTCCTCTCAATCCTTAATCAATCTAGGAGCATACCTAGACAACTTAGAAAATTTTGTCTCATACTGAGCTACTATCAGCTCCCTTTGTTCCAACTGAACAAATTTAGTGATTTTCTTATCCTTGGCACAATCAGAAAAATGCTTCTTATTGAAAGCTCTAATAAATTCATCCCAATTTATGACATTACCTAGTGGAAAGATCGTGTCTCTTGAAGCTCTCCACCAAAACTTTGCATTTCCCTCTAGCTGGTACTCTACCAAAATTATTTTCTCAGCATCATTGCAGACCAACAACCGGAAAATTCACTCCATTCCATCAATCCATTGTTCCACCTCCTCAGAACCTCCTGTTCCACTAAACTTAGGTGGCTTTAGCTTCAGAAATTGTTCCACTAGTCCTTGAGGGCGATGTTCCACTCTGGGTTGTTGCTGCGCTTGTCTTTCCATCAGATTTTCTATATTGGCTAATGCCTACAAGATATCTTCCATTCGGGGTTTAGCCCTTGCAACAGAGGCTTCAGCCCTCGATGGATGAGTACTTCCAGCTCACACCATGATTTTCCTGCAGTTTCTAAGCATTTGCCTTAGGAATAATCTGTGACTCAATGTCTCCATTTAAAAGCAATTACAGCTATATATAAGTAACATAAACATGTTATCGGCACCTAAAAGCAACTCATAATAAACTACTAGGGATCTATGAGTGAATACCCATCACCCATTGTTCAAAATTAGTCAACCATTCCAGTTAGTATCCTATGGTGTGCATCATTCTATTCTCATTTCCATCTGAGGCACCTTATCATTCCAAATAGACCATAGCTCTGATACCAATAAACAGGAATGTGGCACCCCATAACATGGCCCCTAATCCGCTAGGGTCGCCACAGCTCGCTCACCTTTCACTTGTCCTAATAACATGTCACTTGATACCATTTCAATTGTAGTTGGTCCATAAATCCTGGGGGTTTGTATCATCTCAATCGGTCCCAGCGCAGTTCATATAATGGAAGCATACTCGACATCTGCCTAACCCGTACTCAGCCAAAAAAAAAAAAATACAATGCAATGCACACTGACTACACTTTTCATATATGCAGAAGCTAATGCCGAACCACTTTTATTTACATAACTATGATGGACATCACGAGTCGGTACAACAAAAGGCCAAGGCTTTAACTAAGCTCGGGTATAACCCAAAAGAAACCGACTCTACATTAGACATGTACATCAATCCATCATTCTAGTGTCGTCCATCCAAAAAGTGTCATCCTTCACCAGTCACATGCTCTAATCACACCCAACTCGGTGCATCGGCCGGTGGCGGTGACAGCATCCCCATCATCCTCCCGTCACGACGAACATGGATGGATAGGAACTCCTAGACTACAGGGCCATCAGGTAGGCCCACATCATACATAACCAAAACACGAACACGAATAAACACCAGACCATGAACACCAATGCAGGGGTGCTCTGAGTACTCAACCTCAACATTAGACGATAAGCCATAAAATGTACCACGCGTGATAGGTGATAAAGGCATCTCTCAATCTGAAATGTTAGTCCCAAAAAGGGGTGAATACAACCACTTAGCAGTAAAGATCCATCAAACTACATAATGCAATAGGCAGGACAACCACAATTTCATGTGAAATGCACATATCATCCATGCAATCATGCTTGTATTTCCATGAGATTCATTCCTCAAAGCAATTCATGTTCCATGCCATATACACATACATGCGCATGATTCATATCATCCATACCATCATGTATCTATCTCCATGAGATCCATTCAATACCTTTATGATCGCATTCTCAATGTCATATGGTATCAACTCAAATTCATAGGCAATTATAACCCATGCCATATGCACACACACATGCGCATGATTCAATTCCCATTTTACTTTTCAAAATGATCTCATTTTTTTTTTTTTGCTTCTAGGGACTAGTGTTTGTGTCCCTCATATATCGCTCGCACCCAACCTGGCATCACGAGGAACCTCCGTCACACACACTTCAGGCATCCCGACACTCCTGGGGCAGCGTCGGCTCACACCTCCAATGGTATCATCATTATCATAATACATATATATATATATCTCATCTTTGGAAAATGCCATTCAATACAATGATGCCAAAAGTTTCATGGAATTTATAAAAATCTCATCAATTTGATGTCATATGAAACGCACAATTATCACAACATATGCAGTAAAATAACAACCCAAGATATCATATCTCATAGAGCAATTCATTTGTTTTTGAAAGTAGAACAATTTTCGGATAAAACAGAATGCACTTCTTTTGTAAAAATTCTTGAAAAATTAGTAAAAAATCTCAATAAATTCTGAAAATTTAACATGTTATAAAAAAGATCTAGAGAAAAAGGTTTCGTGAAGAACACCATGTCAAAAGAGCTTCGTATGAGTCGCTACGGTCCATGAATTACAGCCTCAAAATTTCAAACATCACCACTCCACAGTTTCATTCACAAATTCGGTATAAACCCTAAATCAACTCAGAAACTTCTGAAATTTTGATATGTTATAGCCAAGACCTAGAGCCAAAATTTTCGTGAAGAATTTGAAGTTAGATTCGTTATAGATCATGATCTACATTCACCAAAACCCCCCTAATCCTCTGTAACGATTTCCAGATCTAACACAAGATCTATAACGACCAATACTTGTCTGTTTCTTCTCAAATTTTAGTATGTTACTTCTCAAGATGTCATATACAACTTTTATCAAGGACACAAGATCAAATTCTAACTGGATAATTTTATAAAAGTAGTGGAATCGCAAGGGGTTAGACTATTCTTACATGCAACAGCTTACTTGTTCTAGGAAACTACCACCATTCACACAAACTTCAGCATCGAACATCATAACTTAAGCATCTCCAACATCCACTACACTTCACACACAACCACATCAAGCAAAATGTAGGCTAATGGACTCTACTTGCCTTAGATCCGACGAAATCAAGCTAGCAACGGCGACTCAAGGACTTCGAACACAGCACGGTCGATGGTGAAGCTAGGTGCACGCATGGCGGGGCTTGGTCTTCCTCTTTCCTCACTGAAGCACCCACATGAACCCTCTCTCTCTCTCTCTCTCTCGGCTTTCTCTCTTTCTCTCTTTCTCTCTTCCTTGCGCAACAACTCCCCCTTGCTCACTCCGCCCCTCCTCTTTTCTTCCCCTTCATGATTAGAAATCATTAGCTTTGCATGGCATTAGACACTTGGAGCTCCCTTCACGCCACTTGTAGATTTCCATGCAAAGGGGTTGGGCTTCATTCGGCTGGGCTTGGGCCAGCCTTTTGGCCGGCCGAATGGGGGGAAAATGGTGGGGGAATCGGTGGGGCTGTGGGCTAGTTCGGCCTTAAGAAAATCAGCCCACTCCTTCTCCAATTTTTTTTTTTCTATTTAAGCCCCACTTATATAAATACCTAATTACAAATTAATATAGCCATAAAACTTTTTAACATAAATTAATAAAATCCAACTTATGAAGCGCACGGCCAAAAATAAAATTTTCCTTATCAATTTGTCCCTTAGTGCAATCCTTGATCACTCATGGATATAAAATATATTTCCAACCAAATAATTGTCCATTAAAATGCTCTTGGCCTTAATCTATTGAAATTCATCGGTCTAATGGTTATAATATAATCCGATGGTGCTTCCATCACTTATTCATGGATTATGGTATATCCAAGGGTTGTCATGAAATTTTTTAGGATGCCACAAAATGTGTCTAGATTATTATGGCCGCTCTAGGCCCAAGGCCAACTTAAAGGTTCATAGTCATCCGGCGTAATCAAGCATCATCTTGCCTCATTGAGCACGGCATCGTCTTGCATAAACACATCAAGATGGCATTTTTGTAAGGAGCTTCATTCCAAAATCGATTCGTGAATAAGATCTTGTTGACTTGAGGAAAACCGAATTGAATCGGGCATTGTCTTGCATAAATGCGTCACGACGGGTTCATTACCTTGCGTAAATGCATCAAGGTCTTTAGGTGATCACACGGGCATACTATCATACAATTTATTTCTTATCTTTCTTATTAATCGATGCGATGCCAATGCGGTATGCAACAACCTTTACCATATGCCATCATGTCATACACATGCCTCATTTTATATCACATAAATGCACCATCTGATTCACAAGTCCATGGCATATAGGTCATTCATCGAAGTAGGATAAATCATCATACTCAAACATAAGTCATTAAAAATCACTTATCACATGCCATTATAAACTATGTAATGAGTCATTTATTTATTTATTTATTGATATAACATATCACAATACTATAACGTATTTTAATAACATGCCTTGTCATAGCGTCACGTCATATGACACATATCACCATGCAATAGTCTATTACCCTAATATGACTTATAATAACATATTACACTTCACTTATCATAACCTAATAACGTATTGCGTAATTACTTATCACATAATGATAACTAATCGAACCAAAAAGTGATAACCTATCAATAAAAGTCAATAACCTATCATGATAACCTAGCGCCCTAAACATGATAACTGATCGTCAAAAACTCAATAACCTATCATCCAAAACTCGATAAATTATCGAGACAACCTATCGAAATCCTATGACCACTTATCATATGAAACCCACTTATCACATCAACAAAGCACCATTTAATCCTTAATCTAGTCATAAACTAGCTCCAAAATGCAACAACAATCCTATTCAAGGGCTAAAAGGCCACTCACACCCAAGTCCTAACTTTAAAAGCATCAAGGGAGGAGCAGCAAGATTGGACAGCAACTGAGGCTGTTGGCCACGCCTCCATTGCTCACGTGGGTGGGCTAGACGGCATCCCAGTGGTGGCACGGTGGTGGCTTGGTGATAACTAGGCTTCTCCTAGGCTGGCAGTGTCCAAACCGCCAACAACAAGGAAGAGAGGACTATTGTGAGGGGCTGGACAGTGGCCTTTTCATCTCCAAAATGCCAACACGGTTGCAAAAAATGTTGGCACGAAAGGTAGTTTGTCATCGGGGGTGTGATGGACAGTTGCCAATGATGGAAATAAGAGGAAAAATAAGGGAACAAACTTGAGATGGAGATGAAAATGGAGGCGGGTGTTTCGGTGGTGTCAAGAGGAGAGAAGGGATGAGTTTGAGAGCAATCAAGTATGGAAATGAGAGAGAGTACTGACGGTAGGGGGAAAAGGAGAGGAGAGAGAGTGAGATATCTTTGCCCATTAATGCACATCTGATCTAGATCCCTTGAATCCCTCTCATCCATGCAAATGAAGCTTCTTGAAGAAGAAAAATCCAAGCATGAATGGAGGATATTTGCACTTGATTGAAAAGGTTTAGGATAGGCTAGCTAGACTTAGGCTAGATTGGCTGCAAGCTTCTTCATTTGCCGCCCCCTCCTTTGGCTAATGCCAACTTTGCCCTTTTGCCCTTAGTTGAATGGAAGGACAATTTGCGCACTATTCACTCATCATCCACATACTTGGAAGCAATTAACGCCAAGATTATGTAATGATGACTTGATGGACTTGGAGAGTCCATGGCCCAACCTTGTGTGACATTTTGGTTTCGACCTATGAGAAATGGCTGTAAATTTGGTGTGCCAATGGCAAGGATAAGCCGTGGATCATTCCAAGTTTCGGCTAGATCAATTGAAGGAATGGTCATGGACCCAAGCGTTTCGGCCAATGGGTGACTACCTGACCGTCATGATTGATTGAGAAATGGTCACAATAACCACGAGTCAATCAATGACCATGGATTGGTCCAAACGGTCATGCGCCGATCGTGGATGACCATGATTCGACTCGATACAACCATGTGTCGAGCATAAATATGACTGATCTTGAACAATCACATGAAAATAAGGAGTTGGCCTGGATGAAGCTTACAGCTAATCTTAGATTCAATATGATCGACCGAAGTCGATCCAAGGGCCGGTCATTAAACCCGTGCCTTAGGCCACCTGTTTAGCCAAGAAAGGCAACTTGACCTATGACAACTACACAGAGGGAGGCTTAGCCATGAACCTCAGGTGTGTTGAAATGGTCATTAGGGGATGTACACAAAAGACTCTTACCCAGTCCTGGTTGCAATTCAAATGGCTTATTTCCCATAGTTTCCATATTATGTACACGTGGACAAAACGGAACTCTTTAGAACACCCTAAGTTCTTCAAGAGGAAGGGCAACTCATCATTCTACCTAGATTTTTCTAGATTCGGCCATAATTACCAAGGATCCATCTTGGGGATTAAGCAAGGAATCTAGGCCAAATGTCCCAATGGAAATAAGACATCTTGGGTAAATGATAGCTAGCCTATGGCCTTGATGCTAACTCATCTTTTTAGAATGCCACTTGTGCATCATGAGTTGTCCCTTTAATCATGAGCAAAGTGCTTTTGTGACCTAATGAAATTGAGACAAATAAGGCTTCAATTAATGACACTAGGTCATTAGATCTCCACCTCATGAGAATAGATGTGCCAACTCTCTAAAATAGGTGTGCCACCTTATAACTTAGGCTTGCCACCTTGATGGCATAGCCGTGCCACTCTAAGAAACACGATTGAACTGCTTTGATGAGTAATGATTAGCTTGGTGGTGATAAATAGGGGAGGCTCCCATTCATTTCCACCATCTTGCACCCCTTGCCATTCACGCCCACCTTCCTCCTCCATTCCCTTTCTCTCGGCCTTGCATCCTCAATCCCTTAAGCTAATCTAAGTTGGTTTTTGAGGTTCGCCAAGGTAAGTAAGATTCCTCATTTTACTTCTAAGAAAGTAGATCCCATCGTTAAGGCTAGTTAAGTGCTCACCCGTCAAGCCATGGATAGTGTGCAATGTCTTTTGTTTGGTCTTGCTTGCTATGGGACATGGCCGTGTGCTTGACTTGTATATGTTTAGAATGGAATTGAGGTTCGTTCGAGTTAATTTCATTGCAAGTCAAAGTCGCCCAAGCCATGAAGCTTGGTTTTGGCATAAATAGGATGTGGGTCCAAGTCTTTGGTGCGAGAACCACCCAAGGCTGCAAAGTCCTAAATCGACATTGTGGTGTGTCAATCTTATGCCTTGATCAGTATGGGGATCACCCAAATCCACGAGACCAAGCATGCCAATTTCCATAGTCCAAATGAACATGTGGACTTTATGCGTGACATTGAATGAAACCGTGAGCTGAGGATCATTCTCGATACATGGTATTCATATTGGGTCAAAGTCGAGGTTCGTCAAGCTTGTGATTATCACTAAAGCGAGGTGTACCTAAGCCTCGAGGTCTTGGTTCGACATTGAGGCGTGCCGTTTTGAGCCTTGTGCAGTGCAGGGATCGACGCCAAGTGATTGATTCAAGTTACAGACCAAAGATCATTCCTGACATATTTATTAGTGAAATACAAGAAATTCATGACACACACGAATAAATGAGCACGCTTTTGGGCCATGCACATGTCATTTAAGAGAAAAGATAAGAACTAGTTTATATAATGTATATGCACTTAATGAGGAAAAAACACTCGTTACCACATAGTGTTGGCGGCGATGCCTCGTTCATTGAACAAGATGTCTTAGTTGAGCCAAGATACCCTTTATTGAGTTAGGATGCCTAGGTCCTAAACCTAGAAGCCTCGGGAAGCTAGCCCTGAGAAGTCTCGGTTGAGTCGAGATGCTTGGTCGAACTAGGAAGACTAGTGAGAAGCTGGAATCCCTAGTCAAGCTAGGAGGGTGTGGTCGAGCTAGGATGATGCTAAATGAATTTACATGATTGCTGGTTATGCATAAGCATGATATGTTGATATATTGATAAGTCGAAGGTAAGCATGCATTGAAGCATGTTGCGATGGACATCTACATGTAGTCGAGATGTAGCGACAAGTTAACTATTGATCTGTCATTAATACTATTTGCGAGTGTCATACTCGCTAGACTTTGATGATGAGATGCTTTCCTAGTAGAGAACTAGGAATTTTACTTACTGAGTTTCCCCAAAACTCATTCCTTTATCTTTCAGTCTCGTAGGCATGGAAGTCTTATGTCAATGTTAAGAGCTGAAATCATGCTAGAGGAAATAGAAATTCCCTTGGTTGATGTGGAAAACTTGTAGTGTGATGCAAAAAGAAAAGAGGACTCGTAGAGAAAGGACTTGTAAAAGTACTATTATAATATAAATGAGTGTGTTATGTTTGATGTATGTTCCAATCTTCTAACTGTTGTTTATCCAGGGAGTTATTTGTTCATGTTTCCACATGTGCATGATAATTAGATAAAAAGAATCATGACGGCAACAAGTAAGGAACATCACGAAAATAACCCCTACTACTCAAGACCTTAAAGATGGAGCTGGGGTTGTGACACCTTGAGCTGCCCATCATAGGTGTGGGCCCATTTGGGCCTAGCTTCATGGACTTGGGCTCATTGGGCCGCCCAACATGGGCTTGGGTGCACTTGGGTCCTCGTTCATGGCTAGTACCCAACTTTTTGAATTTCCACAGTTCATCGATGAGAAATTGAATTTTCGTCCAAAAGTGGCCTTTCCAATGCTTTTGTGGTTTATCGATCTCATGGTAATCCTATTCGAAGATTGTTCACCGATATAATTCCGTTCTGAAAATCAAGGTAGAACGAGGATATCACAAAAGATGGAAGACCTTTTATATGTGAAGGATTATTATTTGCTCGTATTTGCTGAAAAGAAACCAGAGAATAAAATTGATGTTGAATGGTTTATATTTCATCGTCAAGTGTGTGGTTATATTAGACAATGGGTGAATGATAATATTTTAAACCATATCATTGAGGAAACACATGCATGTAGTTTGTGGACTAAGTTCGAACAGTTATATGCTAAAAAAATTGGAAATAGTAAGTTATTTCTGGTAAAACATATGATAACTTTGAAATATCAAGATGGTATTTATTTAACTGGTAATTTAAATTCTTTTCAAGGAATTATCAATTGGTTAGCTGCGATGAGAATCAAGTTCGATGATGAGATACAAGCTCTATGGTTGTTTGGTACTTTGCTAGACTCGTGGGAGATGTTTCGAACATCTTTGTCTAATTTTGCCCTGAATGGTATGATTACCATGGCTTTGACCAAGAGTAATTTTTTGAATTAAGAGATGAGAAGAAAGAGACAAGGATCATCATCTTCACATTATGATGCCTTGGTTATTGAAAAAATGGGAAGAAGTGAGTCTCGAGATCCGAGAAATAGAGACAAAATTAAAGATAAAAATAAAGGCAAATACAATAGATTTATTAATAGTGAGTGTCATTATTTCCATCAAAAAGGACATATTTAGAGGTTTTACCCTCAGTCTTAACCAAGTCACTCCATCACTAATCATTGAATTAAGATTGAACAAGATCGTCATAATTACTACTCATTCTTTTATGCCCAGGTTGGTAAATTAAGATCATTGCAAGAAAACGAACCCTTGCCCAATCTCTTACTTTTTCCTATGTGTTCGGTTTGAATTGTTGTCACCTAAATTTTGATTAGGTTTTTAGGCCTTAATTTCTGTCCTTGCATCCATTAATTTTTTTATAATAAATAATTAATTTTTAAAAATAAAAATAAAAATAAAAAAGCCTAGCCTCTCCTCTTCCTCCCCTCATCGCCCCATGGGCCCTAGGGCATAGCCTTTTTCCCCCAAAACCTGGCTCCCTTTGTCTTTTTCCTCCTTGGCTTCTCACCCCCCCACCTCTACAACACACACGCAGAGGGCGCGACACTAGATGGAAAAGCAAACGGTGACCACGTGGAGCTGCCCGATCGGAGGAGACAGGCCTTCAATGCAAAGCAGGGGACACAGGTGGATGGAAGAACTAATGTTGGTTCAGCTAGTAGAGGAAGGCCAGTTGGCACACCAAGGACTGTCAGCCTAGCCTCCACCGACCGAGCCTCCTGCGCCTATAAATAGAGTGTCGGGGGAAGGCCAAAAGCATGCTAGAAGAGGGTCACGGATTGCCAGCTTCAATAACCTCCCCTAAGAGATTTCAAGGGAGGCTCAAGGATAAGTAGGCCTCAATCCGAGGTCGGTCGGTGAGGAGGGTCAGATTTACAGAGAGGAGGAGATCGGAAGAGGTTTGAAGACCCCAAACTGAGGGCAAGGGTCAACCAAAAGCCTAGATCTAATCATGCTTGATTAGATCTGGAAGTCGATCGAGCTTCTGCCGTATCACTAGGCTAGCCACTGTTGTTGTTCAATCATCGACAACACCACTAGTCCGCACCCTCCAACAGTCGCTCGTCCTAACACCTACTGCCGATCCTGTCCCTACCACGCCGAGCCATCGCGGGATCTAGCCCCGTTGCTACACTAGCCTAGCATCGCCATTGTTCCAACGCCATTCCTATCATTGCTATTTGACGCACATCCACTACTGTGCTGCTTCCCCCCGACGTCGCTCACCATTGTCGTTTCACCACCAGATGCTGCTTCGTCGTCACCTGATGTTGCTATTTCGTTACTAGACACTACTTCGCCGTCACGCACCATACTAGGCCACCGCCACTCCCTGACACCATCACTGCAACCTGATCTTAGGCCAGACGCCGTCCCTTGGCCAAGCCCCACACCACTAAACTTAATGCCCACCCCAAAGGACAACTTGCTATCGTCCTCCGCTGCATCGCTGCCACATTCAACAGCAAGCCGCCACTCATTGACACTGTCCCGACCACCTCCAACGACCACTGGTGCCACTTGTCGCAGTTGCCCTCCTTGACGCCGCTAAGAAGCTTAAAGGTAGAGAGCTGCAGAAATCGGGTTAGCACTGGGTTGAGCGAAAATCCCTATTGGGTAGGGTTTTGGCCAAAATCGGGTCGGGCATGTGGGTCAACTTGGTAGGGCTCTTGCTATCTTGGGCCTAACATGTGTGGGGCTTTGAAAACTCTGTGGGCTAGCTTTATGGGCTGATTCCTTTTAAAAGAAATAGGGAGGCCTAACTTAGGCCCATGCGGTAAACCTGTCTGGGCCATTGGTGGGCAACCGGGTCGGCCCCAACCCGAGTCATTTTTTAATATTATAATATTATAATATAATAATATTTTAGCTTAAGGAGGTTGGCGATACTATTCACTATTTCTCCCAAGCTGAGCAATTGGGCTACTGTTCACTACTACTAGTTCTGCTTCTCCCGGTGGCTATAGCCAATCATCTCGCTTGAAATTTGGTGGTGAGGGTCGTCTAATCCACCCCCTTCCAACTTCTCACTAAGGGGATTTGGTTAATACTTCTTGCGATGGGAGTTCTGGTGAACCCTAGGGTGACGTCGCTACTTTATTTGTCTACTCCCTACTCGAGCTGGTTTGCGATTTTTTCGAGGCTCTTAGGCTGAAGAGGCAACCCTTGACTATTCATTCCTTCACTCCGCTGAAGATCTCTCCCTGATCCTCCTGATTTCTTCCCCAAGTCGTGTCTCCGGTGCCTTCTCGGCCTTGTTTTCGCCCGACTTGACGCTGTAGGTTCAACTTGCCGAGCTGCTTGAGCTTGCCTAGAGCTAAACTTGGGCTTCGAGGAGGCTGTGGTGGTCCCGTGCATCCCTCATCTTTGCAACTTGGCTTGGTATGGATCTCCTTACTTCGGCTGAACTGTAGCGAGTTGCTGGGGCCGTTTGTGGTTTCTACTGGGTTTAATGGCATCTTCTTCGGCTGAGCCCCACCTAGGTGTTGGTAAGGGGAAGGGGCTGAGCTCCCCCCCTCACAAATTTGGAGACCGGCAAGCTGGTATCTTGGGCGAGCAATCCTATCCCATAGGATGGTCTTCTTCGATAGGAGTGGAGCCAATCGTGGGCCGATCTCTCGGCCTCTTCGACAAGGATGTTCCAGGGGACGGAGTCGAGTACGGGCTCCTAGTAAGCAGGCCCCAAGCAAGCTAGTAAATTCTTCCAGGCCTCCCCAAGCCCAGTCATAGGCCAATATGGCACAGTTGGTCGCAAAGGGCTACGAGCTGTCTTATGTTCCTCCTACTGTTGTGGGAGAGAAAATGGTAGTTAATCTGATGAGAGAGGTGCTATAGGCCTTGAATCCCAAATGGAATGAGTTATTAGCGAGGTTTTTTGTTGGGAAAATGCTTCCTTTTTAGATGACTAAACGGGCTTTGAAGAATACTTGGGGCACGAAGCTAGTTGATATGTTGGTTGATGACCAAGGGTTCTTCTATTTCCATGTCCTGGATTCGGAGAAAGATCCTAAAGGAGGGACCGCTCACTGTTGTTCGTGTTCCCTTTATTTTGCAGCAATGGAAACCCCTTTTGGAGTAGAAGAAAGTTAAGCAATCCTCTGTTCCGGTGTGGATAAGACTCAAGAACCTTCCTCTTGACCTTTAGTCCGCATCGGCGATTAGTGTAATAGCTAGTTCCATGGGAAAACCCCTTCATGTGGATCAACGAACCAAGAGCACGAGGTTGATTTCCTTTGCTAGAGTGTGCATGGAGATCCAAACTAATCAATTGAGAGTTTCGACGGTTGAAGTGAATGTTGATGGGGTCTCTAGGTCCATTGCCATGGACTATGAATGGAGGCCCGTTGAATGCTCCTAGTGTGGAGTCTTTAATCATAAATGTGATGCTGCCCCTACCCCTGCTCAGCCTCTTGTGTCCCCAATAGAAGGCCATTCCGATCCTGCTCCTTTGGATGATACTTGACCCCTCAGCCAGGCTTCGGAGGCTCTTGCTCCTCCTCCTTTGGATGCTGCATGACCCCTCGACTAGGCTTCAAAGACCCCCATGGCTCCAAAGCATGGTTGGAAGCAGGTCAAGAGCAAGAAGAAAAAGGCCCACTCACCTTTGGAGGTGATCTCGTTTAGTCCGATCAGCCCGAGTGATGAAGGGAGGTCTTTAAAGCTGAAGACCACGGCTGTAGAGAAGAGGTTCCCTAGTACCTATTCACGCAGGCCCCCTAAGGGGTCTCTGATCATTTCGGAGCAGATTGAAGCTATTGCAATTACTTTGGATGAAGTTGTCACCCCGTTGAAGCCATTAAACACCGCGGTGACCTGCCCGGATAAGGTTGCATGGGGCTCGGACATCTCATTTTCAAATGATGACCTCCTCTCCCCTTGCTCTCCACCGAAGGCATTTGCAATGGATAAGAGGCTTGATGTGGCATTGGATCCTCCTCCTTCGACTATGCAGGACAAGTTGCTTGCTCTTGCTCCGGATCCTCCTCTTTCGATGACTTGGACAGCACCGCCTTCAACTTGGCGAAGCTCCTCTAAAAAGAGGTAATGCTCATTCCTTCTCCTTTTGTATATTTATGTACATAAGTTGTTGGAACATAAGGGGGCTTGTTGCCCCTCTTAAACAAGCGGAAGTGAGGAATTTTGCCTTGACGAAGCGGTTGTCTTTGATTAGGGTAGTAGAGACTAAAGTTGCCCACGGTCTCTTCAATGCCATTTATGAGAATTTGATATCGAATTAGTGCTGGAGGGCTAATTCGAAGTACTCTAATCGAGATAGGATTTGGGTTGGTTGGAATCCTACTGCAGTTTCCTTTGAATTTTTATCAGTCTCGAACCAAGTGATTCATGGGAAGCTTCGTTGGTTGGAGATCGGAGTTGCCTGCTATGTCTCTTTCATTTATGCCGAGCATTCCTTCTTTATGCATCAACCTCCTTGGGAGGATCTGGTGTCTAGAAGTTCTTCTTTGCAGGACGTGCCTTGGCTTGTTTTGGGACACTTTAATACTATAAAGGATCCCTCGGATAGATTGGGTGGTTTGAACCTTTGATTGACATGCTTCAATGAATTTGGATAGTGTTTGGATTAGGTGGAGCTGGAGGACCTACGTTATGTGGAGTTTCGATACACTTGGTCGACTTTTTCAGGTCCCTCTCAAAAGGTGAGAAAGATTGATAGAGTCCTAGTATACCCTTATTGGAACCAGGTTTTTTCCTTCTCGGAGGCATCCTTCCTTGCGCTTGGGATTTTTGACCACTCACCTATGGTGGTTAAGGTGGGGAACCTGAAAGGCTGTTTAAGTTTTTCGACTTTTGGATGCAGCACCCGGACTTCAACTCAATTGTGAAGCAAGTTTGGGAGAATTCGGGTTTAGGGGTGCTTATGTTTAGGCTGGTATGCAAACTGAAGGCCTTGAAAGGTTGGCTCAAGCAATTGAATAGAGATTCCTTCGCCAACATTTTTGTAAGGACTTTTGAAGCGATGGAAGCTTTAAAGCAAACTCAAGTTGGCCTCCTTAATGATCCCACCAGAGTGGTCCTCGTGGACCTAGAGAGGGTTAAGCGGCGTGCCTTAGTGGAGCTCCGATCTTATGAGGAGTTGTTCTTGAGGCAGAAAGCTAGACTAAGATGGCTCAAGGGAGGTGATCGGAACACAAAGTTCTTTCACCATTACGTCAGCAAAAGACAAATGAGAAATAGAATTCTCTCTGTGGTGGATTCTTTAGACAACCAAATCACTGAGCCTCAGCCGGTCCAGGAGCATTTTGTGGAGCATTTTCATGATCTCCTTTTGCCACAAATGGAGCTGGATACCCCTCAGGTATTAGAATTTGGGAGGTTATCCGCTCTCAGTTGAACAATGACCAAATCACCTTTCTTGCTCGCCCCGTGGCTGATATTGAGATTTGAGATACTCTTTTTTTCCCTTGTTAAGGGAAAGGCACCGGGGTTGAATGGCTTCACGGTTGAGTTTTTTAAGGAGAATTGGGATACGGTGGGTTAGCTGGTCATGGAAGCAGTGAAGGACTTTTTCACCTCAAGGAGGCTCCTCAAGGAAATTAATAACACTATTTTGGTCATGGTTCCAAAAGGTTCCCAATGCGACTACTATTGACGACTATATGCCTATTGCTTGTTGTAACATGGTGTACAAGATTATTACCAATATGTTGGGGAATAGGGTTGCCGTGGTACTAAAAGACCTTGTGTGTCCATCTTAGAGTGCCTTTGTCAAGGGACAACAAATCAGGGATAATATTCTTTTGGCGCATGAACTTTTCTCTGGGTTTCATGTCGAACCCTATTTTCCCAAGTGTGCTATCAAAGTCGACTTCAGAAAGGCGTATGATACCCTGGACTAGCGGTTTCTTGAGAGTGTTCTACTTGCCTTTCGGTTTCCTATTTGGTTGATTCACCTTATCATGACCTGTGTGAGGATTCCTCGGTTTTCCATTGCGTTGAATGGGGAGCTACATGGTTTCTTCCCTAATGGGCATGGCTTGCGACAAGGAGATCCCATCTCTCTCTACTTATTCACTTGGTTATGGGAGTGCTCTCTAGGATTCTTGGGAGGTGCTCACTATAGCCGGATTTCAGATTCTACTAGAGATGCAGGTCTACTTGCCTCTCGCACTTGTTCTTTGTGGATGATGTTTTCCTATTTTGCGAAGGCCACCTGCCATCTGTGAAACTTCTCAAGGAAGGTCTCTATCTGTTTTTTTTCTTGGAGTGGACTTCTTCCAAACCCAAGAAAAAGCAAGGTGTTCCTCTTAGGAGGCTTATCGGCCTTAAAGAATCAAATCCTCCTGCTGCTTGGTTTTGTTGAGGGCAACCTTCCTATCTGTTATCTCAGGGTTCCAATCATCACGTCAAGGCTTCGGAAAGTGGATTGTGTTGATCTTGTGAGGCGCATCACCTCCAGGGTGCAGTCATGGACTCATCGTTTTCTTTCATATGCCAACTGCCTTCAGCTAATCAGGTCAATCCTCCATGCCATTCAGGCCTACTGGGTAAGTGTCTTTATCATTCCTATAGCTGTGTTGGACCAGATTTCCTTTGGAAGGGACCTGAGTTGGGCAGAGCGGGTACTACAGTGGAGGGAGTTCTAAGTTCCCGGAGATTGTGTAAGTGCCATAAGGCGGCTATGCTCAAACATATTTGGAATTCATTTTTAAATAATGAGTCGTTATGGTGCAAGTGGGTCCATTTGACATTCTTAAAGACCAAGAACTTCTAGGTTGTAAAAAAGCCGACCTGTTGCTCTTGGGCTTGGAAGAAAATTTTACAACTCGGGATAGAAGTCTGGCTTCGCTTCCACTGGGGGATAGTTAATGGCTTATCACAATTGCTTTGGTTTGATAATTAGCATCCTAGGGGTCCTTTGAATTTATTTTTCACAGATTCCCTCATCTATAACTCCAATCTCTCTAGGTAGGCTTTGGTTGCTGATCTCTTCTCTAAGGATGAACCGGCTATCAAATTAGAGATTGAGTCTTGGGGTTTGTCACTTCCCTCTTTGTCTGGAATCCAAGATCGGTTTTGTTGGAGGGAGGACTTGATGGGCTTGTTCTCGATGGCCTCAGCTTGGGAATCCATAAGGCAGAAGAAGGCTAGAGTCAATTGGCATTGTTTCATTTGGGGTAATGCCATCATGCCTCTATACCAACTGAACACGTGGCTCATCACAAAGTGAAGGTTGCCTACATAGTCTCTTCTCATGTCTTATGGTAAGATTGATGCTGCTTCCTGCCTTTTTTGCAATGAGGTGCTTGATTCTATCAATTATCTCTTTTTTGGATGCCACATTACTTCAAGTATTGCCTTCTTTTGGGCTACTAGATGCAATCTTCCTTGGACCAACGGGAGTTGGGAGGAGACTCTTAGTTAGGCCATTACCTTGCTCTCCGGTAAGGAGTTTTACAATTGTGCTGCTCGTTTTTCCTTTGGGGCGCTTTGTCACATCATTTGGAAGAACAAAACCAATATTCTTTTTAGGGGGGAGCTGTTGTCTATTTCAGCCATGAAGAAGCATTTCCTCAAGGTCGTCAAAGATAAGGCTCTTACCTTCAAGAATGTTGAGGACTCTGCCAGGAATAGGAGGATGCAACACTTGTGGGATGTGGACCTCATTATCTTCTCTTCCATTGATTATAGTCCAACTAAGAAGGCATCTCGTTGGTTGCTAGGTTGCTTTTGCCAAGTGTTGTTTGCCGTTGGCCTTCTTTTGGTCGTTTTGTTGTTGCCACTTGGCTTTTTTTTAAGGCTTCCTTCCACTCATAATGAGCATGTTCATCTTGAGTGCAAGTTTTTGGAGCCGTGTTACTTGTACAGTTTGACCTCCCCACTATATTGCTTACTTTTACAATAATAATAATAATAATAATAATAATAATAATAATAATAATAATAATAATAATAATAATAATAAATACTTTCAGAATATCAAAAAAATCAGAAATATCCCATATTTTCATATATATATAAGCAAAATCAAAGGTATCTCATGTTTTCCTAAATTTCCAAAAAAAAAAATCATAAAAAAGCCAAAAAATGATTTATATTTTCAAAAAAGTGATCACAATCAAAAAATGATTTTTATGTTCCAAAAAAAAAAAATAGAAAAAGACCCAAAATGTTTTTCCTCCACAAATGCAAGGAAAACCCCTCAAAAATCCAAAAAGCCTTAGGGTTTAAATAGGATTAGGTATCAGAAGGGCATTAGTGATTAACTAGTATAATTAAGTCCCCGAACCTAGTTTCTTTGGTTGCGCAGGAGCAAATATTTATCCCGATACTTTGCTTGAGTTTTTAATCAACCCACCCCAAATTGATTAGTGGTGACTCATCTTCAAAATTAACTCATAGGTTAAAATACCAAACCATTAAGTCATGAATTGGCGGGTTTGGGAGAGCCCAGGCTAAGCCTAATAGACCTAGCCAAACCATTAGCTTTCTCTGGGGCCCGCCCCTAATCGGGCGCAAAAAAGAGAGGTTGCGACACGAACATGTATTAAGATTCAATAGGTCTGTATGTCTCCCACTCTTCTATGTGAATAACACTATGTTTATGTACCAAAGTTGGTCCCTTTTCTTGTCTCCTTTGCCGTCGATAACGAGAGAGGGCTTCTTCTACTGTCCACCCGTTGAAGTCTTGTTTTGTTTTCTTCTGCATGAGAAAGTAATTGTCTTCTTGTGAGAACTTTTCTTGCAGAAATTGCGCGTGCTCCAACGCCTACCCTTCCTCAATCTCTTCTTTTTTTCCTGTGTTCTAGGTTCGAACATGTATTAGGATCCCATAGGTCTATATGTCTCCCATTCTTCTATGTGAATGACAATATGTTTACGTACCAAAGTTGGTCCTTTTTCTTGTCTCCTTTGCCGTCAGTAACGGGAGAGGGCTTCTTCTACTGTCCACCCATTTAAGTCTTGTTTTGTTTTCTTTTGCATGATAAAGTAATTGTCTCCTTAGGCGCACTTTTCTTACGGAAATTGCGCGTGCTCCAACACCTTTCATTTGCCAATCTCTCTCTCTCTCTCTCTCTCTCTCTCTCTCTCTCTCTATTGCAATGAGTTTTTCCCTACGATAATGTGCTCTTTTTCACTACGATAATGTGCTCTTTGATGGTCGTTGGATGGTAGCTCACTAGTACATTGCTCTTTGGTTGGTGTTGTGCTAGAGAACCTGATCATTGATGTGAAGAGTCGGTGGTTCTTGCACTACTCCAAGAGAATGGCAAAAGGATGGAAAAGGAGAGGATAGCTTTGGCAAACAAGAAAATATGCAGCTAGATACTTATGCTCGGTGTTTAAGTAGCTTGTTGAGAATAGTTATACATGCATGTCTGAATATTCTAATCTTTGTTTGCAATTTGCATGGTTCAGTATACCATTATGGAGATTCTGTTTTCTTGCTCATGAAAGTTATAGTTCTTTAAGTTCTTAGAGAAATATCTGTCCATATATGCATCAGTACCGTAAGAATGTTTTGCTGTAATATATATTGATACCTAGAAACTGCCATACAGCTAGCAGTCGGCCACGTAAACTTGGAGCGGCGCTAGCGCATGACCCACCACCACGACGTCGCACTTAAGTCCACTAATGAATGCACAGTATGCGAACCTAGAGGTTCGAACTCTCGCCCTACCGTAAAGAGGGTCTAAGCGCATACCAATGCAGCCACCGAATGGGGTGGTATGTTTTTCTGTAATATTACTAGCTAAATGACCCAAGAATATAGAGACGTAATTGAGATGATTAGATACTAATGAAAAGCCAATTAATATACATGGTGGACAACGATGTAAAAAATTTCGTTGTTCATGGAAACCAAGAAGATTGATGTAAAGGTTTTCTTGGTTAACAAGTGGAACGGGCCTTGATTTAGTTCAGTGAATGTATTCTTAAATGAAATTTCATAACAGAGGATTAGCAATCTTTGCTGTGTCAGGATATTCGTGTTAGTTATTTATGTCATTTTGTGTTGGTGGATAAATGTTAGGAAGTGATTAATTACAATTACAAAGTAATTTTCATTAAAAATTAGTGAAAACATGTCGTTGTGTGTCAATGTCAAGTGTAATCGTATCAAGTTCGCGTTTTTCTTGGAAAAGTCGTATTTGTGTGAGAGTCATCAAGGAATTCCCACTTCCCATACTACTCCGGACATTAGCTCGCAATTTAAATGAGTTATCAAGAGCTTTTGAAAGTAATTTTTTCTAAAACTAATATGGTATCCTCCACGAAAGATATTTTCATAGAGATCATCTTAAGTTAAATGTAAAATTGTTAGCTTAAGGAGCATAAATTAATGAGTGATTTAGTTTTATAAGTATAAACGAAAACTTGAAATCTAAAGAGTCGACGAATTTAACAGAACTTTCTTGAATTGAACATAAAATTTCAACTTATAGGATCTGAATGAGTAGAGCATTGAGAAGGGCCCGAGAAGTCCCCACCTCCATCCTCGTCCCACCCCTGCGAAGTGCGGGGCAAGTTGGCTATTAGAACGATGAGGAAAATGATTATATGTTTGCCAGTTCATTTAATATAAAAAGCGAATATATATGGCAAACAAGGAGACAGATGTTTGTAATTTACTAAGTTCGTACCAATTAATGACATTAGTGATAGATTGAAACTGATTTACAAACTTGTGATTAGAAGTAGGAATTATTAAGGAAAAGTCAATGAATTATAAGAATTCATAAATGACCTTTGCGTTTTTTTAAATATAACTATAATTTAATATTGAACGGTCTGAATTCTTAAAAAAACCTACATATACAAAAAAATTTAACTTTATTTCAAATCCCTGAAAAGTTTTTTTTTATAGAATTTTGTGATGTGGAAACACATTTTTATCAAATTATCAATTATTAGAAAAAAAAAAAGTCCATATGACTCAACACGTCACAAAGATATAAAATAATCTGTTATGCGCATGAAATGGAAAGTCCAAACATGACATGCTAGGTTGGTGTTATGAAAGGTTTGATGATTTCTTTGAAAAAAATTGTTATGCTATTGCACGTTGATTTTCAGTATAGACTGGAATAAATCTTCTCTTTCCTATTCGTTTTTGAGTTTGATAAATGCATTGCTTATGAAGTAAGGGTGATCCTCCATGACCTATTGATTCATAAAGAGCATGTCACGGGCTTCTCCATGCTTAATAAAGGGCATGTCGTAGAACACAAATTAATGAAATTGTAAAGTTATAGGCTAGCCCATCCACGTGAAACTTTGGCTAGGAAGCGTCGGATCCACGTTGCCCCAAGGAAAAAAAAAAGGTGGATTTAAAAAACTTGCCTGGAATTCCAAGACAAGCGGTGTGAACATCCGTCCACTATCTCTTGAAGGGAAAATTCGACCCTTAATTTTTGTGCTTTCTTTGGTTAAGATTTTTTCAACTTTCAATTTATCTAATCAAATCTAGCCCCTAGAACTGATTCTAATAAATTTGAATTGACGTGTCCATTGGACCGTTTTAGAGTACAAAGTGGGAAAGACAAACTTGCTTTTGTGGACTAGGGCCAAAAAGCGTTTCCTCAAATGAATATTTAGGTTGAGTATAATAATTCAGTCCACATCAAGCTTCTATGAAGTGCCAAAATGTGCGTCCTTATTTTCAACCTTCAAAAGACACAAATTTTGATAAGTTCAAACATAGTATATATATAGTCAAGTCCATGTTCTTAAAATTTATCTAATCAAGTCTTTAAATTTGCATAATTTTTCTAATCAACCATGCCAAAGTTCGAGCACACAAGTCAATGCCCAAATATTAGTCCTTAAAGAATATTAAGTTTGAGTGTAATTATTTAATCCACACGCGAAACTACATCAAATACCAAAACGTGTTTCCCCCGCCTTGTTCAAAAGACACTTTGAAAAATCAAAAGAAAGTTTTGTCTAGGAAGCTTTTTCTTCTCCCGTCGTACAAGGGATAAAAAGAGATGGATCAAAAAAATAAAAAATAAAAAACTTTTTGACTAGAAAACTTGCTTGGACTTCCAGAATGAGCTGCGCACCGTTGTTTTGGTCCACCATGTGCCAGCGGTAAAGTTTTACTTTTCCTCCTTAATTTACACTTTTTTTTCAATCGAGTTCTTGAACTTTTAATTCAGTTAATCAATTCCTTAAACTTGCATAATTTTTTTAATTGAGTTTGATCTTTGGCACCAATTCTGATAAGCTCGATCTAACGCGGCAATCAAATCATTTTAGAGTATGACATGGAAAAAAATTAACATCCACAAACAAACCACCATGGAAAATAATGCAAATGTTTTCCTTAATGGAAATGCCACAGTTAAAATTTTTGCCTCCACGTACAAGGTGTCGAGATAAAGAAAAGCTTCTTTTTAAGTCATCCTCCGACCTTATTTGAGGGTTGTGTCAACGTGAATTGATTGCAGTTGGTGTAATTTTCAGAAAAAAAAAAATTTCTCTTTGGGACACGAGGTAGCATATTAGTCTCTTGTGTTTTCCTTTTTGGTTTATTCTGGAAATACATTGGGGTAATCTCCTTGGAACTATTATCTTTGGGGAAACCTTGGTTTCCTGAATAAGTTATTAGTCGGTAGATGTCATTTCTCATGCTTATTTCCTAATACATCACTGGGTAATTTTTTCAGCTTTGCTTATTTGGAGACATAATGAATAAGTGAAGGTTCAATGGCGATGGCACAAATTATGTAATGAGAAAGGCCTTTTGTTTCGCTAATGTTCTTCATTCATCTAGGAATGATCCCCTTGGATTTATTGAAGAACAGGTCTAAGTACTCTAGTCTTCTCAGGTGGCCAAATTCCCCCGGAGATCCATCGACTAATGTTCGAAAATTCTTCTTGACTTGGGTAAATGCCAGAAGGCTAGAATCCTCCTTTAAGACCTTCTCAATCACTAAACAACGAGACGTAAAATTGATTTCGTTGACTGAAGGTTCAAAGAACCTAAAAAGGAACCTGCGTCTTTGGGCAGTTCTACACTTGATGGGGAAGTGTTATCCCAACCCCAGTGGTTAGGTTGGTACAACTGGTTTGTCGTGAGGAAGAAAATTCTTTCTTGAGGTTTGTCAAGTTTGTCTTTTTCTTTTCTTTTCTATGTGAAAATAAATGGGAAGGGGACCATACCAATAATACTGGCAATGAATGGCGAGCACGGCACGACAAAATTTTCTAGTTTCCACATGAATTTTCAATTACAACCTTTTTGACAAATGATGCCTCATCTTTACTTGGACTCTGGAGTCTCCCCATCATTTCCAAGAAAGTATCGTCTGGCCTTTGGATCAGTAGATCAAAGTCATCCCTATCGTGGATCACGTCAGCCCCACAGTAAAATTCACTTAATTAATAATTGAGATAATATTGATTGATATTTTTCGGACAAATTATTGCTAATAACCAATCGTGCTATTATGCAAAATTAGAAAATATTCTAAAGGATTTACATTTATTACTTAACATTTACACAAATTGTGTTAGACGCGTGTAAACACACATGATATAATTAAGAAAGAAACATCACTACTTAAAAATTAAAAATGAAACCATGACTGAGAAAATCAGTGTTAAACTTGATGAATCCCAAAACAAAATCGTTTTTTTTTTTTTTTTTTTTTTGGTGATAAGCTTAGGGAGAGAACATATGTACAAGTGAGTTTATCGGTGAACGCCCATCCAAGCAAAGATAAAAGTTAGATAGACATGAGTCCACCTATAGATGGGCTTATTGATGGAAGTACGCACAGGCTACCCATATGGATGATCAAACAACTATGAACAATTTCCGAACTTGAAATTTAGCCTTGAAGTTACAAGTCAAATCAAACGACATGAACAATTACATGGGAGCTTGTCGCCAATTTTATGTCACTGAAAGAAACGCATGGATTCTTTCAATAAAGTATGAAATATAGATAAAAAAAAAGAGAATGCCAAGCCCCTGCTGCTCTCGTGCCCTACATAATGAAAGAAATGTTCATGCGTCTAACATCCTGCAGTCTTCAAACCCATACAGAAGGCATACCAAAAATCAATTTAAAGTATTGGGGTCAAGCACTATGAATGGCCAAGTAGCACGAAAATTCCATTGCCAGAACCAATAGTCGCTGCCTATAAAAAGCTTCTACGTCGCGCTCTCCCTCAAAAACTCACTTCAGTAACCAAAAGAACAAAAACAAAAGCAGAAAATTATGGCAGCCTTATCATTATATCTGCTGCTTACTTGGATATTCTTGCTTTCTCTGTTTTGTACTAGGTTTGCTAAGGCACTTTGTCATGTTGACGAGAGCTCTGCCTTAATGGAATTCAAGAGAAGTTTCAGAATCAACATGACAGACCGGCGATGTGTTTATCCAAAAGTTCATTCATGGTCGCTGGATGGAAGTGGAGATTGTTGTTCGTGGGACGGCGTCGAATGTGATGAAGTCACCGGCCGAGTGATTGCCCTCGACCTCAGTAGCAATTGTCTCTCAGGCACCATGAGTCCCAACACCACTCTCTTTCGGCTCATTCACGTGGAGTCACTCAATCTTGCTTTCAACAGCTTCAACTTCTCCTCAATTCCGTACGGCTTCGGCAATCTTTCAAAGTTACAATACCTTAATCTCTCCTCCTCTGACTTTTCCGGTGAAATCCCTCGCGATATCTCACAACTCTCCAAGTTAGTTTCTCTTGATTTGTCCCCTTTTTCGTCTGAAACACTTCGTATGCCCAACATAGGCGGCTTTGTTCATAATTTGACCAGACTAAAAGAACTTGATCTTTCTTTGGTAAGCTTGTCATCACCTTTCCCACCTATGCTAGCGAATTTCTCTTCCTTGACATTGCTCAAGCTAGCATCTTGTGGATTGAGTGGAAACTTTCCAGTTAGCATTTTTCAGCTGCCAAACTTGGAAGTCCTTTCCATTGCTAACAATTCCAACCTGTCTGGGTTTTTTCCCAAACCGCATTGGGGTTCTCCATTAAAATCCTTAGACCTTTACTGGACCAACTTCTCGGGAGAAATACCCACTTCAATTGGAAATCTTAGTCTCTTGAATGAGTTAGCCGCCTGGGGTTGCTATTTTTCAGGATCGCTTCCCTCTTCAATGGGTAATCTTTCTCATCTCACTGAACTTTACCTTCATGGAAATAACTTGCAAGGTCAAATCCCTATTTCATTTGCTAATCTTACCCAACTATCGGTGCTATCGCTCTCTTACAATAACTTGAGCGGTGATTCCTTAGAGTGGGTGGTCAACCTGACAAAACTCACCTCCTTGAGCATTTCAGGTAATAGATTCTTTTTGGTTATATTAAGTGCAATTGTGATGGCACGTCATCTATGCACTAGCCCTCCATGGATGACAAGTGGCATTAGGGGTGCCCACCATCATAAGTCTCTCTTTACCGGTTTAGACGTATCTCTTTCCTCCTCCATCTACGAATCCATGGAACTCGATCTCTTGAGCTCCATCGCTGCTTGCTCCCACCCTAACCACGACCAAAACCCCCGCTACGACAGCCACGAGCAAAACTACCATCGCCACCTCAAGAGATTCAATTCTGGCAAGGGCCTTCGCCGAAAGGCCTTCTAGCTCAGCAAGTTCAGCTAGGTCCTAAACCATGAACAGCTTCTTCATCAACTGAAAGAAATAAAAAGAACTTCCTCAATTAATCCTTCGAACTTTGTGATCTTGATGGTCAAATCGACGTGCATCTCGTCCTCTCACAACCTCCTCAAATCCCTAATTTTCAGATTGACGCCCACACTGTACCCGAAGAACTCGACCTACGTGCTGATCGAACACGCGAGTGGTGGCCATCAATGAAGCCCGATTTCGTCAATCGAACGAACTACTGGAAGAAGTAGTATGTCCCCTCGCCGCCTTAGGTGATGAGGGAAAGGATAAGGTCTTGCCCAGAGTCGAGGTGCGAGGCCTCGGAGAGCATTCACGTCCTGGACAAACTAGCCTAGTCAGAAAGCCTTTCGACTCAGGCCGACGTTGGACTCGAAGATCCTAAGGCGGCGATGGAGGGGTAGGGTTTTGGGCAAGAGGGAGGAGGATAGGATGATCTTTGTGCCGTACCTGGAGATCTTGAAAGCATTGTCGAGGTAGGCTTCGAGGCGGAGGAAGAAGTCCCAATCTCTGGTTTTTCCTGTGGCCATTGCGGCAGGGGTTTTGGTGGTGGTCTGGGAGGGAGCGAGCAGCGGTGGAACTCGAAAGATTTGGTGCAGAGAGGAGGAGAGCGAGAGAGACTTTCCAATTTTTTACGGTGGGCCTCTCCAATGCCTATTTGTCTTAATGGCTAGTGCATAATGACTTGGACCTAATATTTTCAGGCAAGGAGATTATTTAGCCAAAGAGAAAAAGGAAATTGAAATTGATGGCATAACTAATGCTCCTTTGTCTTGTGTCCTTTTTTTTTCTTTCTATTTGATAGGTAATCGGTTAAGCGGTGGATTTCCATCTTCATTTGAGAACTTGAAGCGGTTGACTATTCTTGACCTTTCTCACAATGACTTGCACGGTGATATTCTGGGCGCATTGCGGAATTTGAAGGATCTCATAGTGCTTTATCTGAATTCGCTTAGTCTCAATGGCGTTCTCAACATAAATGATCTATTCACACTCAAGAACTTGGAAGTCTTAGATTTGTCCAACAACAACATATCCTTCACCAAGTCATTCATCAATGCCACTACATTGAAGCTTACCAACTTAAAGTTGGATTCATGTAACTTGACTGAGTTTCCACAGTTTATAGGCTACTCAAACGAATTGAGGGAGTTATCCCTACAACACAATAGAATTCAAGGGATCATTCCTAGATGGACGTGGAACAATAGCAAAGAATCTCTCTGGTATATAGATCTTTCTAATAATCTTTTATCCGGCTTCGAAGAAAACCAGACCCATCTTCCTTTACCGAACTTGAACTATCTTGACATTAGTTCTAACTTGCTAGAAACAACCCTCCCTGCCCCACCTCCCCCAGTCATGTTATACAACATCTCCAACAATTTCCTATCTGGGGAAGTTCCAACATCCATTTGTAAAGTGAGATCTCTTACCATGCTCGATTTGTCCAACAATGCTCTGAATGGCACACTTCCTCCTTGTTTGGGAAGTATTGGTCCTTTGATTTTATTGAACCTCGCAAGAAATAAATTCGATGGCATGATTCCTCATGGTTACCCAAATGGTTGTGCATTGAAGATGATTGACCTTAGAGAAAACCGACTAAGTGGGAATGTTCCGAGATCTTTAAGAAATTGTGGAATACTGGAGTATTTGAATCTTGGTGACAACCAAATTAATGATACGTTCCCATTTTGGCTATCGGAATTGACCCACCTAAAAGTAATTGGCTTGCGGTCCAATAATTTCCATGGTCCCATAGAATCTAGTCTAAGCAAGTTCAACTTCACTAGTTTACACATCTTGGACATTTCCAACGACTTTAATGGCGAATTTCCTTCCAACTTGTTGAAGAGTTGCCATGCCATGAAGATCATGGTTGGTCAAGATGAGTTGGCATATTTGGATATTTTTGGATTCCTTCCTAATGTTTCATTCAGCATAAGTATGACTTCGTCGCATAAGTATGCAATGAAATTGATGAATAAGGGCACGAAAAGGGAATATGTGAAGATTCCAGATGTCCTCATGGCAATTGACCTCTCCAACAACAAGTTTGAAGGGTTCATTCCTGAACTCATTGGAGATCTAGAATCACTTCGCATGCTCAACCTTTCAAACAACCTCCTCAATGGTGGCATCCCTTCTTCCTTGGCCAACTTGGCAGTGCTCGAAGCACTGGATCTTTCTCAGAACAATCTTGTAGGAGAGATTCCTCAACAACTAGCCCGCCTCACATTTCTTTCGTTTTTCAATGTCTCTCACAATCGTCTATCGGGACCAATACCACGTGGAACGCAATTTGATACATTTGGGAGCAGTTCATTTGTGATGAATAATGGTTTGTGTGGAAGTCCCTTGCTAAATAAATGCACAAATGGTGAGAACGCTCCACCACCACCATCTTATTTCAAAGTGGATAATGAAGAAGAGTGTCTCTTCAACTTGGATGGGAGAATCGTGCTGGTTGTTGCTGGAGTTGGGTTTTTGGTCGGTGTTGTGATAGAGAACTTGATCATTGATGAGAAGAGTGTGTGGTTCTTGTGCTGCTCAAAGAAAATGGCAAAAGGATGGAAAAAGGTGAGGAAAGCTCTGGCAAACAAGAAAATATGCAACTAGATATTTAATAGCTTGTCCAGAAAAGTTATACATGCATATGTGAAGATTCTGATCTCTGTTTTTTTGCTATAGTAATATATGGAGATGATGTTTTCTTGCTCATGAAAGTTATAATTCTTCTAAAGATTCTAACCTGTGTCTGTCCATATATGCATCAGCAATGAATGAATGTTCTGTTGTAATATAGAGACGTAATTGAGATGAGCAAATACTATTGAAAAGCCAATTAATATACATGGTGGACAACGTTGTAAAAAATTTCTTTGTCCATGGAAACCAAGGAGATTGGAGTGAAGGTTCTCTTGGTTCACAGGTAGAAAGGGCCTTGCTTTTGTTCATTTGAATGCATATTTGGTCGAACTTTCGTAACAGAGCATTAGCAATCCATGTCATGTCAAGATATTCGTGTCAGTTATTTATGTCATTTTGTGTCAGTAGACCAATGTTACGATGTGATTGAGCCTTCCCTCTCTGACAGAGGAGACTTACAAAAACTAAGCAAAATGGAGATAATAGAACAAGGACGCATCTTAATGCATAATTATTTTGGTAAGACTCTGCCAGAGAATCAAGATCCCCGTCAAGGTGGGTTGGACGTTGTCCAAAATGCATGCCAACAGCCCTCAATTAGGCCCAAAATCTTATCTTACGAGACATTGGGTTCATTTTAAATCTTGATTAAAACTCTAAAAGACTTTATGTGAATTCAAGAATCGTCTCCCTAGCCTATTGGGTTAGCTAGAAACCAAGTGAGACACAAATGGATCTTACGTTTTCTTCACTTTCTATACAACCAAAATTTTCTAGGTTTGAGGACTGACAATAATAATTTCTATCAGTACCTTTTCAGTTCCTCCAGCTTGATTGAATTGCTTATCAAAGTGATCATACGGTTTTGTTTACCAATTATGAGCCTTAGAGATAGTTCAAGTCGCTAAGTGCTCATGAAATATTTTCGTGTTTATTATTGTACTAATATGTAACCTAACCATTCAATTAAAATTGACAAAACATGACTCAAAAAGTAATATAAAAGAAACGCAATCAATTAATCTGAGAAAGTAATGAAAGAACAAGTAAAAAGTATAGCAAAAGAACCCAATACAAGGTGGGCAAGAATATAACACGGCATCATTGTTAAGCCCACAGCAAGCCCCATGAGCTAAAGTCAATTTAGATACCAAGTCCACCTATCTACTCGATAGATTTTATTTTTTTTATGATCCTAAAGCCATACTAAGCTTAAGCTGCCACTACTATACGCAAGTTTGCCCATTTTTTGGGGAAAACTACCTCTCATTATATCAAAATGACATGAAGTGAGCTACATGCCTATGTAGTTAATGAACCACCAAATCAAGCTAAAAATATCATCAAAGTCCCCTCAAAAGAGAATTTGCTATAGCGTCCAGCTCATCAAACTCGCAAGATTTACATGTTACCCACCTTAATAATACCAAAATATGTCCCCATGACCAACAAATCCAGTATAAATTGTCACCTTATTATAGGTAATCAAAACCAAACTCAAATGAGTATTAAACTAGCACACCCCTGATTAAAACAGCCCAGTGAGCAAAATCCAGGACAAAATCAGAACATTCAAGGCCAAAATGCATGATTATTCAGTAAGTAATGGGCTTGAAATATATCCTCCTGCAAGTGCACAGGGACTACGTGATCAAGATGAGAACAAATTGAAGTCAAATGAAGATCATCAATGCTTGGACAGCAGACAAATGTTTAATTTCAGCAAATTCAAGCATGACAACATGATTATCTCCTCAAAAGTTAAACATAGATTCCTTCCCTCAACTTATATGACTAAGATAACACATAGAAATTGTTATTTGAATAACAAACAGATATAGACATCGGACATGAACATGAATCCAGCAAATTTAAGTCACGGACAAAACTTATAACCTGACAATAGCATATTAAGAATATACACAACATTCATAGCAAAGAATACAGCATGTTCTGAACTTGTACGACACTCACAGCCAAAAGAATTAACATATTCCTGATCATGTACAGCAAGAACGACAATGAATCCAGTAAACTTGAGCCATGTATGGTAAGAATAGACATATTCAGCGAGCTCAAAATGCGGCAGGTGTACAAATTCAACAAATAGCACATGCCGAGATGAAGATTATGCAAGCTAATAGTGACTATGTACTTGCACATACAACCCAAGCAATCCAAGCAACCCAAGCAAGACGCACACTATGCTCCAACATGTCCATCGCATGTGAAGTGAAGTCTCAACCAAACCCAAAATGGAGCAGCAATTAGTATGCGAAAAGAAAAGCTACAACTCACAAATGCAGCTAGAGAAGATTTCTCTACATTAACACCTAAAAGATTTTTATACACGCACTTTGAACACATCAAGCTTAAAAATATATCCAGCGGCTCTCAGTTTAGACGAAGATTCAGTCACACAAACAAAGCAGTATTTAATTGCTGAGAACAAAGTAAACCATATCACCAACAGAAAGAGAGGTCTTGGCCACAAATCAGAGTTGCTGGATTTATGAATGTTATAAGAGAATCAGTCAGTCACATTCCAGTCTAGATACAGAACAATCAAATCGATGCTAATGCAAAAGAATACTTAGCATCAACTTCATCTAGGCATTTCGACAAACATACGGCATCTCAGCTTAGTGATCAAAACGCAAGGACGATGCAGCAACTTAAAATCACACGACCACAGCATCATCATCCAAGCAGGCTCAAATCAATAACATATCCTCAATAAGATGCTGCTTTCACTCTAGAGTTCTCGGTCTCAGTCTCACGTGCAAAGCGACAGAAACGAAGTGTAAGCAATACCTTGAAGAAAAACAACAAAGGGCCTTGAATGACGATGGAATCGTAGGGAGAACTCGTCAGAGACAATGACACTGAAGATTGGAGCCAGCAAAGGAAAACCGAGCAAGTTGACATTTCTTCGAGTTCACTGACTCGAAAACAGGGGGCGGCCAGTGCACCTCCAGCAGCTGCGACGGAAAGCGACGACGGAGAGAGAGACAGGGGGTAAGGATTCGAAGAAGAAATCAATAGATAAAATCACCGCTAAATTCGAGAGTTCTTTCTCTATAATCCCCGATCTATCCACGTCTGGTGGGCGATCATTTCAACTTGAAGGTGCAGTCGTTAGCAACGGGCGGTGATTACGCCCAGGAGTGGAACTCTAGGAAAGCGCCACGACCGAAGACTGGTGCCGGTGGAAGAGGAACTCGAAGCGACGGCGATCGGAGGTAGATCGCCGCCGGCGAAGTCGTCGCCTGTGGGAAAAAGCAAAATCGAGACGATCAACTTTTCGAAGCTCCAGAGATGTAAAGAAGCTGAGACGAAGATGTTCGAAGACGAGAAGAAGAAGGCGGCGCTGGCGAGATCGTGAATCCGGAGAGGAAAAACGCGCGCGCTGGTTCCGTCGTCCTCCTCCGCCGACTGAGGAAGAGCGCGCGCCCGCGGCGGTGGTCCGGTGGCGCCGCCGCACGGGAACGGGCGGCCGTGGCGTCGTCGGCGGCCGGCCGATCGGAACTCGCCGGCCTCCGCTTCTTCATCAGGCGGATTGCGCGCTTTCTCTTCCTTCTTTAGAGAGAGAGAGAGAGCGTCGATGTTTTCTCATCGGAGGGAGGGAGCGAGCGGTTACGATGCGGAGAGAGATTTTCTCCAATCAAGCCGTGGGGTTTGTTGTTGTGAAATCTTCTAGAATTTCGCTTTTGCTCGCTCGCCGTCTCACTCGCTTCGATTGAAGTTTCCGTTCGAAAAGAAATGAATAAAAAAGAATAGAAAAGAAAAGAAAAGAGATACTTACACTATAAATTCCCAAATTCATCATAAAAATATAATTTAATTTTAAATTTTATAAATATATATATATAAGTTATGCAATCAAGTCATAAAATTTTAAAAAAGTGTAATATAATCCTAAAAATTTCAAAAAGTACAATACAGCCTTAAAATTTTTTAAAAGTACAATCAAGATCCTAAAATTTATTAAATTAATTAAATCAAATCTTTTTATTAATAATTTTTTTAAAAAAATTTATAATTTGATTGCATAAAGTTCTATCAATAAAAATACTTAATTTAGTCAATTTGACAAATTTTAAAACTTTTTGACAAGTCCTTTTATTTAATTAATTGTGTTTTTTGAAAATTTTAGAACTCAGTTGCACTTTTTAAAAATTTTAAAACTCAATTACATTTTTGTAACAAAGCACTTTTTAAAAATTTTAAAACTCAATTACATTTTTGTAACAAATTTTAAGATTTATTTGTATTTTTGAAAGTTTTAAAACTCATTACACTTTTGTAAAAAGTTTTAGGATTTTTAATGCATTTATCTCAAAAAAAAAAAAAAAAGAGCTAATTTTCATGGGCTTAGCTTATGGGCCCCCTTTTATTGGGCTACGCGATGCAAAATGAGCTTAAAGGATGAGCTAATGTAAATGGGTAAATGGGCTTCGGAATTGATCCCCTTTTTATTTTGTTGGTTTGCTTATTATTTCGTCTAATTATCTATTCTTCTGTCATTATCTTGCTTTTTTTCTTTCCTTTTTTTTTTTTTTTTTTGTGTATTTTTACACGTATGAAAATTTGAACCCTAATTTCTCCTCTGCGATGAATCGATTTAGTCTACTTCATTTGCTTTTTTATTATTGACATTCAACCCCTTCCTTCATATTCACCAATGTTAGTGTATTTACTTTTTTAGCAAAGTGTATGATGAACTTCCCGGCAAACACTTCGTTCATGAGAAGTTGACGAGGTTCCTATGAATCAAAAGGTCCAGCAAATGCAACTCCATTATTGGAAAACGAACGTCTTTTGAAGGACTAGAATGATAGAATTGGAAGCCAAAAAGAAGCTGATTCACATATTGCATGCATACTTTACAAAAAGATCTCTTGCCACAATTAAAGATTTCTCAATAGGAAAAATAGATTGTTGAATAAAATAAGTAATTGGCACAAGAAAAAGAAGAACAATAAATCTTTCATAAAATTGAATCTAACCATTTCAAATTTAAGCAAGTGTGGACACTTGAGGAAATATATATTAAGGTTATTTAGAAAAAAAAAACTAGCTCAAAAAATGACCATTTCACTTACACTTATAAACTGGCCACTAACCCTTTTCATAATCAATATGATATAATGTAACATTTTGCAATCAAATTAGCATATATCACGAAATCACATAGAAGTAATGAATCGATAATTCTTCATTGCTTTCATCTCGCTGTAACTTGTGTAAAGAGAAGAATGTTATTGAAAACAGAAAAAACGACTGCATGGGGGCCTCTAACCACTACTCTTTAATTTCGCATTAGCTCTCTATTGCGTACGCATGAGCACTCTGGACCAAGAATGCATTGAACATTTTCGGTCTGCTTCACCAGAATCACACTTTTGCACCCAGCTATTTTCCCACTTTGATTTTTTATTTATTTTATTTGCTGAACCTCTTTAGTGCTTGGTTCTTCTGCTCCCACTCCTATAATCGTATTGACCACTCTCTCAGGGTGATTGTTGATCATACTGTGCCTCCAAAATCGTTGAAAGCCGTTTTATATCGATCATCAGTGACCCATTTTGAGGCGTTTAGTGTAATTACAGAGCCTTCGTCCCTCCCTCGAAGCGACGCCCGTGCTTCGCTCCCCACCTCCGCATCTCGGCCTTCCAGCGCGCCGGGGTCGTCCCCACATGCGCCCACCAGGCGTCCGATGAAATTCCTCTGAGAGTAGAGCTGGGTTTTTGATGTTTCGCTGGCGTTGGTTAGTGATAAGAAGAGATGGAGCAGTTCGATGCTTCTGGTTCTGTTACTGTTTTGGTCGTCTGTCATAACTCATTCTTGCTGGACCCCGTGGAATTGGTTGTGTGTGTACTGTTTCTTTTCCTAGTTTTTTCCCCGTTCTCGGATCGATATGTTCTTGGATTGGTTACTCTTACTGCACTCGCTTTTTCAATCACTTTGAATAGAGTTCATGGAACTGGAAATGCTACTGATTGTTTGTTTGCTCGGGCAGGAGGCCCATTTTGCAAATCTACTGTACTCTAAAGATCCCAAGACCCATAGGTAAAGTTTATTTCTCAAACTGGGTGAAAATAATGGCGAGTCTGAGATTGTCAAGTGGATGAAACTGCTAGCTTGAACTGCCCTCTTCTACTCCTTTCTCCTGCATAAAGATGCTTCTTTCGGTAATGCAATTACAGGTTCTTATTGGGTCCGTATGCCAAAGGATCGATTAGTGAATGCTGCCAAAGGGAGTGGCGATGCCATACACAAAATGGAAGAGACTCATAGCATGTGGCAGAGAGGGCATCAAGGGCAAGATTGAACTGCCGGTAGACCAGAGATGAGCTAAAGGTAGCTGTGAAGAAACGAAAAGGAGGAGAGAGTGGAGTTTGAAGAAGGGAGAAGAAGAGAGTGAGAGAGACAAGAGAGAGAGAGAGAGTGAAGGGATCTGTACAGAAACGAGGAACATAGCGAGGAATCTCCAGACTGTTTTGCCATATCTTCTGAGGAAACCAATAGTGTTCCCTTTGCCTCCCTAAGTGATGATATACCTCCTCCATCTGGACAAAGCAAATGCGATTTCATGATACACCGAAGTCCTCCTTTTGCAGTTTGGTGAAGGTAATAATGAAGGTAATCTCTGCCAATGGTTATTTGAGATATACTATTTATAAATGTAATAGGTTCATCTATGTATGCATTTGAATATTATATTGTCTATCGAGGCATACATTCTGATTGCAATCGAGAGTATGGAATTCTTTCCTTAATTGTGACTGAACTAATCCACGGAGCTAGATGTAAAGCATACTGCTACTTTCTTTAGATAGAAGCTCTTGTTGCAGCTTCTGACTTCATTAAATTGTGTTTTGAAAAGAGACTCGGTATATCCTAGACCCGTTTTCCTCTTCTCTTAGTCATGCCTTGTGAGTAGTGATTGCTGGTTGATGTAACTAAGATAAGAATTGGGATTAGTTTGTGTGAAAGAGAGAGAAAATATGCTTTCTCTTGTCGCACCTCTCAAAAACCAGGATCACTCCTCTCAAAACAGAAGAAAAGGCCAATCGACACAAAACATTTCTGTGTATAGAAAAACATTGGGAAGATGAGGTCGACTCTGATTCACTTTCTCTGGATTCAGAGACTGGGATTGCTTCCTGAAAATTGAACTTCTTGTAACCAAGCATGAATTTTATATCATTTGAAAGATACCCTGTCAAGAGGGACTCTGTACACTTCCCAAAAAACTGTTGATCTCAGAAGCTAAATTGCTAGAACAGCTAAGCTTGACAATCCCAATGGTAAACTGAATTCAAAGGGAATGACTCATGATAATTATTGCAGGATTAGCATACAATGTGCAAGACAATGAAAAAGGATCTAGTGTGGGAGCAAATTGGGGCAGCTTGTAAATTACTGAGTGAGAGCTGCTCTTTTCTGAGGTAGCCGGCTTAAAAGCCTCATCACTCCCTTATCAATATGCCAAAATATGCCCAGCTTCTTCTGATCTGTTGTAAGATTTTGAAAATCATAATTTCCAGAAAGAGACGTTTATGCAGAGGGTTTGAAGTGTAAGACAGTAGTTTGGATCTTTAGGACCAGATGACTTTTCATTATGATCAAACGAGGACATGCCAGATACTTGAAATTTAGCAGACAATTAAGCTGTGCAAGCAGGGATTGAGAAGTTTTTCAAAGGAGTGTCTGAGGCCAAAGCTGGAGAAAGCGACAGAAGTTAACTCTGGCCCCTTTGAATATGCTATGCGGGATGTGTTGGACAAAACTACACACACTAACTAGCTGAACATCTCTGTATCATTGCATATGGAGTCACATATGGCAAATTATCTGAGCTATTAATTTGGAGAGTTCAGCAGAAACATCTTGATGAAACAGTAACTAAAACCAGTTAAGCATTCACTGTTGAGGTGAAAGTGCAAAATACGTGGGGTGTATTGAACTATTAACAGCATTGCAATTTGCACACTCATCTATAAGAAGTCTGAGTTGAAAAAGGATCATCTGGAATTTGTGTTCACAAAAGATTAAGAAACTCGAATGTTGCCAATTTACCATGATCAACTTTCCTCATTTAAAGATTTCACCATACTGAAAACTTCACAAAAGAAAATCTAAAGACAGAACCGGACTTCAAAAGAAACGTATATTGAATTTCTGGGGGAAAGCAAAGATATTTCCAATGCGTACGATAGAATTCCATCACTATATCCTTTCCACAGATAAAAAATTCTGTTTGTCACTAAACAAAAACAATACTAGTTCAAGATTATGTCTAATTTACCTTGTGAAGAAGGCTAAAGTGGAACTTGCTAGCAATAGGCTCCCAATATATCCCAACCTCATCGCCCACCGCCAAACCCCTCCGTTTCACGAACTCCTTGATCCAACCCCCCTTGAGGACGTAGGACCCAGATGACGCCCAAAACACGAACACAAGTCGATGCTCCGAGCACGTGTCCATGTCCCTCACGATGACGTCGGCTCCCTTGCTGCTCTCGACTTGCCTCACTGTCTCCTCGTTCATCCATCGGAGAAAGTGGCTCTTCACAAAGTCCCGCCCGATCAAGAGCCTCGACAGGTGGCCGAGATCGCTTTGCGTAAGCCTCTTCTTGATCTTATAAGGGTCGAAGAGCAGCGTCAACTCTGTGGAAACGTCCTCGGGATCACATCCTGAGGCCTCTTTCTTTCCCTTCTGCGTTCTATTGCACTTCGCCTTCTTCTCCACAATTAAGGATTCGGCATTGGTAAGTGAGGCCATGGATTTTCTCTTCAGCTGGGCAGGAACGATTTCTTGACGAGGGTGGCCAACTTCCTTCGTGTTCTGATCAGGTGCAAGGAGGGAGAACTCGCGAGACACCACCACTCCTGCAGATGAAATACCTGTGGCCCCTTCGTCACCATTCTTCTCCTGGCCATTCTTCTCCTGATCTTGCAGATAAGAAAGGCATGACAAAGAGTCTATCGACACCGGCGAGTGGACCTCGCTTCTCAGGTGGTCGCCGATGGGTTTCTTCTTCTCGTGATCCTCCAGATAAGAAACACGCGACGACGAAGAGTCCATCGACAATGGCGAGTGGACATCGCCTCTCAGGACGTCGCACATGGGAGGCGTTTTGGGTGCCAAGAAATCGACGAGCTCCATGGGTTCGTGGCGAAAGAAACAGGAAAGTGCTTCGCGAGAACAACAGAGGGGTAACAGGGTACAGAGGAATTCAGAGAGAGAGCGAAAGAGAGAGAGACAACGTTGGAGAGAGAGTGGAAAGACAAAGGACGACGAGGACTCGGAGGCATAGAGAGAGAGAGAGAGAGAGAGGGAAATATATGGTTGGTTTACCGTTGGAATTGGGATGGCTTTGTAGTCAAGTTTCGAGAGTGCACTGAGGAGTGAGAGTTTCTTTCCTAATTCGAGTCAGGTTAAGATTAGTAAAATAGGAAATAATTTCAAGATTCAGGATCGAAGATTGATTTCCTACGGAAACTCTAACATCGCAAGCTTTTTAATTATTATAATAATGAGTTGGAGATAGTTCCCCAGAGTTTCTTCTTTTTGTTACATTATCTGCATCATTTAGTAGGAAAGGATTTTAAAAAGTTGGAATTTTCTTTTTTGATTTACCTTAACAAAAGAAAGATTTTTAGATGCATATAATAAAGAGTTCATAGAAAGAAAACATGCGTAGTTACTTTGCAAAAAATTACACAATATAAGAAAAAAGATGGCATTGATATAGGATACAACAAACTTCTTTTTTTTTTTTTTTTTTTAAAATATCTTTGTCATCTTTTTTTAATCGATTTGTTCATATTTTTCGAGGGGGACATTTTTCTGTTTTGGCTAAATTATCTGTTCCGTATAATAATAATAATAATAAATATTTGATATCATCAATAATCTTGAATTAGTATTCTTGTAACTTTTGGAAAATGAGAAATAGATGAAATTTTAATGTTACGCCTCTCTATTTTCCCTGGAAATTCAATTCTTGATGAGTGTTCTTTTGAAAATCAAGAGCGTCTTTAATTTTTTAGAACCTTTTTTTCCCAGTGTGGTAAATATTTTAAAGTTGTATATTTTTACATTTATAAAGTTACGTTCCAATATACTAGGTGCTTAAATTATTTCTAGGGAATTGGGATGAAATCGAATTCTTTCTTGTTTTGTTAAAAATCCTTTGTAGTCCATAATAAGCTTGACTAATTTTTGTTTATCCCACAAAAAATGAATGATTGAAAAACATTTGAAAACGATTACTTATATCTCTTATAAAAAATAAATAAACTGTAAATATTTACATCATTTGAAAAAATATTTAGATATAACTTGTTGTTGATAATAAAAATATTTTTTATTAACTAATTAGTTTAAATGATACAAGTGATTATTTTTAAAAAATATTTTAAAATTATTTATTTTTTGTGAAATAAATGGAGCTTAATGAAAATAAAATAATAATTGCAGTAGAAACAAAATTTGATCCCACTCACAACTCCTCCTACACAGATATCTCCACCCAAGGAATACGTTGTGCCATTATTTTCTACAATTACGTAAGTAAGAAGAAAATTTGAAAAAAAATATATAGAAATACTACATATGAAAAAGGAAGTAAGGGAGGATAAATTAGAAAAGAGGATAGAGAAAGAGAAATAGGAAAAAATTAAGGTTTTATTTATTTCATAAAAAAATAAATAATTTAAAAAATACGTGATGGAAAAATATTTTTACAGTCGTCGAAAATGTGTACATGTAATTATTATCAATAATGAAAAAATATTGTTAATTAATTCAAAACATACGGGGGATAATATTTATCAAAAATTTTTATGATTTTTTTATTTTTCACGAAATAAAAAACCCTCAAAAAATAGAAAAAGTGATGATTGGCATTGTAATAATTGCCACGTGTTGCTTGATTAGTGCCACGTAAGATCTATCATAGTCCACTCATCGGTTTAGCCCACTCTAACTTCATCGGACCCTTTTTTCGTTTCTTCACAGCTCACCAGACGGCGACCGCCGCCACCGCCGACGGCGGAGCCTCCGGCGAGGGCCCGAAGAGTGTTCGGAACCAGCCCCGATAGAGGTTCGAGACGGAAGACAAGGAGGCTTGCCTCCAGGACCCTCGAAGCGAGGCCTGGGCTCGGCTTCCCGCCTCTGTTGTCTCCGCATTCCCACGCGCCAAGGTCGACTCCATGTCCGTCGTCGTCCCGCTCTTACATCTCGGTCCGTTCTCGATACCCTTTGTCCTCCTCCTGTGTTTTTATTAGTCGCCTTGTCATGGAACGCTATGCCAACCAGGTGTCCGATAAAATTTTCCTGACGATGGAGGTGGGTTTCCGTCGTTCCTTTGGTGTTGCTAAGTGCTCCGAAGAAATTGAGCAATTCCAATGTTCTGGTTCAATTACTGTTTTAGTCGTCTATCATCACTCATTGGACCCACAGAATTGCTTGTGTTTTTGCCTAGTTCACTTATAATTAGTGAACTCGGATCCATGTCTTCTTGTATCGGTTACTCTTACTGCAATCGGTTTTTCAATCGCTATGTGTAGAGTTGCTTGGCAAATGCTGCTAATTGGTTGTTTGCTTGGGCAGGACACTTTTATCCCGAGGAACCCATCTCGGAATTCTTCTGTAGTCCCATAGGCAAAGTTTTTTATCAAACTGGGTGAAAATAATAGAAGTCTGAGAGTGTCAAGTGGATGTAGCTACTAACTTTCTTGTACTTTTTATTTCTTGGTATCTGTCTTAGTAGAGCGCTATTCTCCTGCATAAAGATGCTTCTTTCAGTCGTCTATCATCACTCATTCTTCTTGGAACCCACAGAATTGTTTGTGCCTGTTTCTTTGCCTAGTTCCTTTCTGTACTTATAATCACTGAATTCGGATCCGTATCTTCTTGTGTTGGTTAATCTTACTGTGCTCAGCTTTTCAATCACTATGCATTGAGAGTTCTTGGAAATGTCACTAATTGGTTGTTTGCTTGGGCAGGGCATTTTTTTTTTTCCGTGTAACCCATTTTGGAATTCTTCTGTACTCTAAAGATCTCAAGTAAGGTTTTTTCTAAACTGGGAAAATAATCGCAAGTCTGAGATTGTCAAGTCGATGTAGCTGCTAGCTTGACCTGCTCTCTTTTACTTCTTTCTCGGTATCTGTCTCGGTAGGGTGTGGTTCCACTGCATATAGATGCTTCTTTCAGTAATGCATTTACAGGTTCTTATTGAGTCTGTGACTCCGTATGTGTTCACACATCTTCGAGAGAAGTATTGATTTTCTGTTTTATATTTCTCTGAACACAATAAACATGTTACTACTGTGAAGTCATCAATGTAAAGTATATCTAAAAGCTGAGTGAGCAGTTTGATGTCAAAGGATCCCGCAGCAGCGAAGGTATCAAACTTTCAAGGGCGAGAATGAACCACCAGTAAACCAGAGGAGGAAAAAAAAACAGTAACGGTGAAGAAACAAAAAAGTAGAAGAGATTTGAAGTCGCAATTCTATTTAGGGATTTGAAGTAAGGAAGAACAAGAGGAGAAAGCGAGAGAGATGAGAGAGAGTAATGGGAGTGGTGAGGATGTTGAAGTTAGAGTGGGAGCCGTGGGTACATGTGGCAACTGATGAGTGGACTGCTGTAAATCCTATGTGGCACTAATCAATCGCCCAATATTTTCTCTCAAGGATAATTATCAATTCTGAGACAACTATGAAAGGATGACGAATATCTCCCATTTCACTATCTCGAAGGTGAGAGTTTTTTCTGATGCTACAGAAGACGTAGCGATAAGCCTCCACACCGTTTTCCACATCTTCTGATGGAGCCTCTAGTGTTCCCTTAGGCTCCCTAAGTGATGATGTAACTCCATCTGGACAGAGCATGGGCGACTGCCGCATCACCGAAGTCCTTGTTTGCAGTTTGGTAGTCATAACAATGGAGGTAATCTCTGGCAATGGTTGTTGACAACTATCTACAAGTGTAATATGTTTGTCTATATATGCATGTGAATACTGTATTGTCTATCAAGGCCTACGTTCTGATTGCACCTGAGTGTACTGAATTCTTTCCTTAATTGTGACCGTACTAATCCACAGGAACAGATGTAGAATATTTGCGGTTGTAGAACTAATCCATCTTGTTGCAGCTTCTGTTTTTTTATTTTTTTTTTTTTGGTAAAGGTTGCAGCTTCTGTTTTTGTTGAAAAAGAGTCGTGAAAAGAAAAAAAAGCATCGGCAATCTTTAATCTTGTGCAGGAAACGTTCTACTATCAATGGAATGAATTATCCTCCATTGGACATTGTCATGACATGCCTTGTGGACATTGTCTTAGTCTCCATCAGTGAGCGAAGCAAAATTCCTAAATTTGCTTTTGGTGTTAAACCAGACAAGTGGAGTTTTCACTGACTTTGTACAAGTCTAGAGCTGCTGTTTAGGGTCTTGAGTTCATGGATTAGCTCTGCCTAGCTGTGCATGTCGATTTCGGGCTTGGTATTGCGATGAGGGTGCAGAGGACGGGCGATGAAGCTCTTTCCAGAGTTGGGTCAGTAATGTGTGAGGTCTTCTGCTGTCCAGATGTGACTGTGGAGTCGCTCTTGGGGTCTAAAGCACACGGATAAGCTCTAGATAGCTTTGCATGTGCAATCCATGGGTTGGGGTGGTTGCTGGATCCGAATTTGGGTGCTGGAATGCCCGCTCTTGGACAGCAGGCTCCCAGTTTTGTTGGCCATTGTCGGAGAGTTGTGGGTGTCAAGTTTTGCCCAGTCGACAGCCCATGGACCCAGGTTCTGTGATTGGATTCCTTTAGGCTAAATCTCGGTTATGGGTCTTGAGGATCTGGGTGATTTGAGAAGCTCGGGAAACACTGAAACTCTATCCTGACCTCCCCGAGCTAGTTACTTGGTCCAAAATGTTTAGTAGGCGAGCTCAAGCGATGAACAGTGAAGTCCAGAAGCGGTGCATGTGTGTGTCCGTGGGGCTTGGAGTGAGAGAAAGTAGTGTCATAAGGCCGGATAATGCTTAGTGATCGCAGGGTGGTGCTGCAAGCCATGTGGGCTGTGTCCGTGAGACCTGAGTGAGAGAGAGGACACTGCGCCAAGCGTTGGGTTAGTAGTTCGTGAGGTTCGAAGTGAGAGCGGGTGTGGTCTGAGAGCCCGGTGAGGTCGTGTGAAGTCCAGCGCGCTTTGTGAGCAAGCCATGAGTCTTGATTGAGGAGGAGAGTGGTGCCGTGAGCTGAGTGGTGTTTGGTGAGCTTGACACAGAGAGAGAGAGAGACCATGGGCTGTGACGTTCCATAATATCCGAGTGAGGAAGAGCGTGCCACGAGTTGTGAGAGTTGTGTGGACATTAGGAATTCGAAATAGCTAAGGGAAGTGCTCATGAGGGCTTGGAGTAATTATGGGGATTTCGAGACCGTCCTGTCAACATGAGGCCAGTGAAGTGTCTCATGAGGTCATTTAAACCATTAGAGGAATAGGTTAGGATTCGGCCCTGGAAAATAGGTTTCAGTCTATCCGTTTGTTGTTTTGTTAGTGATGCATGACCATTTGTTGGAAGTTAGGATCTTATAGTTAATCTCACCGAACTTTGCTTGCAGTTGGTCCTAGTTATTGTACATTGTTTGGTAGTGGCCCTTTGCATGTCAAAGTATTGCATTGTTGTATAAGAATTGCCGCACCATGGTAATGATACAATCAACTATTGTTGGTCCTTATGACGATGATGCCTTGGGTGAGAGGTGCCTAGAGGGGGTAATGTGGTGCCCTCTGAAAGACTGAGGGTGGATGCTGTAGGACTCTGAGGGGTTCCTTGCAATGCCAAGTTGGGTGCGAGATGTTTGAAAGGGGTAATGTGGTGGTGAAGAATTTGATTCTTCCTGAATGCCCTGGGTGCAGGATGCCTAGAGAGGTTAGTAAAGGAAGGAGGAATTAGGTGCTCTTCAGAAGTCGGGGAATAAGACGTGAGTCCCTAGGGATGCCTCGTGATGCCAAGTTGGGTGTGAGATGCCTAGATGGGTTATGCCCTGACCTTTCTAGAAGATCTAGAAGATGGTAGTAGTTGGACTCCTCAAGGGGTCAAGCATGTTGTTGTGAGGGCACTATTATACTATTATGCGTGGCGGCACATTTGATGACACATATGCATATAGTGGTTCGTATTATTGCTTGTGTTGTTGTCGGCACATGTTATACCTTTTGTGGATGGGTTAATCTTAATGGCTTACATCATCGTTTATGAGAGCTTGGTAAAGGCTACCCGTGTAGGTAGAAAGGTTCTCAAGCAATTGTGGTTTCCTCTTAGTTAGTGGCTTTATGCTTGTATCCTAATTAGTGGATCCTCTACTTACTTGCTGAGTTTTACTCACTCTAGTTTGTTTCACATTTTTCCAGGTTGAACCATGTCGATCCCACTTGCCTCCCACTGGATTTTGTATGGCACGCCCGTGGATTTCTCCCGATACTGTGACGAGGTAGAAGACCTTCACGTGCCCGGAGCCATTTTCCTCCAAGTCACCTGGTTGATAGTCGTGGATGTAGGGGTACCTGTAGGCCCCGTCACTCTCCGCATCATGGCCTTGTACGGTCACGTTGGTGGACGCCTACTGGGACCCGTCCCACTGCATAGTGGTGGCCACGGTGGAGTGGTTCGACACTATAGGCAGGCCAGGGAAGGGGCAGCCAGAAGCTGGGATGGAGGTGGATGGATGGCATGACAGGCAGATAGCTTGAGAAAGAGAGAGTTCAATAGGACGGGACTAGGGAAGGGCATTAGCATAGATACTGGATGTTACTCTCTTCTTCTTTTGGAAAGCCTCGTGTCTTTTGTTTTTTGACAAACCTGATTGAACTCTCTATATATGAATAAGCATGTAGTAGGAAAGGAGCGAAGCTTGATGGTTGCTCCCACTACTATGTTTGCTTTCTTTTACCAAATTTACTGCTTCGGCTGATTTTCTTTTAAGTTTTCAATATATATATTTCGGGTTGAAGGGAGCGAGCGTGCCCTCTCGTGATGGCTGGTGTGACAAATATGGAGGAGGCCCCTTTCATGGTACACAATTTCAATCAACGTCCCCTTAACAATCTTGTCGTCCATTAAATCTGATGGCCTCCCGCTTTGGTTTCTTCTTCCATTTGTCTTCCCATTTCTTTGTCCTTCACAAAATTCTCACAATCCATTTGGGTCTTTCAATGTCATGCAAAATGTATGCTATGAAGATCCCACTATGATTTCATATGTATAAAATATCCTCATTGCCTTCACTCAAGCCAGCTTCCATGCTTTCTTGTAGCATCCTCTTGGATGAACGACAATGGTAGTGGAGGGAGTTGAGCATCCCCAAGCATACTTTCGGTAGTGGAGTTTCACGCAAGCTCAGATACCTACTAAATGAGTGGCTTGAAAGAGTAAATTAAATCAAGGATGGAACTTTAAATTATCGGTTTGTAAAAGTCACGGCACTAATTTTTCAGCAAGTCGAATACTCTGCTTGTGTGAATCTCTAAATTACATATTTTCAAGTTTCCATTAGAGTTTAAATTAGTGTGCCGGCAAAAAGAAAAGGATTTAAACCAGCATGAATGTATGGATGGAACTTGCACATGTCCATCAAGAAATCAAGGTCTTCGGGGTATTGTGATGATTTTGCAACCATAAGATCATAACTACACGATAGAATAGACATGTGCCTACTCAACAAGTCATGGTCTTTTAGGGTTTCCCATGTGTTGAGTTTTGGATCAATACGCGTTTGAATGGTTCCTGGGCAGTCATGGTCTTTGCGCACATTTATTGGTGATGTTAGGCCCGCACATTTATTGGTGGTGTTAGGCCTTTGAAATTTCTAATTCATCCTAAGGGAAGGATCATGGGGCAATTATCCAGTCTTTTTCTTTTTTTGACTCACAAGGCTTCGACTTATAAAGCAAAAGATCATTGTCATTCCAATGCACTATGTGTAAATATCAAATTGATTGTACTGACTATGCACTCCAATCTTATTGGAAACACAAAAAGAGTAAACGACAACCGTCCGATTAACACCGCCTCTCATGACATAGTTTGGACAGAGTTTAATGCATGACTTGAACTGTAGATGGCATATAAATCTTATATCCTTAAAAAATTTCACCAAATTGCGGTCTTATTTTATCAAACTTACGGTCAAGCTTGTTAAATTGGCCCATGAGACTCATCTCAACCAAACTCTCAAGTCCAACAGGGATCCTTCCTAAGAAGTTGTTAAAGTTCAAATCACAAATCAAACCTAGATAAGTTAGTCTCTTTAAAGGCTTCATTTGTTTTGTGGAAAATTTGACAATTTTAAAAAATATTTTCCAAAAAGTCATTTTCTAGGAAAATGACAATATTTTCGATATTTAGCTCAAATGTATAAATGTACAGGAAATTATTTTCCATCAATTGAGAAGGGAAACTTGATTTTATTTCTCTAAAAAGACATGTAGTATTCATGTGATATAAGGGATATTTAGTTGTTGAGGTCCTAGTTATAGGAGCTAGAATTTCTCGGGAGCAATCGCTAGAATTTGAGCATGAGCACTAGGGACCCAAGCTTAGCCTTGATAGTCTCAGACCTCGAGAGGACTTGGGCACAAGAACCTAAAATCCAAGTATGACCGTCAAGGAATTGGGCACAAGCATTGAGGTCTTGGACATGGTCGCTAGGGACAATAGCATTGGCATTAGGGTTTCGACTTGTGCACAAGCACCAAGATCTTGAGCCAAACCTCTATGGACTTGGGCCCAAGTGTCAGATTGGGGTCTTGAGATACAACATGAGAAGTCCAATGAGCCAAGCAAGCCATCATTCGTGCAAGCTCGACAATGCATTCTAACTAGGGCTTTGCCCATATAACAGTCTTTGTGCTAATATTATTCTAACAGCATATTATAAGCTAGAAATTCTTTAAGAAGTAGACCCTTACAACAATTTTTAATTATTATTATTTATTTATTTTAATCCAAAACAGGCTATTATTCTCATAGTTTATTGTCATGTAAGCATTTCTCTTTTGCCTTGATGGATGGGGCCTGATTGGGCTCAATCAGCTCTTTCTTAATTAGCGGGACTGGCAAGCTAAGCTCTTCTTGAGCCCAATCCTGAGTCTTGGTTCTTGCCTCCGCCCGATTGTCTTTTGATTTGTAGGTGGGCTTGGACAAGAGTTTTAGCCCACTCCCTGGCGCAGCCGGCCTGTTAATGTTAATCTTCACCTTTTGCCTAAGCCCATCAAAGCTCGCGGATCGATCCAAGTCTACTTTGGAAATGCAAGTAATGCCCGCCATTCCTTCAATGAGATGACGATGTAGTAGACCTAATCATGGCCGAACGCCTCGGTCGCTCGGGCCTGGAAGTGCTATTGTATTCCAATACTCTATCCATCTAGAGATTCACCACCGGCAACTACTTTAGGCGGAAAAATTTGATCCATATTCTGTTTTTGTTTAATATGAAATGGATTAAAATGGATGACGAAATTATGCCAGACTTCGATTTTGAATGGATCAGCCCATGAGCAAGTTTAGAAGAGACATGAGGCAAATCCGCATGTGAAAATGTTAGTGCTTGAATATGATAAGGCAAGTCATGAAATGCTGAAAACTTTTCACTGCTAGTTCCAAAAGACGATACACTATCATTTAAGGATCATGATTTTGGACATGACTCGAAATCAACATTCTAACAAGCTATGTAGTTGGCCTGAGTTTTGTACCTCCCAAGAAAGATGCCAAATTCGAATCCCAACAGCGTTATTTGGTGACTTAACCGCTGGCTTGAGTGTGGTGGCCAGCTCGCATCAGTCCCAGGTTTTTCCCACCGGCTGTTGGTTTCAGAGTTTCCTGGGTCTTAAAAAAAAAAATTCTAACAAACTAGTTGGAATTTGTATTAATCGTGTTTCTGTCATAGTTTTCTCACCCCGTTTGACACGTTTGTACTTGAGTTCAATCCATGTAACCTGAATTTGGTCTGTTTAGTGAAATGGGCTGTGTTGACTTGATTAATGACTTGATTCACATTAACCTAAATAGCTAAGCCTAAACTTATTCGAAGGTGCTCACGCAGCAACAATTGAATTGTTGTAGGAGAATGCTATATTAATCAGTATGACCAATGACATGTTGCATGTTATGCTCATCATAGGTGACCTCTTTTTTTGCTTTCTCCAAGCTAGACACCTTTACGGACACGAGTCTTTAATCAACGTGACTTTCCAGACATAACCCCAGCGTTCGAATTGGGATATATATATCAGTGGACAAAATCAAGAATTGACTCATTTCGAACGGAATAATCTCCTTCCACTTTAACTTTCTTTTAGCCTTTCGGAGGAAACCTGATTTGTCTAATTCCCAACATTACAAGAGCATCCCGGGATTAAACTTTCTATTGACTTGATCCTTCCGTTTTTTTTTTTTTTAGTTACTTTCATTCATAAAAGACGAGAATTATAAGAAGACAATAGATAAGTTTTCGAACATAAAATTTCCAAAAGAGTTGAAGGAGGAAAGGACTTCCAATTTTGAGGGAGCGATTTAGTCTTGTGCGCCTTCGCAAGCCAATCTACAGCTTTATTGGCTTCCCGGGAGCAATGGGCCAGCTTCATCGTAACTGAATGGGCTAATATTCCTTTGCACTGCTCGATTATGGTCTTCCCATTCCAAGGAATTTCAGCCCAGCCCATGATGCTTTGCTCTACGGTCAAGCTATCTATCTCGCACTTCACATTTTCCTTTTGTACTTTTTCAGTTCCATCTACTCCCATGTGCAATTCCTTTCTGAACTTCAGAAACTCCAACCCGTGCAAGACCGCTAGGGCTTCGGCTTGAACAGGGGATGAAGCTCGGACTTCTCGCATGAAGCCATCGATGACTTGTCCGGTTTGATCTTGCAGTATTCCGGCTACCGATCCGACGTGTTCTCCTTGTACCCATGAGCAATCGACATTTAATTTCATTGACCCTCTCTCCGGCGGTCTCCATCTTCTCGGTGAGTCCAGATCTGTGGGTTTCTTTGCCTCCTTTTTCTTCTGCCATCTATTGAAGTTTTGGAGATGTGCTTGCGCTAGATCAACTATGGCGTTCAGATCCGGTGGCTTAGCTCTGAAGATGAAGTTGTTTTGAGCTTTCCATACAAACCAGAGCACCATCACAACAAGCTCATTCTTGGGTAATTCCTTGCTCCCTTCAAATCTCTCCGTCAGCCATTTACCAAATCTGGAGATGATGTTGGGTTTACAGTTTAGATTGATTCGTGGATCTGCCCATATATATTTTGTCCATTTGCAGAGCAAGAATAAGTGCTCGGTGGTCTCCGGATGGGTGTTGCAGAGCGGACAAATCGGGTTAGGTAACACCTTTCGTTTATATAGGTTCTCTCTTGTTGGTATAGCATTTTGACAAATGCTCCAAATAAATATTCGCATTTTCAGGGGCTGTGACTCTCTTCATCTTTCCTTCCTTTCTTTTGAAAACATGCAAACATACTAGTTTGTAGGGAAAAAAGAAAAAGAAAAAAAGATTGACATGACTTAAGTTGCACAAGCCGTATACTACATATCCTCAATCATGGTCACCAATTTGCAGCATCATTTTATCAATCAACTCATCACTTTTTGGAATCTATTGTTAAAATCGGGGAAAACACTTCATGGTCCTTGCTTTTGTTGTAGGCTCGACGAAGTTTCTCTTGATCCACCTTCCCCCATATTCTCTGATTATTTTCTTGGAGCTGCGCAAGCGAGATTGAAGGGAAGGGCATGGGCAATGCAAGTTTTTGAGCTAGAAAAGCTTCCGAAACTTGTTTCATTGTGGGTCTTGACTTTAGATCCCCACTTAAGCAAGCAAGCGCCAGAGAAACTATAAGAACAATACTTCTTATGACAGAATTCTGTCTTGGAATTGGCAAGCGTGGATCTAATATTTGATTTAGCATAATATCTTCCTGGAAAAGTGTCGGCAACATTAAGATGATATCACTTGGATGCTTCCCCATTATCGTTTCTATCGCTACCACTCCAAAGCTATATACATCGCATTTCTCATTAGCAACCAAAGCATAAGCAAGCTCTGCAAAATAGAACAAAACATTGATGAATTATATGAGGCTCTAAACCAAGTTCTCAATGTTAGCTAGTGCACTATCAAATGATAAATTTTGTTACCATGATAAATTGTCCATAGTTTTATTTACCACATGGCAGGTAAGGTATATTGATCTAGGTATGTACCTCTAGTTATAACATTCTAGAAAAGTATAAGGGATTGTTGCTCACCTGGTGCTATATATCCAGGAGTGCCTACAATATTTGAAGTCAGATTAGATGAGAAATTAGGTTCTAGGAGTCTTGCCAGGCCAAAATCTGATAGGAAAGCCTGGAATTTGTTGTCAAGCAAAATGTTATTGCTAGATATGTCTCGATGAACAATTGACTTAGCACAATCGTGGTGTAGGTAAGATAAGGCATGTGCCATATCCCAAACAATATTGAGTCTTTTAGGCCGAGTCTAGCTCCACCGCTTCAACGTCATCTCTCAAAGCACAAAATAGACTCCCCCTTTCCATGTATTCATAAACCAAGAACATGCATTGTCTGTGTAAGCAGAAACCATGGAGCTTAATTGTGCTTCTATGTCGTACTTCCGTCAAGTGTTTCACTTCATTTTTGAAGCTCGATCAAAAGATGGGTCTTCTGCTTCAAAACGATGAAGTTTCTTTAATGCCACGATTTTCTTATTAGGCAATTGAGCTTTATAGACACTACCGTAACCGCCAGTCCCAATGCAATATTTCATATCAAAGCCTTCCGTTGCATTGATTATGTCTTCATATGCAATTCTCCCATCATAATTCCATATTGACAAGAAATCTCCATTTTTTTCAACTATCTCCAATTGCTTGCTCATTGTTCTACGTCGAAGTATGTAGCAAGAGCAAAGAATTAAATAGAAAATGAATTCTATGGCCATCGGTGGTATAACTATAGCCATAAGCTCCCTAGACGTATTCGGTGTTAAAGCTACAGTCATAAGCTCCCTAGACATTCTTTTGGAAAGTTCAATCTCTTTCAAACCTTCATTGCCTAGGAAAAATCCATAACGAACATGGGCCAGATTATTTGGAATATTTCCAATGAGATGATTGTAGGCCAAATTGATGTAATTTAATTTCAAAAGCATTTGAAATTTGGGAACTGTACCTTGTAGAGAATTGTTCTGAAGATTGAGATAGGTTAACATGACCAAACTCCCAAGTTCATGGGGGATTTCTCCACATAAATTGTTAAGGCTCAAATCAAGATGAGTGAGACTTTTCAACTATCCTACTTCTGAAGGAATTGATCCATTGAAGAAGTTCCTTTGCAAATAGAGTTGTGCCAAGTTCTTCAATTTTGCTAAAGTCGTAGGGATCATGCCATTAAGCAAATTGAAACTGAGATCTAGGTATATCAACCTCTTCAAATTTCCCAATTCGCGAGGGATAGGACTATTGATTTGATTATCATGAATGTCAATAACTTCTAGCATGGTGAGGTTTTGAAGACAAAGAGGTAACTCACCGGTTAGGTAATTGTGAGACAAGTTGAGGTGCTTGAGCTTCTGGAGTGCACATATCTGAAGGGGAATGATATCGGTGAGGTGATTATTAGGCAGCCGAAGAGAGGCAAGATTCGGGAGTAGAGAGAAATTCATGTTGTTCAAATTTCTTGTGACCATGTAGTCATGTGGGCCTTGTTCTGGTATGTTTATTTCGATAATGCTTCCAGAATCATCACATGAAACACCAAGCCACATGCAATGTGATACATTGAGGCTCGTATCGGAGTTGAGCCACCACCCACTGCGAAGAAGATCATCTACCTCTATTTTGGAGGCAAGGGCAAGGAAGTTGTGGGAGAGAGCCAACACAATAAAGATCCAAGTAGTTGCGGTCATCAGTTGGCGAACACGCAAGCCAATGAGTTTGCCTTCAAAATTCATGCTTGAGAGAGGATCTCTCCTTTTGCTTGGGAAGTGGAGGACTTGAGTTTGCCGTGATACACAGAAGGGCAATCCAAAAGAAATTACTTGAGTGGAGACCAATTCAACAAAACGACTTTGAAGGATCTCTTCTTTTGCTTGGGAAGTGGAGGGCTTGAGTTTGCCATGATACATAGAAGGGCCATCCAAAAGAAATTACTTGAGTGGAGAGAAATTCAACAAAACGACTTTGAAGTCTCCCAAAGTCTCCCTGTATGAGACATCATTATCATGTGGTCACCAAGCAGTGGAGCCCCATGATGCATGATGTTAGTGCGGGTCCAATTCACACTTCGCATTCCATGAAGCATACACACAATAATAATTGCTCTCCTCGGTCGCGCACATAATGCTTTTATGCCTTAGAATTTTGTTGTGTAACACATGTTACTTCAGTTTGGTCTCGAGAGAGGGGCCTAATGGACTTTACATCTTATATAAGAAATGACTATTCTAAAGAGGACTCTCTTATCAAAATAATTCGAACATAGCTTTCATCTTAATCAAAATCATGTTGTTTTAAAACCTTGAATTAATGGCCCAGTGATTATACACATAATTTATATACAACGGATTCCTTCATAACATCTCATATTCATAATAATTTCGCCAACCACCTTGTGGATGGAGCTTTACTAGATCCACATGAAGAGGCGAATTACATGTGTTCATGACATTTGTTTGAGTTAAATGGTCCAAATACCTTGTATTGTCAAAAAAAAAAAAAAAAAAGCCAAAAAGAAAGAAGCTAACAACTTATTTTAGACTACATGTCAAGGTTTTTGAGGTTGTGATAGCAAGTCAATTACCCTTATTCCCATGAGCTAATACCTTGTTTGATTGTGCAATGTAAACAAAATTAGCTCTTATTTCCCATGAGCTGCTCTATCGAGGTGGATCACTTAAGTTACGCTAATGATTCTTGTGCTGGAAATTCCTACATGACATTACTTTCCAATGAGCCACGTTGGATGATTTAATATTAATTTAATGCCACAATGGACTTTCAAGTAAGGAAAATCGTTGATGTAATTTTAGGTGTTTGGTTTTAAAATTTACAGAACTAATTTTCCGACAAGCAAGATACTCTACTCATGCAATCTCTAAATTTAGTATTCGATTATAAATTAAATTAGAATACCGGCCAAATAATAATAATAATTTAACCAGATGCATGCATAATTTGAACTTTTATGCATCCATCAAGAAGTCAAGGTGTTTTGGGGTTTCGTATGTGTTGACTTTTGGATTAGTACATGTTCAATGGTTCATGAAAAGTCATGATCTTTACAACATTTCTATTGGTGATATCTGGTCCCAAAAATTTCTACCCATCGTATTAGAAAAGTCATGGACCAATTTTTCAGCCTTTTCTTCTTTTAAGAAATTGCAAGGAACTGAATGGTCAATGGAACAAAAAGACTGGAGTCAAAAAAAGCTTCCGGCATATTTTGCCTAAGTTCAATTTTGGTGGCCCCAAAACCTATTTACAAGTTTTCCACCCCACCCATATTTTTTAATAGTCTTTTCTCATTTGATTTCTTTGACCCCCATGTAACACGTTGTGTTCGACCAATTTGAGAACTTGCATCAATTATTGAGTAAATAAAGACAGACGATAATTATGAAGTTTCTAATAGAAAAATCGGAAAAGATTCAATGAGGTCGATATATGACTGGTTTTTTTTTTTTATTTTATTTTATACAGGTGGCTTCTGATATTCCTCTTAAATGGACGATCTAGGTCTGTTAAATCAATCCTGAATTGATTACACATGGGTCTCTACGAGACAGGAAGGAGTTTCTATCAAAAAGTACCCTGAACCGTGAAATTTATCCAAGATATTAATTTCTTCTTCTGTATCGAGATTGCGCTTGGTCAATTAGCTACTAACAAGACCGTGAAAATATTGATGCACCAATTAGATTTTGACAAAGCTGGGCCAATAAGAATACGTGGAATGGTTCGATCTTTGGCATTTTTCATCTAAAAAATTATCGTTCTAAAGATGACTCTCTCATTAGAATAATTTGGTGACGACTTCCATCTAAATTCAAATAATAACATTGAATTATCAGCCAAGTATTAAACATTTCATATAGACATGATAGATTCGTTCACGATGTCTCACGTTCAGATTAACCTCCCTAGCCACCCTGTGGAGGGAGCCTTACTTGATGCACATGAATAGGCAAATCGTGTGCATTTGTGACATTCATTTAAGTTGAACAATCTTGATACTTTGTTAATGTAAAAAAAAAAAAAAAAAAGCAATTAATAACTTGTTTTGAACAAGATGTCAAGGTGTTCAGAGGTGTGATAACAAGTCAATTACCCTTATGAAGGTCAATCCACAAATTCACATTGTATCGATCGAACACCATACAAAATAAAATCAGCAATGGCTATTCATGCGAATAAAATCTCAGGTAGGGTGTCATGACATCGCTTGAATTTCGCAGTTTTGTATCTCAATAAAATTCAACTTTCAAAAGCAAATCATTAAATTACATTGGTGAGTTTTTCACCGAAAAATCCTACACCGCATTAATTTCCTACGACCCACGTTGGGTAATTTAATATTAAATTAATGCCACGATGGATTTTCAAGCAAGGATATGGCTGATTAACTTGATTGGTTGGTTTTCAAAAAATTATGCCACTCATTTTGGAGCAAGCAGAACATATTGCTCATGCAAATCTCTGATTTTTAGTTTTATGATTTAATTAGAATTGAAACAAGCATTTTTATAAAACAAAAAAAAAAGAATTTTAAACTGGTATGCTTGTGTAGATGGAAATTGTACGCATGCATGTATGGGCCCAAACCTAAGCACGGGATCCAATGACTTAGACGTGTGAGCTGGGTAATAAGGCATGGCCGCTGGAGAGCAAGGCATGAGCATCGACATCTTGCATCCTGGCGCTAGTGACTGGAGCATAGGAGCCATGTACCTAGGCACAGCCACTAGGTCCCATCCCAACCTCTATGGACCTAGGCCACGCCTTCAAGGACCAGTCCATGGGTATCAGGCACTGAAGTTTCTAAACCAAATGTTGGAAGATTTAATATTACATTAATGCTACGATAGATTTTCAAGTAAGAAAAATCGCCAATGTAATTCAAGTGATTGATTTTTAAAAGTTATGGCACTAATTTCTTGCCAATGTAATTTGAGTGATTGGCTTTATGATTCAATGATATTTTAAACAAGCTATATCAGCCAAATGAAAAGTTAAAAAAAAAATAAAAAGAAAGAAAGAATGTAACAAGTGTGCATGTATGGAAGGAACTTGAACACATCCATCAAGGAGTCAAGGTCTTTTGGAGTTTTATATGTGTTGACTTTTGGGTCAGTACGTGTTCAATGGTTCATGGAAGTCATGGCCTTTATTGGTTATGTCTAAAAATTTCTAACCTATCGTAAGGGTAACATCATGGACCAATTTTCCAACCTTTTTTCTTTTTTTGACTAACAATCCTTCAACTTATTGAGAGAGAGAGAGAGAGAGAGAGAGAGAGAGAGAGAGAGAGAGAGAGAGAGAGAGAGAGAGAGAGAGTCAAAAAATTTCTAACCTACCGTAAGGGTAACGTCATGGACCAATTTCCCAACCTTTTTCTTTTTTTGACTAACAATCCTTCAACTTATTAAGAGAGAGAGAGAGAGTCAAAAAATTTCTAACCTATCGTAAGGGTAACATCATGTACCAATTTTCCAACCTTTTTCTTTTTTTGACTAACAATCCTTCAACTTATTAAGAGAGAGAGAGAGAGAGAGAGAGAGAGAGAGAGAGAGAGAGAGAGAGAGAGAGAGAGATCCTTGTAATATCGAACCAATTACACTGATCATGCACTCTAATCTCACTGAAACTGTCTTGTGTAAAGTGCCTCTCATGACTCCTCTAACCTAGTATACACAAAGTTCAATACACGACTTAAATTGTAGATGCAATATCAAATTCCAAACAAATTATAGACCCCCATGTTCATTACTAGGAGCTGGATCATCAATATGGAGGAAATCCCCTTTCATGGTGCACAATTCTTGCACCAATAAAATAAAATAAAATGGTGTATAGTTTTAATTGACATCCCCTCAACAATCCTGTAGCTCATGAAATCCAATGGCCTTCCGCTTTGGCTTTCTCATCCATTTGGCTTGCCTTTTCTCCGTCCTTCTCACAGTTCCTTTAAGCCATTTGGGTCTTTCAATTTCACACGAAATGTATGCTATGAAAATCCCAATATGATTTCATATGCATAACCTATCCTCATTGTCTTCCACTCAAGCTAGCTACCATGCTCTGTTGTAGCATCCTCTTGGATGAAGACAATGGTAACGGAGGAGGTTGAGCATCCTCAAGGCATACTTTTGATAGTGGTCTTTCACATAAGCCCGAACTCTCCTTAGACGTGTTGCTTGAAAAAGTGCTCAAGTGAGTTGGTTCTTGGAAAGGTCCAAGTATCCAAGAGATGCCAAATCACCAATACTCTAGAAATTCTCCATTAAGCTTGTTTGAAAATAGATCAAACCGCCTAGGTCCACTCACAAATGCCTGGGCTTGGCCCAAATCTGTACCTCATGTGTGGGCTCAATCAACTTGTTTGGGGCCAGAACTTTGGGCTTGGGTAAGACCCTCACGGCCCACCCGAGACCATCGAGTTCACCCATCCCAAAGACATGAATGAGGGCCATATTGTTTAGCTCTCTAGTTAATGCTCTGACCGATTTCGGACGAGTGAATTGTCAAGGACAAGACACAGTTGATAATTGTAGATCTCTCAGGACAGAGCTTTACCAATGTCACCCTGTCGTTCTGCACAAGAGAAATGGATTCCACGTGGCTGATTGGGCCGCAAGAGCCCATCGAGAAAAGAAGGCTTCGAAGCGATGGGTTCTCGTGCCGAATGATCTTTCTCAGATCGCAAAAGGGGACGGAAAATTTTGCAGTTTGGTACATGAGGAGAGAACAAAGTGCATGATCTCACATTGCTACCCCTCAGATTGGTTTGGTTCACATGAGCCGTCCTAGGATTCTAATTGTATACATAGAGACAAATCCAAGGGATTAGAAAAGACAGTAAGAAGGAATTATCAGCAGTGCTGGGGATGCGTTCCGGCTCACGCCTCAAGAAGAAAACGCTACTCTTTTGCCATGATTTATGTTTGATAAGCCAATTTGATTACCAACTTATGTTCTTGATTTTTTCTTAATGAGATTACATTTTGCTCGTCTTGCATGCTACTTCATCGAGGGTGTTCGTTTGGAATGAAGTCGGAAAGAAGTTTCCTTGCTCTTTCACAGTCTACTAGAAGTTAGTTCTTGCTTGCCTGACCAAGTCTAACCCTCAAATTCAACCAAAATAAAAAAATGAAAATAGACCATGTGTCAAGAAATAATGCGGAAGAAAGAATTGTATAAGTTTTGTGTATTCCTCCGTATATTACTATATGGAATAATGAAAAATTTAAGGTAATATAACGATAGAATATGCAATTTAAGATATGTAAAATTTAATGAGTTATCTAAAATATCTCTAACATCCCTTCAAACTCAACGTGACATTAAAGAAGTTGTTGGGGAAACACCTTGTGATATTGTGATGATTACAAAATTATCCTTGGCTTAGTATCTACTTGATTAATGTGGGTGTTCATTATGATGAAGTTGTAATCGTTTCAAAAAGACTGTGATAGTATTGTTGGTCTCTAACACCATGCTCATTGAGTTATAAAAGACTATTCATGATGAATTAGTCGTTTGTGATTCAACTACTAGTGATGGTATCGAGCAAGAATCAAAATCCAAGACCGATTGAAATTTCTCACAATTAGATGGAAATATCTCTCCTTGACAATCATACATACCCCCAAAGACATCTTGATTTTGGCTTTCTTTTTTGGGGGTGATACCAAAGATCAAACTTGTGAACAGCTGGTATTGAATGGACTTAGGACGGCAAACGACATTAATGGTTGAGTCCGTGGGATTGAATTTAGGCTAAGGTAAGTGTATAGTTCCACAATTGATGAAAACAAACTAGGTAGCTATCTTATCCCATTTCCTCATTTAGACTATGGTGTGCAAAGCAACGAATAAAATAATAAACCCACAATAGCTTTTTCTATGTGGACTTGTTCATGGCCACTTAATTCTCCCTTGATATCTTGGGATAAGATAATTCAACATAATTCGAGCCAAAAGTCTAATTGCCTTAGATCCAGACATTCCTTTTTCAAGTTTTATCAAATATCTAGATTTGATTGCCTCGAATTTTGCATCTTCCCCTCTTCTAAAGGCAAGTTTGAAGAGTGGACCTTTGCTCGACTCATTCCTTCAAGAGGTGGCCCTTCTTTGGGCAATGAATGTTCTACTCTTACTAATTTTTTCATTAAATTAATGATGCATCTGATACACACAGCAAATCTACTTCCTTTTTTTTTCTCGTCACTGAATTGCATTCCTTGACTTAAACTGAATTTCAAACAAATCAGACTGAACTTATCAAGAATAAGGTCGATTAAGCTCGTTCATGTGTAATTTCGTATATCCAATAGTCACGTGATAGATAGGGATCTTGGATAGAAGCACAAGCAAGTTCTCTTCTAACTAGCAAGATCATATAAAAAAATTATGATTTACTTATGATCGAAGCATGTGCATCATGATGGATCGATTCAAACACTACTAGATAAGAATAGACCGGCGGAAACGAAACTATCATCATCATCTTCACCTCCTTGATCTTGCATGGGCTTTTCAAGCTAACCGCAGAAGCCACGGTAACTAATCTCCATTTGTCAGCCTCCCCATGTAACAACGGACGCCGCGACGTCGCTGTCCCCCACGTTGAGGCGTCAAGCTGGAAGGGATGGGGACAAGGGCCCACGTCCCAACTTGGGATCTTAGGCGCTGGTAATTAGTCAAATTTAGGAAAACCCAATTAGATATAAACGATGAGATTATGGGTGCTTCCTTCGTTGCCGACGGCCAATCACACGTCCCCAAGTTGTTCGAAGTTTGGTTGCTTCCCCGTCGGCGAATGGCGGCACTGTCTCTTTCCGTAGGGTTCTTTTAGGCATAATAATCCCTTCGACGTGGCGGATTAATTACGTTGACGAACCCTCGGATCTCGGCCGTCGGATCCACTAAGGTTGCCCAAATCACGTGAATTCCTTAAGGTGGACATGCTGCCACGACTTGTAAAAGGGTGGGTCGATTGAAATTTTCTGTCCTCTTCCTCTTCCTCCTCCCCCTTGAAAACGAAAGGTGTGGCACCACTTTTTCTGCATTATGCACCCTGATCTTATGCTAATACTTTGGGAAATGTTTAAAAGACCTTTGCATGATGCTCATACGAATTCACATCGTATCAGTAGGACACTATACAAAATAAAATCAGCAATGGCTGTTCATATGGATAAAATCCCAAGTAGTGTGTCATGACATATCTCGAATTCACAGTGTCAGATCGGATCTCGATAAAATTGGACAAGATAAGGATACTAACAATGTCATAACTTTTACATTGCGCTAATTATGATGTCATACCTTTTTAAGCAATTGTTTAAGTATCACATTTTTAAAAAGTAGATCATTTAAATTATTTCGGTGATTTTTGCACCGAAAATTCCTATGCTGCATTAATTTCTTGGTAGCCATGTTGGATGATTTAATATTAAATTAACGCCACAATGGATTTTCAAGCAAGGATATCGCCAATGTAACTTAATTAATCGGTTTTCAAAAAGTAAGGCCATGATTTTCAGGCAAGCTGAATATACTGCTCATGCAAATCTCTGAATTTTGCGATTTTATAATTCAATAAAAATTCAAACAAGCATTCTGGCCAAAAAAAACAGAAAGAATTTAAACCAGCATGCATGTATAGAAGGTGGCAGTTGTGCACATGCATGTATGGGCCCGAACCTAAACCTGAGGTCCAGTGACTTAAATGCAAGAGACTGTTACTAAGGCACTGAGGTCCTACCCCAACCTCTATGGATCCGAGCCCGGTTGTCAATGACGTACGCATGGGTGTCATGCGGTTAATGTCTGAACACTGTTCTCTAGTCAAATTATGAAATATGTTTTCTGATTTTTAAAGAGAAAATCATTTTTTTCAATTTAAATATATGTTTTTCGTCGAATCATTTTCCCAAGCAATGCAAACGTCAAAATTAAGGAATTTTTTCTGACAAATTTTTTTTTTATGAAATAAATGAAGCCAAATCTCTTATTTTTGATGTAATAGCACTGTCGAATCCGTTCCCATACAAATTTAGCATGGCCGACGTCAAATTGGCTGAAGATGGAAGCGGGAAAGGGAAAGCAAAAGGAGCTACGGCGGCCTCACCTCCATCAAGCTTTACAAATTTTTTAGCTGAAATTCTAAAAGAAAAAACTAAAAATAACAAGGTAGCCCGAAGGGCATGTTTGGGCACTTGCCCAAGCCAGCAACTTCGTGCCCGGGCAGGACCTCTAAAAGGTTCGGCCTCAAGTAGTATAACTAAGGACATGTTGCAGATTGTGATCATCATGGGTGACCTCTTCTTTTGCTTTATGCAAAGCTAGACACCCATATCGACGCGTCAAAGGACACGGCTCTTTAATCAACGTCACTTTCCACATATAACCACGGCGTATTAAACAGGGAATGATCGACAGAAAAGATATGGGTGAAGAGAAATCAAGAAATGAGGTTGGAATACCTGGAGTGCCATAACTTGGCACGGAGGGACACTTAAGTCTTTATAACTTCAAAAATGGTACACTTGAGTGTCAATATCGGAGTAAAATGGGACACTTAAGTGCCACTCCGGCGAAAATCAGGCCAAATGGCTGACGTGGCCATTTTCTGGCGAGTTTGGTCCCAAACGGCGTCGTTTTGCACGCTGACGTGGTGGAGAAAATATAAAAACGACGCTGTTTCGTGTCTACGTGTAAATAATAATATAAAAATTAATTAAATTAGATTTAAAATTAATTTTATTAAAAATATTCACAAAATTAAAAAAAATAAGAAAATTTTAAATTAAGAAAAAAAGAGGGGGAGGGGGGGGGGGGAGATCGAACGAGGCGGCTAAGGGTTGAGTCGTGACCCCCTCGCCGTCGGTCGGCCGGGGGCCGGCGACCCCGGCCGACCCTCCCCCTCTGTCGCCCGGCCCTTCCCGGCGACAACGGGGAGGCGGCGGCGGGCGAGGGCTTAGCCCTCGGCCGGCTGTTCGAGCTCCCCCCCCTTTTTTCTTAATTTTTTTTTAATTTTCTTAATTTTTTAAAATTTTTAAAATTTTCTTAAATTTTTTTAATTTTTTGAATATTTTAAATAAATTTAATTTTAAATCTACTTTAATTAATTTTTATATTATTATTTACAAATAGACATGAAACGGCGTCGTTTTTGCATTTTCTCCGCCACGTCAGCGTGCAAAACGACGCCGTTTTGGACCAAATTCGCCGGAAAGTTGCCACGTCAGCCATTTGGCCGGATTTTTACCGGAGTGGCACTTAAATGTCCCATTTAACTTCAAAACTGGTACTCAAGTGTACCATTTTAAAGTTATGGCACTTAAGTGTCCCTCCGTGCCAAGTTATGGCACTTGGGCGTACTTCGCCCCAAGAAATTGACTCGACGCAAGTAGTGGCGGAAGTACGGCCTAAGTGCCATAACTTGGCACCGAGGGACATTTAAGTGCCATAACTTTAAAATGGTACACTTGAGTGCCAGTTTTGAAGTTAAATGGGACATTTAAGTGCCACTCCAGCGAAGATCCGGCCAAATGGCTTACGTGGCGACTTTCCGATGAGCTTAGTCCAAAACGACATCGTTTTGCATGCGACGTGGTGGAGAAAATGCAAAACGACGCCATTTCGTGTCTATGTGTAAATAATAATATAAAATTAATTAAATTAAATTTAAAATATTAAAAAAAATTTAAAAAAATAAAGAATTTTTTAAAAAATTAAGAAAATTTTTAAAATTTTAAATTTAAAAAAATTAAGAAAAATTAAAAAAAAAGGGGGTGGGGAGGGGAGGTCGAACGGGGTGGCTCCCTTGCCGCCACCGCCTCCCCACCATCGCCGGGAAGGGTCGGCGACGGAGGGGGAGGGTCGGCTGGGGTCGCCGGCCCTCGGCCAATTGACGGCGAGGGCCGTGAGCCCTTGCCGGATCACGGTGAGGGCCGCGACCCTCGCCCCATATCCGGGCGAGGGCTCGCGGGCCCTAGCCGCCGCCGGTCGGCCGGCCTTGCCGGCCCCTGGCCAGGGCCTAGCAACCTCGGCCGACCCTCCCCACTTTGTTGCCGACCCTTCCCGGCGGTGGCAGGGAGGCGACGAGGGCCCGCGACCTCTCGCCGGATCGGGTGAGGGTCGTGGCCGCGCCTAGATCTAGGGTGAGGGTCGCGACCCTCGCCTAGATCTGGCGAGGGGTCGCGAGCCCTCGCCGCCTCCCCACCGCCGCCGGGAAGGGCCGACGATGGAGTGGGGAGGGTTGGCCGGGTCGCCGAGCCCTCGCCGGGGGCCAGCAAGGCCGAACGACGGGGAGGGCCCGCGAGCCCTCGCCCGGATGCGGGGCAAGGGTGTCGCGGCCCTCGCCGTCGTCGGTCGGGGGCCGGCGACCCCGCCGACCCTCCCCCTCTGTCGCCGGCCCTTCCGGCGACGACGGGGAGGCGGTGGTGGCGAGGAGCCGCCCGTTCGACATCCCCCTCCCTTTTTAATTTTTTTAATTTTTAATTTTAATTTTTCTTAATTTTTTAAAATTTATAAAATTTTCTTATTTTTTAATTTTTTTTTTGAATATTTTAAATCTAATTTAATTAATTTATATATTATTATTTACACGTAGACACGAAACGGTGTCGTTTTTGCGTTTTCTCCGCCACGTCAGCGTGCAAAACGATGTCGTTTTGGACCAAACTCGTTGGAAAATTGCCACGTCAACCATTTGGCCGGATTTTCACTGAAGTGGCACTTAAGTGTCCCATTTTACTCCGATATTGGCACTTAAGTATACAATTTTAAAGTTATGCCACTTAAGTGTCCCTCCATGCCAAGTTATAGCACTCCAAGTGTCCCAACCTCTGCAAATAGTTCAGGGTCCTTGCTCTTCTTATAGGCTTGACGAAGTTTCTCTTGATCCACCTTCCCACCATACTCCTTGATTTTTTTTTTTTTTTTTTTTTTGGGAGCTGCACAACCGAGATTGAATGGAAGGGCTTGGGCAATGCAAGTTTTGGAACTTGAAAAGCCTTCAAAACTTGCTTCATCATGGGTCGTGACTTTGGATCACTAGGCAGGCAAGAGCAAGAGAAACTACCATAAAAATACTTTTTGCGATGGAATTCTCTCTTGGGATTAGCAATCGTGAATCTAATATTTGATGTAGCATAATATGTTCTCTAAATAGTGTCGTCGGCATTAAGATGATATCACCAAATGTTCACCCATTATTATTTCCATTGTTACCACTCCAAAGCTATATATGTCGCACTTCTCATTGATGACTAAAGTGTAAACGAGTTCCCAAAAAAAAGAACAAAAGGTTGATGAATTATATAAGGCTCAAAACCAAGTTCTCAATGTTAGCTTGTGCACCATCAAATGATAAATTTTGTAAGCATGGTAAAGCGTTGACAGTATTGTTTATCGCATGGCAAGTAAAGTATATTGATCTACCTATGTGCCTCTAGTTATAACACTCTAGATAAGTATGGAGGATTGTTGCTCACATGGTGCTATATATCCACGAGTGCTTGCGATAATTACAGTGAGATTAGAATTAAAATTAGGTTCCAAGAGTCTTGCTGTGCCAAAATCTTATAGGAAAGCTTGCATTTGTTGTTGAGTAAAATGTTGTTGCTAAATATGTCTCGATGACCAATTGGCCGAGCACAATCATGGCGCAAGACAAGGCATGTGCCATATCACAAATAATATTGAGTCTTTTAGACCAGTCTAGCTCCACCACTTCAACATCATCTATCAAAGCACAAAATAGACTTCCCCATTCCATGTATTTATAAACCAAAAACATGCATTATCTATGTAAGCAGAAACCGTGAAGCTTATTATGCTTCTCTATTGCACTTCTGTCAAATATTTCACTTTATTTCAGAAGCTTTGGTCAAAATATGGATCCTCCACTCCAAAGCTGTATATGTCGCACTTCTCATTGATGACTAAAGTGTAAACGAGTTCCCAAAAAAAAGAACAAAAGGTTGATGAATTATATAAGGCTCAAAACCAAGTTCTCAATGTTAGCTTGTGCACCATCAAATGATAAATTTTGTAAGCATGGTAAAGCGTTGACAATATTGTTTATCGCATGGCAAGTAAAGTATATTGATCTACCTATGTGCCTCTAGTTATAACATTCTAGATAAGTATGGAGGATTGTTGCTCACATGGTGCTATATATCCACGAGTGCTTGCGATAATTACAGTGAGATTAGAATTAAAATTAGGTTCCAAGAGTCTTGCTGTGCCAAAATCTTATAGGAAAGCTTGCATTTGTTGTTGAGTAAAATGTTGTTGCTAGATATGTCTCGATGACCAATTGGCCGAGTACAATCATGGTGCAAGACAAGGCATGTGCCATATCACAAATAATATTGAGTCTTTTAGACCAGTCTAGCTCCACCACTTCAACATCATCTATCAAAGCACAAAATAGACTTCCCCATTCCATGTATTTATAAACCAAAAACATGCATTATCTATGTAAGTAGAAACCGTGAAGCTTATTATGCTTCTCTATTGCACTTCTGTCAAATATTTCACTTTATTTCAGAAGCTTTGGTCAAAATATGGATCCTCCACTTCAAGATGTGAAGTTTCTTCAATGCCATGAGTTTCCCATTAGGCAATTGAGCTCTATAAACACTACCGTAACCAGTAGTCCCGATGCAATATTTGATATCGAAGTCCTCAGTTGCATTGATTATGTCTTCATATGTAATTCTCCCATCATAATTCCATATTGACAAGAAATTTCCACTTTTTTCCAGTCTCCAATTGCACGATCATTATTCTATATCAAAATGTGACGTAATTCCAAAGAATCAAACTTGAAATAGCCATTGATATAAATACCGATATCAATTCGGTAGAATTTCTTCTAGAACCATCAATCCCTCCCGAACCTTCATTGCCGTGGAAATCTCTTTCGGGAACATTCAACAGATTATTTGGAATTTTTCCCGTAAGACGGTTGCACAACAAGTCGATGTGATACAAGTTGAAAAGTTTTTAAAAGTTGGGAATTGAACCATGTAGAAAATTGTTCTAAAGAGGAGATAGTTTAACTTGACCAAACTCCCAAGTTCACGAGGGATTTTGCAAATCGAAACTGAAATCTAAGTGAATCAGCCTCTTCAGATTTCCCAATTGATGAGGGATAGAACTAGCGATTCGATTATGATGAATGTCAATAACTTCTAACATGGTGAGGTTTTGGAGACAAAGAGGTAACTCACTGGTAAGTTCATTGTAGGACGAGTCGAGCTACCTGAGTTTCGAGGGTGCACATGTTTGAAAGGGAATGATACTAGTGAAGTAATTACCAGGTAGCCAAATAGAAACAAGATGGAGGAGTAGAGAGTGATACGTGCTGCTCACATCATGTGAATAGGAAATTTGTTGTGGTAGGTTCATTTTGACCTCCCCATTGGGAACGTCCATGTCCATGGCATCCCAACTAATGTCTCCCCTTGAACTCCCGACACCCGATAGACTATTGAAACTGTGGATGGGACCGTGGCTCACATCCTCTACCTAGAGCGAAATGGTGAGCCACTAGATTTGGGAGTCCCTCGTCGACCCAGATGGTTGTGACATAGCACATGTAATGTGCATTGGTCTCCCCTATTAGATACTCAGTCACCTTCTAGTTATGCTTTACGAGGAGTCTGAATCGTATCTTAGTGCAAAGGCTCAGCCACTCTTAGGGCCTATAAATATTTGATGAACAACAATGAAATAAACTCAATGAGTGAACTTATGACATCCTGAAATTTGACCCTATTTCGATAAAATGAAATGTGCATTTCGTCGACGTGTCTATGGTCCTTTTTCTCTGAGCTGATCACTCACGAGTTAACTAACCTATTGGGTGAAGCCATTAAGGGATATATCCATGGTAAAATCCCTAAAAGCTACCTAATTGGTTGGATTGGACTAAAATCACGTTCGGTCGATTTTAATCATGAAATTTAATTCGGTTTTGGGAATCGAATATTCGGACGTGTCACAATTCATTTTTAGGACCGTCTCATCGTCTATCAAATTATTGCCGAGTCCGAAATTTCAAGAAAGAAATTATCGGAGGAAGATTTGAAGACCAAAAGAAAATAGAAAGTGAAAGGGAAAGAGAAAAAGAAAAGAAATAAGAGAAGTAGTATTATTTGAATTCTTTTTCTCTCTCTCCCTTTTCTCTATTTTTCTCTCTCTTTCTTTTTCTCTCTATCTTCTCTCTCCTCCCCCCTTTTCCCCTCCCCCTTCGTGCGTAGCCTTCCCCACCGCCCATTCTCTTTCTCTCTTTTTTTCCCTTTGACTAGTCCAAGCTTATCTTCTCTCTCTTCTCTCTCCTCTCTCTTCTTTCTTCCCCCTCACGACAGAACTAGCTTTTCTTCTCCTTCTTTTCTTCGCGTGCGAACCAGGAGCTCGGAGATCGCAGCTCGCCGAGAACCGCTCGCCGCTTGTTCCGCCGCCGCACCGCCGCACCGCCGCCCGCGCGACGCCGCGCATTCCGTCGACCGTCCCTCGCGCCCAGGCGTGCTCCCTCGCGCGGTTCAGCCTCTGCTTAGCCTTCGTTCCACCCCGTCCGGCCACCTCCGGCCGCCGTTTGAAGCCGCCGGACCTCCACCGGCCCTCCCCGGAGCACCGCCCGCTCTCCCGAACCCTTCTCCGCCCCTAACCATCTCTGTTTTCCCCTGTTTCGCAGCCAACCAGCAGACCCACGAAGTGGGTTTCCAGCACTTCGGGCCCGCTTTTGGATCGTTTCCCGACCCCGAACCCGAGCCGTGCTTTGGGAACAATCGTCCCTCGCGTCGCCGCTGTCGGATTGATCCGATTTGCGCGCGATTTGGTGAGTAATCTCACTAATCTTGGATTAGTTGGCTAATTATGCTTAATGTTGGTTTATTTTTAATTAATTATGTTTAGGTTGCTAGATTAGAATTAATTAGCAATTATTAGTCAATTGTGATGTGATTTAGATAAATTGATTGTGTAATTAGCAAGTAGACGTGGTCTACTAATTACTGGAAGTGCCTCGGGATTTTTCCCGACCCTTAGTGGGCTCCAATTAGGCTTTTCGGGCCTAAGTGGATTTTTTTGTATTTAAATATTAATTTTCGGAATTAAATTAAATAATTATTTATTTTTCCGAAAATTCAAGGGAGACGGTTCGGAACCGGAATATTATGCGGATGACTGTGGTGAAGTCCGTTTATTTAATCGGGCTTTAATTTGAGCTAAATGGAATTTTTAATATTAATTATTTAATATTCGAAATTAAATTAAATAATTATTTATTTTCCAAAAATTCAACTGAGATGGTCTGGAACCGGAAAATTATGCTGATGACCGTGGTGAAGTCCGTTTATGTAATCGGGCTTTAGTTTGAGCTAAATTGAATTTTTAATAATAATTATTTAATTTTCGAAATTAATAAATAAATTAATTATTTTTCGGAAATTAAGATTTTGATGGCCGACGACCGAAATCTCGTGCTGATCGTCGTGGCACAGTCCGTTTATTTATTTGAGCTCCACGTTATATGAAATTGAATAAATTGTGATATTTTAGGGATGTACCCTAAATTGATTGGAATCGATTGAGAATGAATTATCGATTGGTGAATGGCCAAGTATGTTCATTCAGCATTTATAATGCTTTGTTGAGTTAATTTAATTGTTTGATTGAGTATTGATTGGTGAATGGCCAAGTATGTTTATTCAGCATTTATAATGTTTTGTTGAGTTGATTTAATTATTTGATTGAGAAATCGTTGGGCATTGGTTGTCGATATCGAAAGTGAATTGGTAACCACTGCAAAGAGGACACGTGGCTTGGTGAATTGGAGTGTCACCTGGGAAAATGCACGTGAGTTCGGTGGTTGAATATGTCACCTTGGCGAAAAGGTCGCCGAGAGAATGCACGTGGCTCGGAGACTCGGTATGTACTCTGGAGAATGCACGTGGGCTCGGTGACAGAGGCGGGCATCTAAAAGGGCACGTGGGCTCGGCGACTTGATGCATCGCTTTGGTGAAATGCACCGAGAGAATGCACGTGGGCCGGGCATCTAAAAGGGCACGTGGGCTTGGCGACTTGATGCATCGCTTTGGTGAAATGCACCTGAGAGAATGCACGTGGGCCCGAGCTTCTAAAAGGGCACGTGGGCTCGGTGACTTGATGCATCACTTTGGCGAAAAGGTCGCCTGAGAGAATGCACGTGGGCCCAAGGTTCGAAGCACGTGAACTCGGAGACTTGGAAGGTCGTCCTGGAGAATGCACGTGGCCTAGCTTTTAAGTATCCCATAGTGGGGATTGATTCGTATGACATGTAATCGACTGATTCGATTTGTTTGAAGTGAATAGATGTTTATCGTGAATTATACTGACTTGCAGGTGGGATCAGAGGCCAAGGTAAGTCCTCTGCCCTGTGCGTGTTTAGGCAGCCTTTAGTATAATAGTTTACTAATCGGGCTTAGTGGGGTAGAACTCGCGAGACGTAGTCTCATCCCGGTTTGGGGAAAACCATTTCAGGACCCCGCTGAAGAGCTGAAAAGGAGGAATCCGAGAAGGAGGACTCGGAGGCGAATCTTAAGGAGAAAGATTTTTAGAGGGAGAAGGCAATCCGAGAGGGGCCCCGAGTACGGCCTAGTTCGTCTAAGTTTCTGTCTTCTTTTGAAATCTCCTTTTTGATGTGAATAGTTTCGAAGTGGTTTATGGTTTGTATAAAAGTTTGGTTATAACTTTCAATATGAAAAATATGGCCCTGCTTTTCTATCCCATCGTTTTATTGTCTAGGGATTTTAACTGCTTCCGCATGTGCTTAATAATTGAAAGGGTCGGCGATACATTGTCCTGGGATATCGCATATTAAAATCGACCAAGGTAGAAGGATGTGTGCGTGCCCGAGGATCGGGGCGTGACAGAACTTCCTAGACCTCATGTAGGAAAGCCACTCACCTCAAAAGTGCCCTAAACATGCCAGTTATCTATTGATGTCAAAACATAGCAAAACTTTTCTCACTTTACCCTAACTATTCACTTGAAAACGAATCCACTTAAGGCCATCAACATAAACACATAAGCAATTCCCATAACACTTTTCATGCTCTTGAGCCAATCATACAGATGCGCAATATAGTATAATCATGTGCCCATGCCATGCATTAGTATGGACCTAATCACATACAAATCTTATGCACTTTCCACAAAAAAATGTGGCACCCCACGACACGGCCCCTGATCCACTAGGGTCGCTACAACTCACTTAGCTTTCATTTGTCCTAATAACATGTCACTTTGATACCATTTCAATTGTAGTAGGTCCATCAATCCTGGGGGTTTGTATCATCTCAATCGGTCCCAGCGCAGTTCATATAACGGAAGAATACTCGACATCTCCCTAACCCGTATTCAACCAAAAAAAAAAAAAATACAATGCAATGCACACCAACTACACTTTTCATATATGTAGAAGCTAACGCTGAACCACTTTTATTTACATAACTATGATGGACATCATGAGTCGGTACAACAGAAGGCCAAAGCTTTAACTAAGCTCAGCTATAACCCAAAAGAACCCGACTCTACATCAGACATGTACATCAATCCATCATCCCAGTGTCGGCCATCCAAAAAGTGTCATCGTCCACCAGTCACACGCTCTAATCACACCCAGCCCGGTGCATCGACCGGTGGCGGCGGCAGCATCCCCATCATCCTCCCATCGCGACGAACATGGATGGACAGGAATTCCTGGACTACAGGACCATCAGGTAGGCCCACATCATATATAACCAAAACACGAACACGAATAAATATTAGACCATGAGCACCAATGCAGCGATGCTCTAAGTACTTGACCTCAACATTAGACGGTAAGCCATAAAATGTACCACGCGTGATAGGTGATAGAGGCATCTCTCAATCTGAAATGTTAGTCTCCAAAAGGGGTGAGCACAACCACTCAGCAATAAAGATCCATCAAACTATATAATGCAACAGGTAGGACAACCACAATTTCGTGTGAAATGCACATATCATCCGTGCAATTATGCTTGTATTTCTATGAGATTTATTCCTCAAAGCAATTCATGTTCCATGCCATATACATATAGATGCGCATGATTCATATCATCCATACCACCATGTATCTATCCCCATGAGATCCATTCAATACCTTCATCATTGCATTCTCAATGCCATATGATATCAACTCAAATTTATAGGCAATTATAACCCATGCCATATGCACACACACATGCACATGATTCAATTCCCATTTTACTTTTCAAAAGGATCTCATTTTTTTTTCTTCTAGGGATTGGTGTTGATGTGGACATCGAGTCATATCGAGGAGGAGGTGCTAGGGACCCATTGTCTATTCCTACTGGTTCGATTACTCGAGTGCGAGCCAAACAATTTAGGCAAGCTGTTGGCTTCATGGTTCGTGATCTTTGGCGTGAAGATGACCTTGGATCAAATCTTGAAGAATCTTGGAAATCTTGGTGCAATTTAATCATCTTGTCACCAAATAATTGACCAAGTCAATTTATATATATTCTTGTTTAAGAATATTCTAAAATAGGAATATTTTAGAATATAATGCATTAGATTTTTAGGGTTGGTTTTTAGGGTTCGTGTGGCAGCCTATATAAAGGATTTGCCAAATTTCTTTGGGGACGGATATATTTTATTTTTGAGGAAAAGAATTGAGAGGTTCTCTTTTTATTGTTCTTTCGAGGACTTGACCTAATCAAGATTCTCTTGTGGCAGTCAATTCGACTTATCGAGCGAGATAGCGAATTCTTTCGCTCATGGTGTCTATAACGTTGGTTGGTTGACACGTGTTTGTCAATAGGTCACGTTCATACCGAGGTTGCCAATCACAGGTTTGATTGGAGGTTGAGGTTTGCAATTCGCACCATCTGGGCCTTCGTAGAACGATCATTCCGCAACGATTCACATCAGTTTGGTATTAGAGCCAGATTCTACAAGGTCTATTTATCTTTAATTTTCCGTTGATATTTAGCAATTTGAGATTTATTGAGTTAGGGTTTCGGTTTTAGTTAATTTAGGGATCCGATTGCTTTTGTGCTTCCATACGTAGTTGTTTGCTGTTAGTTTTAATTTTTTTCTTTTCTAGCATCTTAAATTGTATCTGAGTTCATAAAAAAAAAAGAAAAAAAAAGTAAAAAAAAAAAGAGAAAGAAAACGCACAAAAAAAAGTGTGCGAGAGAAAAAAATAGATTCGGCAAAAAAAAAATTAGCCGAACAAAAAAAAAAATCAAGAAGGTGACTCGTTTGTTAGTAGACCAAATTGAAACAAAATCAGTAGTGATTTGCGTTTCAATTGGAATTTCGAAAGTTGTACTTGTTGGTTTGAAATTGTTACTTGCTGAAACAAAATCAATAGTGATTTAATCTTGTTTGATTAGTTTGATTGATTGTCGTGAGGGGGTTGAGAGACAGGTTTTGAGTCCAATAAAAAGCTTGTGAAAAGAGAATATAAGAGGAAAAAGGCAAGAGTGTGTAAGCTTAATTGAGGGTGGAAAAAGCCTAGACTTGAGTTAAACATGAGAGGAGTGACAAACATCTCGAGAGAAACACGTGAGGGAGCGATTGTTGAGGATTTTTTTTAGACTAACATTTACTTGTAGGTCTAAAATATGTCGCGCGAAGAAAGTGTGAATCAATGGGAGGTTGACTCCATACGAAGGGATGAAGCGCTTTTGGAAAGCATCCAGCAATTGAGGGTCGTAGTGGAGGAGCTTAGTGGCCGAATGATGGGGAATGGCATGAGGGTTGATGGTGACCGAGAGATACCCCGAGGAAGGCCGCAACATCAGCGAGATGCCTCTAGAACACAACATAGAAGGCAACGACAATATGATGATGATGAGGCCGACATGGAGGATGATCGAGATGCTCGATTTGAAAGGTGGAATGGAGGCCGAAGGTTTAGACACCGAGGAGATGATGAACTTGGCAACATCAAGATGAAGATTCCTTCCTTCCAAGGGAAGAATGATCCCGATGCATATCTAGAGTGGGAGAAACACATGGAGATGGTATTTGATTGCCAACAATACTCTGAGCTCAAAAAGGTAAAAATTGCAGTTGTTAAATTTACTGATTATGCTATAATTTTGTAGGATCAACTTGTGACTAGTAGGAGGTGCAACTGTGAAAGACCGATAGAGACGTGGGATGAGATGAAAGTGGTGATGAGAAGGCGTTTTTTACCTAGTCATTACCACCGAGATTTGTTTCAAAAGTTACAAAATCTCACACAAGGCAATAAGAGCGTGGAAGAGTATCACAAGGAGATGGAGATTGCCATAATCCGTGCTAATGTGATGGAGAATCGTGAGGCCACAATGTCAAGATTTTTGAGTGGTTTGAGTCGAGACATAGCAAGGGTGGTAGAGCTGCAACACTATGTTGAATTGGAGGAATTGGTGGACAAAGCCATCAAAGTTGAGCGGCAATTGAAGTTGGACCGAAATCATAAGAGTGGAGGAGGTTCAAATCAGAATTGGAGATCCAATTGGAAGAGAGATGATAAGCCAAATTGGAGAGGAAACAACACCAAAATCGAAACCTCAAAGGAGAAGGAGAGGGACGGTAAAGTTGGAACAAATCCAGTTTCAGGTAAAATCGAAAACCCTAACACTAGAACTCGTGAAATTAAATGTTTCAAGTGTTTGGGCAGAGGTCATATGGCGAATCAATGCCCTAATAGGAGGGTGGTGATCATGATTGGACATGGTGTTATTGAGTCCGAAAGTGAAAGGGAAGAAGAGGGTGATGAGATGCTACCATTGGAGGATTGTAATGATGGAGAAGTGGCTATTAAAGGAGACTTATTGGTGGTTAGGCGTTCTCTGAGTGTGCAAGTAAAGGAGGAGGAGTATCACCAACAAAGAGATAATTTGTTTCATACAAGATGTGTGGTGAATGGTAAGATCTGTAGTATGATAATTGATGGAGGTAGTTGTGCGAATGTGGCAAGTTGTATTATGGTAGATAAGTTGGGTTTGAAGACGACAAAGCACCCTAGGCCTTATAGACTTCAATGGTTAAATGATAGTGGTGAGGTGAAAGTATCGAAGCAAGTTCGAATTCCATTTGAGATAGGGAGATACAAGGACAAGGTAGAGTGTGATGTTGTACCTATGCAAGCGGGTCATATCTTGCTTGGAAGACCATGGCAATATGATCGAAAGGTACATCATAATGAATATACTAATCGTTATTCATTGGTGAAGAATCAAAAGACTTATACCTTGGTACCAATGACACCTAGTGAGGTGTATCAAGATCAATTAAAGTTACAACGAGAAGCCGAGAGAGAGAGAAAAGGTGAGAAATCTAAGGGCTTGCGTGGTGTGTCTGAGACGCAAGGAAAAGGAGAGGCTGAGAGAAGAATTGTGGTAAAAACCGAGGGAAACGAAGAGAGGAAAGAAAAGAGGCAAAATAATTTTTATGCAAAATCAAGTGAAGTGAGGAGAGCTTTAATTTTAGAACGACCAATGCTTGTACTTGTGTACAAGGAGGTTTTGTTTTCTATTAACGATCTTGACCCAATTTTGCCTAGTCCTATTATGTCTTTATTGCAAGAATTTAAAGATGTCTTTCCTGATGAACTTCCTGGAGAGATACCACCAATTCGAGACATAGAACATCAAATTGACTTGATTCCTGGTGCGCCATTACCTAATCGACCCGCATATCGAAGTAATCCCGAGGAGACAAAGGAACTTCAGTGGCAAGTTAGCAAACTTTTGGAACGGGGGTATGTGAGAGAGAGTCTTAGCCCATGCGCCGTCCCTGTTTTGTTAGTGCCAAAGAAGGATGGAACTTGGCGAATGTGTGTCGATTGCCGAGCAATCAATAATATTACGGCAAAGTATTGACATCCTATTCCTAGGTTAGATGACATGTTGGATGAGTTGCATGGTTCTTGCGTTTTCACTAAGATTGATTTGAAAAGTGGCTATCATCAAATTAGGATGAAAGAAGGTGATGAATGGAAAATTGCATTTATGACCAAGTATGGATTATATGAGTGGTTAGTAATGCCATTTGGATTAACTAATGCACCGAGCACGTTTATGCGACTTATGAATCATGTTTTGCGTGCTTTTATTGGTCGATTTGTGGTAGTCTATTTCGATGACATCTTAATTTATAGCCGAAGTCCTGATGACCATATTGAGCATGTGCAAGTTGTCTTGCAGGTTTTAAGGGCCGAGCAATTATACGCTAATTTAAAGAAGTGCTCTTTTGTTACCAACAAATTAGTATTTCTAGGATTTGTTGTTAGTGCTAATGGTATACAGGTTGATGAAGAAAAGGTTAAAGCAATCCGTGAATGGCCAACGCCTAAGACCATAGGAGAGGTGCGTAGCTTTCATGGATTGGCGAGTTTTTATCGATGATTTGTGAGAAATTTTAGCACTATTGCTGCACCATTAACTGAGGTAATCAAGAAGCACGTGGGTTTCACGTGGGGAGAAGAGCAAGAGAAAGCATTTAATCTGCTAAAAGATAAGTTAACTAATGTTCTTTTATTATCTTTGCCAAATTTCAGTGCTACTTTTGAGATAGAGTGCGATGCTTCTAGTATAGGAATTGGAGCCATGTTGATGCAAGGAGGGCGTCCCATAGCTTTTTTTAGTGAAAAATTGAGTGAAGCAACATTGAATTATCCTACCTATGATAAGGAGATGTATGCTTTAGTGCGAGCTTTGGAGACTTGGCAACATTATTTATGGCCAAAGGAGTTTGTGATCTACACCGACCATGAGACCTTGAAGTACTTGAAAGGACAGCAAAAGTTGAATAAAAGACATGCCAAATGGATGGAGTTCATTGAGACTTTTCCATATGTGATCAAGTACAAGAAAGGTAAGGAAAATGTGGCAGCTGATGCACTTTCTCGAAGGTATGCGATTCTAACTATTTTAGAAGCAAAGTGTCTAGGTTTTGAGCATATCAAGCGCTTATATATTGATGACGATGAATTTGGGAGAGTCTATGAAGCATGTGAACACACTGCATTTGATAAATTTTATAGGCATGAAGGTTATCTTTTTCACGAAAACAAACTATGTTTGCCTAAGTGTTCTTTGCGTGAATTGTTGGTGCGAGAAGCGCATAGTGGTGGTTTAATGGGGCATTTTGGCATTAATAAGACTTATGAAGTGCTGTATGAACATTTTTATTGGCCACATATGAAGAGAGATGTCACACATGTTTGTGAGAGATGCATTGCTTGTAAGCAATCGAAGTCTACAACTAAACCGCATGGCTTGTATACACCATTACCTATTCCAACGCATCCTTGGATTGATATTTCTATGGATTTTATGTTAGGATTGCCTAGGTCTAAGTATGGTAGAGATTCTATTTATGTGGTTGTTGATCGATTTTCAAAGATGGCTCATTTTATACCTTGTCATAAAACTGATGATGCATTTCATATTGCTAATTTGTTCTTTAAGGAGGTTGTACGTTTGCATGGCATGCCTAGATCGATTGTTTTAGATCGAGATTCTAAATTTCTTAGTTACTTTTGGAAAACATTATGGAAAAAACTAGGAACACGGTTGTTATTTTCTACTACTTGTCATCCACAGACCGATGGTCAAACCGAGGTAGTTAATAGAACTTTAGGGGTATTGTTGCATGCTATTATTAAAAAGAACATAAAACCTTGGGAAGATTGTCTGCCACATATTGAATTTGCATATAATAGGAGCATGCATTTTGCTACTAAATTTACACCATTTGAGGTTGTCTATGGTTTTAATCCTTTAACTCCGTTAGATTTAACCCCTTTACCTGTTAATAAGCGTGTGGATTTAGATGGAGCAAAGAAAGCAGAATTTGTCAAGGCGTTGCATGAGAAGACGCGCACAAATATTGAGCACAAGACTGAGCAATATGCAAAGCAAGCTAACAAAGGGCGCAAGGAAGTGGTGTTTGAACCTGGCGATTGGGTTTGGGTTCATATGCGCAAAGAGAGATTTCCTGAGCAGCGACATTCTAAGTTATTACCGCGAGGGGATGGACCATTCATGGTTTTGGAAAGAGTTAACAATAATGCTTACAAGCTTGATCTTCCAGGTAAGTATGACATTAATGCCACATTTAATGTTTCTGACTTGACTCTTTTTGATGCCAGTGATGATTTGAGGACAAATCCTTTGCACGGGGGAGGGAATGATGTGGACATCAAGTCATATCGAGGAGGAGGTGCTAGGGACCCATTGTCTATTCCTACTGGTTCGATTACTCAAGCGCGGGCCAAACAATTTAGGCAAGCTGTTGGCTTCATGGTTCGTGATCTTTGGCGTGAAGATGACCTTGGATCAAATCTTGAAGAATCTTGGAAATCTTGGTGCAATTTAATCATCTTGTCACCAAATAATTGACCAAGTCAATTTATATATATTCTTGTTTAAGAATATTCTAAAATAGGAATATTTTAGAATATAATGCATTAGATTTTTAGGGTTGGTTTTTAGGGTTCATGTGGCAGCCTATATAAAGGATTTGCCAAATTTCTTTGGGGACGGATATATTTTATTTTTGAGGAAAAGAATTGAGAGGTTCTCTTTTTATTGTTCTTTCGAGGACTTGACCTAATCAAGATTCTCTTGTGGCAGTCAATTCGACTTATCGAGCGAGATAGCGAATTCTTTCGCTCATGGTGTCTATAATATTGGTTGGTTGACACGTGTTTGTCAATAGGTCACGTTCATACCGAGGTTGCCAATCACAGGTTTGATTGGAGGTTAAGGTTTGCAATTCGCACCATCTGGGCCTTCGTAGAACGATCATTCCGCAATGATTCACATCAAGTGTTTTGATACCTCATACATCGCTTGCACCCAACTTGGCATTACGAGGAACCTCTGGCACACACCTCTAGGCATCCAGCACACACCTTTGGGCATCCGGCACACACACTCTGGGCATCTCGAAACTCCTGAGGACATCCGACACACACCTCCGGGCATCCCGACACTCCGGGCATCCCGACACTCTCGGGCATCATCATCATCATAATACGGTATCATCATCATCATAATACATACATACATACATATATATATATATATATATATATACATATCTTATCTTTGGAAAATGCCATTTAATGCAATGATGCCAAAAGTTTCATGGAATTTTTAAAAATCTCATCAATTTGATGTCATATGAAACGCACAATTATCACCACATATGCAGTAAAATAACAACCCAATATATCATATCTCATAGAGCAATTCATTTGTTTTTTGAAAATAGAACAATTTTCGGATAAAACAGAATGCACTTCTTTAGTAAATATTCTTGAAAAATTAGTAAAAAATCTCAATAAATTCTGAAAATTTAACATGTTATAAACAAGATCTAGAGAAAAAGGTTTCATGAAGAACATCATGTCAAAAGAGCTTCTTATGAGTCGCTACAGTCCATGCATTACAGCCTCAAAATTTCAAACATCACCATTCCTCAGTTTCATTCACAAATTCGGTATAAACCTTAAGTCAACTCAAAAAATTCTGAAATTTTGATGTGTTATAGCCAAGACCTAGAGGTAAAAGTTTTGTGAAGAACTTGAAGTCATATTCATTGCAGATCATGAGCTACATTCACCAAAAGTCCCCCTAATCCTTGGTAACGATTTCCAGATCTAACACTTCAAAGAAAAATCATTTTGCCGACCAATACTTGTCCGTTTCTTCTCAAATTTAGTATGTTACTCCTCAAGATTTCATGTACAACTTTCATCAAGGACACAAGGTCAAATTCTAACTAGATAATTTTATAGAATTCACGGAATCGCAAGGGGTTGGACTGTTCTTAAATGCAACAGCTTACTTGTTCTAGGAAACTACCACCATTCACATGAACTTCAGCATCCAACATCACAACTCAAGCATTTCCAACACCCATTACACTTCACACACAACTACAGCAAGCAAAATGTAGGCTAATGGACTCTACTTGCCTTAGATCCGACAAAATCAAGCAAGCAATGACGACTTGGGGACTTTGAACATAGTATGGTCGATGGCGAAGCTAGGCGCAAGCACGGCGGGGCTTGGTCTTCCTCTTCCCTCACTGAAGCACCCACATGAACCCTCTCTCTCTCTCTCTTGGCTTTCTCTCTTTCTCTCTTCCTCTCTTCCTTGTGCGACAACTCCCCCTCGCTCACTCCGTCCCTCCTCTTTTCTTCCCTTTCATGATTAGAAATCATTAGCTTTGCATGGCATTAGACACTTGGAGCTCCCTTCAAGCCACTTGTAGATTTCCATGCAAAAGGGTTAGGCTTCATTCAGCTGGGCTTGGGCCAACCTTTTGGTTGACCGAATGGAGGGAAAATGGTGGGGGAAACGGTGGGGCTTTGGGCTGGTTTTTGGGCTGGTTTGGCCTTAAGAAAATCAGCCCAATCCTTCTCCAATTTTTTCCTATTTAATCCCCACTTATATAAATACCTAATTACAAATTAAAATAGCCAAAAAATTTGTAACATAAATCAATAAAATCCAACTTATAAAGCGCACGGCCAAAAATAAAATTTTCCTTATCAATTTGTCCTTTAGTACAATCCTTGATCACTCATGGACATAAAATATATTTCCAACAAAATAATTGTCTATTAAAATGCTCGGCCTTAATCTATTGAAATTCATCGGTCTAATGGCTATAATATAATCCGATGGCGCTTCCATCACTTTTTCATAGTTCATGATATATTCAGGGGTTGTCATGAAATTTTTTAGGATGCCACAATTCTCCCATCTTTAGAGAATTTCATCCTTGAAATTAGATATCACCTATGTCTCTTTAAACGAGTGAGGGCACATTTCCCTCATTTCATTTTCACTTTCCCATGTGGCTTCCTCCACATCATGATGTCGCCATAATATCTTAACCAATGGTATTTTCTTGGTCCTGAGAATTTGTTCCTTTCGATCCAATACTTGCACAAGCTCTTCAATGTACCTCACTTTCTCATCCACTTTGATGGCTTCATGATCGAGTATGTGACCAAGATTCGGCTAATACTTTCTCAGCATCGATACATGGATTACGTCATGCAAATTTCCCAATTTAGGAGGCAGCACCAAACGATAAGCTACGTCTTCTATTCTTTCGAGTATCTCAAAAGGTCCAACAAACTTAGGGCTTAACTAACCCTTCATTCCAAATTGATATATTCCTTTCATAGGGGATACTTTAAGAAACACATGATCTCCCACATTAAACTCTAATGGTCTTCTACGCTTATCTACGTAGTCTTTCTACCTACTATGGGCTATTTTAAGTCTTTTCCTAATAATTTCAACAGCTTCAATAGTAATTTGTACCAATTTAGGTCCTTTCAATTTCCTTTCACCTACTTCATTCCAACAAATAGGAGTCCTGCACTTTCTTCCATATAATGCTTCATACGGAGCCATGCGTATACTTTTCTGAAAACTATTGTTATAGGCGAACTCTATCAAGTGCAATTTTTCATCCCAGCTTCCCTTAAAATCAATAATACAAGCCCTTAGCATATCTTTCAAAGTTTGGATCACTCTTTCTGTTTGTCCATCTGTTTGAGGATGAAAAGCAGTACTAAATTGAAGCTTCGTCCCTAAAGCATTTTGGAGACTTCGCCAAAATTTTGAAGTAAACCTTAAGTCTCAATCGGATGTAATTGTTATAGGAATACCATGTAAGCGTATCACTTGACTTACATATATCTCAGCAAGTTTATTCATTGAATAGTCTACGCGAACCGCTAGGAAATGAGCAAATTTAGTCAAGCGATCTACTATTACCCAAATAGAGTCGTGACCACTTGATGTCCTTGGCAGTCCTTGCACAAAGTCCATCGTCACATGCTCCCATTTCCATTCTGGCACGTCCAAGGGTCTTAATAGTCCTGCGGGTTTGAGGTGTTCCACTTTCACTTGATGGCATGTTAAACATTGATAAACATGTTTAGCTACATCGTTCTTCATGCCATTCCACCAAAATTGTTGGCATAAATTTCTATACATTTTTGTACTCCCCGGATGAAAGCTATAATTACTCTTATGAGCTTCTGATAGGATCTCCCTTCTTACTTCTTCATTGTCAGGAACATAGAGCCGTCCTTGGCATCTTACTACTCCATTCTTAGAGATTTGAAACTTTGGTCTTTTCCCTAAAGACACAGTGTCTTGTAATTTCAAAATCTCTGGGTAAGATTTTTGTAGAATCTTAACTTTCTAAATAATTTCATTCTCAATCCTTAATGCAATGAGCATACCAGTAAGGTGGTCTATTTCCAACTTAAAGTCTGAATCCACAATTGACTTTAACAGATCCCACTCTGTTATTATTACTAAATTTGGCGTATAACTTATGATCTCTTAGCATTTGCAACGCTATCTTTAGGTGTCGTTCATGCTCTTTAGGTCCTTTAGAATATATCAGGATATCATCAATGAAGACAATTACAAACTGATCCAGATAAGGCTTAAATATCCTATTCATTAAATCCATGAATGCGGCTAGTGCATTCGTTAATCCAAAAGGCATAACTAGGAACTCATAATGTCCATAACAAGGCCTAAATGTAGTATTAGGAATGTCTTCTTTCTTTATCCTTAACTGATGGTATCCCGACCTTAAGTCAATTTTAGAAAAGACTAAACTTCCTTGCAACTAAGCAAATAAATCATCAATTCTAGGCAATGGATACTTATTCTTTACAGTCACTTGGTTCAGCTATCTATAGTCAATACACAAACGCATCGACCTGTCCTTCTTTTTCACAAATAGAATTGGTGCACCCCAAGGTGAAGCACTTGTAGTTGCACCTTCAACTCCTTCAACTCCACCAAGGCCATTCTATACGGGGCTTTCGATATTGGTCTTGTTCTAGGCATTAGTTCAATTTCAAACTCAATTTCTTGTTCTGGTGGTAATCCAGGCAACTCCTCAAGAAACACATCCTGAAATTCCCTGACTATTCGAATCTCATCGATTTTAGCCTCTTTCTTAGTAAGATCTCTTACTACCGCTAGGTATCCTTGACATCCTTCGTCAAGTAGTTCACAAGCTTCTACCATTGAGATGATGGCTATAGAGGGGTTTGTTTGACCTCCAAAAGATTCAAAACTAAACTGGTCAGGTAACATGAACTGGATCGCTTTCCTATAGCAATCCACCTTAGCCCGATACTTACAGAGCTAGTCCATTCCTATGATAACATCAAAGTCATACATAGCCATTACAACTAGATATATTTCCATATCTCGTCCTTCTATAGTTATCTTACATTTCACACACTCCATCGTAGATAATACCATATTCTTTAAAGGCATGGAAACACAAAGAGGCATCTCAAGAGGTATAGTTTCTATTTTACTCAATTGCCTATACCTTTCAGATATAAATGAATGCGTAGCACTTGTGTCAAACAATGCATATGCCTTCTTGCCATTTATGAAAATCATACCTGAGATAACATTTTTGGAAGCTTCTACTTCCTCTTGGGTGACCGCATACACCTTTCCTTGTGTTGGTGGCCTTTGTGGATTCCTTGGTAAATTTGGTCTAATAGCACTTTGTTGTACCTGTTGCACCGAGTCGACACTCAGCTGCGACCTCTCTTGTGGACAGCCTTTCTTGAGGTGACCTACCCGTCCATAACCATAGCATTTCAGCCATCCATTGCAAGGTCCTGGGCCATGCTGCCCATCACATCTTCGATAAGCATCTTGCTGATAGGGTGCTTTCCCTATATTTAGGTCATCATTGGCTTTTCCAAAGTTTCCAAATTTACTCTTTTTCTTAGCATCACTGGTCTGACCTTGACTAGGATAGGGTCTCTTACCCCGTCTGATATCAATAAAAGTTAATTGCCTCTTAGACTCTGATCGCTCTCTCACTAGCTCTTGCTCCACTAACTGTGCCCTCTCATAAATCTCATTATAATCCCTCATATTCAGAGGCACCAGTTTTTTCCTAATATCAGTCCTCAACCCTTTTAGAAATCTCTTAGCTTTTTCCTCTCAATCCTCAACCAATCTAGGAGCATACCTAGACAACTCAGAAAATTTTGCCTTATACTGATCTACTAGCAGCTCCCTTTGTTCCAACTAAACAAATTTAGTGATCTTCTTATCCTTGGCACAAATAGAAAAATGCTTCCTATTGAAAGCTCTAATAAATTCATCCCAATTTATGACAGTACTTGGTGGAAAGATCATGTCTCTTGAAGCTCTCCATCAAAACTTTGCATTTCCCTTCAGCTGGTACTTTGCCAAAATTATTTTCTCAGCATCATTGCAGACTAACAACTGGAAAATTCACTCAATTCCATCAATCCATTGTTCTGCCTCCTCAGGACTTCCTGTTCCACTAAACTTAGGTGGCTTTAGCTTCAGAAATTGTTCCACCACTCCTTGAGGGCAACGTTCCACTCCGGGTTGTTGCTGCGCCTGTCTTTCCATCAGATTTCCTATATTAGCTAATGCCTACAGAATATCTTCCATTCGGGGTTCAGCCCTTGCAATAGAGGCTTCAATCCTCGATGGATGAGTACTTCCAGCTCGTATCATGATTTTCCTGCAGTTTCCAAGCATTTGCCTCAAGAATAATCTGTGACTCAATGTCTCCATTTAAAAGCAATTACAGCTACATATAAGTAACATAAACATGTTATCGGCACCTAAAAGCAACTCATAATAAACTACTAGGGATTTACGAGTGAATACCCATCATCCGTTGTTCAAAGTTAGTCAACCATTCCAGTTAGTATCCTATGGTGTGCATCATTCTATCCTCATTTCCATCTGAGGCACCTTATCACTCCAAATAGACCATAGCTCTGATACCAATAAAAAGGAATGTGACACCCCACGACATGGCCCCCAATTCGCTAGAGTCGCCACAGCTCGCTCACTTTTCACTTGTCCTAATAACATGTCACTCTGATACCATTTCAATTGTAGTAGGTCCATAAATCTTGGGCATTTGTATCATTTCAATCGGTCCCAGCGCAGTTCATATAACGGAAGCATACTCGACATCTCCCTAACCCGTACTTAACCAAAAAAAAAAAAAATACAATGTAATGCACACCGACTACACTTTTCATATATGTAAAAGCTAATGCCGAACCACTTTTATTTACATAACTATGATGGACATCACGAGTCGGTACAACAAAAGGCCAAAGCTTTAACTAGGCTCAGGTATAACCCAAAAGAACCCGACTCTACATCAGACATGTACATCAATCCATTATTCTAGTGTCGGCCATCCAAAAAGTGTTATCCTCCACCAGTCACACACTATAATCACACCCAACTTAGTGCATTGGCCGGTGGCGGTGGCAGCATCCCCATCATCCTCCCGTCAGGGCTGGTTCCAGACACTCTTTGGGCCCTCGCCAGAGGCTCCGCCGTCAGGAGTGGCGGCGGTCGCCGTCTGGTGAGCCGTGAAGAAACGAAAAAGAGAGTCCAATGAAGTTAGAGTGGGCCAGCGTGTACACGTAACTGAGGAGTTTGACTATGATTGATCTTACGTGGCACTGATCAACCAACACGTGGCAATTATTATCATGCCGATCATCATTTTTTCTATTTTTTCAGGTTCTTTCCTTTCGTGAAAAATAAAAATTCATAAAATTTTTGATAAATATTATCCCTTGTATGTTTTGAATTAATTAACAATAATTTTTCATTATTGATAACAATTATATTTACACATTTTTGATGACTGTAAAAGTATTTTTCCATCACGTATTTTTTTAAATTATTTATTTTCACAAAATAAATAAAACCTTAATTTTTTTTTCCTATTTCTCTTTCTCTATCCTCTTTTCCTAATTTATCCTCGCTTACTTCCTTTTTCATATGTAGTATTTCTATATATTTTTTTTCAATTTTTCCTCTTACTTACGTAATCATAGAAAATAATAGGACAAGGAGGCTTGCCTCCAGACCCTCGAAGTGAGGCTTGGGCTTGGCTTCCCGCCTTTGCTGTCTCCGCATTCCCATGCGCCAAGGCCAACTCCATGTCCGTCGTCGTCCGGCTCTTACAACTCGGTCCGTTCTCGATACCCTTTGTCCTCCTGTGTTTCGGATTAGTCATCTCGTCATATGCCCACCAGGTATCCGATGAAAATACCCATACAATGGAGGTGGGTTTCTGTTGTTCCTTTGTCGTTGCTAATTGCTTTGAAGAAATTGAGCAATTCCAATGTTCTGGTTCAATTAGGGTACGTTTGATCACGTTTCTATTCAAAAATTGTTCTAGAGAACAGAAACAGAAAAAACAATTTCCTTTTCGGGGAATAATTTTTTAATAAAAGAATGCATTTGGTAAACTTATTCCTAGGATAGAAAAAGATGAGAAACGCGTTTGGTAAATTTGTGTTTTTTTAATTTTTTAATATTTTTATTGTATTGTTCTTATTTTTTTTATTTTTCTTTCTTTTTTCTTTTCTCTTTTTTTTTTTTCTTCCTTTTGGCCGGTCGCCGGCCTCGACCATGGTCGGTGACCGGCCGACGAGGGCCAGCGGCCTCGCCCAGCCATGGCAAGGCTCGCCGTCCCCCAGTGAGGCCGAGCGTTGCTGACCAGTGCGAGGTTGGCCTCGCCTTGGCTAGGCGAGCTCGAGCTCGCCCCAATTCAGCGAGGCTGAGCCTAGGCAGGGGCCAGTGAGGTCGTTGGCCCTCAGCAGCCGGTCGCCGGTCATGGCCGAGGTCGACAACCGGCCAAAGAAGAAAGAAGAAGAAAAGAAAAAGAAAAGAAAGAGAAGAAAAGAAAGAAGAAAGAGAAAATTTGTTTCTCCAAAGTGTTCCAGAAACAAGAAATAAGTTTTTCTTGTTTCTTGTTTCTATTTCAAATTTGTTCCTGAAAACAAAAAAACAGATTTAGAACAAAAACGCAAACAAACGTGTTTATGTTCTTTTTTTGTTCTCGGAAACAAAAAAAAAAAATTTGTGTTTATAAACAGAAAAAAGAAACACAAACAAACACGCCCTTACTATTTTATTCATCTATAGTCGCTCATTAAATCCACAGAATTGCTTGTGTCTTTGCCTAGTTCCTTTCTATACTTATAATTAGTGAACTCGGATCCATATTTCTTGTATTGGTTACTCTTACTACAATCGGTTTTTCAATCACTATGAATAGAGTTGCATGGCAATGCTACTAATTAGTTGTTTGCTTGGACATGACACTTTTCTCCCGAGGAACCCATCTTGGAATTCTTTTGTACTCTAAAGATCTCAAGTCCATAGGTAAAGTTTTTTCTTAATCTGGGTGAAAATAATAGCAAGTCTGAGAGTGTCGAGTGGATGTAGCTAGTAGCTTGACCTACTCTCTTGTGCTTCTTCTTTCTTGGTATTTGTCTTAGCAGGGCGCTATTCTCCTGCATAAAGATGCTTCATATGCATCTACAAGTTTTTCTTGGGTCTTTATGTGTTTACACATCTTGGAGAGAAATATTTACTTCCCTATTTTATGCATCTCTGAGCACAATAGACATTCTACAACTACGGTACCATCCATATAAAATACATCCAAAAACTTAGCGAGCAGTTCGAGTTGTTTGATGCCAAAGGATTGTGTGGCAGCAAGGGCATCAAACTATCAAGGTAAACCAGAAATGAGGGAAAAAAAAAAGTAGCTGTGAAAGAAATGAAAAAGGATGAGATTTGAAGTTTTGATTCGATTTAGGGATTTGAAAAAGGAATAACAAGAAAAGAAAGTGAGAGAGATGAGAGTGAGATTGACGGGAGCAGTGAGGGCACAAAAAAGGAGACCGATGAAGTTAGAGTTGGGGTTGTGTGTACACATGGCAACTGATGAATAGACTATGTAAATTCTATGTGGCACTACTCAAGCATCCAATATTTTTTTCTCACTATCAAGCAGGGGTCGGAGCTTTTTCTCATGCTACAGAAGATATAGTGAGAAACCTCCATTCCATGTGCCATATCTTCTGAGGAAACCTCTAATGTTCCCTTTTGGCTTCCCAGGTGATGATATAATTCCATCTGGACAAAGCAAACATGACTGCTTGCATCACCGGAGTCCTTGTTATGCAATTTGGTAATTGTAACAACGGATGTAATATCTGGCAACACTTGTTGATGACTGCTTACAAACCTTAAATATTTTTCCACGTATGTGTCACGGGCCGATCGATTGGGATCGTGACCATACGACGACTCAAGCTCTCTTGGATCGACTTGGACCGTCGTGGACCGTTGGAGCGCCTAAGCCAAGCGTTGCTCAATCACACACTCGCTTGCTCACCCGGATCGTAGAAAGAGAAAGTTCCTAGAGAGAGAAGCACTAGAAAGAAATGAGCCTCTGTATTGTTGAAATGTTTGGATGCATACAAATGAGGGGGAGGGTACCCTTCTTATACTTGAGGTCCTCTGATTACATCCATTGATCGGCTTTTCATTCGGCGGACGAGATCGTACTGCCAAACCTACCAACTACCGACACTAATGACAGGATAATTCTAGAATGTGGCTCAATTACCGTATCACCCGCCCTTAAAAAAGTTTCAGAAGAAGTCTTGTTGGGAATCCTAGCGATCGCAGAAGGTCTTCTGTGGAAAGGCACGGCCTTTTAGCTACAGAAACCTCTTGGCCGTGACATATGCATGTGAATATTGCATTGTCTATCAAGACATACATTCTAATTTCATCTGAGCGTATGGAATTCTTTCCATAATTGTTGTATTATAATAAATGATTGCTAGCTGAGACTGAGTTTAGATAAGAAGTGTGATTAGCAGCGATGTGCGCAGAAAAGCATCTGGAAGATGAGACTGACTCTGATTCATTTTCTCTGGATTCAGACTTTGGGATTGCTTCTGGGAAATTGAACTTCTTTTCAACAGAAAAGTTGTTAGGGATCTGCCGGACCATGGATCGGATAGCAACATGCATACTCATTCGGAAGATACTTTGTCAAAAGGCACTCTGTACACTCCCCAGAAAATTAAATTGCAATGTCAGAAGCTAAATTGCTAAAGCGGCTAAGCTTGATATTCCCAACTGTAAATAGAATTTAGAAAGAATAGTCACTGGTAATAACTCAATAACGAGATTGGCATACAATGCACAAGTCGATGAAAAAGGATGTCATATGTGGAAGCAGATTGGACAGCTTGAGGTAGCCGGCTTATAAGCCTCATCCATAAGCAAAAATATCCTCCAGAATTGGAAAAATCATAATTCCAGAAAGATAGGTTTATGTAGAGAATACAAAGTGTAAGACAAGCTTTTGGATCATTAGGACCAGTTGACTTCTTCATGATGATCAAACAAGGACATGCCAGATACTGGAAATTTGGCAGAAAATTAAGCTGCGCAGACAGGGATTCATAAGTTTTTCAAACAGGTGTCCAAGGCCAAAGCTCCAGAGCTACAAGAAGTCAAAATTGGCAACATTGGATATGCTATGCTTGATATGTTGGACAAAAACTACACAAACTAACCAGCTGTAACATCTCTGTATAACTGCACATGGAGTCACATATGGCAAATTATCTGAGCCGTTGATTTAGAGAGTTCGGTAGAAACATCTTGATGAAACAGTATCTAAAAGCCAGCTTATGCATTCACTGTTGAGGTGAACGTGCAAAATATGGAGGCATGTCTCGAACTGCCCATAGCGTTGCAATTTACACTCATAAGGCATGTGCTGGAACCAGGCCCCCTCACACATAGACTTACCTAGTAATACGGCCACCATTACAAAATTCATCTCTAAAATCAAAAGCAAATATGCATTGCTATCTGTAGGAAACCCTAAAATCAGAAGCAAATATGCATTGCTCTCTGTACGAGGCCTATATCTATAATAGAAAGAAGTAGCCAACTGAGATATGCTGATCAGTACTTGATAAGAAATCGCCTTTAAAAAGGATCATTGACAATTTGTTTCCAAACAGGATCAAGAAAGCCAGATGTTGCGAATCTGCCGTAATCAACATTCCATTCAAAAATATCACCATATTGAAAACTCACGCTAGAAAATTTCGGGGGGGGGGGGGGGGGGTGGGAGGGGGAGAATAGAGATAGTTTGATTGCATACAATAAAATTCCATCACTGATATCATTCAGAAAAAGATCAAAACATTTCTCATTGGTCACTGGAGAAAAGCAACACTGATTCAAAGATTGAGTCTAATTCGCCTTGTGAAGAAGGTTGAAGTGGAGACTTACCAGCACTAGGATCCCAAAATATCCCGACCTCATCGTCAGCCACCAACCCCCTCCATTTCATGGACTCCTTGATCCAACTCCCCTTGAGGACGTAGTACCTTACGATGCCCAGAACCCAGACACCGGTCGATGCTCAGAGCACGTGTCCACATCCCTCGCCATGATGTCGGCCCCCTTGCTGCTCTTGACTTGCCTCACTGCCTCCTCGCTCATTTATTGTAACAAGTGGCTCGTCACACAGCCCCACACAATCAAGAACCTCGGCTGAGATCCCTCTGCATAATCTTGTTCTCAATCTTATAAGGGTTAAAGAGCAGCACCAACTCCGTGGAAACGCCATTGCATCTTTCTTCCTTTTCATTACATACAGAGGCCTCTTTCTTATCTTTCTGCGTTCCATTGTGTTTCGCAGCCTTCTTGCTTTCTGGCCGAGCTTCATTCTCGGTCGAAATTTCCTCTGAGGGTTCCTATCTTCACAGGCAGTGTATCCTTGCTTTTCTCGTGCTAGCTTTACTAGCAATTGCAAGATTTCTCCCCTGTCTTCCTAATGCCATTGGTCATCGTCATACCATTCCTCACCGTTTGGGAGCTGCAACCAGACTCATCTGTTCTCCTCTTGTTTTTGGAGTGAGAGCTCAAAGCAGTCCATTTTCACTTTGAGCGCTCTTCACCGGCTCCCATCTTCGACGCCAATGCTTCCAGGATTTCCAATGTTATCATTGACTGAGATTAGTCACAACTGCCAGCATTCGCTGCTCCCACAGCCGATGGACGAAGGTCTTTTCACAATTCGTTTTCTTCTTTTTATTTCATTTTAAGTGCACTGATTGTGTTTCCTTTTCCTCTCGCAGATTTCGATCATCAATACTAGCGCATCAAGGATCTCAACTCTTATATTTACTCAGTCATTTTACACAGGAAGCAGAAGCCGTGAGTCCTAGACATTGCCTACATAAAAATCGATAGCGACTGAGGCTCCACTAATGATTTGAGCTTACTCTGATCATGATGTGATGTTCGGGATTTGAATAGTTGCTTTGTCATGACATTTGATTCTCTTGACTCAAGCATCTGCCGTGTGCTTTTTAATATTCATATGGGGCGATCTTCTTATCATGTAAGTCAATACCCCACACTAAAATTTTAATTATATATAGTACAAACTAAGAATTTAACTTTTCGAGAAGCTTTATGTCCTTTCATGTTCCAAGCAATCAGGAATTTTGTTGAAGCCGAAATATCGAGCTAAACTTCACCAAAGCATGACAACAATGATGAGACCCTCAGAAATAAAAAGGCCAATTGCAAATCAAACGAATTCTCATGAATATCATCTGTCAAAAGCAGCAACTGAATGGAAATAATATGCCCGCTGTGACTTATTTCAGAAAGGGTTCGAGTCTATTTCCTTGCTTTTTATTATTGTCAATTGGAAGAGTTCTTCAAAAAGCCCGCAGAAAAAGTGAAGCCAAAGATTGTTTTTGCCCCATCACCATCAGGAAATCACAGTTTGAACAAGCCAATGCGTCGATGAGAAATTTTGAGAATTCTTCTAAGAATCTGAAATTTTATATCACTCAAATAATTGAAAGAGAATCCCATTCCACGAATCAAATTACTTTGAAACGAAAATCCAGATGGGAATCAATATCAATGGACTTGTGGCAACTCACGGACCAGAGAAAGATGATAAGTCTCACGAATTGATGTGAATAACTAGTGATTCAAGAATATGGATCCTCAAAACGACCATATTCCACAAATTTGTTTGACATGTCAATTTCAATGAAGACTTGGAAAAGTAAGTCAAGCATGCTTGTCCTAAGAACAAAGTACACTCCAAATGGATTGAAAAGGGGAAGGGAAAAAGATACCAAAAACCCTAAACTTTGCCTAGTATGACAAATTTACCCTAAACTTTTTTTTTTTGGTGACACAAAAATTCCAAACTTTGCCAACTATAACATATTTAACCCAAATTATAGGGCATTTTTATCTTTTACTTTTTAAAATTTTTTTCATTTTTTTTTCTTTTTCTTGTTCTCCCTTCCCTCCACCGGTCATGACAGAGGGAAGCCAAACTCAGGCGAGGGCCACCCTCGCCCACGTCGAGCAAGGGCTGCCCTTGTCACGCCCTGATCCTTGAACGTGTGCCCATCCTTCTCACTTGGTCGATTTTATAATGCAATATCCCAGAACTATGTATCGCCGACCCTTTCATTTATTAAGCACATGTAGAAGCAGTTATAAATCCCAAGACAGTAAATCGATGGGATAGATAAGCAGGATCATATTTTTCATATTGAAACTTATAACCAAACTTTTATACAAAACACAAACCAGAGTACTGCACAACTATTCACAACTTTTTACTCTAACTCTATTCACATCAAAATGGAGTTCACAAAAGAAGATGGAATCTCAGTCCATCCAGATCGTACTCAAGATCCCTCTCGGTATTATCTTCTTCTTCCAAAAATCATTCTCTTCAGGTTTCACCTTAGAGTTCTCCTTCTCAGATTCCTTCTCCTCAGCTTCTCATTGAGATCTTGAAATGTTGTCCCACAACCGGGATGAGACTACATCTCAGCGAGTTCTACCCCACTAATAATCAATTAGGGAACCAATAACTACTCGGTCACCTAAGCATAGCACGAGTCAGAGGACTTATCTTGGCCTCAGTCTCAACCTGCAATTCAAGGTTATATACGAACGCTTCATAAATCATAACGAACAATCAATCAAATCACGACAATTTGATCAAATCATTGATTAATTGAACTAGTCGATTACATGTCAGACGGACCATTCTAGGTCATTGATTCCACACCATATAACCTCCCATCGGGCACTCGGTCACAGAGCCACATCAATGCTCTCGGGTGTCAAGTTCGCCAAGGTGACTTATCCACTAGACAATTGCGTGCGTTCTTTAAGGCGTCGTTTTCGCAAGTGATATCCCAAATCACCAAACCACACATGCCTACAACGATGTGTTCAATAGACAACTGTGTGCGTTCTTTAAGGCGACGTTTTTGCTAGCGATAGCCTTAATCACCGAACCACACATGCCTACGACAATATGAGTACTAGACCGATACGTGCGTTCTTTAAGGCGCTGTTTTGCCAGTGATATCCCAATCACCGAACCATGTAGGTCCACAATAATGTATGTACTAGACCGATACGTGCGTTCTTTAAGGCGCCATTTTCGCCAGTGATATCCCAATCACCGAACCACGTAGGTCCACAATAATGTATGTATTAAACCGATACGTGCATTCTTTAAGGCGCCATTTTCGCCAGTGATATCCCAATCACCGAATCACGTAGGTCCACAATAATGTATGTATTAGACCGATACGTGCATTCTTTAAGGCGTTGTTTTCACCAATGATATCCCAATCACCAAACCACGTAGGCCCATATACCGTGTCTGATCAGTTCAAGCCCAGAGTATTTCTGATTCACTCTCATGATTTTACTCACTTTATAACTCAACCGAACATTATAAATGCTAAATAAACATACTCGGCCAACTACTAGTAAATCAATCAATCCCACTCAATTTCAAACAATTTATGGTAAATCCCTAAAATATCACAATTTATTTAATTCCATGCAACGTAGAGCTCAATTAAATAAACAAACTATGCCACGACAATTAGCACAAGATTTCGGTCATCGGCCATCTCAACCTTAATTTCCGAAAAATAAATAAATAATTAATTAATTTCGAAAATTAAATAATTAATATTAAAAATTCAATTTAGCTAAAAATAAAGCCCGATTAAATAAACGGACTTCACCACTGTCATCAGCATAATATTCCGGTCACTGGCCATCCCAGTTGAATTTTCGAAAAATTATTAATTAATTAATTTAATTCCAAAAAATAATATTTAAATACCAAAAATTTCACTTAGGCCCGAATTGTCAAATTGAAGCCTGATAAAGGGTCGAAAAAATCCCGAGCTATCCTCAATAAATAGTAGACCATGTCTACTTGCTAAATACACATTCAATTTGTCTAATTTGCATCACAATTAACTAATAAACACTAATCTAACTACATAAACCTAATTAAATAAAAATAAACATCCATTAAGTATAATTAGCCCATTAAGCAAGGATTAGTGAGATTACTTACTAAAATCACGCGCAAGTCGGACCAATCCGATGGGGATAGCACAAGGAACGATAAACCCCAAAGCATGGCTAGGGTTCGGGGCCCGGAAACGGCCCAAAAGCGAGCCTGAAGAGGGCTGGAAACCCACTTGGTAGGTCACTAACCTAGCTGTAAAAGAAGGGAAAATGAGATGGTTGGGGGTGGCAAGGGTTCGGGAGAGCGGGCGGAGCTTCGTTGAGGCTGGACGGTGGCCAGAGGGGGTCGGGCCGCAGCCTAAGCTGGCCGAACAAGGCTGGGCAGAGGCGAAACAGGGCTGGGTGGCGCATGGTAGGGATGGCAGGGCGCGAAGGGGGCGGTGGCGGAGCTCGAAGCGTGCGCGGGCGTGCGGTGCGAGCGGCGGTCTAGCTCTGGTGCGGCGGTGACAGCTTTGACGAGCCGTTGCTTCCGTTCTTCTTGGTTCGCTGGTTTTTCACGAACAAGAGAGGAAGAATAAAGGAGTTGGTTCGGTCACGTGGGGGAGTGGGGGAGAAGAGAGAGGAGAGAGAAGAAGAGATAAGAGAGAGAAGGGTAAGTGTTGAAAAGTCAAATGGGGAAGAGAAAGCAAAGTAGAAAATGGCAAGGGAAAAAGGAGGGAGTGTTGGCGTGGGGAGGGGGTTTCTCGCACGAGGGGGAGGGAAGAGAAAAGAGAGAGAGAGAGAAAAAGAAAATAGAAAATAGTAAAATAATAAGAAAATTACCTTATTCTTCTTACTACTATTATTTTCCATTTCTCTTTCCCTTTTTTTATTTTCTTCTGGTCTTTGATTTTTTCTCTAATAATTTCTTTCTTGAAATTTCGGACTCGTCAATAATTTGACGGACGATGAGGTAAGGTCCTAAAAATGAATTGTGACATACTCGAATATTCGATTCTTGAGACCAAATTAAGTTTCATGGTTAGAATCAATCAAACGCAATTTTAGTCCAATCCAACCATTTGAGTAGCTTGTAGAGATTTTACCGCAGATACATCCCTTAACGGCTTCACCCAATAGGTTAGTTAATTCGTGAATGATCAACTTAGAGAAAAAGGACCATAAGCACATTGACGAAATGCCCATTTCACTTTATTGAAAACATGATCGAATTTTAGGATGTCATAGCCCTTGCCTAACACAAGCGAGGGTAGCCCTCACTTAAGCTGGCAAGGGCGGCCCTCACTAGAGTCAAGCGAGGGCATCCCTTGCTAGATCTAACCCAGGCAAGGGCCGCCCTTGCTCAATGAAAGCAAGGGTTGTCCTCGCCTAGGTTGACGATGAATGTCTTCGCTCGACCTTGTCAACCCAGGTGAGGGCAACCCTCATCCAATGTTGGCAATGGCGGCCCTCGCCTGAGTCCGCCTTTCCTCCACCATGGCCGATGGAGGGAAGAGAGAAGATGGAAAAAAGAAGAAGGAAAGACGGAAAAAGAAAAAAAATTAAAAATTTTAAAATTAAAAGGCAAAAATGCCCTTGGGAATAGAGTTCAGGGTAAATTCATCATAGTTAGCAAAGTTTGGAATGTCTTTTGTCACAAAAAAAATTAGGGTAAATTTGTCATTCTGGAAAAAATTTGGGATTATTAGTGGCTTTTTCCCAAAATGAAAATATATATTATTTTAATGAAAAAATGCTTTAAAGTATTAATTTTGAAATCTACTTTTGATTTTGGTCCTCTCGCTTAGTACTAATATTTATGGAATTATCATTTTCATCTCACTCTTTTTCATATTTTACTATCTTGATTTTTCCGTGAATTAATTTTCCAGTCAATTATCTTAATAGTATGATACAATAACGTGTAGTCTGACATGGGATTATATATCTTTCTCAGATATAAATAGGATATTAACAAATCGATAAATTGTTTAGGCACAAACAAACATAAGGGGGGGGTGAGTTTGTGATCTAAGGAAACTTCAAAAATTTTCGAGTGAAGAGCATGCACTAGTGCTGTAGAGAGAAACATGCATATACAAAATACTTATCTTCCATCGGTGAAAGGCATTTAAAAAATAGAAGAATTGCAAAGCATATTTATGTTACTTTGGCCTGTCCATTTGGCTTACTCAGAGCTCTCAGCTTTAACAGTCCAAACAAATACTCGAGCCCACTATAATCCTTGAGATATTACTGCATCCGAAGAGAGTTCCTTCTACTTGTAACTTTGCTTTTACATATAATTTGTAAAACGTATTGACAAAGTTTCTCTACATATCTTATCACCAATTCATGTGCCTACTATTACTCTCGGATATTTAAAGAATATAATCCGTTATGTTCAAGATTAAAACATGAGGATAATGCTTTTGGTAGTGTGGCATAGCAGCTCAACAACAATGAATTTGCGCGAAGGTCACTGATTGATGACCGGTGTGGTTCTTGTCTTTTGAGTGGCCAAAAGCAAGTTGGAAGTATGGAAATGCGGATTGAGAGCATCTAGTATCTAGGAATGTGATCCCTTCCATCCTTTGTGTTGGAATATAATATGTGGAAACGATAGGATCTTATAATTTACGTCAACGCGAAAATGCTAGAGAAATAAACGAGAAATAATAAGGACACCAGAATCACCCGCCGCGGTGGCTTTGCTGGATAAGACTTCGTTGATTCTTGTCCTCAAGGTGAGGGGTTCGAAACCCAGTGGAGGCACTTGGTGCCTTAAACGCTTATATGGGGTGGTGGTTCCCTTGTGCGGCCCGAGTATCGGTACCTATGTTCACGGGAGAGCCAGTAGCAAATAATTTACTATAATTTGAGAATTAGATTTTACAATCACTCACATGCTCAAGTGTTTCCCATAATTAGATTTAACCTAAAACCCAAAGTGTTTATAAATAAACAACTCACTTAGATATAAACTCATGACAAAAAAAATAAAATAAAAATCACTCGTTCAAGCTCAAAACACTACGCTCTACGTATGGCTTTGCGTGTCTCTTCAAAGCTTCTTGCGGCTCTCGGCTTCAAAGATCGTGTGTGGCTTCGTAGGGTTTTTCACCGTAGGGGGGAAGACCTGCAACAAATTTCTGTTTTATATATGTGTGCCCAGGTCAAACTTTGACCTGGGCCCACTGCAATTTGTCTTTCACGTGTAGAGAGGTTTACGTGCGCAAGCTTCTCACCTTTTATTTTTCTCCTTTGTTTCCATCGGCTAAAAGAAGAAATCCCATGCTATGGACATCATGTGCCCAAAGAAGAAATTCTTGTTTTGTCTTTTATTTCCTCTTTTGTAATCCTTCATCGAGTCTAACGGAGTTTCTTCTACTTAAGAAATCTTTATCAACAAAATTCGGTATAACAAATAGTTATCCGAATTCAAACTCGAGACATTAATTTAACAATTCTTCACCTTGGTTCGATATTTGAAACTAAGTTATAGTGTTCATTATCCATGCTACTCTCCCAATGCCCGATGGGCACTCACTCTCCATAGACACCAATAGAGCTCTCACTCTCCATAGACGCCAATAGAGCTCAAGTAGAGCTTGAGCTTCGCCAAAGGAACAAACTTAGTTATCATGTTTGCCGAGTTATTTGCTGTAGCAATTTTTTTGACAATAACATCACCCTTAGCTAAGACATCTCCGATAAAGTGGTACCTAATGTTGATATGCTTCGTTCGCTCGTGATAAATTAGATTATATGCCAAATATATCGCACATTGGTTATCACAGTGTATATCCACACCTTTCTGTTTTAACCCAAAGCCCGAGAGCAAACTTTGTAACCATATTGCCTCCTTCGCTACAAAGGTTAGTGTCATGTATTTTGCCTCATTCGAAGATAAGGCAATGTGATCTGTAAGGACGCTTTCTAACTGATTGCACCACCTGCTAGAATAAACATGTACCCTGCTAAAGACCTGCAATCATCCAAGTCACCAGTATGATCCGAATCCACAAAACCAATGGTCTCATTGCCATTACTGTCCATTCGATACACTATACTCACGTTTGTTGTCCCTTTCAAATATCTAAGGATCCATTTCATAGCTTCCCAATGAGCTTTATTAGGACGCTTCATATAGCAACTAATCACGCTCATAGCTTGTGAAATATCAGGCATAGTGTACACCATAACATACATAATACTACCCATGGCACTAGAATAAGGAACACTAGACATATGCTCCTCCTCATTCTCAGTTTGCGGTGATAATTTATCTGAAAGTTTAAAGTGTTTCTCTAAAAATGTACTTACAAATTTTGCCAACTGCATATTAAAACATGTCCCAATCTTCTCAATATATTTCTTTTGAGATAGACGTAAAACTCCTGCAGTTCTGTCACGCAAAATCTCCATACCCAAAATTTTCTTTGCAGCACCTAAATTTTTCATCTCAAATTTAGTATTTAATTGCCTCTTCAGCACATCAATATCAGACATTTTCTTGGCTTCTATTAGCATATCATTATTATATAAGAGTAAATAAATCAAAGAACCATTATCCAATCTCCTATATTAAACGCAGCTATCCATCTGACTTTTTGAATAGTTTTGATTAGCCATGAAAGCATCAAAATGTTTATACCATTGCCTAGGAGATATTTTAACCCATATAAATATTTCTTTAACAAGCAAACATGATATTCTTTACCTGAAATAACAAATCCCTATGGTTGCCTCATGTAAATCCGTTCCTCCAACTTACCATGAGGAAACGCAGTTTTCAGATCTAGTTGCTATAATTTGAGATCTTGTAAAGCAACTGAGGCAAGTAAAATACGAATAGAAGTATGTCTTACAATCGGAGAGAACACCTCATTGTAGTCAATGCCCTCATGCTGTGTATATTCCTTCGCCACAAGTCTCGCCTTATACCTCATTGCCTTAACACCAGGAATGCCTTCTTTCCATTTGAAGACCTATTTACTTCCAACAATCTTTTGGCTCTTAGGTACTTTGATTAGCTCCTATGTTTGATTTTGATGGAGTGATTCCATTTCTTTACTCATAGCCCCTAGCCACTGCGATGATTCTGAACTATCCATCACCTCAGAGTAAGACGAAGGCTCATCTATCTCCACCTCATCACTTACAATCAATGAATAAGTAATATTTGTATAACCATAATGTACCTGTGATTTAATGTGCCTTCTATGTCTTGTGAAAGTTAGTACGAGCACTTAGAGGGGGTGAATAGGTGCGAAAACAAATTTTGCAGAGTAAAGTATATAATTTTGCTTTTAAATCAACTATGTTTAACAATAGATTATGAAAAGGAAATTAGACTTTAATAATCAAATAGAGTTATGATCAAAGTAAAAGAGTTTAGGGATGAGAATAAGAATATAAGGTTTATAATGGTTCGGCTTAATCCAAGCCAACGTTCACTCTTCTGCACTGACAGCTCACCGGCTGGATTTCACTAAGAATCAAAAGAGTTATTACAATATAGCTCTTCCTTGATTCCATAATATAGAGACTCTGCTACACTTTCTCAAGGTCTCACAGAAGTATAAACTCTATTTTGTGTACAAGTTTTTGTTCAACAATTGAATTGACAAAGAACAAGGAGCTTTAGACTTTGGAATTTCTCTATCGCGCACACACTCGAATAACTGAAACATCTTCCTTATATACCCCTCCATGCCTTCATACCCGTTGGCACTTACCAAAGGAGCTCTTCCAATCTACTCGTTGGGGAGATTTCGAGTTATTTAAGGAATATGACAATAGCCCACCAATCCTGCTTGCTCATACAATCAAGATCTAGGTTTCCACAAGTAGAACCTTCCAAGTATGTTTTGCCAATCAACGGATCTAAATTACTCGAATTGAAATCAAAACAAATAATAGATTCCAAGATGTTATGTCCAGCCGAGAGATCTTCTTCAGTTGATATAGTCAAATCCTTAACAAGATACTTAGTTATGGATAAGTCTTCTTTGACGGTCTAGAAACTGTCAATGAGGATAGACTTTGAATCTTGAGTCTGGCGGTCTGGTGGTCTTCAGACTTTGACTAAAGAGTCTGCAAGTCTTCAGACTAGATTGATGGAAATGTTTTGTCAGCTTCAAAACACGCAAGGAAGTTTTCTCCAACAATCTCCCCATTTTTGATGGTGACAAAACTTTCTTGCAGATTTGGATATTTTTGACCTGCAAAACAATACTCAAGCAAACATAGATATCTCACAAAAGATACTTGACTTAGTAAAGACAACATTAAATCTGCATCCACAGGAAATGAGTTAGTCCTGTAAATAAATAACTATCTTTGCCATGAAATACCAATAGTGCTTAAAATAAACAAACGATCAAACAATCCAAATCTAAATCTAGTCACAACCAAACAACCAAACAAAAGTAAAAAGTCATTCAAAAAGTAAACGAGAGTCAAGTCTCAAATCTACACCATCTCTCCCCTTTTTTTATCAGCATTAAAAAAAGGTAGAGATAAAAAGATAATGGAATTAAGGTTACTTAGGAATGCGAACAAGTTGGAAATCTCCTATTGACTGGACAATCCCTTCAAGCTTTTTCAAATCCTCCTTCAATTGAACCACATCTTCACCCTTGGCATTTGCTTGAACTTGAAGAGCAAGGACATGAATTTGATCATGTAAGGAAACTAAAGAGGCTTGACCTACATTTTGCAAGTTCTGAACTTCGCATCCCAGGTCATAAATTTGGCCTTGCATCTCCATAATAACATCAAGCACTCTGCGAAAGTCTACTGAATTTTCAGTTTGAGTACTAGCTTCTGCATGATTAGTAGGAGTATTTGAAGATGATGGCAAGCCAGCATGATCACTCAGATTTGGTGATGAAACCTCATGACCTTTCTCTGGGAATTGAGATGCATAGATGTCTTCTGGATCTGCAGGTGAACGACTAACACTTTTACTAGTAACAACAATTGAAGATGTACCCCTTTTCTCAGCAACTTGCCCTATTTCAATGCCCTTAGGAGGTGAGAAGTACGCTTTATGCTATGTTTCCTCCTATTCACCTTTGCCTTCTTCTTCTTTTGCAATCCTTTCTTCCTCTGCTTCTTTTCGCATTGTTTCTTTCTCTCCACTCCTTTCCTCTTCTTCGTCTCTTCTTGATCGTCTCTCTCCTTAGTCTCTGGAACAACACTTTGAAGATTTCTTAGTGCAAGAGCGGAAATGGTAATATCGTCCTCATCCTCTTCATTCTCCAGAACGAGTGCTCTTCTTTTCTCGGATGGAGCTGTCATGGGCTCCTTCCCTTTCCGTTTTACAGCTGAAGAACCTTTATGAGACTTGATAGGGTTTTTCTCTTTCAATCGCTACAAAGCCTTGTCCAACTTTTTCAGATACATTTTGGAAACTATTTTCAGTCCCACCACCATTTGATCACATAATCGAACACATAAAATCCTAGGAGGCTAGATATCGAAATGTCTAAAAAGCTTTGTAACAAGCGTTGAGTACGGAAGTTGCCCTTTATCTTTCGCCATCGTTCTGTACATGTAAAACATGATTGTGTGAAGCAGAGAGAACTTCTTGCCAGCATTAATGGCATACATCAGCTTTGCTTATGAGTTAGAGACGTTGGTCTTCGAAGTTGACTTGGGTCTGAGGTAATTGATCACGATTTTGTGAAGCAAAATGTTAGAGGCATTCATCCTCAAGTATGAAATTCTTCCTTTAGCCATTCCATCCCGAATAAGCTCTACCGCCGCACGACCAACATACACACTAATCGATTGGAATGCCCCTCGCTCTACTCCATTCACATCCGCCAATGTGTCCATGTCAACGATATAGTCCTGGTCTCGAACATTAAACGAAAATCTATTCGCATCTAAGAAACTTAGATTAGAATAGAAGTTGAGTGAATTTCTCTCGCAACTTCACATTCAAAGAGTCAAGAAAATCAAAGTTTACACTTCTCGGATTGATCACCCTCTTTTTAGCAACTTGGAGTAAAGTCGCTTGTGTTCCTTCGAGTGAAACAAATCTTTCATTTTACTTTGGATATTCGCCCCAACACCCATTCTGGGCTTGAAATGAGTGTACATTTTGTCATCATTATTCCCATCAGGCTGACTAAGACCTCTAACACGTGGATTACTAGGAATATTCACAGATGCTCGATCTGCCGACCTTGCAGGAGCAATCTCTAATCGTTCCTTTGTTCGCAAAAAGTGGGTTTCATTTCGATACCCTTTCTCTTTAAAAAATTTATCAATATATTTCGAGGGAGTGCCTCCCCTCTTCAAGGTAGAGTAAAGATTAAAGATAAAAGCGGGCTTTTGAGATTTTACGGGTTTTGCGCTTTCAATGATTTCTTCCTTCGCTCTATGATCACTACCTCGAGGTCTAGCTTGAGGAGATTGATGCGGTTGAGAATGTTATGGGCTCTGCTGCTATCTTGGGGATTCTTCTTCCTCGGTGAGGTCAAAATGTGTAGGACCCTCGCGCACGTGTTATGGCCCCTTTTCACGACCCTTGAAGACTTTCTTTGGAATATCATTTTCACAGTCTTTGAGAGATTCCAAACTCGATTTGCGAAAAAAGGTGAGAACTTTGAAGATTAAACTAGAGAGTAAAAGTAAGAAAGCGAATGTCTGTGCTTTTTAGGGTTTGTGAGGAAGACGATCAGTATATAAGACAATCGAAAAGAGGCATACGGAACGACGTAAACGGAAAAAAATAGAAAATGTCTTTTAAAAAATAATTGCCTTTTTGAAAGAATAGATAACCACCTTTTCGAAAAGGAATGATTGCAATAATTGTGAAAACTGGGGAAGATAACATCAATTGTGGCACCCCTCGACGGCCCCCGATCCGATTAGAGTCACCACAGTTTGCTTACCATTCACTTTCCTCTTATTAACATATCACTCTGATACCATTTCAAGTGCAGCGGGTCCACACAACCATGGGGGTTTACACATTTTTTTTTTGACTCAAGGTCCCTTGCGCAATTCATATATGGAAGCATGTCCAACAACTCCCTTCCCTATATTCAGAAAACGATGCACACCTACTAAATATTTATAAGTAAAAACTGTACACTTTTTATTTACTTAAATCAGATGTACATCATTCATCGGTACATCAAAATGCCGTAATCTTCTATATTCGGCTACACTCCAAAAGATGACCGACATTTCCTCCAACAGTCATACACTTTAAGTCCATCGATCAGTGTCGGCGTCCAAAGGTTCCTTCCTTTGCTATCCTTCTCCTTGCGGTCATATCCAACCGCTCAAACCATCTACTAATCTGAAATGTTGGTCCCCAAAAGGGGTGAGTACAACCACTCAGTAGGTAAAGGAATCCAATAACCACTTAATGCATCATACAAGTCATACATGCATTGCAGGCATTACTTACCTTGAAGCCATGCATATACTTTCATGCATCATCACCACAATCATAACACATACATGTGTATCATCATGTCGTACTCATATCATCGTCATCATGACATTATTATATCACACGCATGTCATCATCATCATATACATGACACCATCATACCATACACATGTGATCATCATCATGACATCATCATATCACACATGCATATCATATACCATCATCATTATCATCATCATGCATATCATGCCATGGATGATCATCATTATTTCACATCACATATCATCATCATCATCATCATCATCATGCATATCATCATGCATATCATATATCATCATCATTATCATCATCATGCATATCATATATCATCATCATTATCATCATGCATATCATGCCATGGTTTAATTTCCACTTTTCATTTTGGACCGCCACATTTCTCATACCCGGGACCAATGTTTGCATCCCACATTCATCACTCACGCCCAATCTTGGCATTGCGAGAAACCTCCGGGCATGTATCCAAGATACAACTGGACATCCGGCACCCCCACATTCCGGGCATCTCGTATCCCAACTGGCATCACGAGGCATCCGAGCATGTATCCAAGATACAACCGGGCATCCAAAGGGCATCGACTCATTCGAACCTCTGGGCATCTCGCACCCCACCTGGCATCACGAGGAATCTCCGGGGCTCGCCATGAAAATGGTTACCCCTACCCTCCGGGCATGCATCATGATACAACCCCTCACCATCCGAGTATGTATCATAATACAACCAGGCATCCCGACACTCTTGGGGAATACCTCTGGGCATGTATTCACAATACAACCAGGCATCCAAAGGGCATTGATTCATTCGAACCTTTGGGCATCCCGACTCCCGGGGCATCATCGGATCACACCTCCGACGGTATCATTATCACCACGATGCATATTCTCATACATCTCATTTCTCATCTTCAATTATAGTTTAATTTTAACATGGCATATGGTATGATATCAAACAAATCATACTTGGCATAGGATTCACACATGCATCTCAATTAAATGTCATACATACACCAAGACTTTATCACACCTGCCACATAAATAAATTAAATGGAATCTATGGCCAATAAAATAATCTCTTTTATTTTTTATTTTACTTCATTTAATTTATTTATTTAATTTATTTAATTTTTTATATATATAAATTCCCAAGATTATAAGAATACAAGAAATTATTAAACAAACCAATAGGATGGTAATTACATGCAAAATTCATGGCCATTGAATTTTTACACAATCTCACATTTTTCACCAACATCCTATGATTCTCGGATGAAACCAGAATGCACGGTTTCCGAATAAATTCAATTAAAATATCCATATGGTCTACAAAAATTATGAAATTTTACTGGATTATAGCCAAGACATTTTCGTACAACTTTCATCCAAGCCAGATTATTTTTAGATTATTTTATACAGTCTCACGAAGCTTCTGGATCCATTACCGCATCATCCAGTGCATACATCTCCGAAATATTGAGATTTCACCTACCTATTCTCTTTTGTTTTCTCTGAAATTCGGATATGTTATGTGTCAAGATGTTCTTTAAAAGTTTCATGAAGAGATCTAGGTCAAATAACCAGATTATAGTCATCATTTAGGTCCTTGAAGTCTCGGGTGTCTCGGAACACATCACCAGAATCATTGTCTTCAAGATCTAGTCGATTAACCAAGCTATACTTGTTCTTTTCACTTCAAATTTGAGTATGTTGTAGTTTAAGATGTTCCCTACAACTTTCATGAAAAAACAGAATTAATGTTCTCAACAAAAACCAACATGCAACCATGAATCCAGCAAAAGGTCAGTAAAAACTCTCCAGATCTGAGGTCTTCGTAAGATGAGAGTTTAACCCCTCAAATATCCATCATTTTCCACGAAATTTTAGTATGTTGTAGTTCAAGATGTTAGATACAACTCTCATGAAGAAATTAAAGCCAAAATCGGACTCTAAACACACATGCAAGCTCAAACAAGTTTCTAACTCACACGATCTGAGCAAGAACAGTGACACCATTCACACACAACTCATCCATGCTTCGGTTTTTCTCATCTAACATCCAAAAATTCGACATGCAAACAATATACAAGCATGCAAGAGAAGCTAGAGGACTCCCACTTGCCTCTAGACCACACGAACAGCAGCACACCGGCGACGGAAGAACGGCGTGCGGGCAGCAACGGGCGAGCTCCTCCCTCTCTCGGCTTCCCCTTCTCTCTCGGCCGCACCCTCTTCCTCTCTCTCTCGCACGGTTCTCTCTCTCTCTCTCCCTTTCTCTCTTGGCCGAATGGCGAACCAGCCATTCTCTCTCTTTTTTGGATGCTTATATATTGCATGCATTCTAGGTTTGCATGAGGGACAAGTGTTCTCATGAGGAGAACAAGTGGCAAAAAGGAGAGGACAAGTGTTGGAGGACATGCAAGGTTAATGGGCCTTCTTCTTGGGCCAACCTTGGGCCAGCAAATGGGCTGGTCGACAGCCCCTCCTTGGCTCCAATGGGCCGACCATTTGGCCCTCCAAAATTCATACTCTTGGGCCTAAGGCCCAACCTAATTAAACCCACAATTTCACTTTCAATTATTCATCTTTAATTCTTTCTTTTGAGAATTTAATTACTAAATTCCACATGGCCAAAATCTTGAAATCATAATTCCATAAATTCCAATTTATAAAACACATGGCCGATGATAGGATTTTCTTTCCTATCACATAATTATCCCTTAAAAGCTTGACCATAAATCTTATTGCAAATTATGGATTAAATGGCCATAAAATAACTTGATGGTACTTCCATCACCTATTCATAGACTTTAATGTAACTAGAGGTCATTATGAATTTTCGGATGCCACATCAATCAATTACAAATTAATAGATAATCGTACATTTTCGAGATTTTATCCGTGAGATAAATTTCTAAAAACGAGTATAACTTACAGTTGTAAATCTTGATCTTCTAAGTCTGAGTATCATTCGACTTTTATCCTTGAGTCTGAACTTCTTCAGACTTTAAGATATTGAGTCTAGAACGAATAAGCTTGAATTAACTTTTCTCCAAAGGCTTTGTGAAGATGTCCACTAGTTAATTCTTTGAGTTAATGAATTGAATCGAGACTTCTCCATTTTGAACATGATCTTTAATGAAATGATGTCGAATCTCTATATGCTTTGCTCTCGAATGAAGAATTGGATTATTGGTGAGGTTAATCGCACTGGTGTTGTCACATTTGAGTTTAGCGCATGAGTCTTTGATTCCAAAGTCTCTTAGCTATTGCTTTATTCACAAAATTTTTGAACAACAACTTCCAAGAGCCACATATTTTGCTTCTGCTGTAAAAAGAGCTATGGTACTTTGTTTCCTCAAAAACCAAGATACTGTCCTATTCCTAAGTAATTGACAAGTGCTTGAGATGCTCTTCCTATCAATTTTGCATCCTACTAGGTCTGCGTCTGAATATCCAAGAAGAGTAAAGTCTCCTTCTTTAGGATACCAAAGACCGAGATTAGAAGTAGATGCAACGTATTTGATGATGCGTTTTGCAACACTTAAATGAGATTCTTTGGGATCTGATTGAAATCTGGTACAAATACAAACATTAAACAGAATGTCAGGTCTAGAAGCAGTAAGATAAAGAAGTGAACCAATGATACTCTTGTATAGCTTCTAGTCAACTTTCTTTCCTCCTTCATCTTTGTCCAGCTTCGAGGAACTTAACATTGGTATATCTGTCTTTTGCAATGCCCCAAGCCAAACTTTTTAACAAGTTCTTTAGCATTTTTCTTGGTGAATGAAAATTCCTTCATTCAATTGTTTTACTTGAAGTCCAAGAAAGAAGGATAGTTCACCCATCATGCTCATTTCAAACTCATCCTGCATAGTCTTAGAGAATTTCTTGCACAGATTTTCATTAGATGATTCAAAAATAATATCATCAACATAAATTTGAACAAACAAGAAGTTTTTGCCTTCTCTTTTGATAAACAATGTAGTATCTACTTTACCTTTAACAAAGTCATTTTTGATTAAAAACTTACTGAATCTGTCGTACCAAACTCGAGGTGCTTACTTTAGACCAACTAACTTTTTTTTAGTCTGAATACAAAATCTGGTTTCCTTGGGTCTTCAAAACCAGGAGGTAGTTCCACATAGACTTCCTCTTGGATAAATCCATTTAGGAAAGCGCTTTTGACGTCCATTTGGAATAACTTGAAATTCTTATAACAAGAAAAAACAAGTAATAATGTAATTGCTTCTAACCTTGCTACCGGTACGTAAGTCTCATCATAGTCTATTCCTTCTTTTTGCGTATATCCTGTGGCCACGAGTCTTGCTTTGTTCCTTACGACTTTTCCTTTTTCGTTCATCTTGCTCTTGAAAACCCATTTAGCTCTAATGATAGATTTACCTTTTGGTTTATGAGTCAATTCTCATACATCATTGATATTGAATTGCCTGAGTTCTTCTTGCATAACTTAAATCCGGCTTTCATCAGTTAAAGCTTCTTCTATGCTCTTGGGTTCTATTTCAGAAATAAGAGCCACAGTACTAGACTCTTTACACCTTTTGGATCTTGTACGAATTCTCTCATTAATATCACCAATAATGAGTTCTTTAGGATGACTAGACTTGTGCTTCTAATTGTTGGTTGATTTGTTAGACTGTTGGTCTTTTTCTTCATTTGATTCTTCAACGATCATTCATTGCTAGTTTTTTGAAGTCTGAGCTACTTCTGAAGATTTAGACTTTGTAGAGTCTAGAGCAGGTTCAGAATCTTCAGGTTGAGTTTGAATCCATTGATTTTGCATAAAATCTTGGAATTTGACATTTATCAATTCCTCCATAGATTTAGTCTTTTTGTTGTATACTCTGTAAGATTTGCTGGTGGTTGAATATCTAAGGAAGATACTTTCATATGATTTTTCTGCAAACTTACTAATTCGATCATTTGCATTTTTCAATATAAAACATTTGCAACCAAACACATGAAAATAGGAAACAATTGACTTCTTTCCTTTGAACAATTCATAGGGGGTTTTCTCCAAAATAGGCCTTAAGAAGACTCTATTAATAACATAACACGCTGTAGAAATTGCTTTAGCCCAAAAACGAGAAAGAAATGTTGCTTTCAATTAAAAGAATTATAGCCATTTCTTGCAACGATCTATTCTTCTTTTCCACAACTCCATTATGCTCTGAAGTATAAGGAGAGGAGAATACATGCTGAAAATCAGATTCATCACAGAATTTAGCAAAGTCTTGATTTTCAAATTCACCTCCATGGTCTGTCAGTATACTTGAAATAATATACCCTTTCTCATTTTGAACTTTCTTAGCAAATTTTATAAAATAAGAAAATGTTTCGAACTTACTTGCCAAGAAATATACACGAGTGAATCGTGAATAATTATCCACAATTACTAGGCAATATTTCTTACCTCCAATGCTTTGAGTTCTGGTTGGTTCAAAGAGATCCATATGCAATAGCTGCAGTACACAATTAGTGGACACTTGATTTATTGGTTTGAATGAATTTCTTACTTGTTTTCCCAATACGCATGGTGTACATAGGCCAGACTTTTGGTATATCAGATTGGGTAGTCCACGAACAAGCTTCTTGGCTAAGATTTTGGCTATTTGTCTCATGTTGATGTGCCCAAGTTTTCTGTGCCATAGATTCGCTTCCTCTTGAATTGAGATTAGACTTTGGGATTTTTCTAGTTTGATATCCAAGAGATAGATATTTCCATGTCTTCGCCCCGTGAAAGTTTGAGAGGAGTCTTTACTGGTTTCTGAACATATTTCTTCTTGAAAGTTGATTTTGAAACCGGTGTTGCACAGCTGGCTAATACTCAACAAATTGTAGTTGAGTCATTCTACTAAGGAAACATTACTGATCGTGAGACTTTCAATTTCTACAATTATGTATCCCACAATTCTACCTTTGTTATTTCCTCAAAAATAAACTTTTCCACCATTAACTTACACAAACTTTATGAAGCAACTTGAGTCTCCTATCATATGTCTTGAGCATCCACTATCCAAGTACCATTTAACATTTTTCTTGATAGTAACCTACATTTAAAAAAGAAACTCAAGCTTTATTTAGTACTCATATTTTCTTGGGTCCAATGGAGTTAGTGTAGTGCGATATACAGTCTTTGCCCAAACCTTCCTCATAGGTTTTCAAACCATAGGATATTCTTTTTCAAAATGTTCTGAGCTGTTACACCTAGAACATTTAAGAACACTGAGGCCTACAAGTTTTACAAAAACTTTTTGGAAATGATTTTTGTAAGAATCTTTTGTAGGTCTTTGTTTAATTCTTTCTTTTACCTTAAGAAAATCAATTAGAGGAATGGTTTCAACAGTCATTCCTAAACTTGATTTGTTGAAGTAAGGTCTTTGCGCTGAAAGAATCTTTTCTAATTTCTTAGATCCTATAGAAAACATTTTAGAAATACTTGAGATATCATTTTTCAAAAATGCATTTTCTTTCGAAAGATTGTCTGCATTTTCTTTCAAAGTAATAATATTTTTATCTAAACTTTCGACCTTTTCTTTCCAAACTATGACATAATTCATCAATATATTTTTAAATAGTTTAGAAATCCTCTTGAGAGAGATTTTGAGACTAAGACATAATTCATCAATATATTTAGAGACTTTAGTATGAATTTTTAAATTACTTACTTCGATTTCATTGTCTGAGTCTGAGTCTGTCTCAGGGTCTGAATCTGATTCTGAGTGTGCCATGAGACAAATATTAGCATAATCATCATTACTTTCTTCACACTCGATATCACTACAAGTTTCTGCTTTAAGTGCTTTTCGATATTTCTCAGCTTTTCCTTTCTTTCTCTTCAGTAGGGGACAGTTAGGTTTGATGTGTCCCTTTTTCTTGCATTCAAAGCAGATTACATGCTTGTTAGATTCATCATCCTCAGCTGATTTATTTTATAGCTTTTGAGAACTTTGTTTCTTCGGATTGAATCTTCTTTCCCTTCCATTTAGTTTTCTGAACCTTCTTATCATGAGAGCAAGCTTTTCATCATCCATATCGTCTTCAAAATCTGTGACATCAGAATCATCATTAGATTTTAATGCAATGGATTTCTTACCTTTGGGATCTTCATCTTCGTTGATTTGCTCCACTTCATAAGACTAAAGAGTGCCAACCAATTCGTCAACAGAGAGGCATGATTCTTTGTGTCTCCCTTATTGAGGTTTTTATGTGATTCCAATATTTGGAAAGTCCACGCAGTAACTTGTTAACCTTCATGGGTTCAGAGATTGGTTGACCTTGATACTCAAGACCATTCACGATTTTTGTAAAACGACTAAACATGTTAGTGATATATTCTCATGGTTTCATCTTGAATGCTTCATATTGATCGAGCAAAATATTGATTCTAGTTTCTTTCACTCGATCGATTCCTTCATATGTGATGTGCAATCTATCCCAGACTTCTTTAGCTGTTTGACAAGAAGATATTCTATTATATTCAGTAGGAGATAATGTACAATATAATGAATAATTTGCTTTTGCATCAAGAGCTTGTCTCTTAGTTATCTCTTCTTGAGTTATTTCACTGGACTCAACAGCTTCTTTTCCTCTTTCTGAAACTATTGTAATTTTAGGAATGATTCTTTTGTTTGCCACGTCCCATTTCAGAGGATCTTTTGATTTTAGAAATACCTTCATTGTTTTTCCATATGCTGTATTCCTTTCCATCAAAATAAGGTGGTCTGGTGTTACTTTGCCTTCAACTAGACCTGGAGCCAACATACTAGTCATGGATCTTTAACTCTGAAGTAAAAAAAAAAAAAAAAAAAACTCTTCAACTTAAATGAGTACACAGGCTCTGATACCAATTGTGAAAGCTAGTACGAGCACCTAGATGGGGGTAAATATGTGCGAAAACAAATTTTGCAGAGTAAATTATATAATTTTGCTTTTAAACCAACTTTGTTTAGTAATAGATTATGAAAAGGAAATTAGACTCTAATAATCAAATAAAGTTATGATCAAAGTAAAAGAGCTTAGGGAAGAGAATAAGAACATAACGTTTATAATGGTTCAGCTTAATCCAAGCCTACGCCCAGTCTTCTGCACTAACAGCCCACGGACTAGATTTCACTAAGAATCAAAAGAGTTGTTACAGTATAACTCTTCATTGATTTCACAGTGTAGAGACTGCTACACTTCCTCAAGGTCTCACAGAAGTATAAACTCTTTTTTGTGTACAAGTTTTGCTCAACAATTGAATTGACAAATAATAAGGAGTTTCAGACTTTGGAATTTCTCTATCGCGCATACACTGGAATAACTAGAACATCTTCCTTATATACTCCTCCATGCCTTCATACCCGTTGGCACTTACCAAATGAGCTCTTTCAATCTACCCGTTGGATAGAATGAATTAGGGAGATTTCGAGTTATTTAAGGAATATGACGATAGCCCACCAATCCTGCTTGCCCATATAATTAGATCTAAGTTTACATAAGTAGAACCTTTCAAGTATGCTTCTCCAATCAATGGATCTAAATTACCCGAATTGAAATCAAAACGAATAATAGATTCCAAGATGCTATATCTAGCTGAGAGATCTTCTTTAGTCGATATAGTCAAATCCTTAACTAGATACTCAGTTCTGGATAAGTCTTCTTCGACGGTCTAGAAACTGTCAATGATGATAGACTTTGAATCTTGAGTCTGGCGGTTCGGCAGTCTTCAGACTTTGACTAAAGAGTCTGCAAGTCTCTAGACTAGACTGATGGAAACGTTTTGTTAGCTTCAAAACACGCAAGAAAGTTCTCTCCAACATGTCTATCTGCGACTATAATGTACCGTGGCTTTCCTAATTGTTCACTACTACCAACTTCAGGAACTGTGGCCACATCTGCAGTCTCAACTTCTATTACCTTCCAAGTTTCTAGAGTCTCCACTTAAAGCTCCACCTCACTAATGACACTGTGATATGTCTTCTCTGCTAGTTGTGTCTCAGGACTCCTCCGTTGAAACATTGCAGTCTCGTCGAAGATCACATCTCTGCTGATTAGAAAATCGGGTGATCTGGGATCGGTGTACCATAGCTGATAGCTTTTCACCCCATGTGCATAACCAAAAAATATGCACTTCTTTACTCTCGGCTTAAAATTATCATCACTTGCATGAGCATACGCAAAACATCCGAATATACGTAATCCAAAATAATCAACAGGTTTTCCCAATCATACTTCCTTAGGAGTCTTCCATTCAATAGCAGATGATGGAGATTGATTAACCAGGTAACATGCCATGTTCACTGCTTCGGCCCAAAATTCCAACCACCGGCCGTGGTGGCTTTGCTGGGTAGGCTCAAGACCTCCAAACGGGAGGTCAGGAGTTCGAAACTCCTACAACGCAAGTAGCAAGGAGGCTGGCAGATCATTAGGTGATTTAAGCGTGGTGCCCTGGTGGTGGGTCCTAGGCCAGTGTTACTTGGGGGTTTACATGGCGGCTGTCAGCTAAAGCGATTCCTCCAGCATAAAAAAAAAATAAAAAATTCCTTGCCAAGTCTTGGATGCGAAAGCATGCATTGAGCTTGCTCAAGTAAAATTTTGTTCTTCCGTTCTGCCAGGCCATTCTGTTGTGGTGTCCCAGGTACTGTGTGGTGTCTCACAATACATTCTTTCTTGCAGAACTCGGTAAAATCTTTATTACATAATTCCATGCCATTATCGGTTCTTAAGCATTTGATTTGTTTATCTGACTGATTTTCAATCAATGCCTTAAATTTCTTGAATTGATCAAACGCATCATATTTGTGCTTCAAAAAGTAAACCCATACCTTCCTCGAATAATCGTCAATAAATGTTAGCATATATTGGGCACCTCCTTTCGAAGGAACCAAAGACGGGCCCCAGACATCTGAATGAATATATTCAACTGGTTGTTTGGTCGAATGAATAACTGTAGTAAACTTAACTCGATGCTGCTTTCCATAGATGCAGTGCTCACATAAGTCCAGCTTCCCTGTCTTCTGACCCTTCAACAACCCCCTTTCACTCAGCATTGTCATACATGCCTTGCTCATGTGCCCTAAATGCATATGCTATAATTGAGTTAAGTTAGAATCTAACTCACCTGATGAAATTGCAGCGATTTCGGTCATGGTCTTTCCTAGTAGATGATAGAGAGTATTTACTTTCTTCCCCTTCATCACTGTCATGGCACCTCGAGAGATCTTCAATACTCCACCTTCAGTGGTGTACCTACACCCAATGTCATCGAGTGTCCCCAAAGAAATAAGGTTCTTCTTGAGCTTTGGTACATGCCTCACATCTGTCAATGTGCGCACCATCGTGCATCCAGATCCGAATTGTTCCTATCCTCACAGCTTTATAAACTGCATCATTCCCCAAAAGAACTTTACCACCATATGCTGTCTGGTAAGTAGTAAACCAGTTCTTATGAAGCGTCATATGATAATAACACCCCAAATCTAGCACCAATTTGTCTATTGACAAAATAGTAGTCACACATAAAACAGTTTATGCATCACTATTGCTCCTCTCGGCAACGTTTGTCACAATGCTTGTGGCATTCTGCCTATCAACTTTATTCCTCTGCTTTAGACAATCTCTCCTGATGTGTCCCTCATCGTGACACTTAAAGCACTTCACGCGTCCCTTGGACTTTCCTTGGCGTGATTTTGATATGCTTTTACCTCTGCTGCTATTAGGCCCTCGATGTTGTTCTTTACCTTGAATAGTTAGTGCTTACGCTACTCCTTGCGCCAGACTGTCATTTTGCAACTTTCTATGCCACTCCTTAGAGAATAAAGTGAATTTTACCTCTTCTGAGATAATTGTAGTACGCCCATGCAACAGTGAATCAGTAAAGTGCTCTCATGGCTCTGGTAAAGAGGCTAACAATATCATGCCCCGCTCTTCATCATCAAGTATCTTACCGACGTTCTTCAGATTCATTTAGGTGGGTTTTGATAGACGTACCTTCAGTGTATCTAAACTGAAACATCTTCTTCAACATGTACAAGTGATTGTTCAAACCTTTGTTCACATAGAGTGCTTGAAGTTTTGCCTATAATGCTGCGGTATCCTTCTCTTCAGCAACCTCTATCAAGACCTCATTCGACAAATTTAACAGAATTGTGCTTTTTGCTCTTTCCATTAGCTCTATCCTCCCAAAGGCTTTCATTATAATCGGCAACTCATCTTCACCATCCAGTGCCTTGGCCAAACCTTGTGTTGTTAATAATACCCGCATCTTGATGCTCCATAACACAAAGTTGTTACTCCCGTTAAATTTCTCAATTTCAATTTTCCTTTCAGACATAATTGCAGTAAGAAAATTTTCAGATAATAATCAGACAAGCAAAAGCTCCAAATTACAATCAAGAAATCCAATCCAAGCTCTAATACCAATTGTTGGAATATAATATGCGGAAACGTTAGGATCTTGCAATTTACATCAATGCGAAATCACTAGAGAAATAAACGAGAAATAATAAGGACACGAGAAATTTACATGGTTCGGTCTGAGTATTGGTACTTACGTTCACGGGGAGAGCCAACAACAAATAATCTACTATAATCTGAGAATTAGAGTTCACAATCACTCACACGCTCAAGTATTTCCCACACCTAGGGTGTGTTTGTTTCACTGAAAGTTTTTTATTGGAAAGTGTTCCGGATTTGCAGCCGTTTGGTTCTCTAAAAAAGATTTGGTCAACGGAAATGACTTTTTGGTCAACATAAATATCATGTGTTATTTTGGGAAAACGGATTCCTCTGCCTCAAAAGCTAAAAACACTTTCCCTTTTCATTTTTTTCCTTCTAACCTTTCACTTTTCCTTCCCGTATGCCACTCTCGCCGCTATCTCCCTACGCTTCTTTTGCTCGTCTTTCTTCTTCAACTCTTCTTCAATGACACGCATCTTCTTTGCCATTGAAGGTCTAGATTTTCTTCGCCAATGAAGGTCTGACTCTTCTTCAACGATGCTCAACATTGTTACAGGTTCTCTCTCCTCTCCAATTTGAGAATAATTTGTTTGATCGATGCTTTACGTTGTTGAGTTGATGTTGATTCTCTGCGTTTCAGTTATTTGATTCACGTTTCCCTTTATCTTCTTCAAGCAATTGAAGTGAAATGCCCATCAAAGCCTCTCTCTCGATCCTCTGCATATTCCAAAAGCTTCTGCCCCGTTAATCGGTGCCAGAATCCGCCGCTCACCTTGCCACATCTAGTGCTCTTCCCATCATGATGTTCTTGCGTGCTTGAACTTCGAATCCGTGTGCTCCATCAATGGACTCAAGTTTATTGACTGACAAATTTCAGGTGGCTTTCGGTAGCCGCTTCTAATTGCTATCTTGCTTTCAAATCGAATGTTGAGCAAGGAAGGACTGAGAGTTTTAAGAACTTTTCAAGGGGTTTAATGACTGTTAGCTGTGTTAGGTTATTTGCATCTTACAGGGAAGCTAGAGTCGAGAAAAGTATTATGTCAGTGTCCTCTAGAGCTTGTTTGAGTCATTTCTATGGTGTTGATGATTTGCATGGTTTAAATTTTTGCACAAGTTCGAGGGTACCTGCATAGGGTGGAATCGAGTCGTGCAGATGCTTGAGTTATTTTCTAGGGAAATGTGTTTGTATTTGGCATTTACTAGTTCTTTAATTGTTTCGAGGTGAGCTAACTAATGTTATTTTATTTCAAGGTTGGACTCTTCTTGGGTGCATGTTTATGTGTTTATTTGCTCGCACATGTAGAGCAGTTTGGAGCCTCTGTGCCCTTTAATTAGCTGAATACTACTATATATCATAGAGCAGCAATTTGGAGAACAGAACCCTTTGTGATGTAAATTGTATCCAGTATTTTCAAGATGTTCTGTAGAGTCATAGAAGAGAGGCCTTGTTTTCAAGAAGTTGTGCAGAGAGTTTTTTTTTTTTGGTTCTAATTGTGCAGAGTTAATAGTTTAGCATGTATAGATGCGCTTGTCATAAGTTTATAATCTCACTCGTTATTGTGGTTTTGTTTTCCTGCAAATTGCAGGACTACAACTTACATTCTACATAGTGCTTTTCTAGTTATTTATGACAGTCTTTGGCAGCACTCCATGCCAAAAAATACTGTCGCTTAGGCTAGCTTTTCTAGTTATTTGTTAAGAGGGTGTAGAGGACTACAGCTTGCATATTACATTGTGTCTTTTTATTTGATTTTAGGGGGCACATTATATCTGATTATAATAATAACTCGCAGGCTCCAAGTTTCTTAGATTGAAGGATTACAACATGGGTTTTCCTTTTGTTCTAATGCTGATAAATCTCCTCTTATGAGATGCTATCCATTTATTTTGAATGATCCATTTTTCATGCTTGATAATGCCACTCTAGGAGTCTGTAGCTTCCTTTTGTGATTGTCCCTTCTTCCAACTTTAATTTTTCTTTCATGTTATCTTTTCTGTTGTGTATCTTCTTCAGGTTCTAATCTTTTTTTTTTTTGGTCGGTAGGTTTTGATCTTAAGAAGGAGCAATTAAAGCAACTGGTGATACAGTTGATATTGGATCAAGTGTTGGTAAGAACTTAGATTCTCCTGACCTTTTTAATTATTTTTGTGAGTTCTAAGTCTTGTTTTGATTGTGTAAAAAGAAGAATATTAGCATACAGCTAATGCAACAAATGCTTATGTGACACTTGGACCATTGACAAAGCAAGTTTTGCAAGGTACAAAGATTCTTTCTTCACAGCATGTGTCACTCGTTAGTTTTAGTGTTTGCTATTAAAAATATCTTTCTTTTAATAGCTACAAAGGTCTCCAATAAAGGTGGCTCGAGTGTGGTCAATGTATTTAGAGTCCTATTTGGATGGGGTTTCTCTTTTACTATAGGTTCTTTAGTACCTACTGGATGATGTGTCAAGCTTCTTATCAACTCATGCACCGGCTGCAGAAGGCAATACAGACACAAAAGAAGAAGTAGGAGGCTGTGCCAATGTGCTCAAAGCTTTTTCTTGACCATATAAGTGAGAAAGAAAGGGAAAATTTTCGTTCACAGAGACATGACAATGAAAATTCCATAACATTGACCACTATTCATCAGGTACTTTTCTCAGACATAACAAGTATTCACTAGAATGTGGGATAATTTTTTTTTCTTTTTGGTTTTATTTATTGTGAATTCTGATCTTTCTAGTATGAAACTTCTTATGCTTTCTCGCACTTGCAGTCAAAAGGCTTAGAGTGGGACATTGTTTTCATAGTGAAGGTACTTTTTGAGCAGTGTGCCCAATTTACATTGCCTAGTCTTTTATGCTACTGGCCACTTCATATGCCTTTCCTTACTCAATTTACACGTTCCTTCGAGAGTTGATTATGTTATTGCTGATGTTGATGCACTAGCCTTCTTAATCCTTTTAATAATTTATTTATTTATTTATTTAATGTTTGCTATTGACCATTCATCGATACTTTAGAATTGTCTTACAAGCAATTCTAAAATTATACAAGCATGTTATAAGACCACCAGATGGCACTACACCCCCAACAATAGCCAATAGTCAAAGATTTTATTCGTACTTTAAGGTATGTAATATGACAAGTGTCACGAAATTCATTTTGATAGTATGTTGTTACATTTACTTATTTATTGAGTACATTAGGATTGTATTGGAGCTCTTGATGGTACCCATGTCCATGCATTGGTTCCCTTAGAAATTCAAGGAAAATTTCATGGTCAAAAAGAGAAAACAATAGAAAATATTCTTGCAGCTGTTACTTATGATTTAAAATTCATTTATGTGTTGGCCGGTTTGGAACGCATGACCCATGACTCTTGTATTCTTACAAATACACTTTCAAGGCCTTGAGGAATAAAAATTCCTGAAGGTATAGACTATTCCATATTTTCTATAAAATTTATACCCTATTTTCTTGAAACATGTTGTTGAAACTTTACCTAAAATTGGTAGGTAAATACTATCTTGCTGATACCGGATATGGCATCCAATTGGGAATAATTTCTCCATATCATGGAGTTCGATATCACAGATGGAGTTTAGTGACCACTCACCTCGAGAACGAGAAAGAGTTGTTCAATCATCGCCATTCATCCTTATGGTCTGCAAAAGAATGGGCATTCGGGGTCCTAAAAATGCATTTTCGTGTATTAGACGCTGAACCCTTTTGGTCTTTTGATACTCAAGTTGATGTGGTCTTAGCATGTTGTATTTTACACAACTTCATTATGGGAGTTGACCCTTATGATCCCTTTATGCAAGAACTAAATGTAGAGGTTGAATCTCAAAGTCAAGAAAGAAGACATCAACAAACACAAAGAGAGGAGAGGGAAGAAAATAGAGAGTGGGCAGCAAAAAGAGATAGTATTACACGTTTAATGTGGGATGACTATAGTAGGCATAGAATGAATGTTTAGTATTTGTATCTTCTTAGAAGTTGTCTGATGTTTTTTATGTGACATGAATACTTTGTGATTGAAGCTCTTGAAAATGTGAAATTGATTTACTACTCTATATCACTGTGATGTTTCCTTGTCTCAGTAGTCAAATGATGTCTGTTATTGTATTATTCTTTGTATATCACAATTTCTTGTGTGGGATATGATTGATAATGTAGCAATGGGCAAGACTAGAGAAGGGAAGTCCAAGCATTTCAGATGGTCAAGACTTATGGAGTGTATGTTTTTAGAGATACTAGCTGATGAGGCTTCCAAAGGGAACAAACCTTCAGCCACCTTTAAACCATCTTCCTTTGTTCGAGTTGCTCAAGCTATAAATGAGAAATTTGGGATTGAATGTGAGCGTGATCATGTGGACAATCATCTTAGAACTATTAAAAACAATTGGGCTACCATCCAAAAATTGCGGGTTAAGAGTGGATTTTAATTGCAGCGGGTCCATACAACTTGAGGGTTTACATTTTTTTTTTTCGATTGGTCCCTTGCGCAATTTATATGCGGAAGCACATCCAACAACTCCCTTCCCTATATTCAGAAAACAATGCACACCTACTAAACATCTTATATAAGTTAAAACCGAACAGGTTTATTTACATAGAGCAGATGGACATCTTTAGTCGGTACATCAAAATGCCGTAGTTTTCTATACTCGGCTACACTTCAAAAGATGACCGACATCTCCTCCCACAATCGTATGCTTAAGGTCCATCAACCAGTGTCGGTGTCTAAAGGTTCCCTCCTTTGCTATCCTTCTCCTCGCGGTTATATCCAATCGCTCAAACCATCTACTAATCTGAAATGTTGGTCCCCAAAAGGGGTGAGTACAACCACTCAGCAGGTAAAGAAATCCAATAACAACTCAATGCATCATGCAAATCATATATGCATTACAGGCGTTACTTACCTTGAAGCCATGCGCATACTATCATGCATCATCATCACAATCATAACACATACATGTGTATCATCATCACATCACACATGTCATCACGCCATATCATGTATCATCATCATCATCATCATCATCATTATCATGTATATCATCATGTCATGTCATATATCATCATCATCATCATCATCATCATCATCATCATCATGCATATCATCATGCCATGTCATATATCATCATCATGCATATCATCATGCATATCATTATGCCATATCATATATCATCATCATCATCATCTTCATCATCATGCATATCATCATGCATATCATGCCATGGGTGATCATCATTATTCCATATCACATATCATCATCATCATCATGCATATCATCATGCATATCATGCCATGGGTTCAATTTCCACTTTTAGGTTTCAATTTTGATCACCACATCACCCATTCCTCAAATCATTAATTTCATCATCCCCTCGGGCAAAGACCTCCGAGGCTTCCAGCATTCAGCCTCCCAGGCCACTGGGCATCTGCCCCCCCCACATTCCGGGCATCTCGCATCTCAACTAGCATCACGAGGCATTCCCTTCGAGTAGAAACCTCCGACAGGGCTTCCGACATTTACACTCCCTGGCTGGGCATCCCGCATCCCAATCCTGGCATCGCGAGGTATTCCTTTCGGGCAAAGACCTCCGACAAGGCTTCTGGAATTATGTACCGACATATCACCAGGCCTCCCCTGGAATTACGTACCGTATACCACCGGGCATCCCGACACTCCTGGGGAATCTCCAGAATTACGCCACTAGGCCACCGGGCATCATCATCCACCACAACCACCTCCTCACTTATCATTATCCATGTTTACCAATTTCGGTCTTAATTTAGCATGGCATATGACGTGACATCAAACAAGTCATACTTGGCATGGAATTCACACATGCATCTCAATTCAATGTCATGCATACATCAAGACCTCATCATACAATGCAACATGGTATAATTATTTATAAAATTAATGGAATTTATGGCCAATAAAATAATCTATTTTATTTTATTTTTCTTTTCTTTTTACTTGTTTATTTATTTATTTAAATTCCAACTTTTGTCATTTCCATAAATTTAATATCAACAAATTCCCAAAATTATAAAAATTACAACAAATATTAAACAAGCCAATAGGATGATAATTTCATACAAAATACATGGCCAAATAGCATTTCACACAATTTCCCAATTTTCACAATACATCATATAATTTTCGGATGAAACCAGAATGCACGGTTTCCGAAGAAATTGGATTAAAATATCCATACGGCCTCCAAAAATTACGAAATTTTACCGAGTTATAGCCAAGACATTTTCGTACAACTTTCATGAAGAACTCCAAGCCAGATTATTTTTAGATTATTTTATATAGTCTCACGAAGCTTCTGGATCTATTACCGCATCGTCCAGTGTACACATCTCCGAAATATTGAGATTTCACCTACCTATTGTCTTTCGTTTTCTCTGAAATTTGGATATGTTCTACATCAAGATGTCCTTCACAAGTTTCATGAAGAGATCTAGGTCAAATAACCAGAATATAGTCATCATTTAGGTCCTTGAATTCTCGGGTGTCTCGGAATACATTACCAGAATCATCGTCTTCGAGATCTAGTTGATTTACTAGGCTATACTTGTTCATTTCACTTAAAATTTGAGTATGTTGTAGTTTAAGATGTTCCCTACAACTTTCATGAAGAAATCGAAGTGAGATTCTCATCACAAACCAACATGCAATCACGAATCCAGCAAGAGGTTAGTAAAAACTCTCCAGATCTGAGGTCTCCGTAGAATAAGACTTTAACCCCTCAAATATCCATCATTTTCCACGAAATTTCAGTATGTTGTAGTACAGGATGTTAGCTACAACTTTCATGAAGACATCGAAGCCAAAATAGGACTCTAAACACACATGCAAGTTCAAACAAGTTTCTGACTCATACGGTCCGAACACGAACAGCCATACCATTCAACATACATCATCCATGCTTCGGTTTTTCTCACTTAAACACTCAAAAATTCGACACGCAAACAACATACAAGCATGCAAGAGAAGCTAGAGGACTCCCACTTGCCTCTAGACCACATGAACGGCGGCACACCGGCGACGGACGAATGGCGTGCGGGCAGCGATGGGCGAGCTCCTCCTCTCTCGGCCTCACTCTCTCTCTCGCAACCTCCTCTCTCCCTTTGGCCGAATCCTCCACCAGCCACTCTCTCCCTCTCCCTCTCTCTCTCTCTCTCTCTCTTTTTGGATGCTTATATATTTGCATGCACCCCTCTTTGCATGGGGGGACACTTGTCCCTAAGAAGGAGACAAGTGTCTCCTTGGTTGAAGACACTTGGAAGCCATGCGGCTACCCCTCCATGCGACAATGGGCCGGGCTTATGGCCCACTTTAGGCCCATCTCACTTGGGCCTAAGGCCTAACCTAATTAAACCCACAATTTCACTTTCAATTATTCATCTTTAATTCTTTCTTTTGAGAATTTAATTACTAAATTCCACATGGCCAAAATCTTGAAATCATAATTCCATAAATTCCAATTTATAAAACACATGGCCAATGATAGGATTTTCTTTCCTATCATATAATTATCCATTAAAAGCTTGGCCATATATCTTATTGCAAATTATGGATTAAATGGCCATAAAATAACCTAACGGTACTTCCATCACCTATTCATAAACTTTAATGTAACTAGAGGTCATTATGAATTTTTGGATGCCACAATTCTCCCCTCCTTAGGGAATTTCGTCCTCGAAATTAGACATTTCCTATGTCTCTTGAAATAAATGAGAGTACCTTTCTCTCATCTCATTTACACTCTCCCATGTGGCTTCCTCCACATCATGATATTGCCATAATATTTTAACCAAAGGAATTCTCTTGGTCCTGGGAATTTGTTCCTTTCGATCCAGCACTTGCACAGGCTCTTCAATGTACCTCACTTTCTCATCTATTTTGATGGCTTCATGATCGAGTATGTGTCCTAGATCGGGCTGATACTTCCTCTAAAGTTAAGAATGCAAGCTCTTAACATATCTTAATTTATCTCAACACCAAAAATAGTTTTAAAACAACAACCACATCTGAAATTCCTTTTGAACGCTTGAAAATCTTCCTTCATGAAATCAAACAATACAAACCGAGGTTTTCAAAAGCATTCAACGACAACAGCAAGCTTTGAAATCATATGTCATTTCCATGTCAAAACGTTTTCAAATCACCAATGTGGAAAATCCTTTGAGTTCTTGAAAATTCCACCTCATGATATCAAATGATGCAAAATAAGGATTTCAAAGACACATCGGTATAACAATGATAGTATTTGAGAATAGGTAAATCTCATATTGTTGAAACCAATTCATAAAATCAAAAGCATGATACCAATTCCATAAAATCCATGATCACATTTAAATTTCAAATTTTTTTCGAAATCCACGTGTAAAGCCTTGAGTCGTACTTGCATCACGGCGCGAAATAAAATACTTTATCAAAACCCTTAGTAAATTTAATTCGATACGTTGGCAAAATTTCAATCTCAATCCCAACTCCGATGGGTTGGAACATTTTCTATAAAAAGTTTAGAAATCCTTGAAATAGAAAACATTTCTTAAAACATTTGGGCACGGTGTCACAGTACTCATAAATTTTGATGAAATTCAAGAGATTTTCTAAAACAGTTCACAATCAAAATCTTTTAATAATTCCATCCACCTCCTCTGTCTCATATTCGATTCCTTTTGTGAAAACATCTATTTTAAGCTCTATCCTAAGTGCAACTATCAATGAGATTCAAATTTAAAGAATTCCACCTTCTCGACTCAATCGAATGCACCATTTAGCCAAATTATTCCTATACCTTTGTCACCACCAATTCAAGCCTAGAACCATCAAAATCAGCACCACCAATAACTCATTTGGTTCAGTCCAACAAAGACATTCACTATGCATTCACCGCAACATAGATTCAAGCCTAAAATATAGCATCGTTCCTTCGATTCAAATATCTATAGTCCACCAAGACTTATTTAATTCAAAGATCGACAATCCACCAAAATAAAACTTGTCTAGTTTCCACCGAATATATCTCATATCTCATCCTAAATGATCATCACTTAGACTAATCATTCATCAAATCCACAATTTGAACTTCCACCATTTCACCTTGGAAAGTCTATAACCACAAATGATCATTTTCACTAATTCCACCAAACCTTTTCAAACTGAGATCATCACCTAAAATTAAAAGTTGACTACTATCGATTAAACCTATTATTCTGACATATAAACCACAAATAATTTCATGTCTCATATGACCACTCAAACTCATGACTTCCAAGATCAATCTATACATACTAAATACCTCCATGTAACGCATCAAGACTTCCAATGAAATCCTCGAATAGGAAGTCACTACTTAGCTCAAATGATCATAACTTAATCCTCAAAGTCATAACTCGCTCTTCATAATTCACTTCTTAAGCCTTGCTTGCAACACTACGCTTAGATGCTACGCATGATCTTCAGGCCCTTTAGGATATATCAGGATATCATTAGATGAAGACAATCACAATTTAACCCAAATAAGGCTTAAGTATCCTGTTCACTAAATCCATGAATGCAACTAAGGCATTCGTCAATCCAAATAGCATAACCAGGAACTCATAGTGTCCGTAGCGAGTCCTAAATACGGTCTTAGGAATGTCTTCCTTCTCAATCCATAGTCGATATCCTAATCTCAAGTCAAGTTTAGAAAAGACCGAACTTCCTTGCAATTAGTCAAATAGGTCATCAATTTTAGGTAAAGGATACTTATTCTTGACATTTACATGATTCAATTGCCTATTATCAATGCACAAATGCATCAACTTGTCCTTCTTTTTCACAAACAAGAGTTCTACAAGCTTAACCGTGCTTCCGCTGCGCCATTCTAATAAAATTATCCCAGAAACACTACATTCCCAGTTCAGTTCAGAGTTCGATTCATTCCTGTCCCCTTTTGCCATTCTAGAAGCCTGCCAGGAGCCGCTCCTTGTTAAGGTCCTCTTACCTCAGTGTCCACTCCTCGCTCTCATCAAACCGGGACGTTACAGGTACACCAGCTTTCGCTTGGTTCGAACCCAAACTACACATCTACTAAAGGGTCTCGTTTCAATAGGGATTAACTTATAGAGTTATTATCCGTTTTGGCCTATCCCATACTAGGCCTCATGGTTTCATCCTTAGCACACGGGCAAGTACTATCTCAGGAGATCATTCATCCTAGTCCATTGCTTATGGAGCTAGTCCATTCCTACGATGACATCAAAGTCATACATAACCATCACTATCAAGTCCATTTCCAGATCTCATTCCCCTAGGGTTATCTCACTCATCTCACATGCCAATGTAGATAACAGCATATCTTTAAGCGATGTAGATATACAAAGAGGCATATCTAGAGATTTGTTCCTACTCCTCACAATTATCTATATTTTTCAGACATAAATGAACGAATGTCACTCATATCAAATAACGCATATACCTTTTTATCCCTCTATCGAAATCATACCTGAGATAACACTTTTGGAAGCTCCTGCTTCCTCTTAAGTGACCGCATACACCCTTCCTTGTGGTGGTGGCCTCTGTGGATTCCTTGGTGGATTTGGTTCAATAGTGCTTTGTTGTACCTGTTGCACCGAGCTAACATTCGACTGCAACCTCTTTTGTGGACAATCTTTCTTAAAGTGTCCTATTTGCCCACATCCATTACATCTTAGTTGGCTATTACAAGGTCTTGGCCCATGCCTCCCATCACACTTTCAACAAATATCAGGCTGATAGGGCGCCTTCCTAAAAGTCAGGCCACTCCAAACTCTTCTAAAATTTCCAAAGTTACTCTTTTTCTTAGATTCCCAGGTCGGACCTTGACTAGGATAGGGTCTCTTACCTCTTTGAACATCATTAAAGGTCATCTGCCTCTTAAATTTTGATTGCTCTCTCACTAACTCTTGCTCCACCAACTGTGCCCTCTCATAAATCTCATTATAATCCCTTATATTCAAAGGCACTAGTTGTTCCTAATATCAGTCCTTAATCCTTTCAAAAATATTTTAGCCTTTTCCTCTCGATCCTCAACCAACGTAGGAGCATACCTAGACAATTCAGAAACTTTTGCCTCATACTGGTCTACCGTCAGCTCTCTTTGTTCTAACTGAACAAATTCAGTGATCTTCCTATCCTTGGCATAATCAGAGAAATGCTTCCTATTGAAAGCCCTCACAAACTCTTCCCAGTTCACATCAGTACCTGGTGAAAAGATCGTATCCCTCGAAGCTCTCCACCAAAACTTTACATTTCCCTCTAGCTGGTACTCTGCTAAAACTATTTTCTCTACATCACTGCAGTCCAACAATCGGAAAATCCATTCCATTCTATCAATCCAATGCTCCGCCTCCTCAGGATTTCCCATTCCATTAAACTTAAGTGGTTTCAATTTTAGAAATTGTTCCACCAGTCCCTGAGGGCGATGTTCCTCTCCGGGTTGTTGCTGCACTTACCTTTCCATCAGATTTCCAATATTGGCCAGTGCTTGCAGGATATCTTCCATTCGGGGTTCAGCCCTTGTAGCAGAGGCTTCAGCCCTCGATGGATGAGCACTTCCAGCTCGTACCATGATTTCCCTGCAGTTTTCAAGCATTGCCTTAGGAATAATCAGAGACTCACTATCTCCATTTAAAGCAATTACAACTACAACTACTATATAAGTAACATATACATGTTACTGGTACCTAAAGACAACTCAAAACTAATTACTAGGGATCTACGAGTGAATTCTCGTCACCCGTTATTCAATTATTCCGTTTTATTTCCTATGGTGTGCATCATTCTATCCTCATTTCCATCTGAGGCTCCTTATCACTCCAAATAGACCATAGCTTTGATACCAATAAATAATGTGGCACCCCTCGACGGCCCCCGATTCGATTAGGGTCGCCACAATTCGCTTACCATTCACTTTTCCTAATAACATGTCACTCTGATACCATTTTAATTGCAGCGAGTCCATACAACTTGGGGGTTTACATTTTTTTTTTCGATTGGTCCCTTGCGCAATTTATATGCGGAAGCACATCCAACAACTCCCTTCCCTATATTCAGAAAACAATGCACACCTACTAAACATCTTATATAAGTTAAAACCGAACATGTTTATTTACATAGAGCAGATGGACATCTTTAGTCGGTACATCAAAATGCCGTAGTTTTCTATACTCGGCTACACTTCAAAAGATGACCGACATCTCCTCCCACAATCGTATGCTTAAGGTCCATCAACCAGTGTCGGCGTCTAAAGGTTCCCTCCTTTGCTATCCTTCTCCTCGCGGTCATATCCAACCGCTCAAACCATCTACTAATCTGAAATGTTGGTCCCTAAAAGGGGTGAGTACAACCACTCAGCAGGTAAAGAAATCCAATAACAACTCAATGCATCATGCAAATCATACATGCATTGCAGGCGTTACTTACCTTGAAGCCATGCGCATACTATCATGCATCATCATCACAATCATAACACATACATGTGTATCATCATCACTTCACACATGTCATCACGCCATATCATGTATCATCATCATCATCATCATCATCATCATCATGCATATCATCATGTCATGTCATATATCATCATCTAATGACGGGCAACTTCTAATTAAATGGACCTGGCAACAATCACTAAATGGCATGCATTTCATGAATCTAATTCTAAATGACATGCACATAATATATATATATATATATATATATATATATATAGATTGTGTTTTCTTAATAAATGTGCAATCTATCCTAGAGAATGGAATTAATTTATCCTAAGACATCTTTTGTATTTTTTTTATGATATTCGAAATTAGAAAAATGTGAAAATTATCTAGTTAAATTAAGATCCTATCCCACTTATATTATGGATTAGGTCAGGCTAAACCCTAATTTAAACTAAGATATTATCTTAACTTATCAATCTCTAACCTAAGATGCAGTATATCTAAATCAATCTAAACTTAAAATGAAATATGCAATTTTATTCTAATGTGCAATGACGTACGAATGATGCCCTAATTCTAGATGACATATGCATGATATTTTTTTTAATTAATTAATTTCAAAATTAAAAAAAATGTCAAATAATTAAACATGCAATTTAAGCTAATGAAACAAAAATCTAACATCCTAAATTTATGTTTTTTTGGTTTTTTTTTTTTAATTTTGAAAATTCATGACAAATAAAATGTCTAGTCTAAATATGCAAATAACCCTAAAGCATGCAATATTCTAACTCAAACATGTTTCAAGATAAATAAAGCAATCAAGACAAGACAAATCATTCAAAATCATCAAAGATATCATACATCGTTCAGATTAGGGATAATATCTCGCCAATAAAATCGATAAATTGATCTTAAGTCTTAAAGATCAAAATACCAATTTTATTCCCGCGGAATCAATAATTTCATCTAAAGTCTTATAGATAAAATCAAAGATCATATGCGGTTGCGAATTAGGAAATAAATCTTAATTGGGAACACGCCAATAATTCAAATATGCACGTAAGATATTGAAAAGCATGTATTAGGTAATAAAATATCCAAATCAAATTTAGAGAAGATAATTACCTAATTTCGCAAATAACATTGCCAAATTTGAACTCATTAGAATCCGCTCAACAGATGACCGGCGGTGTGTGGAGGTGTTCATCGGTAAGCTTCGATCAGTTCAGAACTCGCTAAGGGTAGGGACTCTGGACTCTCTTTTATTATTTCTTCTTCGAGGGTGTTCTGCATGTGGCCAACGTAAATGGATCCTGGGGAATAAAGTCAAGACATAGTAGAATATAAATATCATATAAAGAATCGGTCTCCACTCAATCCATCTTTTTGCTCTTAGTTCTCAGGTCCCTCGAATGACGCGAGGTCGTGATTTGGCCAAAGATTCCCTCAATGAACCTACAAAACAGAATTGTGGCTGGATTGGTGTCGAAGGAAAGCAGTAGCTTCGTCGAAAATCTGCGGGGCTGCTGGCGTGGTTCGGATCCGAGTGGGTATGTTCGACTCGTCAAAGGTTCCGCTGGAGATCAGCAGAAGAGGGGAGGCAGCGACATGTTGGAGGCGTCGGGCTAGTCAGCGATCGGGTCAGCAGCTCATTGGGGATTGGCCGTAATAAGCCTCGCTATCAATCTTCTCTTTTTAAAAACCTGGCCAAAACAGGACAAATTTCACCGCGTATTGCGAACGTCCTTTTGGGCCCACTGACGAATCCTGGAGGGAAAGGAACTATAATGGGATGTGACCAAAAAGAATTGATGAAGAGTCTGCCTGGATGCTTTGCTGGTGTCACTTGAGTTGCTCATAGAATCGTTAAAGCGGCTGTGGCGGGGTTGGCGTAGTGGGGTTGGAGATGACGCCGGTGTTGGACCGGAATGCGCTGGGATGGCTGAGTTCTTCATCGGGCGGAGAAATCACTGCAAGTGGCACTACAACGATCTGAAGGAGTCAGGCATACTGTGCTCGCCAGAACAGAAACAAGCTAGCCGGCTGGAACGCAGAGACACGTCTGGAAGCTGTGGGCGTTGGAAAGGTAATGCGGAATATCACCACAAGCATGACCAGTCTTCGGGGACAGATGTGAAGCGTTGAAGTGCTGACGGGACTCTGCTGAACCTTGCTCACTGGTCGTTGGCGTTACTAGGCATTCGTTGATCAGGTTCTCGTGAATCAGCGTCGAGAAAACACATGATGGATAGTGACGTTGCTGGTACGAGGACTTGGGCGCGGCTGTTGAAGATGACCATCCTTGACGGCTAAAAAACGAAATCTCTTCTCTCTCTCTCGGTCCTCTCTAGGGCTGCAGCTCCTTTTTCTCTCAATTGCGGCCGCGAATGTTAGTTGTGTGGCCCCCCTTCTCTCATAATAGGTCTTGCTTTATATATGTAGGGTAGCCGAGGATCTTCCAAGGAAAGAGAGCCGGTCCTTGCTCCTTTCGTAGATGCTGAATATATTATGATCTTTATCTCTTTCCTTTTTTTAAATTCACGTGTGCAGGAATCAAATTTTTTCTCACCCATTGCCCGTAAATCACATTCTCAATTTAGTTAGACTAGTGGCTGGCTTGATTCCATCAAAATATTGATAGTATCTTCCTCATCATGTCCGCCAATCGCCAAAAACTCAAACAAGTATAATATGATTGCCCCCTGAGAAATTCATCTTTCTTAATTCAACCCTCCAAACTATATGATATTTTTTACCACTAACAATGTTCACGGCCTTGGCCAAATTCTCTCTCATTGTGGGCTTAGTCCAATTCTTTGAGCTAAATTTTAGAGCCATTAATTCAAACCCATCCATCGGTCCAATACAAATGATGATAAATGCTTCTAAAACTATATGCTATGCAACTAAGTTCTAATATTTTTGTAGCGGTTAAAATTAATCCTTGATTTTTTTATGTGATAGATGACTAAATGGGTTGCCAAAATTTATGTGTCAATAGAAATGAATAATGAGCCTACTAGTCAGTGAAAATTTGTTTGGGTGCAATTCAAACTCTAGTTGATTCAATTAACTCCCTCAACTTTTGTATGTGTGCGATACAAGTCCCAAACTTTCAATTGGTTCTGTCAAATCCCTCTACAATTTTAATAAAATGACATGGGACATCAATTTAGTAAAAGTTAATGGAGAAAGGCAAGGATAACAGTGACTCCGAAACTAGTCAAACCATTTAAGGAATTGTGAATATGGAGGGTAAGGGTCTGTTTGTTAATGTTCTTTGTTTCTGTTTATGAACAAAATTTCTATTTTTTTGTTCCAGGGAACAAAAAAAAAAAAAAAAAAATAGAAACGCGTTTGTGTGCGTTTTTGTTCCAAATCTATATTTTTGTTTCCAGGAACACATTTGGATAGAAACAAGAAACAAGAAAAACATGTTTCTTGTTTCTGGAACAATTTTTAAAAACAAATTTTCTCTCTCCTCTCTTTTTCTTCTCTTTTTTTTTCTTCTTTTCTTTTTCTTTTTTCTTTGGCCGGTTGCTGGCCTTGGCCATGGCCGGCGACCGGCCGTCGAGGGCCGGCAACCTCGCGGGAGCGTCACCGACCCCCGACGAGGCCGAGCATCGCAGGCCCTTGGCAAGACTCGGCCTTGCCTTGGCTAGGCGAGCTTGGGCTCGCCCAGATTTGATGAGCTCGAGCTCGCCCAGCCAACGCCGAGGCTCGTCGGCCCGGCCGTGGCCCGGCGAGGCCGAGCCTCATCGACGTAGGGCAAGGCTAGGCGAGCTCGGGCTCGCCGGGGTCGGCGAGCCTCGTCGTGGCCGGGCGAGGCCATTGGCACTCGTCGGCCGGCAATCGACCAAAAAAAGAAAAAAATAAAAAATAAAAAAGGAAGAAAAATGAAAAATAAATAAAAATATTTAAAAATTAAAAAAAAAAGAACACAAATTTACCAAACACGTTTCTGTTCATTTTTTTATTCCTGGAATAAGTTTACCGAACGCGTTTTCTTATTAAAAAATTGTTCCCCGGAACAGAAACACTTTTTTCTATTTCTGTTCCCTTGAACAATTTTTAAATAGAAATGTTACCAAACGCACCCTAAGAAACCTTACGAAAAGGTCTAAATAAATTGAGAACAAGATGATGCGATAGTTTAATGTTTGAAGTTTATGGAAATTTTGAGTATGTATACTTGATAGAACCCTCAAAATCTGATTAAACCAACTTATGGACTAGATCGCTTGTTGGAGAAATTTTCCTGGAGTATTTTGAAGTTGACAAAACGTTTCTATCAGTTTAGTCTGGAGATTTGCAGACTCTACTATTTAAAGTCTGAAGACCTCCAGACTGTCAGATTCAAGACTCAAAAATTTCTAATCCGTCGAAGAAGGGCTATCCAGAACTGGGTGTTTCATTAAGGATTTGACCTTATCGACTAGAGAAGATCTCTTGGCTGGATATGACATAACGGATTCCTTTATTTGAATCAAGATTGATTAAGGATCCGATGATTGGCGATATATACTTGGAAGGTTCTACTTATGGAAACCGAGATCCTGATTGTATGGGCAAGTATGATTGATGGGCTATCAACATGTTCCTTAAATAACTCGAATGATCTTTCTAATTGATTCCGTCTAATGGGTAGATTGGAGGAATTCCTTTGGTAAGTGCTAACGGGTATGGTGGCATAAAGGAGTATATAAAGAAGACGTTCCAGTTGTTCGAGAGAGTACACGATAGAAGAATTTCAAAGTCTGAAGTTCTTTGTTCTTAGTCAATTCATTTACTGAGCGAAATCTTGTATGCAAAAGAGAATTTATATTCTGAGAAACCTTGAGAAAGTGTGGTAGAGTATCTACACTGTGGAATCAAGGGAGAGACTTGCTGTAATAACTCTTTTGTTCATAGTGAAATCTAGCCGATGGGCTGTCAGTGCGGAAGAGTGGATGTAGGCTTGGAATAAGCCGAACCACTATAAACCTTGAGTTCAATTTTCTCTTCCCTACTCTCTACTTTACTTTGATCATAATTCGTATTGTTAACCAAAGAAGAACTTCCTTTCTATTGCTGCTTAGTATTGCTCTCTTTTCTCGAGAAATTATTTTTACACCTATTCACCCCCCTCTAGAGTCTTTTACTAGCTATCTCAATTGGTATCAAAGCCTGTGTACTCACTTTGTTTGAAGTGTTTTACTTCAGAGTTAAAGATCCATGGCTAGTATGTTAGCTCCAAGGTTGGTAGAAGGGCAAAGCAATACCAGACCGCCTTACTTTGATGGAAAGGATTACAACATATGGAAAAACAAGATGAAGGCGTTCTTAAGATCAAAGGATCCTCTAGAATGGGACGTTGTAGAAAAATGAATCATTCCTAAAATTGCATTTGTCTCATAGAGAGGAAAAGAATTGAGTCTAGTGAAATAACTCAGGAAGAGATAATCAAGAGACAAGCTCTTGATGCAAAAGCAATTTATTCTTTATACTGTGCTTTGTCACCTACTGAATATAACAGAAAATCTTCTTGTGTTACAGCGAAAGAAGTCTGGGATAGATTACACATTACCTATGAAAGAACCGATCGAGTGAAAGAGACCAGAATCAACATTCTCCTCGGTCAATACGAAGCCTTCAAAATGAAATCAGGAGAATCTATAACTAACATGTTTAGTCGTTTTACATAAATCGTGAATGGTCTTGAAAATCAAAGTCAACCAATTTCTAATCCTATGAAGGTAAACAAGCTACTGCGTGGACTCTCCAAGGATTTGAATCATATAAAGACCTCAATAAGAGAGACATAAAGAATCATGCCACTATATGTTGATGAGTTGGTTGGGACTCTTCAGTCTTATAAAGTGGAATGAATCAATGAAGGCGAAGATCCTAAAGTTAAGAAATCAATTGCATTAAAATCCAATGATGATTCTGATGTTACAGATTCTGAAGACGATATGGATGATGACAAGCTTGCTCTCATGATAAGAAGATTCAGAAAGCTGAATAGAAAAGGAAGAAGATTCAATCCAAAGAAATAGAGTTTTCAAAAGAAACAGACTAAGTCTGTTGAGGATGATGAATCAAACAAAGATGTAGTCTTCTTTGAATGTAAGAAAAAGGGACACATCAGACCCAACTGTCCTCGTTTGAGGAAAAAGAAAGGAAAAGTTGAAAAGTATCGAAAGGCTCTTAAAGCAGAAACCTGGAGTGATATAGAGTATGAAGAAAGTGATGATGATTATGCCAATATATGTTTGATGGCACAATCGGATTCAAATTCAAACTCGGAGACAGACTCAGATTCAGATAGTGAATTTGAGGTGAGTAACTTTAAAATCCCTATTAAAGTTTCTAAATACATTGATGAGTTATGTTTTAGTCTTAAGACTTCTCTTAAAAGGATTTTTGAACTCAAAAGAGAAAATTCTGCACTAAAACAATAAGAAAATGTTTTGAAAGAAAAGGTCAAAGTTTTAGACAAAAATGTTTCTACCTTGAAAGAAAATGAAGGCAATCTTTCAAAAGAAAATGCATTCTTGAAAAATGATATCTCAAATATTTCTAAAAGATTTTCTATAGGATCTGAGAAACTGGAAAAAATTCTTTCTGTTCAAAGACCTTATTTCAATAAATCTGGTTTGGGAATGACTGCGGAAACTATTCCTTTAATTAATTTTCCTAAAGTAAAGGAAAGAATTAAGCAAAGACCCACAAGAGATGCTTACAAAAATCATTTTAAAAATATCTTTGTAAAACTAGTAGGTCGCAATGCTCTCAGATGTTCAAAGTGTAACGGTGCAGATCATTTTGAAAAAGAATGTCCTATGGTTTGGAAACCTGTTAAGAAAGTATTGGCAAAAACCGCATATCATACTAACACCAATGGACCCAAGAAAAAAATGGGTACCAAAGAAAGTTTGAGTCTCTTTTTTAAATGCAGGTCACTATCAAGAAAAATGTAAAATGGTATCTGGATAGTGGATGCTCAAGACATATGACAAGAGATTCAAATTGCTTCATAAAGCTTGTTCAAGTAAATGGTGGAAAAGTCTCATTTGGAGGAAACAGAAAAGGAAAAATTGTGGGATTTGGAACTATAACGATTGGAAACCTCACAATAAGCAATGTTTCCTTAGTGGAAGGACTTAATTACAATTTGCTCAGTATCAGTCAGTTGTGTGATACCGATTTCAAAATCAACTTTCAAGAGGGAATATGTTCAGGAACCAGTAAAGATTCTATTCAGTCATTCATGGGTCGAAGACATGGAAATATCTACCTCTTGGATGTGAAACCAGATGAATCGCAATGCCTAATCTCAATTCAAGATGAAGCGAACTTATGGCACAGAAAGCTTGGGCACATCAATATGAAGTAGATAGCCAAAATTTCAGCAAAGAAGCTTGTTCGTGGCTTACCCAATCTATCATACCAAAAGTCTGATCTATGTACACCATGTATATTGGGAAGCAGGTAAGAAATTCCTTTAAACCAATAAATCAAGTTTCCACTAATCGTGTACTGCAACTTTTGCATATGGATCTCTTTGGACCAACCAGAACTCAAAGCATTGGAGGTAAGAAATATTGCCTAGTAATTGTGGATGACTACTCACGATTTACTTGGGTATATTTCCTGGCAAGTAAGTCTGAAATCTTCTCTTACTTTGAAAAGTTTGCTAAAAAGGTTCAAAATGAAAAAGGGTATGTTATTTCAAGTATAAAAACAGACCATGGAGGTGAATTTGAAAATCAAGATTTTACAAACTTTTGTGATGAATATGGTTTTCAGCATGTGTTTTCCTTCCATATGCTCCAGAGCAAAACAGAGTTGTGGAAAGAAAGAATAGGTCACTTCAAGAAATGGCTAGAACTCTTTTAATTTAAAGTAACATCTCTTCACGATTTTGGGTTGAAGCAGTCTCTACAGCTTGTTATATTATTAATAGAGTTTTTCTAAGGCCTATTCTGGAAAAAAACCCCCTTATGAGCTATTCAAAGGAAAGAAGCCTATTATTTCATACTTTCATGTGTTTGGATGTAAATGCTTTATATTGAAAAATACAAATGATTGAGTTGGCAAGTTCGAAAAAAAATCATACGAAGGCATCTTCCTTGGATATTCTACCTCAAGTAAAGCCTACGGAGTCTACAACAAGAAGACTCAATCTGTGGAGGAATCAATGAATGTCAAATTCCAAGATTCTATGCAAAATGAATATATTCAGACTCATCTTGAAGAATCTGAACCTGCTCCCAGACTCTATAAAGTCTAAATTTCGAGAAGCAACTCAGACTTTGAAAGATCAGCAACAAGTGATTATTGAAGATTCAAATGAAGGAAGTGATCATTAACCTGACAAATCAACCAGTAATTGGAAGCATAAGTCCAGTCATCCCAAAGATCTCATTATTGACAACATTAATAAAGAAATTTGCACAAGATCCAAAAGGCGCGAAGAGTCTAGTGTTGTGGCTCTTAGTTCTGAAATAGAACCCAAAAGCATGGAAGAAGCTTTATCTTATGAAAGTTGGATTGAAGCTATGCAAGAAGAACTCAGGCAATTCAGCATTAATGATGTCTGGGAGTTGACTCCTAAACCGAAAGGTAAATCTATTATTGGAGCTAAATGGGTTTTTAGGAACAAGACGGACGAGAAAGGAAAGGTCGTAAGAAACAAAGCAAGACTCGTGGCCAAGGGATATACGCAAGAAGAAGGGATAGACTATGATGAGACTTACACACCAGTAGCAAGGTTAAAAGCAATTTGATTATTACTTGCTTTTGCTTGTTATAAGAATTTCAGGTTATTCCAAATGGTCGTCAAAAGTGCTTTCCTGAATGGATTTATCCATGAGGAAGTCTATGTGGAACAACCACCTAGTTTGAAGACCCAAGGAAACCAGACTCAGTATTCAGACTGAAAAAGGCCTTATATGGTTCAAAGCAAGCACCTCGAGCTTAGTACGACAGGCTGAGTAAGTTTTTAATTCAAAACGGCTTTGTAAAAGGTAAAGTAGACACTACTCTGTTTATCAAAAGAGAAAACAAAAGTTTTCTGCTTGTTCAAATATATGTGGATGATATTATTTTTGGATCCTCTAATGAAAGCTTGTGCAAGAAATTTTCTAAGTCTATGCAGGATGAATTTGAAATGAGCATGATGGGTGAACTAACCTTCTTTCTTGGACTTCAAGTGAAACAGTTGAAGGAAGGGACTTTTATTCATCAAGAAAAATATGCTAATTATCTTGTCAAAAAGTTTGAATTGGAAAATTGCAAAAAAAAAACCGATATACCAATGTCAAGCTCTTTGAAAATAGACAAAGATGAAGGAGGAAAGAAAGTTGACCAGAAGCTATACAGGAGTATTATTGGTTCACTTCTTTATTTTACTGCTTCTAGACCTAAAATTTTGTTTAGTATTTGCATTTGTGCTAGATTTCAAGCAGACCCTAAAGAATCTCATCTAAGTACTGCAAAGTGTATTATCAAATACATTGCATCAACTTCGAGCATTGGTCTTTGGTATCCTAAAAATGGAGACTTTACTCTTCTTGGATACTCAGACGCAGATCTAGCCGGTTGCAGAGTTGATAGAAAGAGCACCTTAGGTACCTATCAACTACTTGGAAGCAGGACAGTATCTTGGTTTTCAAGGAAGCAAAATACAATAGCTCTTTTTACAGCAGAAGCAGAGTATGTAGCTCTTGGAAGTTGTTGTTCACAAATTCTGTGGATAAAACAACAGCTAAGAGACTTTGGAATTGGAGATTCATGCACGGAGATTAATTGTGACAACACCATCACAATCAATCTCACCAAGAATCCAATTCTTCACTCAAGAGAAAAACATATAGAGATTCGACATCACTTCATTAGAGATCATGTTCAAAATGGAAAAGTTTTGATTCGGTTTGTTGACTTAAAGAACCAACTGGCGGATATATTTACAAAGCCTTTGGAGAAAAATCAATTTGAAATCATCCATTCCAGACTCAGCATTTTGAAGTTTGAGGAAGTTAAAGTCTAGAGACTCCCAAACTCAGACAATCAATCAAGTTTTTCTTTCGTAAGTTATTTTACTTTATTATCTCTCGAATCTCATATTGAAAAGGTACGATCATCAACCGTGTTTGATTAATGCTATTCTTAATTGACGTGATTATTGCAACGTTTCCTTTTCGAAAAATTAGTTATTTTTGAAATAACAATTATCTAATTTTTCGAAAAAGGTAGTTATTTTTTAAAATGCATCTTTTTACTTTCTTTTATGACGTTCCGTATGCCTCTCTTCGACCGTTTTATAAACAGTGTTTCTTCTTCACTTTACTCTCGAAAAACCCTAAGAGAGCACCGATCTTCCATTTCTGTCTTCTTCTCTTGTTTAATCTTCGAAAAGTTATCATCTTTCTTGGGAAAGTCAAGCTTGGAATCTTTCAAAGACTATGAAAGATGTCGTCTCAAAGGAAGTCTTCGAGGATCGCAAACAGGGGACCACAGCAAATGCGTGAGGGGCCTACGCACTTTGATCTCACCGAGGAAGAAGAGTTTCCTAGTCAGCAGCAAAACCCACAACATTCTCAGCAGTGTCCATCTTCTCCATCTAGACAACAGGAGGTTGTTCGACAAGAAGAGGAAGAAATAATTGAAGATGCAGAACCTGTAAGAGTCTTTAAGCGCTCTTTTACCTACAAGTTTTATCGTGCTTTAAAAAGGGGTGGAACTCCTTTGAACTACATTGACGAATTTCTGAAAGACAAATGGTACAAAAATGAAACTTTCTTTTTACGCACAATGGAACGGTTGGGAATTGCCCCTGCTGGATCGGCAAAAGAAGCAATGGCAAATATTCCAATCGATCCTCATTTTGGAGGGCTAAATCAGATAGATGGGAATGATGATGACAAGTTGTACAGTCAGTTTCAACCGAGAATGGGTGTTGCGGCAAAAATTCGGGGAAAAAGAACAAACTTGTTTCGATCAAAGGAACAAAAGCATCTATACTCTAAGTTGTTGAAGCGTGGGGTGATAAATCCTAGAAGTGTGGATTTTGATATCCTTGATAATGTGAATGTTAATTTGAGGGAAAAATTCAATCTTCTTCAACTTGAACAATTCTGTTCTAACTCTACAGAAGCCTATGCTGAATTTACTGTTTATTTTTATTTGAATCTTAGTTTCTTGAATGCGAATAGATTCTCTTTTAGTGTTCGAGATTAGAACTATATGGTGGATGTAGATATATTGGCTGATGTGATTGGGGTTGAGAGAGGGAGATATCAACCTATCAATGTCTTTATTGCTCGTGCTACGTTGGAACTTGTTAAGGATAGAAGAACAGAGGAAAAGATTTCCTACTTGAGGATGAGTGCATTTAACATTCTGCTTCACAAGATTGCGATTAATTGCCTCAGACCAAAATCTACTTCAAAGACTGATGTTTCAAACTTAGAAGCAAAGCTGATGTATGCCATCAATGCTGGGAAAAAGTTTTCTCTTCCTCACACTATTATGTTCCACATGTATAGAGCAGTGGTGAAGGACAAGGGTCAACTTCCTTATCCAGCTCTTGTGACAAAGTTATTCAGACATTTGAATGTTCAGCTTCCATGAATTCTCTGTGTTCGATCTTGTGATCAAATGGTGGTGGGATTGAAAATGGTATCTAAAATGCATCTGAAGGAACTCAACAAGGCATTGGAGAAATTCAAGGAGAAAACCCCTGTCAAAACTCATCAAATCTCTTTGGCAGCAAAAAGAATAGGGAAGGAGCCCATGGTTGCTCCATCTAAAAAAAGAAGAGCTCTCATCGTTGAGGATGAAAATGATGAGGAAGATATCACCATTTCTGCTATGGCATTGAACAACCTGAGTCGTTCTATTCCAGAATCAATGGAACGACAAGAGAAAGACTCAGAACAAAGGACTGGAGAAAGAGAGGATTTGGAAGTAGAAGAGATAGAAGCAGAGGAGAGAGAAGTAGAAGAAAGAGATGCAGAGGAGGAAAGATTTGAAAAAGAAGAAGAGGAAAGAGGAAATCAAGAGGAAGGAGAACATGAGAAACTCTCTTCTCCACCTGAAGGCATGGAAACAGGGGGAGACCGTGAGAAAAGAGGAATGTCCTCATATCTTGCTACTAGTGAGGGAGTCAGTCGCTCTCCAGCAGATCCAGAGGACATCTATGCCTCTCAATTTCCTAAGGAGGGACATGATGTTTCATCGCCAAATCTACAGGACTACGCTGATTTGCCATCGTCTGCCTTTACTCCATCTGATCGTGCAGAAGCCAGTACGCAGATTGATAATTCAGCAGATTTTCGCAGAATTCTTGATGTTCTCTTGAAAATGCTTGATCAGATATATGCTCTGGGATGCGAAGTTCAAAATTTGCAGACTGCTGGTCAAGCTTCTTCAATTTCATTGAATGATCAGATCCAAGCCCTTGCTCTTCAGATTCAAGCAAATGCTAAGGGTGAAGAGGTGGCTCAATTGAAGGAAGAGTTGAAAAAGCTGGAAGGCATTGTCCAGTCAATGAGAGATTTCCAGCTTGTTCGTGTTCCCAAGCATTCCTAAATCCATTCTTTTTCCATCTCAACCTTTTTATGATGACAAAAAGAGGGAGAGATGCAAGATTTGAAACTTTGAACTTGAACTTTTGATTTATTTTGATGTTTGTTTTGTTTGACTTGACTTTTGTGTCTAGATGTGGACTGAATTTGGGATTTGGGTTTGACTGCTTATATTAAGTACTATTGATATCTTATGAATGGCTTTACTTACATGAAAGACTAACCTATTTTCTGTGGTTGCAAATTCTAGTGTCATCATTAAGCCATTTATCTTTATGAGACATCCATATTTGCTTGAGTAATGTTTTGCAAGTCAAAGTTATCCAAATCTGCAGGAAAGTTTTGTCACCATAAAAAAGGGAGAGATTGTTGGAGAAATTTTCCTTGAGTATTTTGAAGCTGACAAAACGCTTCCATCAGTCTAGTCTGGAGATTTGCAGACTCTACTATTTAAAGTCTGAAGACCTCCGAACTGCCAGACCCAAGACTCAAAGTCTATTCTCATTGACAGTTTCTAATCCGTCGAAGAAGGGCTATCTAGAACTAGGTGTTTCATTAAGGATTTGACCTTATTGACTAAAAAAGATCTCTTTGCTGGATATAACATAACATAACGGATTCCTTTATTCGAATCCAGATTGATTAAGGATCCGATGATTGGCGAAGTATACTTGGAAGGTTCTACTTATGGAAACCAAGATCCTGATGGTATGGGCGAGCAGTATTGATGGGCTATCGACATGTTCCTTAAATAGCTCGAATGATCTTTCTAATTGATTTCGTCCAACGGGTAGATTGGAGGAATTCCTTTGGTAAGTGCCAACGGGTATGATGGCATAAATAAGTATATAAGGAAGACGTTTCAATTGTTCGAGAGAGTGCACGATAGAAGAATTCCAAAGTTTGAAACTCTTTATTCTTAGTCAATTCATTTACTGAGCGAAATCTTGTACGCAAAAGAGAGTTTATATTATGAGAAACCTTGAGGAAGTGTGGTAGAGTATCTACACTGTGCAATCAAGGGAGAGACTTGCTGTAATAACTCTTTTGTTCATAGTGAAATTCAGTCGGTGAGCCGTCAGTGCGGAAGAGTGGACGTAGGCTTGGAATAAGCCGAACCACTATAAACCTTGCGTTCAATTTTCTCTTCTCTACTCTCTGCTTTACTTTGATCATAATTTGTTTTGTTAACCAAATGAGAACTTCATTTCTATTGTCTGCTTAGTATTGCTCTATTATCTCAAGAAATTATTTTTACACCTATTCACCCCCCCTTTAGGTGCTTTTACTAGCTATCTCACCGCTTACCAACTAAAAGGCTAATCTCACATCATGTTGAAACTAGGGGCTCGCGTCGAACTAAAATTCACGGCGACTTTACTTGAATAGGTCAACAAGACCAAAACGCAAGTCGATGACACGACAGCTTCATTAGAGCACTGACATCATAAATGCCCTTTGGGTGTTATATCTTATTAAATTATTCAATTCCAGTGGATGAAATCGAGAACATAATGACTACTATAATGAGACCCATCATTTACCGAGATTAAGTGGCATAAATCAAGACAAATCGACATTTCCATCGTGGTCGAGCTCAAGTTAACTGGATTTATGCAAAGCTCAATATCCAGTTCGACCTTGATTTAGCTTTCAATAAATTCAAGCCCGACTCTTCGATTCTACAATTAGCAAGTAAATCTGCTGTGAGCTGGAGTCTAGCTTGAGTCTAACTCAAGTAAGAATTGAGAGATACTACAAAAGGGAGTATAAAAAAAATAATGCTGTTTTTCTATGTGTTGTATTTATAGTTTGATCATATGCATGCACTCAAATGTAATTCAACAGCTCGATTAGCTTGACTCCAAATTAAGATACTCAAGCTAGGCATTTTCAAGCATGAACTCAGCCCATTTCTACGTGCGACTTTTTCGTTACGTATATCTCGAAACAATTATGACTTGATTATTGCTATCTAAAAGTGGGCATTTCGCATGAACAAGATTCGTTCATTGAGTTTGATAGGGAATGGGTGACCACTGGCTTCCCTTTTTATCCACCGTGAATAATACAAGAAGAAATCTATACACACTCCAACAGGATTGGTGTCTTTCTAAGGTTACTAGAAATGGCACGCGCATTGTCGGGAAAAAATTAAATTTTTTGTGAAATACTTTTTTTTAGTGAAAAGATTATAATCAGTGGTTAAAAAAAAAAGACTCGTGTGGTCACATATCGTGCCATTTTCTTATATTGTAAGTCAATACCCCACGCTAAACTTTTAATTATATATAATACAAAATAAGAATGTAACTTCTCGAGAGGCTTTGCGTCCTTCCATGTTACAACCAATCAGGAATTTTTTTGAAACTGAAAGATCGACCTAAACTCCACCAAAGCATGACAACAATCACGAGACTTCAGAAATAAAAAGGCCAATTCCAAATCAGACGAACTCTCATGATAATCATCTGTTAAAAACAGCAACTGAATGGAAATAATCAGCATGCTGTGACTTATTTTGGAAAGGGTTCGAGTCTATTTCCTTGCTTTCTATTATTATCAATTGGAATAGTTCTTTAGAAAGCCCGAAGAAAAAGTGAAGCCAAGGATTTTTTTTACCCCTTTACCATCAGGAAATCAAAGTTTGAACAAGCCAATGGGTCAAGAAATTTTGAGAATTCTTCTAGAAATCTGAATTTTTATATCACTCAAATAATTAAAAGAGAATCCGGTTCCACCAATCAAATTACTTGAAATAGAAATCCAGATAGGATTCATTATCAATGGACTTGTGGCAACTCAAAGACCAGAGCAAGATGATAAGACTCACGAATTGATATGAATAACTAGTGGTTCAAGAATATGAACCCTCAAATGGGCCATTTTCAACAAATTTGCTTGACATGTCAATTTCAATGAAGACTTGGAAAAGTAAGTCAAACATGCCTGTCCTAAGAGCAAAGTACACACCAAACTGATTGAAAAAAGGAAAAGATATAATGTTTCAATGAAAAACTGCTTTAAAGTACTAATTTTGAAATCTACCATTGATTTTGGTCCTCTCGCTTAGAACTAATATTTATGGGATGATCGTTTCATCTCTCTTTTTCATATTTTACTGTCTTGATTTTTTTCGTGAATTAATTTTCAAGGAACTTGTCTTAATAGTATGATACAATAACGTGTAGTCTGACAAGGGATTATATATCTTTTTCACATATCAATAGGATATCAGCAAATCGATAAATTGTTTAGGCACAAACAAACATAAGGGTGGTGAGTTTGTAATCTAAGGAAATTTCAAAAAATTTCGAGTGAAGAGCATTCACTAGTGCTGTAGAGAGAAACGTGCATATACAAGACAGTTATCTTCCATCGATGAAAGGTGTTTAAGATATAGAAGAATTGCAAAGCATATTTATAGCACTTTGGCCTATCCATTTGGCTCACTCTACTCTTCCAGCTCTAACAGTCCAAAACAAATACTGGAACCCACTATATCATCCTTGAGATGTTACTACATCCGAAGATACTTCCTTCCTTCTACTTGTAACTTTGCTTTTACATATAATTTGTAAAACTTATTGACGAAGTTTCTCTACATATCTTGTCACCAAGTGTGCCTACTATTACTCTCGGATTTTTAAAGATTATACTGCATTATGTTCAAGATTATAACATGAGGATTATGTTTTTGGTAGTGTGGCATAGTAGCTCAACAACAATGAATCTGCGTGATGGTTATTGATTGATGACCGGTGTGGTTCTTGTCTTTTGAGAGACCAAAAGCAAGTTGGAAGTTTGGAAACGCAGGTCGAGAGCACCTAATATCTAGGAATGTAATCCCTTCCATCCCCTGGATGGTTGTAACTGATCATAGCAGGATTTACTCGTATTGATCCATCAATCGCACATGGCCATGACCATCCAACACGTACATCGACCATACGGGGATAGATCCAAACATATAATATCAAGTAATAATGAGAGTGTGCTCCCTGACGAGAAATTACTTGATGCATGAACAAATGTGATCTTCTCTATGTTATGACATTCATCATGGTGATTTAATCCAGCAATCACTAGATAAACTACTATATAAGAAAGATTATGTTAAGTAACTGGTTAGTGCATATAAATAACACACATGGGACCCAATTGAATTTCATAATTTTTAACTGAACCGAATTCAATTCGTACAAAAATAAGGTTGAACTGCCGCCTTTGTAAGGGAGAGAAGGTACTATAATCTTGAAATGAGAGAAACGGCATGCTAAAATGAGTGGCCCTAGACTTGCATCATCATCCTCCAATAATATCAACTATCACTCTCATAGACTCGCTTTGACTTAAGACCGGAGCAAATCAATAACTTGTGGTTTGAGTATACCAACACTCAATTTATCAACTTTTCACGGATTTACTTGACTAACTAGGTCAATATTAATGAAGGGTTGGAAAAGTAAGTCGACCATGGATATTAAAAATGATCAAGATCCCATAAAATGTCCTCTCAATCTGAAGAGCAAGATAACTACTGTGATTGAGATTCATCATTTTGTACTGTTTACTAATCATTCCTGTACTTCTGAATATGTGCTAATTTTTTTTTTTTTTAAAGTAAAGATTTATCGCGCAATATTGTCAACGAGAAGAAAAAATATTTCTTCACAACAAGGACGAATTTTCCCCTTCGTTCGATGGCACTTGAAGCCCCTAGATGGAGTAACTTTTTGCAAGCATCACCGATGACAGATTCACTAGAGAAAATCTGATTGCGCCCCCACATAAAAAGAGAAAGTGAAAATAAAATGGATCATGCTAATAAGTGTCCTTGATATACTTGTTAAACATGTTTAATGTAGAAAGATTGGATTTTCAAAATATTAATTGTGTATGTCACAAAAATAGTCAATGCAGTATTTTGTTATTTTGTTACTTAATAAGTGTCCCATAGTCACTATTTAAGTAAAATCCAAGTAAAATTTATTCTTGTGCAAGCAGAGCATCAACCTAGCATGAGAGTGGCTAAAATTTACGCAAAATTGAGCCATATAGCACACTTACGTATAAAACTCCATGTACTTTGTTTTTTATTATCACTTTAGCAAATCTTTAATCCTAACATATCTCTAACTCTACATCTCTATTCTTATGAAAATTTTGATGATAAGATCTATTACTGGTATACTTTCATATATTCTTACCCATAATTTTCTAATAGAACTATGCATATTTTCAGTAATAAATGCTCTAATAATTTTTTTAATGTATGTATAGATTCTATCCCGAAATACCTGCAATTTTTATCTTTAAAGAAACTTGTTCAAGACGAGGTTTTGAAAAAATTTAACAGTATAGGGATACCTATCTCATAATTGGCTCATATTTAACAAATAATACATTAAAAGATTAAAAGATCAAACTCATATAAGGCTCATATTTGACAATTAAAGAATATTAAAATCGTATTTGAGATTGCATGATCAATCTCAAATTGGTCTCATATTTGACAAATAAATATATTAGAAGATCAATGAAATAATCCATCATCACAGGACTATCTATCTCATCGTTTACTTACATTTTAGAGTAATCTATTTGAAAGATCAATCTCATATTGGCTTCATATATGACAAACGAATAATATTAAAATCATGTTTAGAGTAATATTACATGATCAATAACATATTGAACTAATTTTTGGCAAATAAAAAATATTATCTTTACATAGTGTATTTATATTTACGCGCTTCGGCCTCCAGCATTTTTTGTTTCTTGGTCAATCTAGATTAATGTATTTTAAGTCCCATTGGTCGCATGATTTTCTTGCCATCAACTCCAAGAACCTCGAAATTGAGCCAGCGGCTCATTCTAGATTTCAATTGCAGAATCCAAGATCAACCCCGTGCCTTGACTAGGTCGTCAACCGTCTGCGAAGAATCAAAGTGGATGAGTCCAAAGTCGATTAATGTTCCATTTGTACGTGAACGTGAAGGTTTACGGGTCCTAGTCCGTGGATGTGTTTAGTGTAGACTATTCAAACTCTTACGGAGATAATGCCGGTCTTCTGAGCAAAATGCGTTAAAAGGGACACTATTACTCACATGATAACCTCTATGCGAAATGCTAACATGAAAAGATGAGAGACAAGAGAATGAGATTCATTAGCTTCTTGGTCCCCGCCATCATAACATCCTTCCCACGAATAGTTTGTCAGCTAGTAATAATTCACAGCACAAGTCTTTTCTCAATAGCATCATCATTTTCTATACTCCAACGATTTAATGGTGACGCAAATTGACAATAAAAAGAGATGAGATAATTTCTGAATTACACAGAAAAAGACTTATAATGTCTTTTGCTAATAGATATTGACGTGAACTATAAACACTATCACGAATTGTCTAGCTTTGATAAAATTTTAAATTAAAGATTTTGCCAATATAATTTTTAGAAAGGATATTGTGACATCCAGATTTTTGGGTTTTAATTTGACTGGATAAAAAGGATCCTGTCTCATCGCTCGTCAATTTATTGACGGGTCCGAAATTTCAATAAAGAAATTATCGGAGGAAAAATTGAAGACCAAAAGAAAATAGAAAGGAAAAGGAAAAGAGAAAAGGAAAATTGCATAAAGGCATCATGCATTTTATTTTTTTCCTTTTTCTCTCTCTTCCCTTTTTCTTTCTCTCCCTTTTTCCTCTCCTTTTTCTCTTTTTCTTTCTTTTCTCTCTCTCTTCTCTCCCCTTTTCCCTCCCCCTCGTGCGAATTGCCCCCCACCGCTCACTTTCTCTCTCTCTTTTATTGACCGGTCAACCCTTATCCCTCTCTTCTCTCTCTCTTCTCTCTCCTCCCTCTTCTTCCTTCCCGCACACGATAGAACCAGCTTCTTTCTTCTCCTTCTTTTCTTCGCGTGCGAACCAGGAGCCCGGAGCAGAAGCAACGCAGCTCGTCGTCGCCATCGTCTCACCGCCATGCTGCGCCCGCCGCTTGCCGCCGTCCCGCCGTCCCGCTGTCCGTCGCTCGCTGCAGCGCTTCCCCTGAGCGGACCCAGCTCTGTTCGCTCCTGTTCTAGCCCCGTCCGGCCATCCCCGGCCACCTCTGGCCACCGCCCAACCCAGCCGGACCACCCCCGCGACCCCCTCACCCTCCGCCGGCTTTCCCCTCGCTGCCCTAGCCGCCAGAGCAGCCCCGATCAGCCCCGTCCAGCAAGCCCATGGAGTGGGTTTCAGCGACTTCGGGCCCGCTTTTGGACCGTTTCCAGGCCCCGGATCCGTGAGTCGCTTTGGGAATAATCGTTCCTCGCGTCGCCGCCGTCAGATTGATCCGATTTGCGCGTGATTTGGTGAGTAATCTCACTAATCCATTATTAGTTGGCTAATTATGCTTAAGGTTGGTTTATATTTAATTAATTATGTTTATGTTGTTAGATTAGAATAAATTAGCAATTATTAGTCAATTGTGATGCGATTTAAATAAATTGATTGTGCAATTAGCAAGTAGATGTGGTCTACTAATTATTAGAAGTGCCTCGGGATTTTTCCTGACCCCTAGTGGGCTCCAATTAGGCTTTTCGGGCCTAAGTGGATTTTTTTTAGTATTTAAATATTAATTTTCGGAATTAAATTAAATAATTATTTATTTTCCAAAAATTCAACCGAGATGGCCTGGAACCGGAAAATTATGTTGATGACCGTGGTGAAGTCCGTTTATTTAATCGGACTTTAATTTGAGCTAAATTGAATTTTTAATATTAATTATTTAATTTTTGAAATTTATAAATTAATTATTTATTTTTCGGAAATTGAGATTTCGATGGTGGACGACCGAAATCTCGTGCTGATCGTTGTGGCACAGTCCGTTTATTTATTTGAGCTCTACGTTGTATGGAATTAATTAAATTGTGATATTTTAGGGATATACCCTAAATTGATTGGAATTGATTGTGATTGAATTGTTGATTGGCAAATGGCCGAGTATGTTATTCCGCATTTATAATGCTTTGTTCAGTTGATTTAATTATTTGATTGAGAAATTGTTGGGCATTGGTTATCGGTATTGAAAGTAGATTGGTAATCTCTTGAAAGAGGATACGTGCGCTCGGTGAATTGGAATGTCACTTGGAGAATGCACGTGAGTTCAGTGGTTGAATATGTCACCTTGGCGAAAAGGTCGCCTGAGAGAATGCACGTGGCTCGGAGACTCGGTATGTACTCTGGAGAATGCACGTGGGCTCGGTGACGAGGCTGGCATCTAAAAGGGCACGTGGGCTCAGCGAATTGATGCATCGCTTTGGTGAAATGCACCTAAGAGAATGCACGTGGGCCCGGGCATCTAAAAGGGCACGTGGGCTCGGCGAATTGATGCCTTGTTTTGGTGAAATGCACCTAAGAGAATGCACGTGGGCCCGGGCATCTAAAAGGGCACGTGGGCTCGGTGACTTGATGCATCACTTTGGCGAAAAGGTCGCCTGAGAGAATGCACGTGGGCCCAAGGTTCGAGGCACGTGAACTCGGAGACTTGGAAGGTCGTCCTGGAGAATGCACGTGGCCTAGCTTTTAAATATTCCTCAGTGGGGATTGATTCATGTGACATGTAATCGACTGGTTCGATTTGTTTGAAGTGAATGGATGTTTATTGTGAATTGTATTGACTTGCAGGTGGGATTTGAGGCCAAGGTAAGTCCTCTGCTCTGTGTTTGTTTAGGCAGCCTTTAGTATAGTAGTTTACTAATCGGGCTTAGTGGGGTAGAATTCGCTGAGACGTAGTCTCATCCTAGTTTAGGGAAAAACATTTCAGGACCCCGATGAGGAGCTGACGAGGAGTCTAAGAAGGAGAACTCAGAAGTAAAACTTAAAGAGAAGGATTTTTGGAAGAAGAAGATAATCCCGAGAGGGGCCTTGAGTATGGCCTGGATGGGCTGAGAGTTTATCTTCTTTTGAGAATTTCTTTTGAAGTGAATAGTTATGAATTGGTTTGTGTTTTGTATAAAAGTTTAGTTATAAATTTCAATATGAAAAATATGGTCCTGCTTTTCTATCTCATTGTTTTATTGTCTGGGGATTTTAACTGCTTCCACATGTGCTTAATAAACGAAAGGGTCGGCGATACTTTGTCCTGGGATATCGCATTATAAAATCGACCAAGTGAGAAGGATGTGTGCGTGCCCGAGGATCGGGGCGTGACATCTAGTTTAAGTGGTATCAGAGCGAAGTTAAATATTGGAGTGATAAGGAGCGTTGACCATGGGATAGTTAGTAGGATGGCCTTTAAATTCATGCCGATGCATGTCTGTGTTAGGTGAGTGCTAAAATTGTTGGTTGTGTGTGGATCGCTCATCTTCTAATCCAGTGTGGATTTGGAAGGCAGGTTTCAGTGTAAAGACTGAACCATGAGCAAGCAGGAGTTGAGAACTCCTAGTAAGAGGACAATGTCCTCTGTGACTCGGGTTAATGCACTGACAAAGGTCGGTACCCGAGGTGGTTGTGGCAGAGTGTCGGCTCTGGCCAGCTCGAGTGTAAGAGTACCACTGCAGGTTGGTACTAGTGTAGCAGCGTCGAATGATCCTAAGTTCGATAGGATCGTTCTGATGCAAGTGTTCTTTGGGAACTGGATGAGCTAGTAAGCTCAGGATCAAGCCGTTGTCGTTGTCGCTATCACTACTGCCGTTAGTGCTGCAAGTGCCTTTGTTACTACACCTGTTAAAATCCAGAGTGGGGATATGATCTGGGATCAAGCCATCGCTTCCAAGTCAAGGTACAGATCCAGTTCAGGCAGAAATGGAAATCGGTCAGAGGAAAGACCGAGGTTGAGAGAAAAGTATTCTATTCCACCTAATAGGAAGGGCGGCATAGTCAAGTCAGTATTCAAACAAATGGAATATGTCGTTCCGTGGAAGATATGTTATATGGAAGATGGTATGGATCAGTCTCATGTATTTTGAGGACAGGAAATTGTGATAAGTGTCGCCAGTACAGATAGTGAACTATGGGGTATCTGCATAAGTAGATGGAATCTCGACAACTGTTACTACTGTCATCGTTGATAGGACAAGTCAGAAGAAGTGTGCCATAGAACACACTATGGAATTTTTGAGATAGATCTCTGATATAAGAATTAGAGCATGCTAGCACTTGACAGGAGGTAGAAGACTCACTAGGTGAGTGCCGAAAGTATGGAAGGAATGCATGGAATAATCCTGTGTTCGAGAATGACTAGAACATGCTTTGATGGCAGTGAGCATGGCCATCAAGTGAGGGACTATCGGTTGGGGTTTATGAAGAGCACCAACACTATTAGTACCGTTGGAACACTAGCAAGATGGCAAAAGGAACAGGAACGGAACCGACTATGCCTTATTCAATGAAAGAATATTTTGAGGTGATTTTATCAGAATAGTGCCAGATAATGTTGGGATTGCAAGTGTGGAATTTCAGTTAGTTGTTTGTTAAGGCTGTAGGAAAAGAACCATTGACTAGAGTTATACTTGATTGGCTGTTGGTGTATGACTTATTTGTCAAGTGTGGAAAGAATTGGTTCGTGAGCATTATATGGTTATGAATTGTTATGGTAAAGTAACCCAGCTTATTCCAGGAGCATGTAGAAGTACCGAGTTTTACTGAGAGTTGAGAAGGGTCCTTGACTTCTTTGATCTCGTCACTTGAGGTAACCTGATTGTCAGACAGAAGTTATCGAGATTAGTGGACAATGATCTTAGATAAGACAGATTGAAGAATTAAAAATTGAGAACTCCTCATTAGTCCAAGAATTCTTGGAAGTGTTGCCAGAAAAGTGGTCAGACCGTTGCCAGAGAAAGTGATAGAATTATGATCGAGTTAACATCTGGAACAGAACCATTCTTTAAAAGTTCTTACTGGTTGTTGTTGTTTGAATTGATAGAACCAACGGTGCAGATGTGAGGATTGATGAATGAGGAATTCATGCATATCAGTGCATCACTTTAGGGATCATCAGTTTTGTGAAAAGAGAAAGAAAGATGGTTCATTGCAATTATGCATCAACTATAGTCGACCCAATCAAGTGACAATCAAGGATAAATGTTCATTGTCAAAGATCGACGAATTGCGCGACTTGTTATAAAGAGTGTGGATGTCTTCAAGGATTGACTTGAGGACAGGTTATTGTCAGTTGAGAACCATGAAGGAGGTTATACTGAAGACGGCATTTCGCACTTGATTTTGTCCTTGTGAGAATAATGTAAAGCCATTTGATTTGACGAACGCTCCAGCCGTTGTCATAGATTTGACAAATCGAGTGTTCAAAGAATATCTAGATCAATGGTGATCGTGTGGTGTAGCGACATTATAGGGTGTTCATTAAGTGTTGAGAATCATGAGATGCCCCTAAGAATGGTCGTGTGGTTACAGGTAAAGGAATCTTCATGGACCCTGCCAAGATCGAATCAGTTGTTAATGGATCGAGACCGACATCAATGTTAGAGATAAGAAGTTGTGGGGATTGGACAGATTACTACGGAAGGTTTGTGAAAGAATTTTCAGCATCAGTATCATCATGGGCTTGATCTCTTGAGAAGGAAGAGAAATTCATTGGCATAGACAAGTACGAGGATAGTTTCCGAGAAGATCAGGCTACCGCACTTGTACTAAACTTTTCATTTGGCTCACGGAAAGCATGAAATCTTTAGTGATGTGTCTTGGGTATGTATTGATACAACATGAGAAGATTGTTGTATAACCGTCCGCCGTTGAGACCTAACAAGTTGAACATGAAACAATGTCGTGAATCAGAATTTTGGCAGAACTATAATGATGTTATCTGGTATTATCTTGGGAGAATGAAAGAAGTAATTTATGTGTTGAGCCGAGAGTCTTCGATTATACATAGGGTGACTAAAATATAAACTTTACTTAAAAAGGGTTCGAAATTTGGTTTTCAAATTTGAGGTAGGCTACCTTTTAAAGTTTATAGCCGCCCTCAAAATTGAATCAAATGTTCAAGTTAGAATCGGCGCCTAGTTGACAAGCAGAGATGTGCAGAAAATCTTATAAGAGAATACTAGTAAGAAAGATATTGACCTTAAGATTTCTGAGAATGGAAAGTTCGGGTTCCATGAGTGATTGAGTGCACTCGACAGTGTAACACTTAGGGAAAAGATCTTGTCAGAAGTTTACTATAGTATCACAGTTTTGACCAGATGGTGCAAGTAAGTCAGAATCGACGTCAGCTAAATTGGTAGACCGATATGAAGATAGATATCGCCAAGCAGGTTGCAAGTGTCAAAGATGTCAGTAAGTGGAAGTTCAGTAATGCAAATTCGGAAGATTTTAGCATCACTCAAGAGTCCCAAGCGAAAATGGAAATATATGGCTTACTAAGGATTCGAGGGATTACTGATACCATTTGAGAATAGTGGTTGATCGATAGATGGAGTTGGTCCACTTTGATACAGTACGAATATATCTTGTTTTGAGTGTGTGATCTAGATTTCGGCTCTGATTTCGATTAGATAAGTTGGGCATTTCATCGATGCGATTACAGTGTTTTTCTCTAAGTTGGCCACTCATGAGATAACTAGACTAGCTGGGTGAGTTATTAAGGACCTTAAGGCAAATAGACTTGAGAATTCGACCAGGGATTGACTTCTCGACCATGCTCATCTTTAGAGATTATTGCGGCATAGTATAAAATCGATTTGAAATCAGAGATAGATCGGTTCGACTGAGATGAATGACCGATCGTGGGTGACTCCACTAAATTGGAAAATTCTCATCGACCGGTACTAATTTGATGTTTCTATCGTTTTGGTACCCTGTGTCCGTATTTGAACCTTTGAGATTTTCACGACAATCGAGAGTCACCAATGTGTCGAGTGGGTTCATTGTGGCTCGAAGAAAATCGACCACGGGTCACTTGTCCTAAAAAGCTCTGAACACTACCCGGTAGTCTAGGTCACACTAAAAGCGTGTCGGAGTGAAATTAACCGCCAATCTAAATTCGATTTCAGAAATTGAAGATCCTATCTTGCCACAAAGTGGGTATATCGAAGTGTGTGTGTCTCGGATAGTTCACCGTCATGGAGTGCCGAGGATGAATTATATCTCGAATCTAGATCAGAGATTATAAGTTGGCAGAGTTTTGAGAGGGTTCTTTATTAAGCAGTGTATAGCAGAGGGTACAGAATTTCAATGGTGAAAAGAAAATGAAGAAGATTTCAGGCCAAAGTCAGTATAGTAGTCAGTGATTGCAGTTGCCAAGATCAATGCCAGAGTTATATTAGATCTTGACCAGAATAATAGATTAGTCAAATAGTTTCTCTTTAATCAGTGCAAAGCAGAGTGTACAGGATTTCAATTGGTTGAGATGAGATCGGAAATCAGAAAATCGCAAGTCCATAGTCAGCTCAGAAATCAGTGTTTGCAGTTGTCAGATCAATGTCAGAGTAAAGACTGCTCAAAATTGTCAGAAATTTTGAATCGTTGAGATTCAAAAATTTATTAGGGAGTCGAGAAAAAGAGATCAGATGTGGATGACAGAATGTCTTATGTGAGAAGCTCAGTTCAGTTGTTGGTTCAGAAAGAGCAGATTTTGTGTACAAAGATGATCTCCTTGGTCAAAATGGTCAGACAACACCACGAGACCGAATGATCAGTGTGGAAAAGTGAGACTCGATGAGACGGCAATACCCCCACCTTTCATTTATGGATTGATAAAGGTTTAAATTTCGATGACGAAATTTTTATAAGAGGGGAAGAGTTGTGACATCCAGATTTTCTGGTTTTAATTTGACTGGATAAATAGGATCCTGTCTCAACACTCACCAATTTATTGACGGGTCCGAAATTTCAATAAAGAAATTATCGGAGGAAAAATTGAAGACCAAAAGAAAATAGAAAGGAAAAGGAAAAGAGAAAAGGAAAATTGCATAAAGGCATCATGCATTTTATTTTTTTTCCTTTTTCTCTCTCTCCCCTTTTCCTTTCTCTCCCTTTTTCCTCTCCTTTTTCTCTTTTTCTTTCTTTTCTCTCTCTCTCCTCTCCCATTTTCCCTCCCCCTCGTGCGAATTGCCCCCCACCGCTCACTTTCTCTCTCTCTTTTATTGACCGGTCAACCCTTATCCCTCTCTTCTCTCTCTCTTCTCTCTCCTCCCTCTTCTTCCTTCCCGCACACGATAGAACCAGCTTCTTTCTTCTCCTTCTTTTCTTCGCGTGCGAACCAGGAGCCCGGAGTAGAAGCAGCGCAGCTCGTCGTCGCCACCGTCTCGCCGCCATGCCGCGCCCGCCGCTTGCCGCCGTCCCGCCGTCTCGCCGTCCGTCGCTCACTGCAGCGCTTCCCCGAGCAGACCCAGCTCTGTTCGCTCCTGTTCTAGCCCCGTCCGGCCATCCCCGGCCACCTCCGGCCACCGCCCAACCTCGCCGGACCACCCCGCGACCCCCTCACCCTCCGCCGGCTTTCCCCTCGCCGCCCTAGCCGCTAGAGCAGCCCCGATCAGCCCCGTCCAGCAAGCCCACGTAGTGGGTTTTAGCGACTTCGGGCCCGCTTTTGGACCGTTTCCGGGCCCCGGATCCGTGAGTCGCTTTGGGAATAATCGTTCCTCGCGTCGCCGCCATCGGATTGATCCGATTTGCGCGCGATTTGGTGAGTAATCTCACTAATCCATGATTAGTTGGCTAATTATGCTTAAGGTTGGTTTAGATTTAATTAATTATGTTTAGGTTGTTAGATTAGAATAAATTAGCAATTATTAGTCAATTGTGATGCGATTTAAATAAATTGATTGTGCAATTAGCAAGTAGACGTGGTCTACTAATTATTGGAAGTGCCTCGGGATTTTTCCCGACCCCTAGTGGGCTCCAATTAGGCTTTTCGGGCCTAAGTGGATTTTTTTTAGTATTTATATATTAATTTTCGGAATTAAATTAAATAATTATTTATTTTCCAAAAATTCAACCGAGATGGCCTGGATCCGGAAAATTATGCTGATGACCGTGGTGAAGTCCGTTTATTTAATCGGACTTTAATTTGAGCTAAATTGAATTTTTAATATTAATTATTTAATTTGCGAAATTTATAAATTAATTATTTATTTTTCAGAAATTGAGATTTCGATGGCGGACGACCGAAATCTCGTGCTGATCGTTGTGGTGCAATCCGTTTATTTATTTGAGCTCTACGTTGTATGGAATTAATTAAATTGTGATATTTTAGGGATTTACCCTAAATTGATTGGAATTGATTGTGATTGAATTGTTGATTGGCAAATGGCCGAGTATGTTATTCCGCATTTATAATGCTTTGTTCAGTTGATTTAATTATTTGATTGAGAAATTGTTGGGCATTGGTTATCGGTATTGAAAGTAGATTGGTAATCTCTTGAAAGAGGATACGTGCGCTTGGTGAATTGGAATGTCACCTGGAGAATGCACGTGAGTTCAGTGGTTGAATATGTAACCTTGGCGAAAAGGTCACCTGAGAGAATGCACGTGGCTCGGAGACTCGGTATGTACTCTGGAGAATGCACGTGGGCAGGAAATGGCATGTAAAAGGGCAGAGGCTGGCATCTAAAAGGGCACGTGGGCTCGGCGAATTGATGCATCGCTTTGGTGAAATGCACCTAAGAGAATGCACGTGGGCCCGGGCATCTAAAAGGGCATGTGGGCTCGGCGAATTGATGCCTCGCTTTGGTGAAATGCACCTAAGAGAATGCACGTGGGCCCGGGCATCTAAAAGGGCACGTGGGCTCGGTGACTTGATGCATCACTTTGGCGAAAAGGTCGCCTGAGAGAATGCACGTGGGCCCAAGGTTCGAGGCACGTGAACTCGGAGACTTGGAAGGTCGTCTGGAGAATGCACGTGGCCTAGCTTTTAAATATTCCTCGGTGGGGATTGATTCGTATGACATGTAATCGGCGGTTCGATTTGTTTGAAGTGAATGAATGTTTATTGTGAATTGTATTGACTTGCAGGTGGGATCTGAGACCAAGGTAAGTCCTTTGCCCTGTGCGTGTTTAGGCAGCCTTTAGTATAGTAGTTTACTAATCGGGCTTAGTGGGGTAGAACTCGCTGAGACGTAGTCTCATCCCAGTTTGGGGAAAAACATTTCGGGACCCCAATGAGGAGCTGAGGAGGAGTCTAAGAAGGAGAACTCGGAAGTAAAACTTAAAGAGAAGGATTTTTGGAAGAAGAAGATAATCCCGAGAGGGGCCTTGAGTATGGCCTGGATGGGCTAAGAGTTTATCTTCTTTTGAGAATTTCTTTTGAAGTGAATAGTTATGAATTGGTTTGTGTTTTGTATAAAAGTTTGGTTATAAATTTCAATATGAAAAATATGGCCCTGCTTTTCTATCCCATTGTTTTTTTGTCTGGGGATTTTAACTGCTCCGCATGTACTTAATAAACGAAAGGGTCGGCGATACTTTGTCCTGAGATATCGCATTATAAAATCGACCAAGTGAGAAGGATGTGTGCGTGCCCGAGGATCGGGGCGTGATAGATATTCATGAGGGAAAGAAAACTTTACATGTGAAATGGTGGGTTGCACAACCCATTATAGTGGGTTGCGTTATATAAAGCATAGAGGTTGTGTAGCATGATCTTCATATAAACATTACAATTGTAGGTAGATTTAAATTTAAGGGGTTGATTAAGGGATTTTGATTGGCGTTGAGTATACTAATGAAACATCTTTTGTTTTTTCATTTGATTTGTCCATGAAGGGAATCAACATAGTTGCTGGAAATAAGAAACTCAAAGTTTCAATTTTTTTTCCTTAATCATGGCTTTTTTTTTTTTTTGCACCACAAGGCCAAAAATCAAGGAGTCCTGTAACATCCAGAATTTTCAATATTGTTTTCTATTAAATTAATCGGGCATTTCATTGATGCGTCTATAGGGTTGTTCTCAGAGCTGATCACTCTCGAGATAACTAGACTAGCTGGGTAAGCCATTAAAGAATATTAAGGCAATAGACTTGAGAATTCGACCAAGAATCGGCTTCTCGACCGTGTTCATCTTTAGAGGTCATTACTGCACAGTTAAAGATCGAATTGAGATCAAAGATAGGTCAGTTCGACTAAGATGTGTGGCCGATCATGGGTGACTCCACTAAATTGGAAAATTCTTGTCGACCAGCACTAATTTGATTTTTCTATCGTTTTGGTACCCTGTGTTTGTAACCGAGCCCCTGAGATTTTCACGACAATCAAGAGTCGCCAATGTGTCGAGTGGGTTCATTGTGGCTTGAAGAAAATCGACCACGAGTCAATTGCCCTAAAAAGTTATGAAAACTACCCGATAGTCTAGGTCACGCTAAAAGCACGCCGGAGTGAAATTAACCGTCAATTTGAGTCAAATTTCAGAAATCGAAAGTTCGGTGATGTCACAAGCTATTTTAGGAACGTCAACTCAGTCTCAAAAGATTTTTTGGAGGTATCGAGATTTTTACGGAAAATGGGTTAGGATGTTGCTGAAAATCAACGGAAATTCGAATTGGCTAAATTAATCGAAAATTGGACTCTCAGGCCGAGCCTTTGTGTGTCGGAGATTTATAGAAAATTTCTTGGGATTTTTCTACATCAAAATTGGACTTCAATTTGGAGAGATTGAAATTGAAATTTAGTTCAAACTTAGTTAAAATCGAATCTTAAGATGGGGGTGTGCAACATTGGTATCAATTTGGATTGTTGGTGGATTCTTGAGTGAGGAAAAATGCAAAGACGATCAATGAATGATCAATTGAATTTGTGAGAAGCAATTGAGATGAAATCAAGAGGGATTTAGAACCAATTGAGGCCATCTCTTTCTCGATTTCGTAACCCCCTTTAAGCAAAATTGAACCACTTGGGAGGTTATATAGGGCGTTTGGATGGCTATTGAAGCCAAGTATTAATGCATGGCTAAGAATGGCTTTTGGAAGATATTTTGCAAAATATCCAACCAAGTGGAGCCCAACTCTCCCTCATCCTCTCCAACTTGCTGCCGTGAGATGCTTCCCTTCCATCATTCCCATTTCATGCGATTGCGCCCTCCATCTCGGCCACTCGTCCGCGTGAATTCCATCCCAAGAAGACAAAGGCAGCAGCCACGCCACAACTGCACGTCTTCAGTTCAACGGACGGAGGTCAGCAAGCGATGAAGCCCCCATCTCCATGCACGTCACCTGACTGCACGCCACCGCTCCATCTCCACGCTGCCACCGGCCCGCTCCTCCTTCTGCTTCGGTCAACAAACGAACCACTGAAGCCCTGGTTGACCGACTCCCACGAAGCCCCAAATTGAAGCTGCTGCCGTTCATTACTTCTCCAGCGAAGATCCCACCGAAGCAAAGTCAATCCAAGCCAACATCTTCAGCGCGGTCAGCCCAACGGTGTCAGCGACTGTCGTTACTCCAGCTGCCAGCCTCCATCGAGTTGAAGCCCACGTTTCACCGAGCCTTCGTTGCGTCCGCAACACCAACGCCACACGTCCAAGTCTCCTCCAGCAGCAATGTGCCTGCACTGATTTTAATTTTTGGTCGGCCATCGAGTCAGTCAAGTTTGGCCAGCGAAGCAGCGTCCTCGAGCAGCTTCCGTCTTCAGTCTTCTCCAAGGGCGTGCCCTCAGCCTTCACGAAATTGTCGAGGCCCATCTCTGCCTTGTTCGGCCCGTCTTCATCAGCCCAGCAGCTCATTTGAAGCCACCGACCAGCCCAGCTTCCAGTTTGCATCTTGCTCAGCCCAGTTCAATTTTTAATTCAGCCCATCTTCAATTGTGGTCCAACTCAGCTTGTAGAATCCAGCCCAAGTGAACAACAGTTTGGCCCACGTTTTCAACCCAGGCAGAATCAAGTCCAGATCAAGTTCAGCCCAAGATTTCAACAGTAAAGCCCAGCCTTGCTGAAGTTTGTAGGGCCAAGTCTTAGGCCTGGTCCAAGCCCGTTTTCAGCCGCCGTCGAGTCGCCGTTGTGGTGATTCGATCTCCGTTGTCACCAAGTGAGTTTTACTCACTAATGCTTTATTAGTGGACTAATGTGCCTAAGGGTTAATTAGATTTAATTAATTGCAATTAGGCGGATAGATTAGATTAAAATAATTAAATTAGAGACTTGTTAATGCATGTTAATTAAACCGATGGTGTAATTAGTAGGTAGACATGTCCTATTAATTATTGAACGCATCTTGGGATATTTCCCGTCCCTTATCGGGTAATATTTAAGCAATTCGGGCCTAAAAGGGATTTTTATGAATTTAACATTAATTTGCGAAATTAATTTATTTAATTATTTATTTCTCGAAATTATTTGGGATGGCCAGGTGACCGGGATTTTATCTGATGATCGTGGTGCGTCCGTTTATTTAATTGAGCTTTATATTGTGCTAAATTGAATTTATCTTTTTTATTTATTTAATTTTCGAAATTAATTAATCAATTATTTATTTTCCGAAAATTCACCCGGGATGATTGGTGACCGAAATTTCGTGCCGATTGTTGTGGTGCAATCTATTTATTTATTGGCGCCATACATTGCACGGAATTGAATTGATTGTGTAAATTAGGGATTTATCCCAAATTGAATGAAATTGAGTGATTGATTGGTTGATGGCCGAGTATGACTATTTAGCATCGATGAGCTGTAAAGCATAAGGAATTATGAAAGTGAATTGGGGAAATTCTCGGCTGAAACCAATCAGGACCGATGTAATGAGACATATGCGGTTCGGTGATTAAAGGATATCACTAGTGAAAACGGCGCCTTAAAGAACGCACGAGTTTTGTCTATTACATGCAGCAGTATAGACATACGTGGTTCAGTGATGGAGAGTATCACTGGTGAAAACGACGCCTTAAAGAACGCACGAGTGCTGTCCATGACACACGTCACCTTGGCAGAAGTAACGCCCGAGAGCATTAATGAAGCTCTATGACTAAGTGTACTGCTGGAAGTGTGATGATGGGAAGTGAAGTGACCCAAAGATGGTCTGACTGACATGTGAATCGACTAGGTCGATTGATCAATGAGTTGATCCAGAGGTTGTGAATTGATTCAATGTTTTAATGCAATATATGAGGCATATGTGCATAACCTTAAATTGCAGGTTGGGAACTGATGCCAAGGTAAGTCATCTGACTTGTGTTGTGCTAGATAACCTGGTGGTGTATTGGTTTTCTAATCGAGTCTTAGGGGGTAGAACTCACTGAGACATAATCTCATTGGTTGTTGTAAAAACCAATTTCAGGCTCTTAGATGGAAGATCTTCAAGAGGAGGATTCCAGGAAAAGCCTGGCGAGGAATCAGAGGAGGGTGAAGAGGATGATTTTGAGTACGACTTGTAGAAGGATTGAGACCTCCCTCATTTTGAAAACCTTGTGAATATTTGTAGATTTGTTAAATCAGACCTTGGTGATAGCACTGTGAAGTATAATGAAAGCCTATTATGTTATGTATAAAAGTTTGGTTATGCGTTTTCAATATGAAAATATGGCCTTGCTTTTCTATCCCATTGTTTTACTGTCTGGGGATTTATAATTGCTTCCGCATGTGCTTAATAAAAGAAAGGGTCGGCGATACATAGTCCTGGGATATCGCATTCTAAAATCGACCAAGTAGAAGGATGTGTGCGCGTCCGAGGGTCGGGGCGTGACAAGTCCCAAGCTTTCTTAATCTCTTTCTGAAATGGTCTGAACTCAATTTCCTAATTTCTTAGATTAAAATCACATTCCCCCAAATTTAGGTGGAGAATCTCAAGCGTTGATGATGGTAGGATTGTACGGAGAGACCACAGTGCTGATCGAGAACACAGAGAGAGAGAGAGGCAGAGAGGATCGGAATTTCAAGAGAATTAGGGGGGATGATTAGGGCACAGTCTTCCTTTGGAGAGGCCAAGGCAGGGTAGAGAGAGGGCAAAGTCCGGACTCAACGACGATGTCCTTTTTTTTTTTCCCTTGTTCTAGGATTACTAGAGATATGAGTCCCATTGTTTGGTACTATTTACTTATTATACCCCCAATGGCACACTCTAAACTCTTCGGAAAAGCAAAAGATATTATTTTGCAATATATCATCAATCACAAAAAACAAAAAAAACAAAAATATTCACAAAATGCCTCCATTCGTGGGACAATTTAAGGCCAATGCCTTAAATTGTCCAACTTTAAGGCATTGGCCTCGATTGAGGAGCTTAAAGAATGACATTCCATCTATAAATATGTCTTCCATCTTGCTAACGATATGTAGACATGAACCATCTTCCAACTCCCAAAAACCATCCATACCCCTCAAAATCATGGTTTCTTCATTATTGATGTCAATCCCGTCTCCTTTATATGTCTTCTTCTTCTTGGTCGGCACCACTTCACTTTAGGGGGAAAGTGTTTCCGCTTCCTCCACTTCTTTGTCCACTGTCCACATGACCGGGAATAAGGATGAAGTAGAGGCTCTCCTGAATTGGAAATCTACTTTTGACAACCATAGCCAGTCTCTCCTCTCTTCATGGCATGATGACAATCCTTGCCGCTTTACCGGTGTCGCTTGCAACTACTATGGAGCCATCATCCATCTAAATCTTTCCTTTGTTGGTTAGCTTTGAACTCGCCAACAACTCGATCTATGGTTCCATCCCCTCAAGTATTTGTAACCTTTCTAAACTCAACTCTCTTGATCTTCACTTCAATGAATTGTCCGGGCAAATTCCTTCAAGTATAGGCGTGTTGGAGAGTCTTCATTATTTGTACCTTTGTGCCAACAACTTGAGTGGATGTATTCCTACCTCTCTTGGTAAATCAAGTAATTTAGTCAAACTAAGAATTTCGCAAAATAATTTCTTTGGTTCCATTCCACAAGAAATATGCAACTTGAGGAGCTTGACGGTTCTTTCCCTATGGGGAAATAGATTGTTAGGATCCATTCCTTTAGAAATCGTGAGACTCACTTCTCTCCATACACTTGACCTGTCATCCAACAATCTCACCGGCTCAATTCCTCATTCCATCAAAAACTCATCAAATTTAAGCATATTTGACATTTCACAAAATGTCATTTTTGGTTCCATTCCACAAGAAATATGCAACTTGAGGAGCTTGACGATTCTTTCCCTATGGGGAAATAGATTGTCAGGATCGATTCCTTTAGAAATCGGGAGACTCACTTCTCTCCATACACTTCACCTGTCATCAACAATCTCACCGGCTCAATTCCTCATTCCATTGAAAACTTGTCAAATTTAAGCGTATTTGCCATTTCACAGAATGCCATTTCTAGTTCCATTCCACAAGAAATATGGAACTTGGGGAGCTTGACAGTTCTTTCCCTATGGGAAAATAGATTGTCAGGATCCATTCCTTCAGAAATCGCGAGACTCACTTCTCTACATGAACTTCACCTATCATCCAACAATCTCACTGGCTCAATTCCTCATTCCATTGGAAACTTGTCAAATTTATCTATGCTTAACCTCTTCCAAAATAATTTGGTCGGTCCAATCCCTACTTCTCTTGGAAAAGTGGGCAACTTAAGCATATTTGACATTTCACAGAATGCCAATTTTGGTTCTATTCCACAACTTGAGGAGCTCGACGGTTCTTTTCCTATGGGGAAATAGATTGTCAGAATCCATTCCTTCAAAAATTGCGAGATTCACTTCTCTCCATGAACTTGACCTATCATCCAACTATCTCACCGGCTCAATTCCTCATACCATAGGAAACTTGTCAAGTTTGTCTTCTCTTGGCCCTTCCCAAAATAATTTGGCCGGTCCAAACCTTGCATCAGTTGGAAGCTTGGCCAATTTGACTATATTAGTGATTCAGGACAACATGTTTTTTGGGTCCTTGCCTTCTGAATTTAATAGGTTAACCCATTTCACTCACTTGGATATGAGTGATAATGAACTAGAAGGGGAACTGCCAAAAGATGTGTGCCTTGGGAGATCATTAGTATATTTCTCTGCCTTCAAAAATCATTTCACGGGGCCCATCCCAATAATCTTAGAGAGTTGTAGTACATTAATTAGATTGAAGCTAGAAGAAAACCAACTTACTGGAAGCAAAGCTTTTGGAATATATCGACAACTATATTATGTGGACTTAAGCCACAATAATTTGAACGGTGAACTTTTTTGGAAATGGGAGCATTGTCCTAATTTGACGAGCTTAAGGATATCAAACAACAAAATTTCTGATGAGGTACCTGCAATATTTGGAAAGATGGCTCAATTACAATTACTAAAACTTTCTTCAAATTTTTTTAAGTGGGGAGATTCCAAGAGAATTGGGAAGTCTATTTATGTTGTTTGAACTCGATCTAAGCAGCAATGTTATCACAGGAAATGTCCCGACTGAGATTGGACTTTTATCTCATCTAGCACATCTGAATTTGGCATCAAACAATTTGAGCAGATTGATGCTAGTGCAGCTAGGCTCATGGAAAAGCTTGTTGACCTTGAACGTGAGCAAAAACAAATTTCAAACAAGTATTCCTCCAGAGATAGGCAATGCATAGTTCCTTGAGGTTCTTGACATAAGTCATAATTTGTTGACTGGAAACATACCGGGAGCACTTGGATAGCTGAGAATGCTACAAGTTCTAAATATCTCCCACAACAACCTTTTTGGTTCTATTCCATGTACTTTTAGTGACATGTCAGCCTTAACTTCCATTGATTTATCCTACAATAACCTGGAAGGTCCTCTCCCAGATGTCAAAGCTTTCAATGAGGCTCCACTTAAGGCAATGCAGCATAACAAAGGGCTCTATGGAAATGTTAGCAGTCTATTGAAATGCAATTCTATCAAGAGCAAGAAATGCAATCCCCATGTTAGAGTTAGAATCGCAATTATCCTCTTTTTCTTGTTGTTGAGAATTATCCTTCTCTCTTGCACCTTGGTCGTTCTTATAATCATCAATCGTCATCAAAGACGAATTATCAAGAGAGAGAACAATGAACGGGCAAATGATTTGGATTTCATTGAGTTATGATGGCAAAGTTTCTATGATCGAATATCTAAGGCCACAGAAGGATTTGACTTGAAGCATTATGTCGGCGAAGGAGCAGATGGAATTGTTTATAAAGCCAATATATCGGAAGATCAAACGTTTGCTATAAAGCAAACCTCATCATCCCAGGACGATAGTGAGATTGTTGATTTGATACCATTTGAAAGGGAAATTCAAGCTCTAAAAAATCTATGCCATCGTAATATCGTGAAATTTTATGGCTTCTGCTCTAATGTCCAACGCTATTTTTTGGTGTATGAGTACATGGAAAGGGGAAGCTTGAGAACAATTTTGAATGATAATGAAAGAGCGGTAGAATTTCATTGAGACAAGAGGGTAAATGTGGTCTGAGGAGTTGCGGATGCTTTGTCCTATATGCATCACGAATGTTCACCTCTATTGATTCATCGAGACTTGACCAGTAACAACATTCTATTGGATCGCAATTATGAGGCTCGTGTTTTTGATTTTGGCACTACAAGACTATTGAGGTCGGATTCATCAAATTGGACTATTGTTGCTGGCACCATAGGGTATATTGCATCAGGTACTTTGTAATTTTTCAATTTCGCCGGCATTCAGTGTCAAACATCCCTTATTTTGTTATTTAATCTTCTTATGTAAATTTGTTTATGCATTTAGAGCATTCAAGTATAATGTTTTTTTTTTTGTCAGTCCTTCTTTATTTCTACTTTGACTCGCACTCTCAAACTTTTGTCCTGCCTCCTTACAAAGCATTAAATCGTCCCCAATACAACCCCCCCCCCCCGAGAAGGTGGGGATTCGACTTCCTCACCTTCCCCTTCCACGTTGGAAGGGTGGCCCCATGCAAGTTTAATGTTGATCAGAAAGCCTTCCGACTTCCCTAATAAGGAAGAATTGGCAAAAGAGGTAAAAATTATAATCGATCCATCTTAAGGATATGAAATTTGTGTTACCTAAATGATGCAAGCATCAAACAAAATCCTTTGAATGCCCCTAAAGTGTACACTCCCATCCTCAAATCAATGTTGTAAGCATAGACTAAGTAGAAATTTGTACTTGTAATTGTTACCCCGTGGGAAGCAATGTTGTCAATTTGAAAACAACTTATGATCAAGGTTATAAAAAAAAAAAAAAAAAAACCGTGAATTCTCCACTCACAGAGCTGGCTTATTCTTCGATTCCTACCGAAAAGTGCGATGTATATAGCTTTGGAGTCATTGCATTAGAGACAATCATGGGATAGCATCTAGGAGATCATGTCTTTCGGGAATGTTCATCATCCACCCAAACTGAATCACCGATACTGTTGAAAGATGTGTTGGATCAACGTCTCTCGCCTTCTGGACTTTGTCTTCGAGATGTGCAAGACATAGTCTCAATCGCCAAGCTAGCATTCATGTGCTTGCAAGCTGATCCGCGGCGTCGACCAACTATGGCACAAGTCTCGCATGAGCTTCGCGTTCTAGTACCCCTAGAAACACCGCTCTCTGCTATCACCTTAGAGCAACTTCGCAATCTCAATGTTAGGAAATTTGGAGCATTCACGGGATTTGGTAAGTTTTGAAGTTACTTTTTCATGTGCTATGATGATGATCGGCTTTTAAATACTTTCTTAGTTGTCACTAATCCTAATTGTGTGATTTACGATGTTCACTGCAGAGCTAGCTTCAACGTTACATGAATAGTGCAATGTTTAAGTTTGGAACCGTGGCACCAAAAATAATTAGGGATGGCTTTCCGGGAGATCTAATTTCATGATTATTTCCAACTTTTTGCCGAGCGATTAGCAAGTGAACTTGCAAAATGCATTAAATTGACATCTCTTGCCTTCTTTCAATCGAGATGTAAACAATATGTAGTTTCTATTGCTAGAAGAGACAATGATACCAGTAGCCAGTGCACTTTTTTTATATATAGTGTGATAATTGAACTTTCAATTGGTTTCATCTTACTTTTTATTGATGTGCACTATTGTCCTAAAACATTCAATTGGTCCAATGAGATCCGAATATATTTTGATACGTTTATTTTCATTCTTTCAGTGATTAATTTAAATGAAATTTGGCATGGACGTCTATATAAAAAAGCTAATGTTTGATGGAGTAAATAACATGGATTTCGCACTTGTCACTTTGACTTGAAATTGCGAAACTCTAAACAATTGGCTTAAGACTAATTGTGCAATTTGTCCATTCACCCTTTTCCGCTATTTGACACTATTAAAGTCGCTACTTTTAAAACTTTGAAGATGAGCTATAAAGATGAGAACAAAACGTTATTTTTCTTCCCCTTGCGTATGTTTTCAAAAAACGTTAATTAATTTAAAGAAATTCTTTTTTGGCCAAATAATTTGAAGAACTTATTTAAAAATGCCCTTTCTACATATCCAATCCCACCACAAATTAATTCATCTGCAATTACTTTGGGGATTAACGATTTCAAGATCATTATGTTCGCGTCACATGAGAAGAGGATGGCTAACGTTTTTTTAGTACTTTCGCATAATAGCTCAGCAAAATTAATCCCCCTGAACATCATTGCTCATTGCTGACTATTGGCTCTTGCTAAGGGGATTTGATCTCTTTTTCTTCATAATTAGTGCAATGTGCTTATAACCCATATATCAATAATAGTAAGGACCGGACCGATGAATGTTGCCGCATCAGCCTTTAAAGTTACCATCTTGACAAATAAATTATTTTGCCAGGATGTTATATATACTGAGGAAATTATTATGAAAACTAGCAAGGACAAAAACGAAATACATGACATAGTACAACACACTCAGACTTAAACCATTACATCTCATTATAAAATCAAACAACACCATACAATTTGCACCCATTGAAGTACAAATACATAAGAATCAGACTTAGATAAATACAATCTCATAAAAAAATTACAGCCTAATATTAAGAACACCATAAGAAGCTGACTGATAAAAACACATTTATTTCATCACTAGAATACAAACAAATAC